>CANIUD010000703.1:0-600000 GCA_947470075.1 Closterium sp. Yama58-4
CGCACCAGACTCTCTCTGGCACCACCGCCTGGGTCACCCCTCCTTGCCACGCCTTCGTGGCATGCACCGTCGCCACCTTGTGTCTGGTCTTCCCAGGTCCCTCCCTCCCCTCCCTGCCTCGCCTGCGCCGCCTTGCCTTCCTTGCGTCGAGGGGCGGCAGCGCGCCGCTCCTCACTCCTCCTCGTTCCCCCCGACAGAGGCTCCTCTGCAGACCCTCCACCTGGACGTGTGGGGCCCAGCCTGCGTTCGTGGTCAGGGCGGTGAGCGGTACTTTTTGCTGGTTGTCGACGACTACTCGCGTTACACCACGGTCTTCCCCTTGCGCACCAAGGGTGAGGTCCCTGCTGTTCTGATCCCTTGGATCCGCACGGTTCGTCTCCAGCTCCGCCGCCGTTTCCGGACGGATCTTCCTGTCCTGCGTCTGCACTCTGACAGAGGTGGTGAGTTTACCTCCGACCTCTTGAGGACCTTCTGTCAGGCGGAGGGCATCGAGCAGACCTTCACGCTTCCGGACTCCCCACAGCAGAATGGGGTTGCTGAGCGCCGCATTGGCCTGGTCATGGAGGTCGCTCGTACCTCCTTGGTCCACGCGGCGGCTCCCCATTTTCTGTGGCCGTTTGCTGTCTGGTACGCCGCGCATCAGCTCAACCTCTGGCCCCGTGTCCCTTGCCGGAGACTCGCCCACACCTGCGTTGGACGGGGGAGGTGGCGATGCGTCGCGCTTCCGGGTGTGGGGTGCTCGTGCCCTTGTCCGCGATACGTCCGCGGACAAGCTCTCCTCCCGCACGCTTCCCTGTGTCTTCCTTGGCTTTGTCCCTGACGCGCCCTGGCTGGCATTTTTACCACCCCACCTCGCGCCGGGTCTTCGCCTCTCAGGATGTCACCTTTGACGAGTCGGTCCCTTTTTACCGTCTCTTCCCCTACCGCACTGCCCCCCTCCCTCCCCCGCCGCTTTTCCTTGCTCCTGGTCCCCCTCCGGTAGACCCCCTTCCCCCTCAGGGTCCTGCTCCTTCAGGTGTCTCTCAGGTAGACCCTCCTCCCGTCGCTGAGCCTGTCGAGGTCACAGGTGACTCAGGTGCTGCTGCGGGTGGTTGCTGAGAAGTGTGAGCCTGGGGTGCTGAGCCTGGGGGTGCTGGGCCTGGGGGTGTGGGGTGAGGTGCTGGGACTGAGGGTGCTGGAGCTGAGGGTACGGTGCCTGAGAGTACGGAGCCTGGGGGTGCTGAGCCTGGGGGTGCTGAGCCTGCGGGTGCGGGGCCTGGGAGTGCTGGGACTACGGGTGCTGAGATGAGGGACTGTGCCTGAGAGTTTGCCGCCTGGGGGTGCTGAGCCTGGGGGTGCTGCGACTGGGGGTGCTGAGCCTGCGGGTACTGAGCCTGCGGGTACTGAGCCTGGGGGTGCTGCTACTGAGCCTACGGAGCCTCGGGTTACTGCGTCTGGGGGTGCTCCGGTTCGGGGTGCTGAGCAGTCTCTCACACCGCAGCAGCTTCGTGACTGGTACGTCCGGCGCTTTCGCCGTCCTAGTGGCTCGGCTGGAGTTGGGGGTGCTGGGGCTGCTCGTCCTGGGGTGCTCGTACTGGGGGTACTGGAGCTGCCGGGACTGGTTGTTCTGGGAGCACTGCGACTGGAGCTGCTGGAGCTGGGGACTCTGGCGCTGGCGGTGCTTGCTAGTGGGTGCGTGCCGACTCTGGGGTGGCGCTGCTGCTGGTGCTGCGGACCCGCCTGGTGGAGCTGCTGCTGGAGCTGAGGACCCGAGCGGTGGCGCTGCTGCTGGTGCTGGGGACCCGGACGTTGGAGCTCCTGCTGGTCCTGAGGACCCGGCCGCTGGAGTCTCTTCTGCTTCTGGAGACGCTGCGCGGCCGCGACCGTACTTCGTACCGCTCCTTCAGCAGGTTCTTGGGCAGGCTCCTCCTCCTTGTCCTCCTCCCTCCGTAGAGTGTCCTCCGCCTGTCCAGCCGCAGTCACAGTTACCGCCTGCCTCGCCTCTCCCTGCTCCCTCTCCTTACGCTGGTCCCACAGGAGGTCTTACAGAGCGTCGTGAGCCTGAGTCTCGTCCTGCGTCGCCTGTTCGTCCTGCTCGCACTGGTAGTCGTGTCCGTCGTGAGCGTCCTCCTCCTGTCCCAGGCACTCACTACATGACTCTGCGTCCCTCTACTGCTCCTCGGCGTGTCCCTCTACCGTCTCCTCCTGCGTCCTCTTTGCCTGCCGTTCCGGACCCTGAGTCTGACCGGTATCGCGCTGAGCACCCTACAGTCACGCGTCTCCTCGCTACTGTTGTCACTGACCCTACCTTTGAGTCCTCGGCTGCGTCTGCTCTGGTCGCTGAGTTGGTTGACTTTGCTGCTGCCTGTCGTCTAGACTACGCTGCTAGCCTTGTTGCTGAGTCAGAGTCTGCGTCTGTCTGTCCTCCGTCCGTCGGGGTGAGTGTGCTCTTGGCACGGACGTCCTTGAGGACAGGCAGGAGGACTTTGACTCTCTTGCGGCTGCTGTACCTCATCTCGTGGCCTGGTTGCTTGCCCCTGAGGGAGACCCGGATGCACTAGACATCCCCACTCCGCGCACTTACGCAGAGGCGATCTCGGGTCCCTACTCCTCTCAGTGGCAGACAGCCATGGACGCAGAGATGGCATCCTGGAAGTCCACAGGCACCTACGTCGACGAGGTTCCCCCTCCTGGGGCGAACATCGTCGATGGCATGTGGATTTTCAGGGTGAAGCGGCCGCCAGGTTCTCCGCCTGTCTTCAAGGCTCGTTACGTTGCTAGAGGCTTCAGTCAGCGTCAGGGGGTCGACTTCTTCCAGACCTTCTCCCCCACCCCGAAGATGACCACTCTTCGGGTTCTGCTGCACGTTGCTGCTCAGCGTGACTACGAGCTTCACTCTCTTGACTTCAGCACAGCGTTCCTGCAGGGCAGCCTGCACGAGGAGATCTGGCTGCGCCGCCCACCTGGCTTTACTGGGTCGTTTCCCCCTGGTACCCAGTGGAGTCTCCGCCGGCCAGTCTACGGTCTCCGCCAGGCGCCACGTGAGTGGCACGACACACTGAGGACTACACTTGCGGCTCTTGGGTTCGCGCCGTCTACTGCTGACCCGTCGCTGTTTCTGCGCACAGACACGTCGCTGCCGCCGTTCTACATTCTCGTGTACGTCGACGACTTGGTCTTTGCTACTGCTGACACTGAGGCACTCGCTCGTGTGAAGTCGGAGCTGCAGAAGAGACACACCTGCACTGACCTGGGTGAACTGCGTAGCTACCTTGGCTTGCAGATCACCCGGGACAGAGCTCGCCGCACCATCACCCTGACTCAGTCACACATGGTGCAGCAGGTCCTTCAGCGCTTCGGCTTCCAGTTCTCCTCACCACATGCCACACCTCTGGCTACCAGCCACTCGCTCTCAGCTCCACCTTCGGACGAGTCCGTAGAGCCGAGTGGCCCGTACCCAGAGCTTGTAGGCTGCCTCATGTACCTGATGACTTGCACGCGACCTGACCTCGCGTACCCTCTTAGCATCCTTGCTCGTTACGTTGCGCCTGGGAGACACAGGCGAGAGCACTGGGAGGCTGCTAAGAGGGTGCTGCGTTACCTGTGCAGTACATCAGGCATGGGGCTGGTGCTTGGAGGACGCGACAGAGTTGTCCTCACTGGTCACTCGGACGCTTCTTGGGTGGACGACCTGGCTACGCAGCGGTCGTCACAGGGTTACACCTTCAGCCTTGGCTCTGGTTCTGTCTCGTGGCGGTCCACCCGCTCTTCCTCTGTTCTCGGCTCTAGTTGTGAGGCTGAGATCTACGCCACAGCCATGGCTGCACAGGAGTTACGCTGGCTCACCTACCTGCTGACTGACTTGGGAGAGCGGCCTAGTTCTCCTCCAGTTCTGTACGGTGACAACAAGGCGGCTCTTGCCTTGTGTCAGGAGCACAGACTGGAGCACAGGACGAAGCACATTGCTCTTCGCTACTTTCTTGCTCGAGAGCTTCAGCAGCGCGGTCAGCTTCGGCTTGTGTACGTGGACTCGAAGGCCAACACTGCTGATATCTTCACCAAGGCGCTCCCGCCTAGTGATCATCAGCGGCACTGTACTTCTTTAGGCCTTGTGTCCACGTTCCCTCACTTGCTCACTGCTTGACATTCTTTGTACTGTACTTTATATATATCTTGTTGCTTGCTTGCTAGTTTTTGATCACTGTGTTGCTTGTCTTGTACTATATCTAGCACTGCATGTGAATTGGCCTTGTGGCCTTTACTTGTGCTCGGAGTGTGGTGACGTTGTGATCCACCTGGGCTTTGTTTCTTTGCTGGACTGGTCTTGTGACCTTTTGTTCTCCCCCACTTTGCCTATGGGGGTGTGTTAAACTGTATTATGCTTGTAGGCTGTAGTGGGGTAGCCAATATGGGGTACAACCCCAACTAGGGTTTCATATTTGTACCCAAACTTCTGCTAGTTCAATCATTCTTGCCTAGCTATTCTGACATGGTATTCAGAGCAGGAGGTCCCTAGGACCTACCGACCGTTTTTTTAAGGGCCCACCACCGCTCGCATGCGGTTACCACGCTACCCCGTGCCCTAGCCTCGTAGCGCCCTCGTGCGCCCTCGTTAGCGCCCTCGCGCGCCCCTCGTTAGCGCCCTCGCGCGCACCCTCGTTGCGCCCCTCGCGCGCCCCTCGTTAGCGCCCTCGCGCGCCCCTTGCTAGCGCCCTCGCGCGCCCCTCACTAGCGCCCTCGCGCGCCCCTCGCAGTGTCGCCCGCCCGCCGAGCCGCCCGCTCGCAGCCCGCCGTCCTGCTGCCCGCTTCGCAGCCCGCCCGCCCGCTCGCTGCCCGCTTCGCGGCCCGCCCGCTTCGCCCCGCGCCCGCCCGCCCGCCGCTGCCCGCTTCGCGGCCCGCCCGCTTCGCAGCCCGCTCGCCCGCTCGCTGCCCGCTTCGCGGCCCGCCCGCCTCGCAGCCCGCTCGCCCGCTCGCTGCCCGCTTCGCGGCCCGCCCGCCCGCTGCCCGCTTCGCGGCCCGCCCGCTTCGCAGCCCGCTCGCTCGCTGCCCGCTTCGCGGCCCGCTTCGCAGCCCGCCGCCCCGCTCGCTGCCCGCTTCGCGGCCCGCCCGCTTCGCAGCCCGCTCGCCCCGCTGCCCGCTTCGCGGCCCGCCCACTTCGCAGCCCGCCCGCCCGCTCGCTGCCCGCTCGCGCCCCGCCCGCTTCCCAGCCCGCTCGCCCCGCCCGCTTCGCAGCCCGCCCGCCCGCTCGCTGCCCGCTTCGCGGCCCGCCCGCTTCGCTGCCCGCTCGCAGCGCCGCCCGCCCGCCCGCTACCTGCTTCGCAGCGCCGCCCGCTGCCTCACTGCCCGCTTGCTGCGTCCCCTCTGCTGCTGCCGCTGCTCTGCTGTGCCCTCACGCCTGAGCTATGGCCTCTATTCGCGTTCTTTCCTTCGATGCTGAGGGCCGTCCCGTGCAGTTCACTTCCTGGCTCGACGACCTGCAGTTGTATCTTATGAGCAATAGCACGGACCACATCTCCCTCTATGACTACGCGTCTGGTGCTGCCGCTGCTCCTGCTGCCACAGCCGAGCTTAGTGTTCGTTCCCACTGGCAGACTCGTGACGCAGCTGCTCGCCTAGCCATTCGTAGTCACCTGCCGCTAGCTGAGCTCGAGCATTTTGGCGACTGCAAATCCGCTAAGGCCCTGTACGATGCTGTCGTTGCTCGCTACTCCTCGCCTGCCACAGCCGAGCTTAGCCGCCTCATGCTGCCGTACCTGTTCCCCGATCTGTCCACCTTTACTACAGTCGCCGATCTTATCACCCACCTTCGCACTAGTGATGCTCGCCTGCGTGCCGCCCTTCCCACCGAGTTCTGCGCTAAGAACCCCCCTCCACTGTACTGGACACTCCACTTCATAGTCACCCGTCTCCCTGACACCCTCCGCTCAGTTCGAGACCACTTCCTTGCTCGCTGTCCCACTGAGCTCACAGTCGCCCTCCTAGAGGAGCACCTGCTCGCGGCCGAAAAGAGCATTGTAGCTGTCGGTGCTGCTCGTGGCGCTCCTCGCACCCCCATCTTTGAGGGGTGTTCTCCCTCTCCCCTCGCTCCCTCCTACGCTGCTGCTGCTGCTGTTGACTTCCTTGGTGCTGAGTCTGTTGGCGCTGCTTCTGCTCCTGGTGGGAGGCGCCGCACCGGCAAGGGCAAGGGGGGCAAGGGTGGTGGTGGTGGCGCTGGGGGGGGAGGAGGTGGGGGAGGTGGGGGGGGAGGCGGTGCTGGAGGGAGCGGTGGCGGGAGCGCTGGTGGGAGTGGGGTCGGTGGTGGAGGCGGGGGCGGCGGCGGAAGCAGTGGCAGTAGTGGCGGCGGCGGCGGTGGCGGCGGTGGCGGTGGTGGCGGTGGTGGCGGTGGCGGTCGGAGCGGTGGTAGTGGTGGCGGCGGAGGTCGGAGTGGAGGCACTGGCTCGGGCCAGAGCTCCCAGCAGCAGCAGCGTCCCCAGACGACCCAGCAGCTTCGTGAGTGGCTTGCTCAGCGTGGGACGTCGGGGGGCAGTGGCCGCTGTTCTTATGTCATTCGCACAGGTGACCGCAAGGGACAGACGTGTGGGAGGTTCCACACCCCGTACCGCTGCTTCTCCCGCCTTGACGACGCTTGGCGTGAGGAGATGGGCGCGGATGTTGAGCGCCCCCGCTGGGCTGAGCTCATGAGGGCTGGTGTTGATGTCTTTGCTCTTGACTATGATGCTATTATTGCTGCCATGTATGCATTGACTGTTAGTGCCGAGGGAGACTGTTACTTGTGTGTGCCGCCTGACCCAGGTATAGAGCCCGCTGCCCTGGGTACTAGTGAGTCTGCTCTCTCTGGTATGGTGCCCCCTGTACTTGCTCCCCCCAGTGCTGTCCCGGCTGGTTTCGAGTCTGCTCTCTCAGGTACAGCACCCACAGAGACTGCTCTCTCAGGTACCGCACCGGCTGAGGCCTGTCACACCTTCACCCTTGACTCAGGTGCTTCCCGTTGCTTCTTTCGTGACAGTACTGAGCTCACACCGCTTCCTGCACCGGTCCCAGTCTCCTTGGCTGACCCCTCTGGGGGCCCAGTCCTTGCCCAGTCCACCACTGTCCTCCCTTGTCCGGCGGTTCCGTCTGGCTCGTTGTCGGGTTTCCACCTCCCCTCGTTCTCGACGAACCTGGTGAGCAACGCTGTCCTCCAGGATCATTGGGTTGACACCTTTACCCCTGGCGGACAGCGTGTGGCGATCTGCACGTGCTCCAGGACCGGCCGTCACCTGGCTACGTTTACCCGTCGGCCGGGGTCGAGTCTCTACACACTGACCACTGCGTCTCCTCAGGTCGCTGCTGTCGGTCAGGTGTCTGCGTCAGGTCTGGTAGCCCACGCCTGTGAGTGTCGTTCCCTGTCGCACCAGACTCTTCTCTGGCACCACCGCCTGGGTCACCCCTCCTTGCCACGCCTTCGTGGCATGCACCGTCGCCACCTTGTGTCTGGTCTTCCCAGGTCCCTCCCTCCCCTCCCTGCCTCGCCTGCGCCGCCTTGCCTTCCTTGCGTCGAGGGGCGGCAGCGCGCCGCTCCTCACTCCTCCTCGTTCCCCCCGACAGAGGCTCCTCTGCAGACCCTCCACCTGGACGTGTGGGGCCCAGCCCGCGTTCGTGGTCAGGGCGGTGAGCGGTACTTTTTGCTGGTTGTCGACGACTACTCGCGTTACACCACGGTCTTCCCCTTGCGCACCAAGGGTGAGGTCCCTGCTGTTCTGATCCCTTGGATCCGCACGGTTCGTCTCCAGCTCCGCCGCCGTTTCCGGACGGATCTTCCTGTCCTGCGTCTGCACTCTGACAGAGGTGGTGAGTTTTCCTCCGATCTCTTGAGGACCTTCTGTCAGGCGGAGGGCATCGAGCAGACCTTCACGCTTCCGGACTCCCCACAGCAGAATGGGGTTGCTGAGCGCCGCATTGGCCTGGTCATGGAGGTCGCTCGTACCTCCTTGGTCCACGCGGCGGCTCCCCATTTTCTGTGGCCGTTTGCTGTCCGGTACGCCGCGCATCAGCTCAACCTCTGGCCCCGTGTCTCCTTGCCGGAGACCTCGCCCACACTGCGTTGGACGGGGGAGGTTGGCGATGCGTCGCGCTTCCGGGTGTGGGGTGCTCGTGCCCTTGTCCGCGATACGTCCGCGGACAAGCTCTCCTCCCGCACGCTTCCCTGTGTCTTCCTTGGCTTTGTCCCTGACGCGCCTGGCTGGCAGTTTTACCACCCCACCTCGCGCCGGGTCTTCGCCTCTCAGGATGTCACCTTTGACGAGTCGGTCCCTTTTTACCGTCTCTTCCCCTACCGCACTGCCCCCCTCCCTCCCCCGCCGCTTTTCCTTGCTCCTGGTCCCCCTCCGGTAGACCCCCTTCCCCCTCAGGGTCCTGCTCCTTCAGGTGTCTCTCAGGTAGACCCTCCTCCCGTCGCTGAGCCTGTCGAGTTCACAGGTGACTCAGGTGCTGCTGCGGGTGGTGCTGCTGGGAGTGCTGAGCCTGGGGGTGCTGAGCCTGGGGGTGCTGGGCCTGGGGGTGCTGGGGCTGCAGGTGCTGGGACTGAGGGTGCTGGAGCTGAGGGTACGGTGCCTGAGAGTACGGAGCCTGGGGGTGCTGAGCCTGGGGGTGCTGAGCCTGCGGGTGCGGGGCCTGGAAGTGCTAGGACTACGGGTGCTGGAGCTGAGGGTACTGTGCCTGAGAGTTTGCCGCCTGGGGGTGCTGAGCCTGGGGGTGCTGCGACTGGGGGTGCTGAGCCTGCGGGTACTGAGCCTGCGGGTACTGAGCCTGGGGGTGCTGCTACTGAGCCTACGGAGCCTCGGGTTACTGCGTCTGGGGGTGCTCCGGTTCGGGGTGCTGAGCAGTCTCTCACACCGCAGCAGCTTCGTGACTGGTACGTCCGGCGCTTTCGCCGTCCTAGTGGCTCGGCTGGAGTTGGGGGTGCTGGGGCTGCTCGTCCTGGGGGTGCTCGTACTGGGGGTACTGGAGCTGCCGGGACTGGTTGTTCTGGGAGCACTGCGACTGGAGCTGCTGGAGCTGGGGACTCTGGCGCTGGCGGTGCTAGCGGAGTTGGAGCTGCCGACTCTGGGGGTGGCGCTGCTGCTGGTGCTGCGGACCCGCCTGGTGGAGCTGCTGCTGGAGCTGAGGACCCGAGCGGTGGCGCTGCTGCTGGTGCTGGGGACCCGGACGTTGGAGCTCCTGCTGGTCCTGAGGACCCGGCCGCTGGAGTCTCTTCTGCTTCTGGAGACGCTGCGCGGCCGCGACCGTACTTCGTACCGCTCCTTCAGCAGGTTCTTGGGCAGGCTCCTCCTCCTTGTCCTCCTCCCTCCGTAGAGTGTCCTCCGCCTGTCCAGCCGCAGTCACAGTTACCGCCTGCCTCGCCTCTCCCTGCTCCCTCTCCTTACGCTGGTCCCACAGGAGGTCTTACAGAGCGTCGTGAGTTTGTGTCTCGTCCTGCGTCGCCTGTTCGTCCTGCTCGCACTGGTAGTCGTGTCCGTCGTGAGCGTCCTCCTCCTGTCCCAGGCACTCACTACATGACTCTGCGTCCCTCTACTGCTCCTCGGCGTGTCCCTCTACCGTCTCCTCCTGCGTCCTCTTTGCCTGCCGTTCCGGACCCTGAGTCTGACCGGTATCGCGCTGAGCACCCTACAGTCACGCGTCTCCTCGCTACTGTTGTCACTGACCCTACCTTTGAGTCCTCGGCTGCGTCTGCTCTGGTCGCTGAGTTGGTTGACTTTGCTGCTGCCTGTCGTCTAGACTACGCTGCTAGCCTTGTTGCTGAGTCAGAGTCTGCGTCTGTCTGTCCTCCGTCCGTCGGGGGTGAGTGTGCTCTTGGCACGGACGTCCTTGAGGACAGGCAGGAGGACTTTGACTCTCTTGCGGCTGCTGTACCTCATCTCGTGGCCTGGTTGCTTGCCCCTGAGGGAGACCCGGATGCACTAGACATCCCCACTCCGCGCACTTACGCAGAGGCGATCTCGGGTCCCTACTCCTCTCAGTGGCAGACAGCCATGGACGCAGAGATGGCATCCTGGAAGTCCACAGGCACCTACGTCGACGAGGTTCCCCCTCCTGGGGCGAACATCGTCGATGGCATGTGGATTTTCAGGGTGAAGCGGCCGCCAGGTTCTCCGCCTGTCTTCAAGGCTCGTTACGTTGCTAGAGGCTTCAGTCAGCGTCAGGGGGTCGACTTCTTCCAGACCTTCTCCCCCACCCGGAAGATGACCACTCTTCGGGTTCTGCTGCACGTTGCTGCTCAGCGTGACTACGAGCTTCACTCTCTTGACTTCAGCACAGCGTTCCTGCAGGGCAGCCTGCACGAGGAGATCTGGCTGCGCCGCCCACCTGGCTTTACTGGGTCGTTTCCGAGCCAGGTGTTGACGACAGGAGAGGAGTCCAGTGACAGTGATGTGGTGGAGGTTCCGATCATGAAGCCTGAGCCTGAGCTATGACGTTCGGGCCGAGCTTGACGGCCACCAGAGCGGCTGAATTTCCATGCCTGTCTGCCACCTGCCGCCTTCACGACGCTGCTCGACGATAAGGACGCCGATGTTGATCTTCCAGAGCTCGACCCCGACGTGCACGCCGACCCCGAGCACTGCTGGGACATCGCGACGATGACAGTGAAGGAGGCGCTGGCGAGCTGGAAGGGTGAGGCAGTGAAGGCTGCCATGGACGAGGAGATCCGCAGTCTCATCAGCAATGGCACGTGGGAGCTGTCGAACGCTCGCGCGGTGTAAACATCATGAAGAACCGGTGGGTGCTGACAACGAAGTACCACATCGATGACCCTCTCAAGCGCGAGAAGTCGAGGCTGGTCGTAAAGGGCTTCACGCATCTGTACGGTGCCGACTACGAAGAGACTTACTCGCCTGTGAGCAGCTACGTCACGCTGAGGATCTTCCTCAGCATCGTTGCCGTCCTCGACCTCAACCTGATGCAGCTCGACATGAAGAACGCTTTCCTGCAAAGCAAGCTCGAACGGGTGCTATACATGTACCAGCCGGACTACTTCGACGACGGGACCTGCCGGGTATGCGAGCTGCTGAAGAGCCTCTACAGGCTGAAGCAGTCGCCGCTGCTGTGGTACAGGGCTCTCGACGGCGTGCTGCTGGGCGCTAGCTGGAAGAAGAGCCAGGTCGACGAGGCGCTCTACTTGAAGGTCAGCGACGATAGAGTTACCTTCTGCTTGTTGGTCTACGTCGACGACCTGCTCGCCGCCAGCAGCAGCACCGCGATGCTGAAGGAGCTGAAGAAGCTGCTGGAGGCCGCCTTTGAGCTGCGCGAGATCTCGCCGGTGGTGAAGTACTTTGGGCCAGAGATCGTGCACGAGAGGCCGGCAAGGAAGATGTGGCTGCACCAGCAGAGCCACGCCGACAATCTGCGCAGGCGCTTCATTGACGAGGAGCAGGGCGGTCGAGTCGCAAAGCACCGGTCTCTGTCGTCGCCTACGCCGATCTGACCTTCGACAACGAGGAGGCGCAGGAGCACAAGGAGGAGGAGTACCGGCAGAAGGTTGGCTCGCTGCAGTTCGCGGCGACGATGACGAGGCCGGATATCGCGTTCACGTGCAGCAAGCTGGGGAGCGACCTTATGATGAGGAGCGACCAGCATTGGCGTGAGGTCGACCGCTGCCTCGCCTACCTTGCTGACAACCGCGACACCACCCGGGAGTTTGGCGGTGGTCCAGAGTTGTTGGAGCTGATTGGCTACGTGGATGCAGATGACCCGAGCGACAAGCAGAACCGGACGAGCACGGACGACTACGTGTTTGTCTACGGAGGGGCCGCCGTCTCCTGGTCGAGCTCGCGCATCAAGTGCGCGACGCTCTCGTCGACCGAGTCGAAGTGCGTGGCAGCCATGGACGATGGCAAGGACGGACGCTGACTCCGCTTCCTCCTTGCGGAGTTTCAGAAACTCGACACTGGGAAGCCGACTGGCCTTCGGGTGGACAACAAGTCGGCCATCACGGTCACTGAGGGCTTGGGGCTCACGGGCAACCTTAAGCATGTGGAGCGACGCTACGCTTAGCTGCAGCACATTGTGAGGCGCGGGAAGTTCGTGCTGAAGTACATCGTGACCACTGAGCAGCCTGCTGATTTTCTGACGAAGGCGCTTCACTTTCTGGCCTTCAACCGGTGATCCGTCATGATCGGCCAGGTGCGTCTGGCGGATGTCGGCGATGGGTGACGACTAGGTGCAGCAGTAGGTGACGTTCCCTTCTGCACGGGTAACGGCGTGCTGTGCATGGGATGCACGCAGAGGACGAGTTCTCTCCGTGGAATGCTGCCGTGTGAGCTGGGGGCCCAAGCGTGAGCACGGCAGGGGAGTGTTAACGGGAATGGAGTGTTGGCCCCGCCCTCGCTTGGGCAACACCGACGGCTTGGTTGGGTGTATGGGAGAAGCAGCCGACCGTACGCAGAGAGGGAGCTGCTCGACGGGACTCGTCGGGCTGCATGAGATCACTGCGGTGCTGCCGTCGACTTGGGGAGCTCGGTGGCCTTCTTCTGCGGGGCACGTCGACGAGGTGGTCGTCAACCTGCACAGCACTATCGCGGGGCTGGAACTGTGGACCACGGGAATTCGACGGCTGCAGCTGACTGGGCTGGTCGACAGACGGGCCGTCGACCAGGAGGGGCAGTTCGACGGGCGCAGTAGTCGACGAGGGGCTTGTCGACTAGGGCGCTCACAGGGTGGTCGACCAGGTCGACCAGGTAACCTGCTCGGCGAGTTCTGCGGAGGCACGCGAATGTTGTCAATGTCGCAGTGACGAAGGCAACTTCGGGCTGGTATCCTGAAGTCGATGTGGCTCGTCAGGCGCAGACAACAACCGACAAATGTACAACGGTGCAAGTTGGACCAATCGTATGCACGCACATGCATGCGTGCACACTGCTGTCTTCTACGGGTGCAACGCTGGACAGCCGCTCTGGTGCGGTGTTGGCACGTCGTTAACCTGCTATGTTGGCAGGCCACGTTCTTGCAGTGCTGGCACGGCTCCTCTTCGCAACGCTGGCAGGCGGTCGACTATGCTGTGCTGGCGGTTGACCAAGCTAGCTGCAGAGTTGCTAGAAGCCTGATGTAGTTATTCTTGTCATTGTATGTTCAATCATTCTGTAATGAGAACTTTGCTAGTGGAAATTATTGCCAATTTTTCTCGTGAATGCGCAAGTGCTAAGGAACCAAGCAAAGCTATAATAACTCCTAGTATTTCGTGCCAACACCCCCGTAGTCTAGCTCACGACTATTGTACAGTGATTCTCCGCACATGTTTCATCCATACAGTATAGACAATGTCAAACTAGAAAATGAGAAGGAATGTGGAACGGCAGGTGTGGCATATACATAGTAATCAGGCACTAAAGCTACCATTCACTAGATTTTCTTTATTTTTTTTATAATATAGAGGATGAAAAAAATTGTACATAACGATTGTAATAGGTTGCTTCGCAACCCAAAAAAGAATCCAGTATGAACCAATGAGATGTTCTTTATCTCTTCCATTCTCGCTCTTTCAAATAAAGTCGATAACAAAATATGAGAAGCCTAAGAAGAGAAGAAAGCGAAGATTATGATGATGATAAGATGAGATCTAAGCGAAGATGATGATGAGATCTGGCTTAGTCTAGTAAATAATATCTAACCTAGATCTAAGTTATAGATTAGGTTCTTCTCAGCAATGGCATAAAAATGGAGTAGGTGGCACATACGTAGCAGGCCACCTAAAGGAAGAACGCATAAGATGATAAAAAATAAAGAAAGAAAGGAAGAAGGAAAACCACCTGCATTGAATGTGTTAAGGAAATGTGAACATGAGATGGCTTCAAGGGAGACGGACGAAACTTGAATAAGTGGAAAGGAAGCACTAGCTAAGAACGACCTAACTGTTAGAAGCCCCAAAAACCGATCTAGCTGCTATTTTAATCTGGGTGAGGTGTCAAGATTCTACCGAACAGCAACATCTAATGAGCTATATTACGGGTTTAGGGGTAGTTTAGTCTAGCGTAGAACATCTAACTTAGTCTAGCTAAAGCAGGTAGGTGTCAGAAATAACTGAGCAGGAATGAATGAACTAGCACAGAATGTGGTACAAGTAGGAAACCCTAACTTTGTGTACCCCCTAAGGTATAACCCACTACAGCCTAGACAATATAAACATGCAATGTTTGACACACCCCCATAGGCGCAGTGGGAGACAACCACAGGGTCACAAGACCAGTCAAAGCAAAGCAAAGCAAGCTCAGGGTGGATCTCAAGGATTCCACACAAATTCCGAGCACAAACAAGCGGTCACAAGACCAGTTCACATGCAGGTTTATAACAAAGCAAGAGATACAGTGATCACAACCTAGCAGAAGTAAACAAGTAGGCATATATATATAGTGATCACAGTACAAGCAAGGTCAAGAGGTAAGCAAGTGAGGCCCAGTAGGTACAAGGCCTAGCAGCGTGCAAAAGCGCTGATGGTCACAAGGCTGAAGCGCCTTGGTGAACACATCAGCAGTGTTGGCCTCCGTGGCCACGTAACGCAGACAAAGCTGACCACGCTGCTGCAGCTCTCGAGCAAGGAAGTACCGCAGAGCGATGTGCTTCGTTCTGTGCTCCAGTCTGTGCTCCTCACACAAGGCAATGGCAGCCTTGTTGTCGACGTACAGTACTGGAGGAGAACGAGGCCGCTCTCCGAGGTCGGTCAGCAGGTAGGTCAGCCAGCGTAGCTCCTGAGCAGCCATGGCTGTGGCGTAGATCTCAGCCTCACAACTGGAGCTGAGAACAGAAGAAGAGCGAGTAGAACGCCAAGAAACTGAGCCAGAGCCAAGACTGAAGGTGTAACCCTGGGACGACCGCTGAGTAGCCTGGTCGTCTGCCCAAGAAGCGTCTGAGTGCCCTGTGAGAACAACCCGGTCTCGCCCTCCAAGCACAAGCCCCATGCCCGACGTACTGCACAAGTAGCGCAACACCCTCTTAGCAGCATCCATGTGCTCCTTCCGGTGACGGCCAGGAGCGACATAGCGTGCTAGGATGCTAAGAGGGTATGCAAGGTCAGGTCGAGTGCAGGTCATCAGGTACATGAGGCAGCCCACAAGCTCTGGATACGGGCCACTCGGCTCTACGGACTCATCCGAAGGCAGAGCTGAGAGCGAGTGACCGGTAGGCAGAGGAGTGGACTGAGGCGAGGAGTACGTGAAGCGGAAGCGCTGGAGAACCTGCTGCACCATGTGTGACTGAGTCAGGGTGATGGTGCGCCGTGCTCTGTCCCGGGTGATCCGCAAGCCAAGATAGCTCGTCAGCTCACCCAGGTCTGTGCACGTGTGTCTCCTCTGCAACTCCGACTTCACGTGAGCGAGTGCCGCGGTGTCAGCAGTGGCAAAGACCAAGTCGTCGACGTACACGAGGATGTAGAACGGCGGCAGCGAGGTGTCGGTGCGTAGAAACAGCGACGGGTCAGCAGTAGAGGGAGCGAACCCAAGAGCCGCAAGTGTCGTCCTCAGTGTGTCGTGCCACTCACGTGGCGCCTGGCGGAGACCGTAGACCGGCCGCTGAAGCCTCCACTGGGTGCCAGGAGGAACTGACCCAGTGAAGCCAGGGGGGCGGCGCAGCCAGATCTCCTCGTGCAGGCTGCCCTGCAAGAAAGCAGTGCTGAAGTCAAGAGAGTGAAGCTCGTAGTCGCGGTGAGCGGCTATGTGCAGCAGCACCCGAAGAGTAGTCATCTTCGGGGTGGGGGAGAAGGTCTGAAAGAAGTCTACTCCCTCTCGCTGACTGAAGCCTCGAGCCACGTAGCGCGCCTTGAAGACAGGTGGAGAACCCGGCGGCCGCTTCACCCTGAAAATCCACATGCCACTGACGATGTTCGCCCCAGGAGGGGGAACCTCGTCTACGTAGGTGCCTGTGGACTTCCAGGAGGCCATCTCTGCGTCCATGGCTGTCTGCCACTGAGAGGAGTAGGGACCCGCCATCGCCTCAGCGTAAGAGCGTGGGGTCGGGATGTCTGGTGCATCCGGGTCTCCCTCAGGGGCAACTAGCAAGGACACGAGACGGGGCAAAGCAGCAGCAAGGCAGTGGAACTCCTCCTGTCTGTCCTCAAGGACGTCCGTGCCAAGAGCACACGCACCCCCGACGGACGGAGGACAGGCAGACTCAGACTCAGACTCAGCCACTAGGCTAGCAGCGTAGTCTAGGCGACAGCAAGCAGCAAAGTCAACTAACTCAGCGACCAGAGCAGACGCAGCGGCGGACTCAAAAGAAGGGTCAGTGACAACGGTAGCAAGGAGACGCGTAACAGTGGGACTGGCAGCACGACGGGCGTCAGACTCCAGGTCACGAAGAGTAGGTAGGGAGGACGCAGGAGGAGACGGCAGCGGGACACGCTGCGGAGCAGTGGAGGGACGCAGCGTCATGTAGTGAGTGCCAGGGACAGGAGGAGGACGCTCACGTGGGACACGACGACCAGTGCGAGCGGTACGAACAGGCGACGCAGGACGAGACTCAGGCTCACGACGCTCTATAAGACCTCCTGTGGGACCAGTGTAAGGAGAGGGAGCCGGGAGAGGCGAGGCGGGCGGTAACTGTGACTGCGGCTGGACAGGTAGAGGACCCTCGACGGAGGGAGGAGGACCAGGAGGAGGAGCCTGACCAAGAACCTGCTGAAGGAGCGGGACGAAGTACGGTCGCGGCCGCGCAGCGTCTCCAGAAGCAGCAGGGACACCAGCGGCAGCCCCAGCGCCCAAGTCCTCAGCACCAGCAGTAGCTCCAACACCCTGGTCCGCAGCACCAGCAGCAGCGTCACCGGTCGGGTCCTCAGCACCAGCAGCAGCGCCACCAGTCGGGTCCGCAGCACCAGTAGCAGCTCCAACGCCCGGGTCCTCAGCAGCAGCAGCAGCGCCACCGCTCGGGTCCTCAGCTCCAGCAGCAGCTCCAACGTCCGAGTCCTCTGTACCAGCAGCAGCGCCACCAGTCGGGTCCGCAGCACCAGGAGCAGCTCCAACGTCCGGGTCCTCAGCACCTGTAGCAGCTCCAACGTCCGGGTCCGCAGCGCCAGGAGGACCACTCCGAAGACTGCAGCGCCGTGTGTACCACTCTCGAATCACCTGAATGGGGGGGAGCTCCTGGGAAGGAGGGGAAGTACCGGGACGAGCTCCAGTAGCACCTCTCCGGAGGCGGCAGTACTCGAGGTACCTCTCCTGCAGCTGCTGGGAGGAGAGGGCTCCTCCAGGCGTAGCACCCCCAGACTCAGCACCTCCAGGCTCCGCACCCCCAGGCTCCGCACCCCCAGGCTCAGCACCCCCAGGCTCCGTACCCCCAGGCTCAGCACCCCCAGGCTCCGCACCTCCAGGCCCAGCACCCCCAGACTCAGCACTCCTAGGCTCAGCACCCCCAGACGCAGGACGCGAGTCAACAGCTACCTCGGCGTCGAAAGCTAGAACAGGAGGACTAGCCATAGTGACAGCGGCAGGAGTAGAAGCAGTAAAGACACTGAAAAGGCGTGCGCAGGGTCAGCGGGGCCGGTGGGGCCTACGGACTGTAGTGGCGCACAAGCAGCAGTAGCAGGAAGTGTAGTAGCAGGATCTGCAGTGGTGCACAGGCGCAGCAGGCGGCAGCGAGAGCCGGCGCAGCAGGGGCGGGCTCAGCAGCGGTGATACGCGGGCAGCGGCGGGCGCAGCAGCGGCGGTGCGCGGGCGGCGGCGGGCTCAGCAGCGGCGGTGCGCGGGCGGCTGCGGGCTCAGCAGCGGCGGGCCGGTAGCAGGCAGTGCGCGGGCCGCGCGGGCCGGTAGCAGGCAGTGCGCGGGCCGGTAGCAGGCAGTGTGCGGGCCGCGCGGGCTGTCGACGGTCAGCGCACGAGCCGCGCAGGCTCAGCGCGGGCTGCGCGGGCTGCTCGCGGGCTGCGTAAGCGGGTCGCGGGCGGCTCGCGGGGGTTCGCGGGCAGGTCGCGGGCTGCTCGCGGGCAGTTCGCGGGCTGTGTGCGGGCTGCGCGGGCTGGTCGCGGGCTGCGCAGGCGGTTCGCGGGCTGTGCGTGGGCGGTTCGCGGGCTGTGAGCGCGGCGCGCTGTGCGGTTCGCGGGCGGCGTGACGGGGCCGATCGGGGCGCTAAGGGGCGACGCGACGGGGGCCGTGAGAGGCCGCTAAAAAAAAATTCGAAGGGGCCGCAGGGCCGCTAGATCGTGCTAGATCGACGGGGCCAGCGGGGCCGGAAACAAGCGAAGGTAAGCAGGTAGGTAAGTCGGTGGGCCCTAAGAACAGTCCTAGCGAAGGACCTGCTCTGATACCATGTCAGAAATAACTGAGCAGGAATGAATGAACTAGCACAGAATGTGGTACAAGTAGGAAACCCTAACTTTGTGTACCCCCTAAGGTATAACCCACTACAGCCTAGACAATATAAACATGCAATGTTTGACAGTAGGTACTTCTTACCACGGGTAGGTTGGTGGAGCGTGGCTAGTTTACAAAGAGGCTTCACTGGCGAGGAGGAAGGGAGGAAAGAAAGAAACAGAAACCCTAAGGTATTGTTGATTGCGTCGCAAGAGAAAGTAATATAAAATTTCGTGACACAAGTTTAATAGTTGTCGTTGCACAGTTGATTGAAATTGAACATTTGATGTAAAAGGTTAGAGGCTTGATTCCTGCTGGCGCCATTTTCAAACCTCAACCAAACACCATTAAGTGGCATAGAGTTCATGCCAATTTCTACATGTTCACATTTTGGTAGCACTTTTAGGTCGACTCAAATGAACAGTCCAGTTTTTGTCATTTTCTCAACATCCAAAGCACTCATTTTAACGTTTTGAGAACAAGTGTTCCAGATGTGTGGAGATGACAACATTGATACACAGGTGTCTACTAAAAATTGACACCAAATGTGACCTATCATTCCATAATACTCGATGAATACAGCGAATGGAACCATTGGTCGTGCAAAAATGAGAACACGTAAATGTCATTAAGTGAGTGCTAAATATATCGGTGCTACAAAAGAGATGGTTCCGGTATGCTAAGGCTAGCAGCGCTCCCCAACAACGATCCCCACCTCAAGTGTAGGCCCGACACACTAACATCACACAACTCGAATGGGCATGTGACTGTAGTACAACAATGACGACAACACAACAATTGTGAGTATCTTGAGGAGAATGCTAAAATGCATCTATGATGCAACAAAGGTTGGTCTGGCACGCTAAGGCGATTGCCCCACCGGCGATCACAACCTAAGTTGCATACACGAGGCACGAGACCAACACAAATGATACAAACAAGTGTACATATTGTCGAAATAGTAGGTACAGTGAGAGGCCATAGCTAGGAGAACCCTAGCTAGGCAAGAGAGATTTGAACGAAAAGAGGGGTTTGCACTAGCAACAACGGTGGTACAAATAGCTAACCCTAGAAGGGCTGTACTCGCTATAGAGCACCCCACTGCAGGCTAGAGCATAATATTCTGACACACCCCCATAGCCAAAGTGGGGTGTAATCAGCACAGCAAGCAAAGCAGTACAAGCTCAGGGTGGATCACGATGTCACCACACATTCTGAGCACATGAACAAGAAGCAAAAGTTTAAAGTTCACAATTATGGGTAAAGCTAAAGCTGTCACAGAGGGCAAGCGAGGAGGAGGAGGGCTGGTGAGATGAGAGAAGAGTGGAGGCGACGACTGAAGCTGCAGACACTCGGGCAACAGACGGCTCTGGTGCAACGCTGGTGGCTACCGGGAGGAGAAAGGCCCCGGAATACAGGAGTAACAGGCTCTGCAACTGATCAGCCAGCGACAGTAGCAACGGACCCACGGGCGACAGGTGCAACCGGCTCTCTGAGCTACCGGGAGGAGAAAGGCCCCGGAATACAGGTGCTGCGGACGACACGACGGCAACCTCCGCTCAACCTCCTCCAACTGCCCCACACACCCCCCACACACCCACTGCTGAAACCCTAGCTCCATTCCCACGGCACCCCCCTTAAACCCCAAACCCTAGGCTCCCACACACCACCCCCCTCAGCGGCAGCTGTAGCAGAGGGAGACTAGGGAGGAGGAGGAGGAGCAGGGAACGGCACGCAGTGTCTTCACCCCCATACCCCTCACCCCCAAACCCTAATTCAGGAGAACGGGCTGTAGGAGGGGTGGGGCGCCAGTAGAAGCACGGGGGACAGTGGGGAGGGCAGGGGCAGCGAGGAACGGGCCGCCCACGGGCCTGGCACAGCCGCCCGAACCGCGCGCAGGCGGCCCGAGCCGCGCGCGGGCCTGGCGCTTCCCGTACGGGCCGCGCGCGGGCCTGGCGCAGCCCGTACGGGCCGCGCGCGGGCCTGGCGCAGCCCGTACGGGCCGCGCGCAGGCCTGGCGCAGCCCGTACGGGCCGCGCGCAGGCCTGGCGCAGCCCGTACGGGCCGCGCGCCGGCTGTACGGGCCGCGCGCAGGCCACGACGGGCGACGGGAGGCGAGTCGACGGTGGGGGGGTGCGCGCGGGTCCCCGGAGGCGACGCTAGGGTCGACGGGGGCGACGCGACGTGCAGGGTGGGGGCCGCGAGTGCTCCCCAGGGCGCCGCGACGGACGGGCGGGGTGCGCGCGGGCTCCCCCACGGCTGGAAACCGCCGCGCGCCTCGGCGCGCACGGCGGGCAGGGAACCGCCGCGCGCCCCGAGCGCACGGCGGGATGAAAAATTGAAGGCCGCGCGCCACGGGGCGCGCGGCACAGAGTAGGGCAGCGGAAGCAGTAGTGGGGCCCACAGGCCAAGAGCGTAACCGCTCTAATACCATGTCGAAATAGTAGGTACAGTGAGAGGCCATAGCTAGGAGAACCCTAGCTAGGCAAGAGAGATTTGAACGAAAAGAGGGGTTTGCACTAGCAACAACGGTGGTACAAATAGCTAACCCTAGAAGGGCTGTACTCGCTATAGAGCACCCCACTGCAGGCTAGAGCATAATATTCTGACACATATGTCACACACAGGCACACAAACACACATACACACTGACACACACGCATACACTAGCACACACGCAAACAAGCACAGATACATACAGATAATAAACACATAACCATCACGAATGGGAGTCAGTTACCGTTCATAGATAATTGCTAACGTTTTCCCCCTCTAGCCTCCCTACACCCCTCCTTCCTCCCTCCCTCATCTCCCTCACACCCCCTCCCTCATCTCCCTTCTCCACCAAACAAAATCAAAGAATGCAGTTTGCTCGCTCTGCACAAAGCAAAAACAGAGAATGCGATACACCGCCCTGCACAAAGCAAAAACAGAGAATGCAAAACACGCGCCCTACATAAGAAAATGGTAAAAACAGAGAATGTTCACACACTGCACAAAAAGAAGGCAATAAAACATATAATGTAACTCATGTGCCCTGCGAGAAGAAACTCACAACAGCAATTCACCAGCAGAAAGCAAAACCAAAGAGAGTGCAGCTCACACATGCACTAGAAATGAAATAAGAGCAATAGAAATAAAAATCTTTGAAGAACGCATAGATCAATCAAAGACAAACAACGGAAATTTGACAGCTCAGAGGTAAATTGGTATTGTGGCACCATAGATACTATGCCAGCATGATGCAATACCTTGCAGCTACCCGCACGTTCAACTTCACACTCGTGTTCGCACTCATTTTTGTACTCAATCTTGCACCCACTCACACACACACAAATACACTCGCAAAAATAAACATACAAACCTACACGCTCTCCCACGCAAATCCTCACGCACACTCTCACGCGCTCTCTTATGCGCACTCTCACGAGCACTCTCACGCGCACCCTTGCTCTCACGCGCACTCTCACGAGCACTCTCGCGTGCACTCTCATGCGCACTCTCACGCGCACTCTCATGTACACTCTCACGCGCGCTCTCATGTGGACACTCACGTGCACACTCACGCGCACACTCATGCGCACTCTCACTTGCACACTCACGTGCACACTCACGCGCACACTCATGCGCACTCTCACTCGCACTCGCACGCACACTCTCACGGGCACTCTCACGGCTCTCACGGGCACTCTCACGGGCACTCCCATGCGCACTCTCACGCGCACTCTCACGCGCTCTCTCACGCGCTCTCTCGCGCGCTGACGCAGACACTCATGCGCACTCTCACACGCACTCTCACACGCGCGCTCACGCGCTCTCTCACGCGCTCTCTCATGCACTCTCTGACGCACACTCTCACGCGCATGCTCATGTGCACGCTCACACGCACCCTCATGGCAGGGAGGAGGGAGAGGCGACAACGGGGAGGAGGGAGAGGCGAAGGCGGGGAGGGGGGAGAGGCGACGGCGGGGAGGAGGGAGAGGCGACGGCGGGGAGGAGGGAGAGGCGGAGGCGGGCAGGGGGGAGAGGCGATGGCGGGAGGAGGTAGATGTGACAAAGGGAGAGGCAAAGGCGGGGAGGAGGGAGAGGCGATGGTGGGGAGGAGGGAGAGGCAACGTCGGAGGGGAGGAGAGGCGACGGCGGGGAGGTAAGGGAGAAGATACGGCGGGATGGGAGGGAGAGCCACAGCTGAGTGGGAGGTATTGGCGACGGCGGGATGTTACTAGGAAGGATAGCAAGATGGTAGGGAGTCGCAACGGGAGGATGAATTAGGTTGGAGTAGAAATTGGGTTGGGGATGAAAAGGAGTAAGCAAGAGCAGATGAGGTGTTGTCAAGAGGAAACAAGAACAAGAACCAAGAACGAAGCAAGAACCAAGAACCAAGAATCGAGAATCAAATTCAAGTTGACAGCTGTGAAAGGAATGGACATGTGAAAGCTAGTGTCACGTGAAAACACATCCATAACCACGCCATCCAACTAGCAGTCACATCAGATACAGTAGTTGCAAACAAAAAAATTGCTGTAGCAACCTGACAGAACAATAGTGAAAAAAAAAAAATCAATGTTCGAATCGTTCCATATTAATTATTAAAAAAAATCCATAATAAGGAACTATTGAGCTTGTCCCGTATTAAGTAAATAGGTAGAACTTAGTGAATTGCTTCTATAAGTAAAATATTGTATACTCCACCATCATGCTTCTAACACACGGAATAAGACTCCACGCAACCCTTCTGACGTAGACGTCGATTTTTTGGGTTGCGAAGCAACCTATTACAATCGTTATGTACAATTTTTTTTTCATCGTTATGAAAAAAAAATAGCGAATCGTGGCTAAGTGATTCAGTGCTGTGTATTTGCCACGACAATTTAGCACGTGCCGTACCACATTCTTTCACATTTCCTAGGTAGTTCGCCTTGACTGGTAACCTATACTTTATCGATGAAACATAAACATGACTTGCCAAAATGATGTACCGTAACTGTGAATGCGTGACCGTTTATTCGGTAATGCATATGCCGTAAAAAATAATGTATAGATGAAGTATAATGATGATTGAGTGCAAAATGCATAAATATACATGCATATACGACTGTGGTGAATATACATGTGCTCTGTTTATTTCGGTATAGGTCCGGTGCAGTGAAATGAATGCATGGCATGATGGAAATGCGTGACAGTTAATTGACCCAGACCTTATGCTACCGCATCCCCTGCCTAGCATGGGGGGGAAGTCGATAGCATAGTTCCTGAATCATCCAACTGTTACATGAAACAACACAATCTGTGTAAACTAAATCAATGATCAAAATCCATCAAATCCAGTTCAAGTGAACACACTCACTGAGTGGGCAAAGAACCTTCTCGGAAATGATAGCTTGACCATTTTTTTAAAATCCACAGATACGCATTGTTAATGCAATAGCAGGTGGATATGTATGAATATGCACACAGAGACACATACGCACACACGCACATACCGATATGCACACACAAAGACGAGTCACAATCAGAAAATGAACCTAAAAGAAATCTAACATAACAATGCAGTAGCATCAATCATTAACATTTCAAACAAAAATCAAACAAAATCCTTTTAATTTCCACATTAGCCTCCGAACGTTATAGCGAAGACCCTGGGAGGGAAACGGGGGGAAACGTAGTGGGAAGGGAAAGGAACGGGGCAGAAGGGGCAGAAAAAAGGACGGAGGCAGAGACACATTAGAGAACTACGATACGACGGAATTACAGGATTTGAAACGTAGGCAGGTGGGGAAGAGAAGTACAAAGGAGAATAACGAATAAAAATACCAGATGTGATAATAACCGCATAGAGGAAACGCAATAATCTGGGCAAGGAAAGAAGAAAACATAAATGAGCTCGTATATAGTAGCGTTTTGATAGATACATAAACGAGCGAAAGAGTTTGACAGAGAGAGAGAGAGAGAGAGAGAGAGAGAGAGAGAGAGAGAGAGAGAGAGAGAGAGAGAGAGAGAGAGAGAGAGAGAGAGAGACTTCAATAAACTATGGCTTCTAAAAAAACATTCGTAGACTTATGAAAGACATATTCAAAAACCGCACGAAGGTAGGAGTGGAACCAATACGGAAGGAAGATAACATGCAATACGAGGACTATACGCGAGATGCGAGGAGAAGAAACATTGCAAGAAATGAGACAGAAAGAGCCTGTAAGTATGACAGAAAAAAACACACACACACACATAACTACGAGAAGATGGGGCACAGATACTAGAAAAACCGAAAGAAGAGCGTCTAAGCTGATAAGAATAAAAAGGAAGGAGGAAAACGACATGATAGAGAAATGAGAGGATAGTTCTAGGAGTTAAGAGCGTGAGCAGCACAGTTGGACTTACGGGAGAAGACACATTATTTAAGAACGACCTAACGGTTCCGTCGAAATGGACGATATCCTTAAAAACGATTAAGTTTCTAGATAACTTAGAACTTACTGGTTCAAATTAGAGAAAAGAACATGAACGAAACTGCTCCTAATATTTTCTTGAAGTCTAAAAAGAACTAGCAGACGTTAGTACGTACGCTAGTCCTTAAATTCTTACCTAGTAAGTATATGACTGCTGCAGTCGTAGGAGGAGCGGGAGTTGAGGGAGACGCGGGAGGAAACTAGGGCATTGACGATCCAGAAAGAGACGAAATGTTGGGAAAGGAATTCAATTTTCGGCTTCAATTAAACTGCCTTGTAAAAATTTCCCGGAAATTGAAAGTTGTTCTGTTAGCGCAGTGGTTTGAGTATCTCGTTTTAATCCAATGGTCTCGGGTTCGGTTCTTGCCGCGGCCTTCTGTATCAATGCAACATTTTCAACAGGTGCCTGTTTTTAATTTGTACCCCTCGAAGTCAGTTGTGGAAGCACAGTGGTATGGATTTCGAATCAGAAGCCGTTGGTCTCCGGTTCGATTCTTGCTGCTACCTTTTCATGTCAACACAATATTGGATATGTGTCATGTCTAAGAAATCTAGGAAAGTACGTAGTAGAACAAAATATATTATTTACAAATAAGCTTCGCAACCCTATGTCGACTTGGTCGCCTCTTGTTTTTTTTTTTTTTTTACATATAAGAAATGTTCGCAACCCTAAGACAATTTCGTCGCCTCCTGTTTGTTCTTTTGGACAGCGGAGCAACCTAATACAATCGATACGTACATTTTTTTTCATCCTCTACATTTATAAAAAGAAGATGAAGAAAAAAACGTGTGGACGATAGCCTACGTGACTGCTACTGTACTGTATGAATTTGCCGTTGCAATTTAGCGCGTGCGATACTATATTTCTTATACCGGTAACTTCTTATTATGCCTTGGCTGAGTAAGAATGAATGTGCATATACTGTATGGATGAAATATGATATTGTGAACGCATGGCTGTTAAATCCGTAATGCATATGAAGAATTCTGTTACGGTATGCATAAATGAAGTTTGCTTGTATGTATATGGATGGATATGTTTAATCATGTATAATGCATAAAAATAATGAAAGTACAGCATAACACGATGGAAATGCATGATAGTTAATTGACCCATACACTAAGCTACCGCATCCCCTGTGGGGGGGAAGTCGATAGTTTAGCATTTGAATCATCCAACTGTTACATGAAACAACATAATATGTGTATTCTTAAAAAATGATCAATTCTATCAAATCTTGTTCAAATTAACACACTCACTGAGTGGGCAAAGAACCTTCTCGGAAATGATAGGTTGATCATTCTTTAAAAACCCACAGATACGCATTGTGAATGCAATCATAGATGCATATGGAAAAATGCAAATGCACACACACACACACACACACACACACACACACACACACACACACACAGATTCACAATACACACTGAGACGCAAAGTAAAGAAGCCACAAAATAGATATACCAAAACAGTACAGTACCACCAATCAATTTACCACTATTATCTTTCTATTGCCCATATTGATCCGACTTCTCAAATGGTGCAGCGAAACCTCTGGGGAAAAGGAGAGAGAATAAGGGAGGGAGAGGGGCAGAGGGGGCACAAGGGGCGAATGGGGAAGAGATTACATGGAATGGGAGAGAAATGATTAAGAAAACGAACAGAAAGATACAAGGAATTAAACTTGGAACAATAATATAGAAAAGGGTTAAAAAGGGGAGGAACGGATGAAGGATGAAAAAGGCAATACAACAAATAACCACACAAAATGGGGCCAAATAGATGAAGCGAGATGAAAGGAACAAACAGAGAAGAAGGGCGGAAGTAGAGAGATTAAAGGACATGGACAAACCAAACAGGATAAAAAATCACAAAATGATCGAATGAAAGTAAGACAACATTGACGAACCAAGGACTAAGGCAGTGGGAAATAAAAATATCTTAATCTTACGAGGAAAAAATGAGAGGATGAAGGAGAAATGCATCAAAGAAAACAATGTAACATTGAAAAGAATGATGAGAAAGGCATTAATGAAAGAGAAAGGCTAAAATAATGATAATAGAAAGCACGAGAGCGAATAAAATGCGGAGATAACTCTGTCAATGGGAGCAACATTACGGGCTAGGTACGGGGTAGATGTGATCGTAGCATTCGTTTCCTTAGTCGTTCACTTATGACAGGGAGATTTTGCAAGAGTTTCACTAGCAAAAGTTGACAACAATGATAGCAACAACATTGGCATGCAACACTACATCAGAGCTAGCAAGCGTGCTGGTCAACCTCCAGCTCAGCACGGTCGACCGCGATCCAGCGTAGCAAGGCTCGCACCGCTCCAGCGCTGCAGAATAGCAGCTCGCCAACGTTGCGAGTCTGCAGTGTGCCAACGCAGCAGCAAGTCGGCTGTACAGTATTGCACCCACATGACAACGGTGCACCCGCTTCGCAGGTGCGCGCAGATGATTGGTTGGTGCACCACGCCTTGTCACGTGCACAGCGCAGACACCCAGGCGGAGAACACGCCAGCGACTGCGCCCACCAGCCACGTCGACCTCGGGATAACACTTCTGAGGTCGGCCTCACAGAAAACACCCCGGCGACCTTCTCACGCGTCGCTCGGGCAACCACACCTGGTCGGCCTGGTCGGTGTGACGTCGGCTACACAATCCCAGCGTCTCCCAAGTCGGCGCCAAGTGGTCGACGCCCGGCGGCATCCCAAGTCGACCACACTTGCTCGGCGCCCTGCTCCTCGGCGCCTGCCAGATCGGCGCCCCCAATCCAGGTCGACGTCGGCGCTCCCCTCGTCGACCACCGGGTCAGATCGGCCGCCGGCTCCCTGTCGTCGGCGGCGTGGCAGTGGCCTCGTGCAGGTCGACCAAACCCGTCGATCTGCATGCCGAACTCGGCGTCGCCCACTACGGCTGATCGGCTACACACCCCATACAGCCGACTGCGAAGTCGACTCCGCCCAAGCGAGAACGGGGCCAACAACAACTACCGTTGACACTCCCGTGCTGCGTTCACGCTTGGGCCCCCCAGCCCACACGGCAGCACTACTCGGAAAATACAGTAGCCCGTCGGCATGCACCCAACACACAGCACGCCGGTCACCGCACCAGCCATGCAAGAGGGCATGGCACCTACTGCTGCACGTCGTTGTCGCTGTCACCCACGTCGGCCAGGCGCACTTGGCCGATTGCGATGGAGCACCGGTTGAAGGCCGGAAAGTGCAGCGCCTTTGTCAGGAAGTCGGCCGGCTGCTCAGTGGTCGGGATGTACTTTAGTGTGAATTTCCCAAAATTCACCATATGCTGCAGCCAGGCGTGACATCACTCCATATGCTTGAGGTTGCGCGTTAATCCCATGCCCTCAGCGAGCGTGATGGCCGACTTGTTGTCCACCCGAAGGACAGTTGGCGTCTCGGTGTCCAGCTACTGAAACTCTGCAAGGAGGAAGCGATGGTGGCGTCCCTCCTTGCCGACCTCAGTTGCCGACACGTACTCCGACTCGGTCGAAGACAAGGTCGCGCACTTGATGCGCTGGCTCGACCACGAGACCATGTCACCTACGTAGACTAACACGCAGCCGCCCATGTTTGTCCAGATTTGCTTGTCGCCAGCATCGCCGGCGTCCACATAGCCGACTAGCTCCAGCGACTATGGTCCACCGTCGAACTCCAGAGCGGTGTCACGAGTAGTGGTGAGGTAGGTGAGGCAGCGATCGACCTCACGTGAGGGCGCTCCCCAGCTTGCTGCAAGTGAAGGCGATGTCCGGCCTTGTCACCGTCACCGCGAACTGCAACGAGCCGACCTTCTACCGATACGCCTCCTCCTGGCGTTCTTGGGCCTCATCGTCGTCGAACGTCAGTTCTGCATAGGCGTCAACGGAGACCGGCATCTTCGGGGTGCGCCCAGTCTGCTTTTCATCAATGAACCGCCTGAGCTTGTCGGCGTAGCTCTGCTGGTGCAGCCACAGCTTCCTCTCCGGCCTTTCGCGCACGATATCCAGCCCGAGGTACTTCTCCACCGGCGAGATCTCGTGCAGCTCGAAGGCGGCCTCCAGCAGCTCCTTCAGCATCGCGGTGCTGCTGCTGGCGGCGAGCAGGTCGTGGAAGTAAACCAACACCCCGCAGGCCACCCCATCATTGCCGACCTTGAAGGAGAGAGCCTCGTTGACCTGGCTCTTCTTCCAGCCAGCGCCGACCAGCACGTCGTTGAGTGCCTTGTACCACACCAGCGGCGACAGCTTCAGCCCGTACAGGCTCTTCAGCAGCTTGCACACCTGGCCGGTCCCGTCGTTGTAGTAGTCCGGCTGGTACATGTACAACACTCGATCGAACTTGCTCTGCAAGAAGGCGTTCTTCATGTCGAGCTGCATCAGATTGAGGTCGAGGACGTCAACAATGCTGAGGAAGATCCTCAGCGTTTTGTAGCTGCTCACCAACGCGTACGTTTTGTCGTAGTCGGCACCGTATACCTGTGTGAAGCCCTTCACGACCAGCCTCGCCTTCTCCCGGGCGACCATGTCGTCGACATAGTACTTGGTTATCAGCACCCATTGGTTCTTCATGATGTTGACGCCGCGCAGCCGCTCAACCAGCTCCCACGTGCCGTTGGCGATGAGGCTGCGGATCTCCTCGTCCATGGCGGCCTTCACCGCCTCGCCCTTCCAGCTCGCCAACGCCTCCTTCACCGTCATCGTCGCAATGTCCCAGTGGTGCTCGAAGTTGGCGTGCACGTCAGGGTCCGGCTCGGGCAGGTTAACGTCATCCTCGACGTCGTCGTACACCGTGGTGAAGGCGGCCGGCGGGAGACAAACATGGTAGGTCAGCCGCTCCGACGGCCTCCAGACTAGGCCTGAACGTCGCAGTTCAGGCTGCTCGGGGTTGACCTCCACTACGTTGCTGTTGGTGGACTGTCTGGCGTCCGACTGCTGCCCTTCAGCTTCGCCGGCTACACTGTCCTCTGTCAACGGGAGTGATGTTTGGCCCCGTCCTTGCTTGGGCGGAGCCGATCTCGAAACCGCGGTGACACGGGAGGCCACGGGACCGCGGGAGGCCGCGGGAGGCCGCGGGAGGCCGCAAGTGCCGCGGGAGGCCGCGGGAGGCCGCGGGACCGCGGAAGACCGCGGAACCGCGGGAGAACGCGGGACCGCCAGAGGCCACGGGTACCGCGGGAGGCCGCGAGACCGCGGAAGACCGCGGAACTGCGGGAGGCCGCGGGTACCGCGGAAGGCCACAGATACCACGGGAGGTCGCGGAGCCGCGGGAGCCGCGGGGTACCGCGGAACCGCGGGACCGCAGGACCGCGGGAGCCGCGAGGTACCGCGGGACCGCAGAACTGTGGGGACCGCGGGACCACTGGGGCCATGAGAGCTGCGGGGGACGACTGTGAGACTGTCGGGGGCGCGGGATACCTGGTTGACCAGGATACCCGGGCGATGTGTGCGGAAGTCGCTGGGGTGGTTTCTGCAAGGACGACCTCGAGGGTGGTATCCCGAGGTCGACGTGGCTGGTGGGCGCCGTCACGGGTGGAGTGTCTGCGCTGGGCATGTGACGAGGCGTTGGACGCCAACCAGCTGCACGCACCTGCGAAGCTGGTGCACCGTTGTCAGGCGGGTGCAACGCTGTGCAGCCGACTTGCTGCAGCGTTGGCACACCGCGGACTTGCAACATTGGCAAGCCGCGACTCTGCTCTGCTGGAGCGCGGTCGACCAAGTCGTGTTGGCACGCGGTCGACCATTCTGCGCTAGCAGTCAACCAGCAACCTTGCTAGGTCTGATGTTCTCTGTGTTGCCAATGTTGATGGAATCATTCTGAACTTTTGTTGTTATGTTTTCCTAATGAAACTCTTGCCGATTTTCCCCATGAACTAACAAGCAGTGTTAGCACTTGGAAACGACTAAGGAACGAACGAACGCTACGATCAGTCTTGCTCCGTGCCTAGCCCATAGTCTAGCTCCTTGTCGTGAATGGGGTAGTTCAGTTCTGCTCCGTGTAGCTTCTTACTCAGATAGGCGATGGGCTGCAAACCACGTCCGTGATCCTGCATCAGTACTGCTCCGACTGCCTGGTCACTAGCATCTGCTTCAACTACGTAGTCCTTGTCTGGGTCCGGTAGGATGAGTACTGGCGCTGTAGTCAGTGCTGTCTGTAGCTGCTCCATGGCTTGTTGTTGAGGAGTATCCCATTTGTATGGCGTATCCTTTATCAGTAGGTCGATCAGTGGCGCTGATATCTTAGCATACTGCGGCACGAACCTGTTGTAGTAGTTGGCGAAGCCTAGGAACTGCTGCAACTCCTTCACGTTCTTCGGGACCTTCCACCTTTTAAGGGCTTCGATCTTCCGCGGGTCCACGTGTACGCCCTCAGCACTCACCATGTGACCGATAAACTGCACCTTCTTCAGTGCGAAGTCGCTCTTCGACAACTTCATGCAAAACTTATTGTCCCGCAGGATCACGAACACTTTCCGCAGATGCTCCACGTGCTCCTTCATGTTCTTGGAGTAGATGAGTATGTCATCCAGATACACCACCACGCACTCGTCCAGCATGGGCCGTAGGATATGGTTCATCTCCGCCTGGAACGTTGCTGGTGCGTTGCAGAGTCCGAACGGCATCACTAAGTACTCGTAGGAGCCGTATCTGGTACGGAACGTCGTCTTGTGGATCGAGTTGTCCGCCATTTTGATCTGCCAGTAACCCGACCGTAGGTCCAGCTTCGAAAAGACTGTTGCACCACGAAGTTCGTCCAGTAGGTTGTCTATGCGCGGTATAGGGTATTTGTTTTTTCTACAGTCTGTTTGTTCAGCGCCCGGTAGTCGATGCACATCCGTAAACTACCGTCTGGTTTTGGAGTGAAGAGAACTGGTGTACCGCAGGGAGAGGTGGATGGGCGGATCAGTTGTCCGTCCATTAGATCTGCTTCTTCATGTCTGTCAGTTCTGTCGGACTCAGTCGGTATGGTGCACGTGAGACGGGTTTTGCACCTGGTTCCTCCACAATCTAGTGCTCGTGAGGGCGCGCTGGAGGTACTCATGCCAGTGTTATTTTAGGAACATCCGCTGTATCCGTCCAGCTTCCCAGCACCACACGTTTCCCGTTGTTGTAGATGCACGCCTTTCGATTGACCCAATCATTTTCGAAGTTGAACCGCTTCAAGAAATCTCGCCCCAAGATGAAATCTAAACCCTTGATGTTCGTGATCGGCAACGTCGGCTTCCACCTCAACGCCCCTACGTGCAACTGCAGTGATGCTTCGGCGTGGATGGGAAGTTTCGTACCGTCCACCATCGTTGCCGTAAACTTGGTCTTTCCCGAAGGTTCTCCAAATTTCTCCGACGTCCCACGGTCACACACCGAGTGAGATGCACCACTGTCCACCAGTGCCTGGAGGCGTTGTCCTTTGCATAACAACTCGAGGAGTAGTGATTTTTGCTGCGCTGAGTAGCCAAAGAGGGTCTCATTAATAGGATCATAGGGTACATCAAAGAAATCACCTTCCCTATTCCCTATACCTGACTCAGCACTTGGGGGGTAGGAGGATTTTTCCGAGGCTTGTACAACTTCTCCTTAGCCTGGAATTTTCCTCTAAACCTTTGCAGCTATATTGGCTTCACCTGTGGGCAATGGGGAGCCTTAACACGGTGCTGCGGGGAGAGGATATTAACTCCACAGAACGCACAACACTTTTGTACGCTCCGTAGTACTTTGCCCAACTTCTAAAGTATTTCTAAAGGCGTTTTCTTGACCTCTAAATCTCCCCTGAATTTTTCAAAGGCTTGAAAACCATTCGAAGTAATCTTCTTTGTTAAAGTATCTTTATAGGATAACTTTAACGAATTCTTACTTTCGTGGGTATTCGGTTGGAGATTCCCGGTCGGTGCAGAGTCTTTTTTCGCGAAGTCTCCATACGCCTTGGCGATATCCCCTATTGCCGGCCGGTCGTGACGTTTTAGAATTGCGCCATCATTTTCTCGTTTTTTTCGCCCGCTCCAAAGTCGCCACGTCGTCGCCCTTTTTCTCTTTTCGGATCTTTACGCGATTGCTAGGTCGATCCGCGGCTACTGGCGATTCCCGTTTTTTTACTTCGGGGGTGCTCCACTGTTGCCACCCAGCAATTCCGCACGTGCTTTTTTCATTTTGTAGCACGACAAGATTTGGTGTCCGGCTGCGCTGCAAAATTCACATTTTATCGGCCGCGGCTTCGCATCAATCCTGTCGATATCCATCAATTCGGCAAACATGGGGGGTGCCGATCACTCCGAGCCGAATGATCGGTTCGGCACGTGACGTCATGTTTCGGGTTGACCACGCGTCAACGCGTCGTATCTTTCGGCTGCACGTACGAGGTCGCGGTAGCTATTGTAGTTCGTGGCGATGACCAGTCGGCGAATCTCCATCTTCAATCCCTCGGTATATGCTTGAATTTTTTCGCCTTCGGTCAGGTCGGTAATGCGATTAAAAAGTTGCTCCATCTGCTGCGTGTACACTGCTACACTTACGAGTTGCTTGTGTCGGTGAATCTGCTGTCGCATCATGTACACCGAGTTTATTGGCTCGAATCTTTCGACAAGGTCTGCCCAAAACTGCGCCCACGTTTTCTCCCCATAGGCCACGTCACTGTAGTAAATCCACTCAAATGCCGGGCCTCGCAACAGTGTAGCTGCGAGCCGAATTCGTGTTGCATCATGTGTCGAGGTCGAATAGCCAATGGCCTCAAAATAAATTTTGAGGGTCGCCACAAATCGTCGAACGTCCAATCCCTTCGTGCTTCCACGAACACTTCGGGGAGCCTCGGGCGAGCTGCTTCGAGGTTCGGCGAAGGTGGTGCCATCGGTCCGTGAAATGTCGATGTTGCCGCTGCTGCTGCTGCGTTTGCTGCTGCATTTACTGCTACGGTGGCGGCTACCAATTGGTTCGTCAGAAGGGCCTCGATTTGCCGGATCGTCGCTTGTGTCTGCTCCACGTCGGTGCGAAGGCTGGCGATGTCTTGGGCGGATGCGAAATTGTCGCCTTGCCCTGACATTGCGCGTTTAAAAACCAAAAACGAGGGGGAGTGAAAAACACGGAACCGGTTTTACGTACCCGAAATTGGTGTTTAACACTCGTCTCACCCGCGGTTTTTTTCAAGACTCGTTTTTAGTGGTCGAAAAACTTTGGGTCTAAACGGCCCTGATACCAAGTGTGAGGATCTAGGATCGAGCTCAAAAATGAGGGCTTTGAATTGAATGATCCACCTGGGTACAACATGAGGCTTTATATAGTCTTGACACAAGGCAGGTAACCCAGGTGTTACGCGAATGTTCTGAGGGTCGCGAAGCGTCCCGAACAGAACCTTCCCATAAAAACTGATAGAAAGCAATTCGGTGGCAACCGAAAGGCTTGAGTTCGGTACACGTAACCTGGTTCGGTGCTATAACTATAATAACATATAGTACTGCACCTAACCTAGGAAATCAAGCATAACTATGCATGATAAAATAAACCCAAGCTCATGATAGCAGAATAAAGTTAAGGCAAGCTAGTAAAGCCAGCATAACCCGTCGTACTCTCATAGTCCTCATGAGGTGGTGCGAGCAGCCGCTGTCGAGCAGGACCTGTCGAGATAGTAGCTATAATCAGGAGCCATAGCTAGGAGAACCCTAGCTAGGCAAGAGAAAGTTTAGGCAAAGAGAATTTCACTAGCAGTAATGAGGATACATATAGCAAACCCTAGATGGGTTGTACTCGCTATAGAGCACCCCACTACAGGCTAGAGAATAACATTCTGACAGGACCACCGCCGGTTTCGCTTGCACAATTGCCGCCACTGCCTAGAAGTCCTCACCGGCCTCCGGCACCAGCGAGATAGTCGGCTCCACAACGCCGACCAGCGAGCACGACGCCTCCTTGTCGTCTCGCCCCTTGCCGCCAAAGAAGTCGGCGTCCTTTGCTAAAGTCGACTTGTTTGACTGCTTCTCCTTGTGCGGCTTGCTTTCCCGTTGTCATCGTCGGAATCGCTGCGGTCGGGGCAATCGAAGGAGAGATGGTCGAGGTCGCCGCAGATCCAGCATTCCCGGCGTCGCCCACCTCCTCCACGTCCGCTGTCCTTCGCTGACTTCCCCTTGTTGGCGTCCTTGGTCGGCTTTTCGTCACTGCTACTACCGACGCCAGGCTTGCCGCACTGCCCCGGTCGACCACCTTGCAGGCTCGGGGCGGCGTAGTTCGCCTGCGGCAGGAGCCCCGAGGACCGCTCGGCCTCCTGCATCGCCTCGTCCTTGCGGATAAACGAGGTCGAGTCCTCGTTGAGCGACTCTCGCGTGTCCGGCACCACCATCAGCCGCTTTATCAGGTTGTAGCTGCTCGGGAGCCCCTTCAGGACGTGCGTGATGTACGACACCGTTGAGAACTGCACGCAAGAGATCCTCATGATGGCAAGAAGTCACCGAGCCTGGTTGCAGTAGTCGGTCGCCGTCTCCTGCTCGCCCATCCGCAGGTGCGTCATCTGCTCCTCGAGCTGGCCGATGTACAGGTCGTCGGTGACCTGGTACGTCGTCTCGATGAAGTGCCACGCCTGGTGGCCGGCGTCCAGGTAGTCCCTGCACGAGTTCGACGCGATTTGCACGCCCGGCGAGCAGCACCGTGAGATGACCGTGAAGGTCAGCAGCTGCACGGCGCGGAACTCCACATGCAACTCGGGGTTACTCGAATGCAACGTCTCCATGCTGCCCTCGGCAAAGCACATGAGCCCGACCATCTCCAGCTGGGGCTCGATGGCCTCCTTCGAAGTGAGGAGGTCGTGGAGGCCGACCAGCAGGGGGCTGACGGCGATCCTGTCCGGCGTAAACTTAAAGTAGTTGTAAGTCAGCGCGATCCCACCTGGTGTCACGTGGGTCGCCGACGTCGACGTCACTTTGCTTTGACATCGTCCGAGGTCGCCCTGCAAGGAGTCCGCAGCCGCCGGAGACTGCAGCCCTTGCGCTTGAACGCCGCCGACTTCATCGGCGTGAATCACCCCTCTCTGCCTCGAGATGCCCCCCGCACTGCTGCCGACTTAGTCACCGGCATTGACGCCCACGTCGACGCCGCCCTCGTTGTTCACCGGTCGAGGAGAGGCAGGCCGAGAAGGGTGCTCCGCTGCCCACACGGCGCAGATGCCTGCCTCGACGACCGCCAAGGGGAGCGTCTCCCCGTACTCGCCAGCCAAGTGGCGTCTCCTCGCATCCTCCAGCCGTGCCTCCAGGGTGTCCACCACCCCTGCGTCACATACGCCCATCATGGTAACTACCGCACAGCTGTCGGCCTACGAACACGATAGGTAAGTGCAAAAGTCGGCTAAACCAAAGGTATCGTTGCGGTGCCGTTCCATGCTCACCGCACCATGCGGAGATAACTCTGTCAACGGGAGCTAGACTACGGGCTAGGCACGGGGTAGAGGTGATCGTAGCATTCATTTCCCTATAAGTTTGCTTGTGTGTTCACTTCTTCCACATTTAAAGGGAGATTTTGCAAGAGTTTCACTAAGAAATGTTGACAACAATGATAGCAACAACATTGGCATGCAAGACTACATCATAGTTAGCAAGCATGCTGGTCGACCTCCAGCTCAGAACGGTCGACCACGATCCCGCGTAGCAGGGTTCGCACTGCTCCAGCCCTGCAGAACAGCGGCTTGCCAACGTTTCGAGTCTGCGGTGTGCCAACGCAGCAGCAAGTCGGATGCACAACATTGCACCCACATGACAACGGTGCACCCACTTTGCACGTGCGCGCAGTTGGTTGGTGCACCACGCCTTGTCACGTGCACAGCGAGACACCAAGGCCGAGAACACGCCAGCGATCGCGCCCACCAGCCACGTCGACCTCGGGATACCACTTCCGAGGTCGGCCTCGCAGAAAACACCCCGGCGACCTTCGCACCCGTCGCCCGGGTAACTCGGTCGACCGGGCAACCACGCTTGGTCGGCCTGGTCGGTGTGACGCCGACTACACAATCCCGACATCCCCAAAGTCGGCGCCAAGTGGTCGACGCTCGGCGGCATCCCAGGTCGACCACACCCTCTCGGCGCCCTGCTCCCCGGCGCCTGCCCAATCGGTGCCCCCAATCCAGGTTGACGTCGGCGCTCCCCTCGTCGACCACCGGGTCAGATCGGCCGCCGGCTCCCTGTCGTCGGTGGTGTAGCAGCGGCCTCGTGCAGGTCGACCAAAACCGTTGACCTGCGTGCCGAACTCGGCGTCGCCCACTGCGGCTGATCGGCTGCACACCCCGTACACCCGACTGCGATGTCGGCTCCGCCCAAGCGAGGACAGGGCGAACAACAACTCCCGTTGACATAGAAATGAGGAGAGAAAAGTGCAAAGAGTGAATATGAGTTCAATGAAGAGGAAGAAAAGAAATAAGAAACGAAAGGGGAAAGAGAGCTAGGCATGGAAAGCGACTTATGAAAATGCAATTAACAAATTGCAATCTTGAATCAAAACAGAGAAGGAACGGACAATGATGGACAAAAACAAAGAGAATCTTTTGGGTCTTTCATGATTGTTGAGTTGCTAAGCATAAACAACGAAAATACGACTAAGTGAAAAAGGAAGAATGAAAGAATGAGATGCACTGGAAAGAGAAGAATGACAAACAAGGAAATTTAAGGGAAGAACAACAAGGTAGAAAGAAACAAGCTGTGGAGAGGAAACGAACGGTAGCAAGAAATGAGGTGAAAGAGGAGGTGCGGGGGGAGAAAGAAAGACATACGAGCGTAAGGAAACTAGAAATGTAGCAGCAAGAGAAAGAGAGGAACAAGGTAATAGAACTACTAGGAACACCGAAAGCAAGAGAACAAGGAAAACAAGGAAGACTTACCACGAATGACTATGTCTCTGCACGTCCAAGACATCTAGTAGTAACGCCTGAATGGCAACGAGTACGAGAATCGTTAACATGGGGAAAAAATGACGTCAGCTTTGATCTTCAAATGTGCCTAAAGTAGCCTACAGAAGATACTAGCACACTATCGCTCTATTTACTTCAGCTTCAGAATGCTAGATCGTGTTACGGATGCATTTTTTCTGTTGACATCTCTCTCCAGAAGCAAGTGGAAGCAAGGAAATCGAAAAAGGAAAGTAACGAAACCCTAACCAATGTCACATTACAAATAAAGCAACATGGATAACTTTTGCTTCAAAGAAAAACATTACAAATACATACAATGCATCTATAAAAACAATACAGCTCCGCAACCCTAAGACGATCTCGTGGCCTCTTGTTTTTTTTTTTGTTTTGTTTTTTTTTTTTTTTCAGAAACAAGGAAAATTATGACGGCTAAAAATAATGGCAACGAGGCAGACTGAAAAGGGTTTACGACACTGATGATAAGAGAACATAAAAATGGAAAATTAACCCAGCTCGAAACCTATTCGGTGATAAAAAATCATCTTTCACCACCTACCAAACTTGCCCTAATCCTACGATCGGTGTGCCCGATCGGTTCTTGACGGCGAGCTCGCGATTGACCGAGGGAGGGGACGAGGGATGGGTTGTCAAGCTATATATATACATATATACGTGTTAAGGCGTGTAACCATTCTGCTCCCGACGGTTCGAACTGTGGACCGTCCGAGTATACGAAGGGTTACTAGTTTCGCAAATTGTCGTCAAGATGTTCGTGAATATTTGTGCGACGTCGCCAACAATTGGAACCGCCGTGATATTTTTCCACCTTCTCAATGGTTCGAAATGTGAACCGTGGACAGTCCCAAACCCAAACGGACTGTCCAACGGTCCTGGCCAGAGATTGGCGCGCCAAATTAATTTTGATTTTCTTGTAGTGATTGGCGAACGAACAGTAAATGCGACATGTAAGCGAATAAAGTTACGAGGGTATAGTGCCTATAACGAGGTTACAGTGATTGCGAAAAAAAAAAAAAAAAAAAAACAAAACAAAAAAAAAACAAAAAAAAACAAGACTAAAAAAGTGTCACCTCCATCTGGACAGCCAAAGTTGCGAAACGACAATACGGACCGTTCTGTTCTGTTACAACCCTAAACAGGACTTAGCCAGGGATCGGCTCAGGGTTGTTCGCACGTTTTGTTGCAGCGGAAGTGTTGACCTCAGATCAGAGTGAATGTAAAATGACTGAGATTATAATGACATGCATACATCGAGTTTATATCGGAAATACAGGGAATACAAAAAGACCTAGACTAGCCATGTACTCTAAGGGGTACATTCCCTTATTACAGCGAAATTCAAACCGTGCGGCGCGGGAACCCGTTTCAAACTTGTTCTTGCTCTTTCCACTTCAAATGTGTTAGCTGCCTACATCGGTCTTGATCTAACGGTTTCAGGTGTCGCTTTGACTCTTCTGACCCCTCATCTTCGAACTCGGCAAGGTTGGCTCCTACAGCGTACAGGAATGCCTTGTCAAATCTCATATTGTAACACTCCCCTTCATTCCTGTGAGCGCAGAGAACTAACTCGCTTGACCACTCCAGTAAGGTCAGAGCAGTGTTTGTACTGCTGACGTGGCAGTCGCTTGGTGAAGAAGTCAGTTGCCATCTCGGTGGTATGGCATTACGCAAGGTCCACCTTTCCCTGGTCAATTTTGTCATTGGCGAAAAGGTATTGGAGCGCAATGTGCTTTGTACGATTCACGAACCATGGCTTGTTCGCGATCTTGATGGCGCTCTGGTTGTCGCAGTGAAGGCGAAAGGTGGGCGAAGTTGGAATTTCGCTTCCTGCAGCAGCTCTTGCAGGTAAAGTCCTTTGCGAACTGCGGCTATCGCGGCAATGTACTATGCTTCGGCCGACGATAGGGCAACCGATTCCTGCTTCTGCGAATTCCATGAGATTGGGCCCGTTAGCTCCAGGCGGAATACAAAGTCGGTTCGTGACCGTCGATTTGCAGGGTTAACAGCGTGATTTGCGTCCACGTAGACGGTGAGGTTGAAGGAGTTTGTTGTAAGTGTGGAGTATGAGAGCCCGATGTCAGTTGTGGAGATGAAGTACTGTAGGGTGCGCTCCAGGTGCAGCTGGTTCTCAGCTACTGGCTTGCGACAGTACTGCGCCAGTTGGCTGGGAATGTACGAAAGGTCGGGTCGGCAGGTGACAGAGGCGAACAGCAGGCACCCCAGTTGCTGCTGGTACAGTTGAAGTCATGCGGGTGACAGAGGTTTTTTGTCCGGTTTGTAATTGGCGCTGGGAGTCCGGTAGAGAGTTGAGAGTGGTGAGGGCGAGATTTTGAAGCGTTCTCCCAGCTGCTCTGCGTACTTGGAGGCTGAAAGATTGATTGCTTCTGGCGCGTAAGAGATGTTCAGCCCTAGAGAAGTAGTTATCGGCCCTAACTAAGACGCGGAAAACCAGGACAATGATAACAGAGGTCAATGTCGGAGGGACAACGGTGTCGGGTGCGCGGGAGATACTCACAGTGGCCTCAGACTATTTTAAAGGGATTTTCAGGAAGGATAAGAGGCGGTCTTCCGGGGGAAGAGGTTTCATGCGCGGAGAGTGCTGAGGAGGATTATTTTTTACCTTCCGTCAGCATGCATGGGTCTACGTGAAGGCTCGCCTCTCCACGTGGCAAAAAAGGAAGAACACGGTGCGTGCTGGCAAGCTCCAAAAGGAATTACTGGAGGAGCATCGTCTACTGAGTAGGATAAGGAAAACTGATGACAAGAAGTGGACCTGGACAAGATCTTTCGAGTCCATCTGGTCCAATCCTAGGACAGTTTACAACCCGCCGTAGACATCTGTTGGGGCAGTTGGCCCTGCCCTTGCTTGAAGCGGTTACGACCGATATTGTTTGTATGCATCAACTACACCATGTATATTTACAATTCAAAAAAAAAAAAAATGTTCAGCCCTAGAAACTGTGTAACGTTGTGGTTGATGGTGATGTCAACACGCTGCTCCAGGTTTGCCTCGAACTGATTCAGAAGCTTACTGCAAGTGCCAGTGTATAGCAGGTCGTCGACGTAGACTATCAGAAGGATGTAATCGCCGTTGAAATGGAGACGGTACATTCACGGATCGTGTGGCAGCTGCCTGAACCCGATGTCCAGCAGGATCTTGTGCAAGTGCTGCTGCCAGAGACGCGAGGGTCTCCCGTATAGGGACTTCTTCGGTTGGCAGACCCTAGGTTTTCCTTCTCCGTAGGTGTGTGGTTGTTCCACGAAGATGGTTGCATCCACCAGCGCGTATAAAAACGCGTTCTTGACGTCGGTCTGCCGCAGTGGTAGATGCTTGGCGGCTACGATGGCGAGTAGGATCCTGACAGAGGTGTGTCGGCTGACGGGGGTGAAGGTTTGGTCAAAATCGATGCAGTGGCGCTAGTCGTAGCCGCGTACAACCCAGCGTGCTTTGAAGCGTTCAATAGTTTCGTCAGTGGCAGTCTTGAGACGGAAGACCCATTTTCCGCTTAGCACACTCCTCCCCTTCACTGCTGCACGATCGACTAGGACCCATGTGTCGCGTGATTCCAGTGCTTTCAGCTCCGCATCTATAGTTGCTCGCCATTTTGCAGCATATGGTCCTGTCAGGGCCTGTCGCGGGGTCTTAGGTTCGATGGCTCGTGGGGTGGAAGTGACGGTCATGTGCAGGCCGAGGAGCTGGAGGCCGGGGACGTTGCCTGCGGCTTCTTGAGTGGTGACTTCCACAACATCGCCATCGTCGCTCTCGTGAGTAGGCGAAGGGTTGCTTGGGGGGTCGGTGCGCTGAGATGGTCCGGGGCCGGGGGTGTCATCACTGTCATCGTCGTCATCGCGGGGACGAGGAGGTACACCGGGATGTTCGTGGACAGGATCGCGATCCAGCGCTGCTGCAGCTGCTTCGTCTTCCGGGGAGGCAAAGCTGCGTCCGCTGTTGGCGTAGGCTCGCGCGACGTTTCGACGCTGGTCCTCAGTCCACTGCCCCAAGGCGATTCGCTCGTAGAAGAGGATGTCACGCGCAGGTACGACTTTGTTGGTGTCTATGTCAAGAACCAACCACCACTTGTACTTGTAGCTAAGCCCCATATGAACTCCCCAGCGCGCGCGTTGAGTGAACTTGCCGATGGTAGCAGATGTCGGCCGATACTGCACCATGCATCCCCAGACCCGCAACATGGAGGTGTCTCCCCTTGACCCGGACCACTTCATGTGCGGGGAAACGTTGCCCCTGTTGGTAATGGTGGAGAGTAGGTTGTGCAGGCGCACGACGTGGTTCATGGCGTATGGCCAGTATGGCTTGGGTAGGCCAGACTGGTTCATGAGGGCGCGGACCTTGGTCATGAGTGTGCGATTGACCCTTTTCGCGACGCCTTGTTGTTGGTGAGCGTAGGGGAGCGAAATTTGGTGTTTGATCCCCTTTTCCGCGAGGAGGCTTTCCAGTTCGTTGCTCCAGAATTCCTTGGCACCATCTGTCTGCCAGATTTTCAGCTTCCTCCATGAATCCCGTTGTGCGTGAGCAAGCCAGATGCGGAAGATTTCAGGCGCCTTGGAGTGGACGTCCATGTTTGCGATCCAGATGTAGCGTGAGTACGCGTCCACAAAGGTGAGTGTGTGTTTTTCGCCGTTGATTGCTTTGGAGGTAAGCACGATGCAGTCGTTGTAGACTTTCTGCAGCTTCTTGTAGCGGTTGGTGCTTAGTTCCAGCGAGGGATATGCTTGGTGCGTGAGATCAGCAGTGGGGCAGACGGCGCAGGTGGTTGGATGTGTTGTGCTGAGAGGTTCCGTGCCGTCAGGGCGCAACAGTGCCCCTGGCTGGAAGACTCTGGCGCGGAGGCTGTTGTTGAATGTCTGGCGCGAGGGATGACTGAGTCGCTGGTGCCAGAGATCATCGTCTGCGCGAATTTTTGAGGCGCGTATGTATCGTGCGTGATGTTCCGCTGTCTCAGCTTCTGTCTCGTGAGGGATGAGGAGCACTGGTCCTTCTTCTTCTCCGGGCTCTGCTTCATTGTCTTGCTCCTCCTCTTCTGGTTCTGCAGCTGTCTTCCCTTCTGCAGGTGATTTCGTGAGGTAGAGTTCAAGGAAGTTGCGATCGGGGATGATGTTGAGCGGGGTCCTGATATCTTTGATGAAGCGGCGAACGGATCTGGGCAGGAGATTGGCCCAAGCGAGTCACGAGGTGGGGTTTCTGGTACATTCCCCTCCTCAATCTCCGACCAGGGATCCTTCCAGGTGTAAGGTGAGCGGGGGAGGGTGTGAAGAGTGTGGGGGGGGCCGGCCAAGAGGGATTGCAACCCTGGGTGAGGGTTCTTGTGCCGCTATCTCACGTTATGCTTCCTGGAGTTCTTCTTGGGTGAGTTCCCCTTCGGCGAGTCTCTGGTCGCTTGCTTCTCCCCAACCTCGAGTTCCCCAGCCTGATGCAGTGCCTGATGCGCCGGAGGCAGATCCCCATGTTGCCCCCGTATTATCATCATCTCCCCAGCCGCCGCGTCATGCGGACTCCTCGTCCCATCCTACCGCGATGCGTTCCTGATACAGCTTTTCCGTTCTCTCAGCTGCTGCTTTTTCTTCTTCCTCCTTGACACTGGGTTCTTCAAGTTTATTGGGGTCTTTCCACGTCGTGTCAATGTGACAGTAAACCTAGCGGGGATAAGGGCGAGGTCGGTTTTCTTTGTCGAAGGTTCCGGTGTTTGCTTCCAGGATCCAGCGGAGAGTGTCTGAGGCGGGTGTAAGGCGTGCCTTGTCAGAATCCCAGCCACTAACCACTGGGATAAAAGGGCTTGTTTGTGTAGCGGGTGAGTGCGCCCATAACCCCCCAGGCCGCCATGCCTGTAACCCTTCCCTAGGATCAATCGGGGATCACCAGTGGACCTCTGACACCCCCCTGCACTGGGATGCCCGAGGTGCACACACCGGGATTCGAACCCGAGACCTTCGCTCTGATACCATGTCAGAATCCCAGCCACTAACCACTGGGATAAAAGGGCTTGTTTGTGTAGCGGGTGAGTGCGCCCATAACCCCCCAGGCCGCCATGCCTGTAACCCTTCCCTAGGATCAATCGGGGATCACCAGTGGACCTCTGACATGCCTGCTGCTGTATTTCGTCTCCTATGCCAAAGATACGGTGAGTAGTGACAGCGAGCTCCATCTCTATCATGCCTTCGGGTTCTGCCTCAGCGCTTTCTGCCTCTTGGATTGCCGCGAGATCTCTCTCAACTTCTTCAGTGCGGCTTGCCGTGGGTGTGAAGCAGGTCGTGCAGAGTCCGTCGGGGCCGGGTTGGTGCAAATTTACCTCGATATCCACGAGTGTTGCCAGACTTCGATATTTTTGCTGGAGAAATCGAGGGGAACGATATCCACGAGTTCGTCCGACGATGCTTTGCAGTCGGGTATGTCGAAGTCGAGCACGTAGACTCCATTGACTGGTCGTGCTCGTCCGAGGTACTTGTGCGACTCGATGGGTGTGTCAAGAGGGGCGTAGGTGAGGATGAGGTCACGTGTGTAGGGATCTGTGGCGAGCATGACTCCGCATTCAGAGAGTTTTGCGGCGGAGAGCAAGTTGAAGTGTAATTCCGGCATGAAGAGCACGTCGTTGAAGGAGATGTGGGTGTTGCTATCTCGAGCTTGCAGCACTACAATGCCTTGTGCGTTTGCGCGCAACTGCTCGTTGTTGGCGACAGTGACGTAGGTGGCGGGCGCGCGGCTGATGTTTGAGATGTAACGATGGGATCCCACCATGTGTTGACCGCAGCAGCTGTCCACGTACCAGGTATTTTGGTTGTCGTTGTTGTTGTGCAGAAGTAGTACGAGCCGCAGTGTGACGATAGTCGCCTTGTATCGTCGCTCAAATAGTTCATCCTCTCTCCATCTGACGAGAACAAGGCGCTGGTGATCATGGGGTGGGCTTTCTCGCAGTTGTATTGGCTGGTGCCATTCTTGCTCCTCCTCATATTTGTAGTAATAGTGACATTCCGTGAAGGGGTTGTTGCACCCTTCTTCAGGTTGGATGGGTACGCCGCAAGGTTCCTCTGCTTCGTCTGGTGACGTAGCTCGTGGGCGACGCCGTGTCGCCATGTTGGCGATCATTTTCCTGGTGGCTCCTGCTTGAGATGCTTGAATCTGCTAGTGTTGTTGTTGTTGTTGTTGTTGTTGTTGTTGTTGTTGTTGTTGTTGTTGTTGTTGTTGTTGTTGTTGTTGTTGTTGTTGTTGTTGTTGTTGTTGTTGTTGTTGTTGTTGTTGTTGTTGTTGTTGTTCTTGTTGTTGTTGTTGTTGTTGTTGTTGTTGTTGTTGTTGTTGTTGTTGTTGTTGTTGTTGTTGTTGTTGTTGTTGTTGTTGTTGTTGTTGTTGTTGTTGTGCAGGAGGGCAAGTAGCTTGGTGTTGAGGCTGGAAATTGCGAATGTCTTGTCGGCCGTCCCAGTTGTTGTTGTGGTGAGTGGAGTGTGGGTGGCGGTTGTTGGATCAGAAATTACATCGATCTGTTGAATGTCCGAAGATCTTACAAATTTTGCAGTAGTGGCACTGGGTTGTATTTGCTCTTCTCGGTTGTCAGCGTAGAAGGTGATGGGCTCTCGTCGTGGTGCGGAGCTTGTTCTGCTCGAGTCCATGTCGTGTTATCTGTGAGGAGAGCAGCGCATAGGGCAGCTTCCAAAATTATCCCTCGTTGTCGGAGTAGCGCCTTGCAGGGCTTCCACTCAGGCCCAAGTCCTTGGAGCACGATGGTGACGAAGATTTCTTCTTAAATCGCGCTTCCATGCTTCGTAATTAGGTCACGAATGTTCCGACAGTGGTTAATATATGAATTTGCCTTCTTCCCATGCCCCATCTTTGTCTCCATAAGCTGCTGCAGGAGTCTGTTGGAGGTAACTGAGTCCTTCGGCTGATATACCTCGATGAGGTGCTTCCAGGCTTCCAAGGCTGGAGCTGCGCTCTCTTTGTAGGAGCGGATGCCGAGTTGCTCCGCAGGTGACATGATGCGTAGTAGTACGCTGTACACCATGAGGGACTCGCTGTAGTACTGAGCCCAGACGTCTTCGGTGCCTTCCATCGGTTTAGGATAGGAGCCGTCGAAGTAGTGGTAGATCTGCGCTGTCTGTAGGAGGAGCTCTAGCTCAAAACTCCATGTATAGAAGTCCTTGCCGTCAAATGCGGCAGTAGTCTTGATTTTTGAAACGCTAAGAAAGCGTGTTTGCGTAGAGTTGATTGCTTCATTTCTTGGAAGGTGTGCGGGGCGGTATATTGGCTTTTTGCTGCCGGTTGACCAGGTTGTGCTGGTTGGGAAGAGGTTCCCGCATCGCCATTCCGCAAGGCTTGGAGTTCTTTCTCCATAGTTGATAGTCGCGAAAATAACTACTCAAGTGCGGCAATGCTGATCGTCGTCGTCGCCTTATTTGTCGCGGTCAGGTTGGCTTGTCCTTCAGCCGTTGGATTTGCTTAGCCTCCGGATCCTCCGGCCATCTTGGTCTTGGAGCGTGTGCCGCTCGCCCGTTTGAGGTTGGACGAATTTCACGGAAGTGAGGTTGCGAAGAATCCCTGAGTGGCTCTCATACCATGTTACAATCCTAAACAAGACTTAGCCAGGAATCGGCTCAGGATTGTTCGCAGGTTTTGTTGCAGCGGAAGTGTTGACCTCAGATCAGAGTGAATGTAAATGAATGAGATGATAATGACATGCATACATCAAGTTTACATAGGAAATACAGGTAATACGAAAAGACCTAGACTAGCCATGTACTCTAAGGGGTACATTCTCTTATTCCAGCGAAATTCAAACCGTGCGGCGCGGGAGTCAAACTCATATACTATAGTCTGTGTAGGCTGTAGTGGGGTAGCTTACATGGGGTACAACACTTTAGGGTTTGGTACTTGTACTCCTCATGCTGCTCAATGCATCCATTCCTCGTTTCTTCACATGGTATAGAGCAGGTTCCCTAGTGGGAACGCTTCCTAGGGCCCACCACGAAATTTTTTTTTCCCTGCCCGGAGCGCGCTTTGCTCCTGCCCTCTCTCGGCCCCTCACGGCCCCTTCGCGTCGCCCTTAGCGGCCCCTCTCACGGCCCCTCGCGCCGCCCTTACGGCCCCTCGCGCCGCCCTTACGGCCCCTCGCGCCGCCCTTACGGCCCCTTGCGCCTCCCTTACGGCCCCTTACGGCCCCTCGCGCCGCTCGTCGGCCCCTCGCGTCGCCCTTCGCGGCCCCTTACGGCCCCTCGCGCGGCCCCTTACGGCCCCTCGCGCCGCCCTTACGGCCCCTCGTGCGGCCCCTTACGGCCCCTCGCGCCGCCCTTCTCGGCCCCTCGCGGCCCCTTCACGGCCCGTCGCCGCCCTCTGCGGCCGCTCGCCCTTCACGGCCCGTCGCCGCCCTCCGCGGCCCCTCGCGCCGCCCTTCACGGCCCCTCCGCCGCCCTTCGCGGCCTCTCACAGCCCTGTCGCCGCCCTTCGCGGCCCGCCGTCGTCGTCCCTACAGCAGCAGCCGCCGCCGTCCCTGCAGCAGCGGCCGCCGCCGTCCCTGCAGCAGCGGCCGCCGCGGTCCCTGCAGCAGCAGCCGCCGCCGTCCCTGCAGCAGCAGCCGCCGCCGTCCCTGCAGCGGAAGCCGCAGCTGCAGCAGCCGTTACCAGCAGCAGCCGCCGCCACCTCCCTCGGGGCCGCGGCCGCCGCCGCTGCCGCTGACTGCAGCCGCCGGTGCGCCTCGGCCCTACCGACGCGCCTCGGCCCGCCTCTGCTGGTGCGCCTCGGCCCTACCTGCGCGCCTCGGCTCGTCCCTGCCGGTGCGCCTCGGCCCTGCCCCACCACTTGCGGCTCTCTGCCCTGGTAAGAGTGTCGCCGCACTGCGCTGTCACTACTGCCACTGCTGCTACTGCTGCCACTGCTGTCATGGCTACCCCTAGCGTCCTTGTCTTTGATGCTGAGGGAGGGTCGGGCAGTTGACTTTGAGGTCTGGGTAGATGATCTGCAGCTTTTCCTACAGTGCGATAGGGCAGACGGTCTCTCCCTCTTTGACCTCACTTCTGGTGCCTCTCCTTCCCCTGCTGCTGATGCTGACGCCACTGTTCGCTCACAGTGGGCCACGCGCGATGCTGCTGCCTGCCGTTCTGTGCGCCGCCACTTGCCGACGACTGAGCGTGCGCACTTTAGTCAGTACAAGAGTGCTAAGACCTTGTACGACGCTGTAGTTGCACGCTACTCTTCCCCTGCCACTGCTGCGCTTAGCCGCCTTATCCTACCGTACCTCTTCCCTGACCTCGCCGCTTTTCCCACTGTCGCTGACCTCATTACGCACCTTCGCACTAGTGACATTCGCTACCGCGCTGCGCTTCCTGCTGAGTTCTGCGCCAAGAACCCCCCCCCATGTACATCACCCTCTACTACATAGTCACCCGGCTCCCTGACACCCTTCGCTCGGTCAGGGACCACTTTCTCTCTGTTTGCCCCACCACTCTCACCGTTGACCTCCTCGAGGAGCGTCTCCTAGCAGCAGAGAAGAGCATAGTTGCTGTAGGAGCCTCTCGTGGTGACCCTCGTACCCCTGTCTTTGAGGGGTGCTCCCCCTCCCCCCTCTTGCCCTCTGTTGCCTCTGCTGCTGCGGCCGACCTCGTTGGTCTTGAGTCGGTCGGTGCGGCGTCTACCCCTAGCGGGAGACGCCGCTCAGGCAAGGGCAAGGGGGGCAAGGGCGTTGGGGGAGCTGGCGGAGGCGGTGGAGGCGGCAGTGGAGGAGGCGGAGGGAGTGGGGGTGGCGGTGGGAGTGGTGGTGGGAGTGGGGGCACTAGTGGAGGCAGTGGCGGCGGAGGAGGAGGCGGTGGTGGAGGTAGCGGCGGCGGAGGTGGAGCGGGTCGGGGCGGCTCTACGCAGAGGGTCGGCTCCGGTGGTGGTCAGCGCCAGCAGCAGCAGCAGCAGCGTACTCGTGAGACCCCTTCCCCCCAGCAGCTTCGTGAGTGGTACACTGCTCGTCAGCGGGGCGGGGGTGCTGGCCCCTGTACCTACGTTCTCCGTACCGGCGACCGCGCGGGTGAGCAGTGTGGGGGGGCGCACTCCACCCAGCGCTGTTTCGGCCGTCTGACGGACGCTTGGCGTCACCAGTTCCCCGACGCTACTGAGATCCCTCGCTGGGGCGAGCTGTCTAGGGCGGGTGTTGCGATCTTTGATCTTGACTATGATGCTATTCTTGCTGCCATGTATGCTTTGACTATTAGTGATGAGGGTGACTGTTACCGGTGTTTTCCGCCTGACCCGGGCATTGAGGCTGCTGCTCTAGGTGCTTGTGAGGCTGCTGCTCTAGGTGCCAGTGCGTCTGCCGCCCCAGGTGCCGGTGAGTCTGCGCTCTCAGGTACTGCGTCGTCTCCGGACACCCACACCTTCACCCTTGACTCGGGTGCTTCCCGCTCCTTCTTTCGAGACTGCACCACGCTCACGCCGCTTAGTCGGCCAGTGGCGGTCTCCCTGGCAGACCCCTCTGGGGGCCCTGTCCTTGCCCGCTTCTCCACTGTCCTACCGTGTCCGGCGGCCCCTTCTGGCACCCTGTCAGGTCTTTACCTCCCCTCGTTCTCTATGAACTTGGTGAGTGGTGCTGACCTCCAGGATGCAGGGGTTCACCAGTTCACTCCTGCGAGTCAGCGAGTGACCCACTGTACCTGTGCTCGGTTAATCGGCCCGTCACTTGGCCACGTTTACACGTCAGCCGGGGTCGAGCCTGTACACACTGACTACTGAGTCTCCTCCAGTCGCTGAGTCTGCTCAGGTAGCAGCGTCGGGTCAGGTGTTTGCTGCGGCGTCCAGGTCTGGCCCTGAGTCTGCCCCCTGCTCGTGTCGTCTCCTGTCCCACCGGACTCTCCTCTGGCACCACCGCCTTGGTCACCCCTCCCTGCCTCGTCTTCGAGGCATGGCTTCCCGTCTTCTTGTCTCTGGCCTCCCCCGGTCCCTCCCTCCCCTTCCTCCGGGGCCTGCCCCCACCTGCGTTCCCTGCGTCGAGGGGCGGCAGCGCGCTGCTCCTCACTCCTCCGAGTTTCCTCCGACAGAGGCTCCGCTGCAGACGCTTCACATGGACGTGTGGGGCCCAGCCCGCGTCCGTGGGCAGGGTCACGAGCGTTACTTCCTGTTGGTGGTTGACGACTACTCGCGTTACACCACAGTCTTCCCCTTGCGCAGCAAGGGTGACGTCACTGAGGTGTTGATCGCCTGGATCCGCGCAGCTCGTCTCCAGCTCAGGGAGAGTTTCGGCTCGGACTTTCCTGTTCTGCGTCTGCACTCCGACAGAGGCGGAGAGTTCTCCTCTGACCTTCTGCGGGCCTTCTGTCGTGCACGAGGCATCCGCCAGACCTTCACGCTTCCGGACTCTCCACAGCAAAATGGGATTGCTGAGCGCCGCATTGGCATGATCATGGACGTCGCTCGTACGTCCATGGTCCATGCGGCTGCCCCCCATTTTCTGTGGCCGTTTGCGGTTCGGTACGCGGCGCATCAGATCAACCTTCACCCCCGGGTCTCCATGCCGGAGACCTCCCCTGCTTTACTGTGGACGGGGAAGGTTGGCGATGCGTCTGCGTTCCGTGTCTGGGGATCTCGGGCGTTTGTCCGCGACTTGTCTGCGGACAAGCTGTCCCCTCGTGCTGTTCTTTGCGTCTTCCTTGGCTTCCCTCCTGACGCGCCTGGCTGGCAGTTCTACCACCCCACCTCGCGCCGTGTTCTGTCCTCCCAGGACGTCACCTTTGACGAGTCGGTTCCCTACTACCGTCTCTTCCCCTACCGCACTGCGTCCCTCCCTCCCCCGCCGCTCTTCCTTACGCCAGGTCCCCCTCCGGTAGACCCCCTCCCCCCTCAGGGTCCTGCCCCCTCAGGTGTGTCCCAGAAAGATACACTCGAGCCTGTCGAGGTAGCTGTTGACTCTGGTGCTGCTCGGGGTGCTGAGCCTGGGGGTGCTGGGTCTGGGGGTGCTGCGACTGAGGGTGCTGAGCTTGGGGGTGCTGAGCCTGGGGGTGCTGAGCCTGGTGGTGCTGAGCCTGGTGGTGCTGAGCCTGGGGGTGCTGAGCTTGGGGGTGCTGAGCCTGGGGGTGCTGAGCCTGGGGGTGCTGCGCCTGGGGGTGCTGAGCCTGGGGGTGCTGCGTCTCGGAGTGCGGAGCCTGAGGGTGCTGGGCCTGCTCGTGTGGCGTCTGGTGGTGCTGGAGGTTCTTCTGGTGCTTCGTCCCGGCGGGAGCTACTCTCTCCACAGGAGCTGCGTGAGTGGTTTGCCCGGCGCTGGAGGCGTGCTGCTGGAGCTGGCGGTGCTACGGACGCTGGAGGTTCTGCTGCTGCTGAGGGTGCTGGTGCAGCGGGTCCCGGAGGTGCTCGTACAGGGTGTACTGGAGCTGCTGGGCCTACGGGTGCTCCTGGTGCTGGAGCTGGTGGTGCTACTGTTGCTCCTGGCTTTGGTACTGCTGGTGCTCCTGGCGCTGGAGCTGCTGCGTCTTCTGGTGGTCCGACTGGAGCTGGAGCTACTGGCGATGTTGGCACTGGAGGTGCTACTGGCGCTGGTGCTGCTGAGGGTGCTGGAGTTGGCGCTGCTGGAGCTGGGGGTACTCCTGGTGCTGGTGCTGCCGTTGGGGGTGCTGGTGCTGTTCCTGCTGGTACTGGTGGCGCTGCGCGACCGCGGCATAACTTCGTTCTGCTCCTTGAGCAGGTTCTTGGTCTTCCGTCCTCTCTTGGTCCTGCTCCTGGCTTCGAGTGTCCGCCTCCTGTCCAGTCTGAGTCACAGTTACAGCCAGCCTCCCCGCTTCCTTCTCCTTCTCCCTACACTGGTCCTACTGGAGGTCTTGCTGAGCGTCGTGAGCCTGCGTCTCGCCCTGCGTCGCCTGTCCGTGCTGCTCGCACTAGTGGTCGTGGTTCGCGTCAGCGTCCTCCCCCTGTCCCCGGCACGCACCGGATGTCTCTGCGTCCTTCCACTGCTCCACTGCGTGCCCCTTTGCCTTCTCCTCCCGAGTCCTCTCTTCCTGCACTTGCTGACCCGGAGTCGGACTCCCTTCGTGCTGCGCGTCCTACTGTCACGCGTCTCCTTGCTACTGTCGTCACTGACCCTTCCTTTGAGTCTACTGCTGCGTCTGCCCTAGTTGCTGAGCTTGTCGACTTCGCTGCTCGCTGTCGCCTAGACTACGCTGCCAGTCTCGTCGCTGAGTCTGCGTCTGTCTGTCCTCCGTCCGTCGGGGGTGAGTGTGCTCTTGGCACGGACGTCCTTGAGGACAGGCAGGAGGAGTTCCAGTGCTTGGCTGCTGCTTCACCTCATCTCGTGTCCATGCTGCTTGCCCCTGAGGGAGACCCGGATGCACTTGACATCCCGACTCCGCGCTCTTACGCGGAGGCGATAGAGGGTCCCTACTCCTCTCAGTGGCAGGCAGCCATGGACGCAGAGATGGCTTCCTGGAAGTCCACAGGCACCTACGTTGACGAGGTTCCCCCGCCTGGGGCGAACATCGTCAGTGGCATGTGGATTTTCAGGGTGAAGCGGCCGCCGGGTTCTCCGCCTGTCTTCAAGGCGCGTTACGTGGCTCGTGGCTTCAGTCAGCGGCAGGGAGTTGACTACTTTCAGACCTTCTCTCCCACCCCGAAGATGACCACTCTTCGGGTACTGCTGCACATAGCCGCTCACCGAGACTACGAGCTGCACTCTCTTGACTTCAGCACTGCTTTCTTGCAGGGCAGCCTGCACGAGGAGATCTGGCTGCGCCGCCCACCTGGCTTCACTGTGAATTTTCCTCCTGGCACCCAGTGGAGCCTCCGGCGGCCAGTCTACGGTCTCCGCCAGGCACCTCGTGAGTGGCACGACACACTGAGGACTACACTTGCGGCTCTTGGGTTTGCTCCTTCTACTGCTGACCCGTCGCTGTTTCTGCACACCGACACTTCTTTGCCGCCGTTTGTGAGGATCTGGTTCAGGAAAGATGATTCTATTGAATGATTCACCTGGGTACTTGAGAGCACGGTGTGCGTTGCCCATATCAGCTTCTGCAACCCAACTGTCCTCCGATGGGTCATATCCCCTCCAGCGTATCAGGAACTCGAGCGTGTTGCCGCGTCTGCGTCGATGAGCGAGAACTTTTTCCACCTCGTACTCTGGTTCATCCTGTATGAGAACAGGTGATGGTGGCGGTAGCTGGCGTCCCTGGAACTGTTGGTTGGGGTCCTTGTAGGGCTTTTGTAGCTGAACATGGAAAGCGTTGTGAAGCTTCCACGTAGTAGGTAAGCGCAAGCGGAATGTTACTGGTGTCACCTGTGCCTCAATGCGAAAAGGACCACAGAAGCGAGGCCGGAGCTTGGACGGAATGTGAGACAAGTCCAAGTTGCGTGTGTCGAGAAGCACCTGATCTCCGACTGCTACTGAGTGATCTTGTCGCTGGCGATCGGCATACTGGTTCTGGGAGTTCTGCATCGTGGTGAGACGTCGCTGAGTCTTCTCCCATAGCTGCTGCATGGTGGTGATGAAGTCGTGTGCGGCTTGGACGTGTGCCGGTGTGGTTGGCTGCTGTGGTGTAAGTGGTTCCCGTCCGTAGCACAGGAAGAATGGAGATTTCCCTGTGGCCGCATGCGACGCGTTATTGTAAGCGAACTCAAGTGTCGGTAACTGTAGATCCCAGTGGCTGATGTCGTCTTTGCAAGCTGTGCGCAGTAACTGTTCAACCACCTGATTGAGTCGCTCTGTCTGTCTGTCAGTCTGGGGGTGGTACGCTGAAGACATCGCAAGCTTTGTCCCCAACAATCCCATGAGTTCCCTCCAGAACTTACTAGTGAACTTAGGGTCTCTGTCCGAGATAAGTGTAGCGGGGATGCCGTGGATGGTGATGATGCGGTCGAAGAAGAGGCGAGCAGTTGCTTCAGCAGTAGCCGTGGCGTTGGTCGGGATGAAGTGTCCCATTTTAGAGAACTTATCGATCACCACGAGTATAGCTTCATGCCCTCGTGAGGTCGAAGAAAGCCCAGTAATGAAGTTAAGGCTGACAACTTGCCATGGCTGCTCCGGTACGGGTAGAGGTTGAAGTAACCCTGCTTTTTTCTGCTTGCTACTCTTCATCCGCTGGCACGTGTCGCACGAGGTGACGAGTTGCTGCACGTCTGCTGCCATCCGGGGCCAGTAGTAATACTTCGCTATTCCCGCTAACGTCTTGTTGCTCCCGAAATGTCCCGCGTAAGGTACGTCATGAAATTCCTCTAGTAAAATTTGTCGGAGCGGGGCATAGTTCGGTACCCAAATCTTTCCTGATCCCTTTCTTACAGCTAGGTCCTTCTCCCACTGTAACAGCTTCTGTTTCTCTGCTGTAGTGATTTCTGCGTCCACGGAGTATCCATGCTGGAATAGACCCTTGAGCAGAGGGTTCATCCCGTCGAGTTGGATGCCTGCTACATGACCGGGGCGGCTCCACGCGTTAGCTTTGTTGTGTAGCCCGGGCTTGTAGACGATGTCGTAATGGAAGTGGGTCTCCAAGAAGTCTACCCACCGCACCTGTCGTCGTGAGAGCGTCAGCTGCGACTTCAGGTATTTGAGGCTGTAGTGGTCAGTGTAAACTGTAGTCTTGGCTCCCTCTAGGTAACACCTCCACGCCTTGAAGGCTGTGACTATCGCTAAGGCTTCCTTGTCATGGATAGGGTAGTTCAGTTCTGCTCCGTGTAGCTTCTTACTCAGATAGGCGATGGGCTGCAAACCGCGTCCGTGATTCTGCATCAGTACTACTCCGACTGCTTGGTCACTAGCGTCTGCTTCCACCACGTAGTCTCTGTCTGGATCCGGTAGGATGAGTACTGGCGCTGTAGTCAGTGCTGTCTGTAGTTGCTCCATGGCTTGCTGTTGAGGAGTATCCCATTTATAGGGCGTATCCTTTTTCAGTAGGTTGGTCAGTGGCGCTGCTATCTTAGCGTACTGCGGCACAAACCTGTTGTAGTAGTTGGCAAAGCCTAGGAACTGCTGCAACTCCTTCACGTTCTCAGGAACATCCCCTGTATCCGTCCAGCTTCGCAGCTCCACACGTTTCCCGTTGTTGTAGATACACGCCTTCCGGTTGACCCAGTCGATCTCGGGGTTGAACCGCTTCAGAAAATCACGCCCCAAGATGAAATCTAATCCCTTGATGTTCGTGATCGGCAACGTCGGCTTCCACCTTAACGCTCCTATCTGTAGCTGCAGTGTTGACTCGCCGTGGATGGGAAGCTTCGTACCGTCCACCATCGTTGCTGTAAACTGGGTCTCTTCTGAGGATTCTTCAATTTTCTCCAACGTCCCGCAGTCGCACACCGAGTGGGACGCACCACTGTCCACCAGTGTCTGGAGGCGTCGCCCGTTGCAGATCACCTCGAGTACTAGTGGCTGTTGCTGCTCCGAGTAGCCGTAGATGGTATCGCTTATAGGATCGTAGGGTACGTCGAATATGTCATCCCTAGGTCCTGCGCTCGAAGATGCAGCTTCAATATCAGGTATCACCTGAGTAGGGTTAGAAGGATTTATCCGAGGCTGGTACAGCTTCTCTTGAGCCTGGAACCTTCCCCTAGGCCTTTGCAGCTGTGTAGGCTTCATCTGTGGGGAACAGGGAGCCTTTAAACAGAGCTGCTGGGAGAGAATATTAACTCCTCGGAACGCTCGACCCTTGTTAGCGCTCCGGAGTAGGGTCCCCATATTACCCGGTACCGGTTTAATTTCTGACTCTCCCTTAATAAAGGCTTGAAACCCACGAGAAGTAATATTCTTACTTGTCGGGGAATACGGCTGGAGTTTCCCAGTCGGTGCAGGGTCTTGTTTCGCGGAGTCTCCATTTGTCTCGGCGATTTCCCCTGGTGCCGGCTGGTCGTGACGTTTTAAACTCGCGCCATCATATTCTCCTTTTTTCGCCCTCTCCGAAGTTGCCACGTTGTCCGTTTTCTGCTTCGGGGGTGCCGCACTGTTCTTGTATCTCAGCTCCGCACGCCTTCCCTTCATTTCCCAACACGCCAAGATACGATGTCCTGTAGCGCCGCAAAATTTGTACGTCTCAGTTTTTGCTAGCCGCTGCTCCACATCGCCCTCGTCGTTCTCCATCGGTTCAGCAGTCGTGGGTGGTGCCAATCGCCCCATGCCACTAGTTGGCTTGTTGCGTCGTGTTCCGTAGTAGCTACTGTTCAACGTGTCGAACTGTTTGATCAGTGCTGCCCGAAACTGCGCCCACGTCCCTTCGCCTTGGACTATTCTGTTGTTGATCCACTCTAGAGCTGGGCCTTGTAACAGTGTTGCTGCGAGCCGTATGCGCATTGCGTCTTCTGTCGGGGTCGTGCATCCAACGGCTTCGAAGTAAATTTCGAGTTCAGCTACAAATCGACGAACGTCGTTCCCTTTAACTATAGGATCGAACGCCTCCGGTAGCCTCAGCTTCACTGCTTCGAGGTTAACTGTAGCTGCTGCCGTTGTCGCAGGTAGAATTGTCGGTGTCGACGCCGCTGTCAAACATTATACATGTTGTATTTGTGTAGGCTGTAGTGGGTTAGCCTATAGGGGGGTCACAACATTAGGGTTTCATATTTGTACTCACAATCCTTGCTAGTTCATCATTCCAGTCCGTTCTCGTTGACATGGTTTCAGAGCAGGTCCTTCGCTAGGACCGTTTTTTTAAGGGCCCACCGTTCCCTACCTACCTACCTACCTACCTAGGGCGCCTCGAATTTTTTTTTTAACGGCCCCTACATCCCGCGACCCGCGACCCGCCCCTTAAGGCCCCGTCGCGCCGCCCCTTAGCCGCTCGCGCGCGGTCGTTTTCATACGTGCGCCCCGCCTGCTGCCCGCGCGCGCCTTATTTCCCTCGCGCGCGGCCCGTCGCCTGCTCGCGCACGCCCCGCAGCCGCCCGTCGCCTGCTCGCGCACGCCCCGCAGCCGCCCGTCGCCTGCTAGCGCACGCCCCGCAGCCGCTCGTAGCCTGCTCGCGCACGCCCCGCAGCCGCCCGTCGCCTGCTCGCGCACGCCCCGCAGGCCCGCAGCCCGCCGTCGCAGCGGCCGCCCGCCCGCAGCCGCCCGTCGCCTGCTCGCGCACGCCCCGCTGCCCGCAGCCGCTCGTACGCCGCTGCTTCCGCTGCTGCTTGCGCACCGCTGCCTCCCGAGCGCCGCCGCTGCCTGTGCGCCGCCGCTGCCCGTGCGCCGTCGCTGCCCCTACGCTGCCGCTGCCCGTGCGCTGCCGCTGCCCGTGCGCCGCTGCCGCCCGTGCGCTTATGCAACCGCCGCCCGCGAGGCACTCGCTCTCACTGTTGTTTATTTTCTACCTACCGCGCACACTGCTGCCACTGCAGCTGCCACCAGTGCGCCGTTGCAGCTCCTGCTGCCACGCTACCTACTACTGCCGCTCGTGTGCCACTACGGACAGTCGACCCCGCCCGCGCCTTGCCTAGCGGCCCCGCCGGCCCCGTTGACCCTCCGCACACCTTTCCAGCGGCCTGATTCCTACTACTACTGTTACTACTGCTACTACTGCTACTGCTACTGTCACTATGGCTAGTCCTCCAGTTCTAGCTTTCGATGCCGAGGGCCGTCCAGTGAAGTTCGAAACCTGGCTAGATGACCTGCACCTGTTCCTACAGCTCACTGCCAAGGAAGATATCTCACTGTACGACCACGCCCTAGGCCATGCCACTGCCCCTGACTCGTCTGCTGACAGCACTCTGCGTTCCCAGTGGCAGACCCGTGATGCGCACGCTCGCTTTGCTATTCGCAACTCCCTGCCGCTAGACGAGCGCGAGCACTTCGGCCAGTGCAAGACTGCTAAGGACCTCTACACCGCTGTAGTTGCCCGCTACTCCTCACCCGCTTCTGCCACGCTAGGCCGCCTCACTCTCCCCTACCTGTTCCCCGACCTAGCCTCCTTTCACACAGTCGCAGACCTCATCACCCACCTTAAGACTAGTGAGGCCCGCTTTCGCGCTGCTATGCCTGCCGAGTTTCTCACTAGCAACCCCCCCCCGCTCTGGATCACTCTCTACCACATCGTCACTCGCCTCCCTGACTCTCTGCGCGCAGTCAGGGACCACTTCCTCTCTCGCTCCCCCACTGAGCTCACTGTTGCCCTCCTCGAGAAGGAACTGCTTGCAGCTGAGGCGAGCATCGTCGTTGTAGGCACCTCTCGTGGCGACCCCCGCACCCCGTTCTTTGAGGGGTGTTCCCCTTCCCCCCTCCTCCCCTCTGTCGCCTCTGCTGCTGCTGTCGACCTTCTTGGTGCTGAGAAGGTCGGGACCGCGTCTGCTTCGAGCGGGCGCCGCAGGAACAAGGGGGGCAGGGGTGGGGGTGGCGGCGGAGGAGGTGGGGGTGGAGGCGGTGGGAGTGGAGGCGCGGCTGGGGAGACTAGTGGCGGCAGTGGGGGAGGAGACAGCAGCGGTGGGAGTGGTGGCGGAGGCGGCAGCGGAGGCGGAGGTGGTCGTGGCGGCGGCAGGGGTGGAGGTGGCCGGGGCGGCGGCGGTGGGGGTGGTGGTCGTGGAGGCACTGGCGGAGGGCAGAGTCAGCAGCCCGCCCCGACGCTTCAGGCCGCCCGTGAGTGGTATGCGCAGCGTGGCTTTACCTGCACGTACGTCATTCGCACAGGTGACCGCAGCGGCCAGCAGTGTGGGAGGCCGCACCCCACGCAGCGCTGCTTCGCGCGCCTTACCGACGCGTGGCGTACTCAGTTTCCTGCTGCCACTGAGCTGCCGCGCTGGGCTGATCTGGAAAAGAGGGGTGTTGATATTTGGGCTTTAGACTTTGATGCTATTCTCACTGCCATGTATGCGATGTCTATTAGTGGAGAGGGTGCTCAGTACTTGCGTGTTCCGCCCGACCCGGGCATTCAGGCCAGTCCGGCTGCCGCTCTAGGTGCTAGTGCGTCTGCTCCCACAGGTCCTGGTGAGGCTGCAGCCCTAGGTGCTAGTGCGTCCGTGCCCCCTGGTACTGAGTCGACTGCAGCACTGCACACCTTCACACTGGACTCAGGTGCTTCTCGCTCCTTCTTTCGTGACCGCACTGTCCTTGAGCCACTCGCTCGGCCAGTTGCTGTCTCCCTTGCTGACCCCTCTGGGGGTCTGGTCATTGCGACCTCCTCCACTGTCCTTCCTTGTCCGGCGGTCCCGTCCGGCACGCTGTCAGGTCTCTACCTCCCCTCGTTCTCTACGAACTTGGTGGCAGGTAGTGCGCTCCAGGACGGGGGTGTTCACCAGTTCACCCCCGCCTACGAGCGCGTGACACACTGCACGTGTGCTCGGACGGGTCGCCACCTGGCTACCTTCACTCGGGAGCCGGGGTCGGACCTTTACACACTGACCATTGAGTCCCCTCAGGTAGCTGCGTCCGCGTCTGCGTCTGCGTCAGGTCAGCTGTCCGCCCCCTGCTCGTGTCGCTCTCTGGCGCATGAGACTGTCCTTTGGCACCACCGCCTTGGTCACCCGTCTGTGCAGCGCCTTCGGGCCATGCACAAACGGGACCTTGTTGCTGGTCTTCCCAGGGTACTCCCTCCCCTTCCAGACTCGCCTGCTCCTCCCTGTATTCCCTGTGTCGAGGGGCGGCAGCGCGCCGCTCCTCACTCCTCCTCCTTTCCCCCGACGACTGCTCCTTTGCAGACGCTCCACTTGGACGTGTGGGGCCCAGCCCGCGTCCGTGGCCAGGGTCAGGAGAGGTACTTCCTGATTGTTGTTGACGACTTCTCGCGCTTCACCACGGTCTTCCCCTTGCGCGCCAAGGGTGACGTCCCTGATGTATTGATCCCCTGGATCCGCAGATCTCGTCTCCAGCTCAGTGAGCGTTTCCGCTCCGACTTCCCTGTCCTGCATCTGCACTCTGACAGAGGTGGGGAGTTTACCTCTGGCCTCTTGGAGGCCTTCTGTCAGCAGGAGGGCATTGAGCAGTCGTACACGCTTCCGGCCTCTCCACAGCAGAATGGGGTTGCTGAGCGCCGCATTGGTCTGGTCATGGAGGTCGCTCGTACCTCCTTGAGCCATGCGGCTGCCCCCCATTTTCTGTGGCCGTTTGCAGTCCGATACGCTGCGCATCAGCTCAACCTCTGGCCCCGTGTCTCCTTGCCCGAGACTTCTCCGACACTGCGTTGGACGGGAGAGGCTGGCGATGCGTCGTGTTTTCGGGTCTGGGGATCCCGAGCTTTTGTCCGCGACACGTCCGCGGACAAGCTCTCCCGTCGCGCTGTCCCCTGCGTCTTCCTTGGCTTTGTCCCGGACGCCCCTGGCTGGCAGTTCTACCACCCCACCTCGCGTCGTGTCCTGGCCTCTCAGGACGTCACTTTTGACGAGTCCGTCCCCTACTACCGCCTCTTCCCCTACCGCACTGCCCCGCTCCCCCCCCCACCTCTCTTCCTCGCTCCAGGTGCTGAGGTACCAGACCCCCTCCCCCCTCAGGGTGCCGCTCCCTCAGGTGTGTCCCAGGTAGACCCGAGTGAGCCTGTCGAGGTAGCTGTTGACTCTCGTCCTGCTAGGGGTGCTGAGCCTGGGGGTGCTGCGTCTGGGGGTGCTGAGCCTGGGAGTGCTGAGTCTGGGGGTGCGGAGCCTGGAGGTGCGGAGCCTGGAGGTGCTGAGCCTGGGGGTGCTGAGTCTGGGGGTGCTGAGTCCGGGGGTGCTGAGCCTGAGCGTGCTACACCTGGAGGAGCCCTCTCCTCCCAGCAGCTGCAGGAGAGGTACCTCGAGTACTGCCGCCTCCGGAGAGGTGCTGCTGGAGCTCGTCCCGGTACTTCCCCTCCTACCCGGGAGCTCCCCCCCATTCAGCAGATCCGCGAGTGGTACACACGGCGCTGCAGTCTTCGGAGTGGTGCTCCTGGTGCTGCGGACCCTGGGGGTGGCGCTGCTGCTGGTGCTGAGGACCCGGACGTTGGAGCTGCTGCTGGTGCTGCGGACCCGCCTGGTGGAGCTGCTGCTGGTGCTGAGGACTCGGACGTTGGAGCTGCTGCTGGAGCTGAGGACCCGGGCGGTGGCGCTGCTGCTGGTGCTGAGGACCCGGACGTTGGAGCTTCTACTGGTGCTGAGGACCCGGGCGGTGGAGCTGCTGCTGGTGCTGAGGACTCGGACGGTGGAGCTGCTGCTGGAGCTGAGGACCCGAGCGGTGGCGCTGCTGCTGCTGCTGAGGACCCGGGCGTTGGAGCTACTACTGGTGCTGAGGACCCGGCCGGTGGAGCTGCTGCTGGTGCTGTGGACCCGGACGCTGGAGCTCCTACTGGTACTGAGGACCCGGCCGCTGGAGTCTCTTCTGCTTCTGGAGACGCTGCGCGGCCGCGACCATACTTCGTACCGCTCCTTCAGCAGGTTCTTGGGCAGGCTCCTCCTCCTTGTCCTCCTCCCTCCGTAGAGTGTCCTCCGCCTGTCCAGCCGCAGTCACTGTTACCGCCTACCTCGCCTCTCCCTGCTCCCTCTCCTTACACTGGTCCCACAGGAGGTCTTACAGAGCGTCGTGAGCCTGAGTCTCGTCCTGCGTCGCCTGTTCGTCCTGCTCGCACTGGTAGTCGTGTCCGTCGTGAGCGTCCTCCTCCTGTCCCAGGCACTCACTACATGACTCTGCGTCCCTCTACTGCTCCTCAGCGTGTCCCTCTACCGTCTCCTCCTGCGTCCTCTTTGCCTGACGTTCCGGCCCCTGAGTCTGACCGGTATCGTGCTGAGCACCCTACTGTCACGCGTCTCCTCGCTACTGTTGTCACTGACCCTACCTTTGAGTCCTCGGCTGCGTCTGCTCTGGTCGCTGAGTTGGTTGACTTTGCTGCTGCCTGTCGTCTAGACTACGCTGCTAGCCTTGTTGCTGAGTCTGAGTCTGAGTCTGTCTGTCCTCCGTCCGTCGGGGGTGAGTGTGCTCTTGGCACGGACGTCCTTGAGGACAGACAGGAGGAGTTCCAGTGTCTTGCTGCTGCTTTGCCCCGTCTCGTGTCCTTGCTAGTTGCCCCTGAGGGAGACCCGGATGCACCAGACATCCCGACCCCGCGCACTTACGCTGAGGCGATGGCGGGTCCCTACTCCTCTCAGTGGCAGACAGCCATGGACGCCGAGATGGCTTCCTGGAAGTCCACACGCACCTACGTCGACGAGGTTCCCCCTCCTGGGGCGAACATCGTCAGTGGCATGTGGATTTTCAGGGTGAAGCGGCCGCCGGGTTCTCCGCCTGTCTTCAAGGCGCGTTACGTGGCTCGAGGCTTCAGTCAGCGAGAGGGAGTTGACTTCTTCCAGACCTTCTCCCCCACCCCGAAGATGACTACTCTTCGGGTGCTGCTGCACATAGCCGCTCACCGCGACTACGAGCTTCACTCACTTGACTTCAGCACTGCTTTCTTGCAGGGCAGCCTGCACGAGGAGATCTGGCTGCGCCGCCCACCTGGCTTCACTGGGTCCTGGCACCCAGTGGAGGCTTCAGCGGCCGGTCTACGGTCTCCGCCAGGCTCCGCGTGAGTGGCACGACACACTGAGGACTACACTTGCGGCTCTTGGATTCGCGCCTTGTACAGCTGACCCGTCGCTGTTCCTGCGCACCGACACTTCGCTGCCGCCGTTCTACATCCTCGTGTACGTCGACGACTTGGTCTTTGCCACTGCTGACACTGCAGGACTCGCCTACGTGAAGTCGGAGCTGCAGAGGAGACACACGTGCACAGACCTGGGTGAGCTGACAAGCTATCTTGGCTTCTGTCAGAGGTCCACTGGGGATCCCCGATGATCCTAGGGAAGGGTTACAGGCATGTCGGCCTGGGGGGTTATGGGCGCACTCACCCGCTATACAAACAAGCCCTTTTATCCCAGTGGTTAGTGACTGGGATTCTGACATGGTATCAGAGCGAAGGTCTCGGGTTCGATTCCCGGTGTGTGCACCTCGGGCATCCCAGTGCGGGGGGGTGTCAGAGGTCCACTGGGGATCCCCGATGATCCTAGGGAAGGGTTACAGGCATGTCGGCCTGGGGGGTTATGGGCGCACTCACCCGCTATACAAACAAGCCCTTTTATCCCAGTGGTTAGTGACTGGGATTCTGACAGCTTCCGGATCACCCGGGACAGAGCACGGCGCACCATCACCCTGACTCAGTCACACATGGTGCAGCAGGTTCTCCAGCGCTTCCGCTTCACGTACTCCTCGCCTCAGGCCACTCCTCTGCCTACCGGTCACTCGCTCTCAGCTCTGCCTTCGGATGAGTCCGTAGAGCCGAGTGGCCCGTATCCAGAGCTTGTGGGCTGCCTCATGTACCTGATGACCTGCACTCGACCTGACCTTGCATACCCTCTTAGCATCCTTGCACGCTATGTCGCTCCTGGCCGTCACAGGAAGGAGCACATGGATGCCGCTAAGAGGGTGTTGCGCTACTTGTGCAGTACGTCGGGCATGGGGCTTGTGCTTGGAGGGCGAGACCGAGTTGTTCTCACAGGGCACTCAGACGCTTCTTGGGCAGACGACCAGGCCACTCAGCGGTCGTCTCAGGGTTACACCTTCAGCCTTGGCTCTGGCTCAGTTTCTTGGCGCTCTACACGCTCTTCTTCTGTTCTCGGCTCCAGTTGCGAGGCTGAGATCTACGCTACAGCCATGGCTGCCCAGGACATACGCTGGCTGACCTACCTGCTGACCGACCTCGGAGAGCGGCCTCGTTCTCCTCCAGTACTGTACGTCGACAACAAGGCTGCCATTGCCTTGTGTGAGGAGCACAGACTGGAGCACAGAACGAAGCACATCGCCCTGCGGTACTTCCTTGCTCGTGAGCTGCAGCAGCGCGGTCAGCTTTGTATTCGCTACGTGGCCACTAAGGCCAACACTGCTGATGTGTTCACCAAGGCGCTTCAGCCTCGTGACCATCAGCGCTTCTGCACTCTACTAGGCCTTGTGCCTACTGGACCTCACTTACTTACCTCTTGACTTTGCTTGTACTGTGATCACTATATATATCTATACCTGCATGTTTACTCTTGCTAGGTTGTGATCACTGTATCTCTTGCTCTGTTATAAACCTGCATGTGAACTGGTCTTGTGACCACTAGCTTGTGCTCGGAATTTGTGTGGAATCCTTGAGATCCACCCTGAGCTTGTTGTTGCCTTGCTTTGCCTTGACTGGTCTTGTGACCCCTAGGTCTCCCCCACTTTGCCTATGGGGGTGTGTCAAACATTATACATGTTGTATTTGTGTAGGCTGTAGTGGGTTAGCCTATAGGGGGGTCACAACATTAGGGTTTCATATTTGTACTCACAATCCTTGCTAGTTCATCATTCCAGTCCGTTCTCGTTGACAGCTGCTGCTGCTCTCGCTGCTGCATTCGCTGCTGCTGTGGCGGTTGCCGACTGGTTCGCAAGGAGTTTCTCGAGTCGTGGGAGCGCCGCACGTATCTGCTTATGCTCGGCACGTAACTCCGCGATTTTCTGTACTGAAATATCTCTTTTTCCCTCCATTTGGCGATTTACAGAAAGAAGCGCGACGAAAATAATTGAATTTCGGGTGCTGGTCGACTTACTGCGAGTCGAGTTGACTGTAGAATCGGGAGCACAAATTCTGTTAGTCGCGTAAATCTTCCTTAGTCGAAATTCGCGTTCGATCTCGGCCGTTGAGAAGAAACTCGATCCGACGCTCCAAATTCCAACCTTTTGAGGCGAAATTCTCTGGGCCGTTGAGATGAAACTCGATCGAACGGTCGAAACTCCAACCTTTTCACTAGTAAATCTGAGGGATGTTCGAAAACCGAATCGAGGGGGACTTAGAAAAATTGCGCGGAACTGGTTTTACATACCCGTATCGGCGCCTTCGTCGTCGCCCCCGCGGTTTTTAAAGGCCGGAACTACGCGGTTGAAGACCTCGCGTGTAAACCCGCTCTGATACCAAGTGTGAGGATCTGGTTCAGGAAAGATGATTCTATTGAATGATTCACCTGGGTACAAGGCGAGGCTATATATAGGCTCGACACAAAGGCAGTAACCCGGGTGTTACTAGAAGGTTCCGCAGGTCGCGAAGCGTCCCGAACGGGTCCTTCCCGAATTCGGTAGAAGGCAATTCGGTGGCAACCGAAAAGCCTAGAATTCGGTGCACTCAACCTAGTTCGGTGCCTAAAACTATAATAATATAGTAAAAGCAACGAACCTAGGAAATCTAGCAAAAGCAAGCAAAATAAAGCAAAGCTAAGCTAGATAATGCATAGTAAAGCAGAATCAAGCTACTAAAGCGTAGCAATGACGTCGTACTCTCACACCGTTCTACATCCTCGTGTACGTCGACGACTTGGTCTTTGCTACAGCAGACACTGCTGGACTCGCCTACCTGAAGTCCGAGCTGCAGAAGAGACACACGTGCACAGACCTGGGTGAACTGCGTAGCTACCTTGGCTTGCAGATCACCCGGGACAGAGCACAGCGCACCATTACCCTGACTCAGTCACACATGGTGCAGCAGGTCCTTCAGCGCTTCGGCTTCACGTACTCCTCGCCTCAGGCCACTCCTCTGTCTACACGCCACTCGCTCTCAGCTCTGCCTTCGGATGAGTCCGTAGAGTCGAGTGGCCCGTACCTAGAGCTTGTTGGCTGCCTCATGTACCTGATGACCTGCACTCGACCTGACCTTGCATACCCTCTTAGCATTCTGGCACGCTATGTTGCTCCTGGGAGACACAGACCAGAGCACATGGCTGCAGCGAAGAGGGTGTTGCGCTACTTGTGCAGTACGTCGGGCATGGGGCTTGTGCTTGGAGGGCAGAGTCCAGTGGTCCTCACTGGGCACGCAGACGCTTCTTGGGCTGACGACCAGGCTACGCAGTGGTCGTCACAGGGTTACACCTTCAGCCTTGGTTCCGGCTCTGTTTCGTGGCGGTCTACCCGCTCGTCTTCTGTTCTTGGCTTCAGTTGTGAGGCTGAGATCTACGCAGGGGCCATGGCTGCACAGGAGCTACGCTGGCTCACCTACCTGCTGACTGACCTGGGAGAGCCGCCTCGTTCTCCTCCAGTGCTGTACGTAGACAACAAGGCCATGCTGGCCTTGTGTCGGGAGCACAGACTGGAGCACAGAACGAAGCACATTGCTCTTCGCTACTTCCTTGCTCGTGAGCTGCAGCAGCGTGGTCAGCTGCGCCTTGCTTACATGGCCTCTCAGGCCAACACTGCTGATATCTTCACTAAGGCACTCGCGCCTTGTGATCATCAGCGCTTCTGTACTCTGTTAGGTCTTGTGCCTACCTTGCCTCACTTGCTCACTTCTTGACCTCGCTTGTACTGTTACATATATATATACCTGCTCTTGCTTGTTTAGCGTTATATATATGTAATCTTGCATGTGAACTGGCCTTGTGGCCTTGAACTTGTGCTCAGAATGTGTGGTGACGTTGAGATCCACCCTGAGCTTGCTTTGCCTTGCTTTGCTTGACTGGTCTTGTGACCCCTTGTTCTCCCCCACTTTGCCTATGGGGGTGTGTCAAACTCATATACTATAGTCTGTGTAGGCTGTAGTGGGGTAGCTTACATGGGGTACAACACTTTAGGGTTTGGTACTTGTACTCCTCATGCTGCTCAATGCACCCATTCCTCGTTCCTTCACAGCGGGAACCCGTTTCAAACATGTTCCCACTCTTTCCACTTCAAATGTGTTAAGGGCGGGTCCAACTTTGCACATGTACAATTTCTTTTCGAGACAGTTACCACATTAAGGCATGTAACAGAACTTTTAACGTATTCGCATGCGCTTGACGCGATACTGTACATAACTAATGACAAATCGGAAACGTGCCCCGGAACGTGCGGCACACATTCGAATTTCGGCCGGCAATGCATTTAAAACCTCGATTCGCGTCAAACACGTCAAACAGTAACTCTTATTTTTCGCCAGATGACTTTCGCCATTGAATTCGCCCCTCCTCCACAGGCGCGAGAGACTGCCGCCAAACCACCTGTGAAATCCAGTAACCCCATCCGTGGTACTGTACATTGCATCAATATTGTACATTGTCAGTCAGCACAGGTGTACACTCGTTAATCTGACAAGGAATGTTCGGGGTACACCTTTGGGTACAGTCAAATTTGACGATACCATTGACGTTGAAATTACGAAAAAAACTGAAGTGTGCAAAGTTGGACCCGCCCTAACTGCCTGCATCGGTCTTGATATGACGGTTTCAGGTGTCGCTTCGACTCTTCTGACCCCTCGATTTCGTACTCGGTAAGGTTGGTTCCTGCAGCGTACAGGAATGCCTTGTCAAATCTCATATCGTAACTGTCAGAAGAACTAGGCAAGAATGATGAACTAACAGAAGTTTGGGTACAAATATGAAACCCTAGTTGGGGTTGTACCCCATATTGGCTACCCCACTACAGCCTACAAGCATAATACAGTTTAACACACCCCCATAGGCAAAGTGGGGGAGAACAAAGGGTCACAAGACCAGTCCAGCAAAGCAAAGCAAAGCCCAGGGTGGATCACAACGTCACCACACTCCGAGCACAAGTAAAGGCCACAAGGCCAGTTCACATGCAGTGCTAGATATAGTACAAGACAAGCAACACAGTGATCAAAACCTAGCAAGCAAGCAACAAGATATATATAAAGTACAGTACAAAGAATGTCAAGCAGTGAGCAAGTGAGGAAACGTGGACACAAGGCCTAAAGAAGTACAGTGCCGCTGATGATCACTAGGCGGGAGCGCCTTGGTGAAGATATCAGCAGTGTTGGCCTTCGAGTCCACGTACACAAGCCGAAGCTGACCGCGCTGCTGAAGCTCTCGAGCAAGAAAGTAGCGAAGAGCAATGTGCTTCGTCCTGTGCTCCAGTCTGTGCTCCTGACACAAGGCAAGAGCCGCCTTGTTGTCACCATACAGAACTGGAGGAGAACTAGGCCGCTCTCCCAAGTCAGTCAGCAGGTAGGTGAGCCAGCGTAACTCCTGTGCAGCCATGGCTGTGGCGTAGATCTCAGCCTCACAACTAGAGCCGAGAACAGAGGAAGAGCGGGTGGACCGCCACGAGACAGAACCAGAGCCAAGGCTGAAGGTGTAACCCTGTGACGACCGCTGCGTAGCCAGGTCGTCCACCCAAGAGGCGTCCGAGTGACCAGTGAGGACAACTCTGTCGCGTCCTCCAAGCACCAGCCCCATGCCTGATGTACTGCACAGGTAACGCAGCACCCTCTTAGCAGCCTCCCAGTGCTCTCGCCTGTGTCTCCCAGGCGCAACGTAACGAGCAAGGATGCTAAGAGGGTACGCGAGGTCAGGTCGCGTGCAAGTCATCAGGTACATGAGGCAGCCTACAAGCTCTGGGTACGGGCCACTCGGCTCTACGGACTCATCCGAAGGTGGAGCTGAGAGCGAGTGGCTGGTAGCCAGAGGTGTGGCCTGTGGTGAGGAGAACTGGAAGCCGAAGCACTGAAGGACCTGCTGCACCATGTGTGACTGAGTCAGGGTGATGGTGCGGCGAGCTCTGTCCCGGGTGATCTGCAAGCCAAGGTAGCTACGCAGTTCACCCAGGTCAGTGCAGGTGTGTCTCTTCTGCAGCTCCGACTTCACACGAGCGAGTGCCTCAGTGTCAGCAGTAGCAAAGACCAAGTCGTCGACGTACACGAGGATGTAGAACGGCGGCAGCGACGTGTCTGTGCGCAGAAACAGCGACGGGTCAGCAGTAGACGGCGCGAACCCAAGAGCCGCAAGAGTAGTCCTCAGTGTGTCGTGCCACTCACGTGGCGCCTGGCGGAGACCGTAGACTGGCCGGCGGAGACTCCACTGGGTACCAGGGGGAAACGACCCAGTAAAGCCAGGTGGGCGGCGCAGCCAGATCTCCTCGTGCAGGCTGCCCTGCAGGAACGCTGTGCTGAAGTCAAGAGAGTGAAGCTCGTAGTCACGCTGAGCAGCAACGTGTAGCAGAACCCGAAGAGTGGTCATCTTCGGGGTGGGGGAGAAGGTCTGGAAGAAGTCGACCCCCTGACGCTGACTGAAGCCTCTAGCAACGTAACGAGCCTTGAAGACAGGCGGAGAACCTGGCGGCCGCTTCACCCTGAAAATCCACATGCCATCGACGATGTTCGCCCCAGGAGGGGGAACCTCGTCAACGTAGGTGCCTGTGGACTTCCAGGATGCCATCTCTGCGTCCATGGCTGTCTGCCACTGAGAGGAGTAGGGACCCGAGATCGCCTCTGCGTAAGTGCGCGGAGTGGGGATGTCTACTGCATCCGGGTCTCCCTCAGGGGCAAGCAACCAGGCCACGAGATGAGGTACAGCAGCCGCAAGAGAGTCAAAGTCCTCCTGCCTGTCCTCAAGGACGTCCGTGCCAAGAGCACACTCACCCCCGACGGACGGAGGACAGACAGACGCAGACTCTGACTCAGCGACAAGGCTAGCAGCGTAGTCTAGACGACAGGCAGCAGCAAAGTCAACCAACTCAGAGACCAGAGCAGACGCAGCCGAGGACTCAAAGGTGGGGTCAGTGACAACAGTAGCAAGGAGACGCGTGACTGTAGGGTGCTCAGCGCGATACCGGTCAGACTCAGGGTCCGGAACGGCAGGCAAAGAGGACGCAGGAGGAGACGGTAGAGGGACACGCCGAGGAGCAGTAGAGGGACGCAGAGTCATGTAGTGAGTGCCTGGGACAGGAGGAGGACGCTCACGACGGACACGACTACCAGTGCGAGCAGGACGAACAGGCGACGCAGGACGAGACTCAGGCTCACGACGCTCTGTAAGACCTCCTGTGGGACCAGTATAAGGAGAGGGAGCAGGGAGAGGCGAGGCAGGCGGTAACTGTGACTGCGGCTGGACAGGCGGAGGACACTCTACGGAGGGAGGAGGAAAAGGAGGAGGAGCCTGCCCAAGAACCTGCTGAAGGAGTGGTACGAAGTACGGTCGCGGCCGCGCAGCGTCTCCAGAAGCAGACGGGACTCCAGCGGCCGGGTCCTCAGCACCAGTAGGAGCTCCAGCGTCCGGGTCCACAGCACCAGCAGCAGCTCCACCGGCCGGGTCCCCAGCTCCAGCAGCAGCTCCACCGTCCGACTCGTCAGCACCAGCAGCAGCTCCACCAGGTGGGTCCGCAGCACCAGCAGCAGCGCCACCCCCAGAGTCGGCAGCTCCAACTCCGCCAGCACCGCCAGCGCCAGAGTCCCCAGCTCCAGCAGCTCCAGTCACAGTGCTCCCAGAACAGCCAGTCCCGGCAGCTCCAGTACCCCCAGTACGAGCACCCCCAGGACGAGCAGCTCCAGCACCCCAAACTCCAGCCGAGCCACTAGGACGGCGAAAGCGTCGGACGTACCAGTCGCGAAGCTGCTGCGGTGTGAGAGACTGCTCAGCACCCCGAACCGGAGCACCCCCAGACGCAGTAACCCGAGGCTCCGTAGGCTCAGTAGCAGCACCCCCAGGCTCAGTACCCGCAGGCTCAGTACCCGCAGGCGGCAAACTCTCAGGCACAGTACCCTCAGCTCCAGCACCCGTAGTCCCAGCACTCCCAGGCCCCGCACCCGCAGGCTCAGCACCCCCAGGCTCAGCACCCCCAGGCTCCGTACTCTCAGGCACCGTACCCTCAGCTCCAGCACCCTCAGTCCCAGCACCTGCCGCCCCAGCACCCCCAGGCCCAGCACCCCCAGGCTCAGCACCCCCAGGCTCAGCACTCCCAGCAGCACCACCCGCAGCAGCACCTGAGTCACCTGTGACCTCGACAGGCTCAGCGACGGGAGGAGGGTCTACCTGAGAGACACCTGAAGGAGCAGGACCCTGAGGGGGAAGGGGGTCTACCGGAGGGGGACCAGGAGCAAGGAAAAGCGGCGGGGGAGGGAGGGGGGCAGTGCGGTAGGGGAAGAGACGGTAAAAAGGGACCGACTCGTCAAAGGTGACATCCTGAGAGGCGAAGACCCGGCGCGAGGTGGGGTGGTAAAACTGCCAGCCAGGCGCGTCAGGGACAAAGCCAAGGAAGACACAGGGAAGCGTGCGGGAGGAGAGCTTGTCCGCAGACGTATCGCGGACAAGGGCACGAGCACCCCACACCCGGAAGCGCGACGCATCGCCAACCTCCCCCGTCCAACGCAGTGTGGGCGAGGTCTCCGGCAAGGAGACACGGGGCCAGAGGTTGAGCTGATGCGCGGCGTACCGGACAGCAAACGGCCACAGAAAATGGGGAGCCGCCGCGTGGACCAAGGAGGTACGAGCGACCTCCATGACCAGGCCAATGCGGCGCTCAGCAACCCCATTCTGCTGTGGGGAGTCCGGAAGCGTGAAGGTCTGCTCGATGCCCTCCGCCTGACAGAAGGTCCTCAAGAGGTCGGAGGAAAACTCACCACCTCTGTCAGAGTGCAGACGCAGGACAGGAAGATCCGTCCGGAAACGGCGGCGGAGCTGGAGACGAACCGTGCGGATCCAAGGGATCAGAACAGCAGGGACCTCACCCTTGGTGCGCAAGGGGAAGACCGTGGTGTAACGCGAGTAGTCGTCGACAACCAGCAAAAAGTACCGCTCACCGCCCTGACCACGAACGCGGGCTGGGCCCCACACGTCCAGGTGGAGGGTCTCCAGAGGAGCCTCTGTCGGGGGGAACGAGGAGGAGTGAGGGGCGGCGCGCTGCCGCCCCTCGACGCAAGGAAGGCAAGGCGGCGCAGGCGAGGCAGGGAGGGGAGGGAGGGACCTGGGAAGACCAGACACAAGGAGGCGACGGTGCATGCCACGAAGGCGTGGCAAGGAGGGGTGACCCAGGCGGTGGTGCCAGAGAAGAGTCTGGTGCGACAGGGAACGACACTCACAGGCGTGGGCCACCAGACCTGACGCAGACACCTGACCGACAGCAGCTACCTGGGGAGACGCAGTGGTCAGTGTGTAGAGACTCGACCCCGGCCGACGGGTGAACGTAGCCAGGTGACGGCCGGTCCTGGAGCACGTGCAGATCGCCACACGCTGTCCGCCAGGGGTAAAGGTGTCAACCCACTGATCCTGGAGGACAGCGTTGCTCACCAGGTTCGTCGAGAACGAGGGGAGGTGGAAACCCGACAACGAGCCAGACGGAACCGCCGGACAAGGGAGGACAGTGGTGGACTGGGCAAGGACTGGGCCCCCAGAGGGGTCAGCCAAGGAGACTGGGACCGGTGCAGGAAGCGGTGTGAGCTCAGTACTGTCACGGAAGAAGCAACGGGAAGCACCTGAGTCAAGGGTGAAGGTGTGACAGGCCTCAGCCGGTGCGGTACCTGAGAGAGGTGTCTCTGTGGGTGCTGTACCTGAGAGAGCAGACTCGAAACCAGCCGGGACAGCACTGGGGGGAGCAAGTACAGGGGGCACCATACCAGAGAGAGCAGACTCACTAGTACCCAGGGCAGCAGACTCACTTGCCCCCGACGTCCCACGCTGAGCAAGCCACTCACGAAGCTGCTGGGTCGTCTGGGGACGCTGCTGCTGCTGGGAGCTCTGGCCCGAGCCAGTGCCTCCACTCCGACCTCCGCCGCCACCACTACCACCGCTCCGACCGGCACCGCCACCACCGCCACCACCGCCACCGCCGCCACCGCCGCCGCCGCCACTACTGCCACTGCTTCCTCCGCCGCCCCCGTCTCCACCACCGACCCCACTCCCACCAGCGCTCCCGCCACCGCTCCCTCCAGCACCGCCTCCCCCCCCACCTCCCCCACCTCCTCCCCCCCCAGTGCCACCACCACCACTTTTGCCCCCCTTGCCCTTGCCGGTGCGGCGCCTCCCACCAGGAGTAGAAGCAGCGCCAACAGACTCAGCACCAAGGAAGTCAACAGCAGCAGCAGCAGCAGCGTAGGAGGGAGCGAGGGGAGAGGGAGAACACCCCTCAAAGATGGGGGTGCGAGGAGCGCCACGAGCAGCACCGACAGCTACAATGCTCTTTTCGGCCGCGAGCAGGTGCTCCTCTAGGAGGGCGACTGTGAGCTCAGTGGGACAGCGAGCAAGGAAGTGGTCTCGAACTGAGCGGAGGGTGTCAGGGAGACGGGTGACTATGAAGTGGAGTGTCCAGTACAGTGGAGGGGGGTTCTTAGCGCAGAACTCGGTGGGAAGGGCGGCACGCAGGCGAGCATCACTAGTGCGAAGGTGGGTGATAAGATCGGCGACTGTAGTAAAGGTGGACAGATCGGGGAACAGGTACGGCAGCATGAGGCGGCTAAGCTCGGCTGTGGCAGGCGAGGAGTAGCGAGCGACGACAGCGTCATACAGGGCCTTAGCGGATTTGCAGTCGCCAAAATGCTCTAGCTCAGCTAACGGCAGGTGACTGCGAATGGCTAGGCGAGCAGCTGCGTCACGAGTCTGCCAGTGGGAACGAACACTAAGCTCAGCTGTGGCAGGAGGGGCAGGCGCAGCACCAGACGCGTAATCATAGAGCGACACATGCTCCTTGCTATCGCTCAGGAGGAACAGCTGCAGGTCATCTAGCCAAGCGGTGAACCGCACAGGGCGGCCCTCAGCATCGAACGACAGCACGCGGATGGAAGCCATAGCGACAGTGTGACAGAGTAACGCAAGCTGCCGCAGCAGGGGAAGGCGACTGTGCACGGATAGAGAGCAGCGGGCGAGGCTGGCGCTACGGGCAGGCGGCGCTGCAAGCGGTCAGCGCGACGGGAGGGCGACGCTGCTAGCGAGCAGCACGGCAGATGGGCCGGGAAGCGGGCAGCGCGGCGGGCAGGCGGCGCTGCAAGCGGGCAGCACGGCGGGCGGGCGACGCTGCGTGGCGGGCGGGCCGCGAAGCGGGCAGCGGGCGGGCGGGCGGGCTGCGAAGCGGGCAGCAGGACGAGCGGGCTGCGATGCGGGCGGGCCGCGAAGTGGGCAGCTAGCGGGCGGGCGGGCTGCGAAGTGGGCGGGCCGCGAAGCGGGCAGCGGGGCGAGCGGGCTGCGAAGCGGGCGGGCCGCGAAGCGGGCAGCGAGCGGGCGGGCGGGCTGCGAAGCGGGCGGGCCGCGAAGCGGGCAGCGAGCGAGCGGGCTGCGAAGCGGGCGGGCCGCGAAGCGGGCAGCGAGCGAGCGGGCTGCGAAGCGGGCGGGCCGCGAAGCGGGCAGCGAGCGGGCGGGCGGGCTGCGTAGCGAGCGGGCCGCGAAGCGGGCAGCGAGCGGGCGAGCGGGCTGCGAGCGGGCGGCTCGGCGAGGGGCGCGCGAGGGCGCTAGTGAAGGGGCGCGCGAGGGCGCTAGCAAGGGGCGCGCGAGGGCGCTAACGAAGGGGCGCGCGAGGGCGCTAACGAGGGTGCGCGCGAGGGCGCTAACGAGGGGCGCGCGAGGGCGCTAACGAGGGCGCACGAGGGCGCTACGAGGCTAGGGCACGGGGTAGCGTGGTAACCGCAGCGAGCGGTGGTGGGCCCTTAAAAAAAAACGGTCGGTAGGTCCTAGGGACCTCCTGCTCTGAATACCATGTCAGAAGAACTAGGCAAGAATGATGAACTAACAGAAGTTTGGGTACAAATATGAAACCCTAGTTGGGGTTGTACCCCATATTGGCTACCCCACTACAGCCTACAAGCATAATACAGTTTAACAGTAACATGTTCTCGATATTAGGACCGTTCGTTTCGAAATATACGGACAGTCCGTAAAAAAGCCAAAAATCAAAATGGTCACAAGCCCTTAGTGAGGTACATGCTATATGGTATACGTTTCCTCTCCAAAGCTGTCCTTGTGCCTTCTCACCTTGTTTCCAATATTCTAAGATGATATCAGCTAGGTAGTTTCCTAGGCCGTAGTCTCGTGTCGCCCCGTGTCGCCCTCAATCGCCCACGCTGCCCGCGCTATCCTAGCTGTAGGACCCGCGCACACGTGCACAGCAGCGCAAACGCGCAGCAGAGCCCCGCGCGCGCGCGTACAACAGCACGCGCGCGAGCAGCAGCAGCCTCGCGCGCACGTACAGCCCGCGCGCACGCACTGCATGTGCAGCGCGCACATCAGCCGCCGTCTCGAGCACTGAAACCGCCGCCGCGCGCCGCTGCGCACCCTACCCGCGCTCCGCCCCGTCCCTTGCTGCGCCCTGCCCTGCCACTCGCGCGCGCGCAGCCCCACGCACGTTGCCCTCACGAGCAGACGTACGCAGCAGTAGCTGCACACACACGCGCAGCTGCCTACGCACTAGGAGCCGCGCGCAGGGGACGTAGTCCCCTGAGTTCCCTAGGGTTTCTACAGGTTCGTTAGGGGTTGGTGTTGATCGCCACGCCACGATGAAACTATTACAGTAGCACTCGACCATTCTTGCATTCCCTAACAATTTCCCACGCCACATCATAGTCTCTAAACCCCAAATCCAGAACCCCTTGTCGTTAGTTTGCAGTGTCAGCAGGCTTTCTCACTTATTGCTCAATTGGATTTTCGTTCGAGTTCGGATTAGACGTTTAGCGCGCTGCGCCATTTTCCTCGCGTGGCAGTGCAGCGCGACGGAGCAATGAAGGCGGTGAAACGGGGAGCGAAGGCGCCTCGTGCTGGTGGCGGGCGGGGCGATCCCAGCGGGCCGCAGATGCCGCCCACCGTCATCTCTGACTCGCGGTTCGCCGCGCTCCACTCGGACCCGCGCTTCGCGGTGAGCTTCGACAGCAACCGCTGTGGCTGCTCGACGCGCGTTTTGCGGTGGGCGTGGAGAGGCGATGGTTGAAGGTCGCGCTGCTGACCCCTGCGCGCCACCTTTGTTGCAGCCCAGTCCCTCCAACACGCCACGCGCCTCACCTGCCTGCCATGCCCTTTATCTCATGCCTCTCCCCTTGCATTCCCCCACCCTTCCTGCTTGTCCCTTCCACCCACCCACCTTCCCCCTCCCCCCCTCCCCCCCACCCTGCACACTGTCGTGCGAAGCCATTCCGCCTCTCCCCGCGTTCCCGTGTCCCCATCAGCTGTCCCCAGTCCGCCCCTCGTCCGAGTCCCCTGCGCCCTCTGTCCGCCCCATTCGTCCGCGGGTCGCCACGCCCGCTCTATCTGCCCGTCTCCTCGTCCCGCACACCCGCGACGCATTTGCCGCTCCGATTCTTTCCCCCATCCCCGACCCCGTCCAGAGCTAGTACACCCTTGCACTCCCAAACCCTTAACCCCTGAACCCTCAACGCCGGAGTTGAATTATCAACTTGTAACCCCTGGACTCCTCGCCACCCGTGCGTTGCCCCCCCAGCGCGTGGCGGTGCGCGAGACGCGCGTGGCGGTGGACGCGCGGTTCGCCGGCATGTTCCGCGACGCGCAGTTCAGCGAGGCGGGCACAGTGGACAAGCGCGGGCGGCGGCGTGAGGCGCAGCGAGGGGCCGACCTGAAGCGGTACTACCGCGTGGATGAGGTGGCGGCGGGGGAGGCGGGGGAGGCTGGGGACGGAAGAGAAGGGGGGGAGGAGGAAAAGGGGGAGGAGAATGAGGGAAGTAGAGGGAGAAAGGAGGAGACAAGGGTGCAAGAGGAGGAGGAGGAGGAGGAGGAGGAGGAGGAGGAGGAGGAGGAGGGAGGAGAGGAGGAAGAGGAGGAGGAAGAGGAGGAGGAGGAGGAGGAGGAAGAGGAGGAGGAAGAGGAGGGTGAGGTGCATGAGAGTGGGGAAGAAGAGGAGAGGGCGGGCTCAGATGACTCCTCGTCCTCCTCCTCTTCATCCTCTTCATCATCATCAGGCTCGGACAGTGAAAGCGATGAAGAGGAGTCCACCCCACAGGTGCTAGCCTTACTCCCACCCCTCTCTGCTCACCTTTTTCCCCTCTTCACCCCTCTGCCCGTTCACCCCTCTGCCCGTTCACCCCTCTGCCCGTTCACCCCTCTGCCCGTTCACCCCTCTGCCCGTTCACCCCTCTGCCCGTTCACCCCTCTGCCCGTTCACCCCTCTGCCCGTTCACCCCTCTGCCCGCCCGTTCACCCCTCTGCCCGCGCCGTTCCACTGTCGGGCCACCACACGCTGCTCGCGTTGCTCCCGCACTCCCCGCTCATCTTTGCTCATCTGTGCTCCACCCTTTCCCCTCTGCCGCCCTACATGCATTTGCTGCGCCCTTGTTGCATTGCGTGGCGCTGTGGGTGGGAGGGCAGCAGGTGGAGGAGCGCGTGGAGACGGTGGACGAGGCAACGAGGCGCCTGGCGCTCGTCAACATGGACTGGGATAACGTGCGGGTGAGATGGATAACTTGCGGGTGAGAGGAAAGAGGAGAGGGTTAACGTGCAGGAGAGAGGGATAACGCGCGGGGACAACGTGCGGGTGAGTGAGAAAGCAACGTGCGGGTGAGAAAAGCAAGGTGCGGGTGAGAAAAGCAATGTGCGAGTGAGAAAAGCAACGTGCAGGTGAGAAAAGCAACATGCGGGTGAGAAAAGCAACGTGCGGGTGAGAAAAGCAACGTGCGGGTGAGAAAAGCAACGTGCGGGTGAGAAAAGCAACGTGCGGGTGAGAAAAGCAACGTGCGGGTGAGAAAAGCAACGTGCGGGTGAGAAAAGCAACGTGCGGGTGAGAAAAGCAACGTGCGGGTGAGAAAAGCAACGTGCGGGTGAGAAAAGCAACGTGCGGGTGAGAAAAGCAACGTGCGGGTGAGAAAAGCAACGTGCGGGTGAGAAAAGCAACGTGCGGGTGAGAAAAGCAACGTGCGGGTGAGAAAAGCAACGTGCGGGTGAGAAAAGCAACGTGCGTGTGAGAAAAGCAACGTGCGTGTGAGAAAAGCAACGTGCGGGTGAGAAAAGCAACGTGCGGGTGAGAAAAGCAACGTGCGGGTGAGAAAAGCAACGTGCGGGTGAGAAAAGCAACGTGCGTGTGAGAAAAGCAACGTGCGGGTGAGAAAAGCAACGTGCGGGTGAGAAAAGCAACGTGCGTGTGAGAAACGGGTGAGAAAAGCAACGTGCATGTGAGAAAAGCAACGTGCGTGTGAGAAAAGCAACGTGCGTGTGAGAAAAGCAACGTGCGTGTGAGATAAGCAACGTGCGTGTGAGATAAGCAACGTGCGTGTGAGAAAAGCAACGTGCGTGTGAGAAAAGCAACGTGCGTGTGAGAAAAGCAACGTGCGTGTGAGAAAAGCAACGTGCGTGTGAGAAAAGCAACGTGCGTGTGAGAAAAGCAACGTGCGTGTGAGAAAAGCAACGTGCGTGTGAGAAAAGCAACGTGCGTGTGAGAAAAGCAACGTGCGTGTGAGAAAAGCAACGTGCGTGTGAGAAAAGCAACGTGCGTGTGAGAAAAGCAACGTGCGTGTGAGAAAAGCAACGTGCGTGTGAGAAAAGCAACGTGCGTGTGAGAAAAGCAACGTGCGTGTGAGAAAAGCAACGTGCGTGTGAGAAAAGCAACGTGCGTGTGAGAAAAGCAACGTGCGTGTGAGAAAAGCAACGTGCGTGTGAGAAAAGCAACGTGCGTGTGAGAAAAGCAACGTGCGTGTGAGAAAAGCAACGTGCGTGTGAGATAGGAGAGGCAGCATGGAGCGGCAGAAGCAGGGACATGGGAGGGGAGCCGCAGAAGGCAAGGGCAGAGGCATGCAGAGAGGCTTACTCCCGTGCTCCCTCTCACTGCACGCTTACTCCCGTGCTCCCTCTCACTGCACGCTTACTCCCATCTCCCTCCTGCCCCACCGCGCTCTCGTCACTGCTCGCCTTTTCTTTCTTTTCCCTCCTGCTCATCCTCCTCTCCCCCCCCTTCCCCCCACGGCAGGCAGTGGACATCCTGGTGGTGCTGCGCTCCTTCCTGCCGCCCGGGGGGCGCATCACGGGCGTCACCGTGTACCCCTCTGACTTCGGCCTCCACCAGATGCACGCCGAGCTCGAGCGCGGCCCTCAGGGGCTCTTCCAGCCAGGCAGGGGGGCAAAGGGGAGGGCAGGCGGGGGGGCTCAGGTGCAGGGAGGCGAGGAGGGGGAGGAAGGGGAGAGCAGTGAGGAGGGCGAGGGCGTGGATGCGGAGAGGCTGAGGGAGTACGAGAAGGCCAAGCTCAGGTCAGTGCTCCGCTCCGCCTCGCTGCATCGCACACACACCTATACTCCATATCCCCCACGTTTCTATCCCGGCTCTGCATAATCGTTTCTTCTCAGCTCACCTCATACCATATTCCTTGTCGCTCTTGTCAACACCCTCTGCGCGCCCAGTTGGAGGTTTGAGTGCCCAACCCTTCTCTTCCCCCTCTCCATGTCCTCCTCCCCTACCCCTCTGTGTGCCCGTGCAGGTACTACTACGCAGTGGTGGAGTGTGACAGCGCGGGCACGGCAGCGCACGTGTATGCGGAGTGTGACGGCATGGAGTTTGAGAACAGCGCCAACCAGCTCGATCTGCGCTTCATCCCCGACGCCATGGCCTTCCATGACCGCCAACCCCGCGACTCCTGCTCCGAGGTGCAATGTGACCCCCACATGTGGTGCACTGTGACCCCTACATGTGGTGCAATGTGACCCCTACATGTGGTGCATTGTGACCCCTACATGTGGTGCAATGTGACCCCTACATGTGGTGCAATGTGACCCCTACATGTGGTGCAATGTGACCCCTACATGTGGTGCAATGTGACCCCTACATGTGGTGCAATGTGACCCCTACATGTGGTGCATTGTGACCCCTACATGTGGTGCAATGTGACCCCTACATGTGGTGCAATGTGACCCCTACATGTGGTGCAATGTGACCCCTACATGTGGTGCAATGTGACCCCTACATGTGGTGCAATGTGACCCCTACATGTGGTGCAATGTGACCCCTACATGTGGTGCAATGTGACCCCTACATGTGGTGCAATGTGACCCCTACATGTGGTGCAATGTGACCCCTACATGTGGTGCACTGTGACCCCTACATTGTTGTCACTCCATATTTTATACAACATGCATAGGCTAGACTTAGATGTGTAGCAGTCTTATAAATTGGGGGGTTGGTTAGTGTACCCTCCAACCACATTTTGTGGTTGGTGGGGATTGGTCCTTACCTCAACCAATCCCAACCAACACACATTTTGTGGTTGCTTGGGCCACAAGCAAACTCACCCATTGGCCAACTTATTGGCCAATAGGGTAAGCTTCCCTCTCATCTCTCTCTTGCTCATTGCTTGTACTAAAGAGCCTTTTGGCTCATTATTCAGTGTATCAATTCTTCTTTCTCACATGGTATTCAGAGCTTATGGCTCACGCCCTACCAAGATCCTTAGGACCGTCCTAACATGTACCTCTCTTCCTACCCGGCCAATAATGGCCTCCCTCGCTATGTTTCCTTAAGCGCTACCTCCCGCTTCACATCCTAGGCGCTATCCTCCCTCCCGCGGACCAGATCCGCCCTCCTGCGGACCAGATCCGCCCTCCCGCGGACCAGATCCGCCCTCCCGCGGACCAGATCCGCCCTCCTGCGGACCAGATCCGCCCTCCCGCGGACCAGATCCGCCCTCCTGCGGACCAGATCCGCCCTCCCGCGGACCAGATCCGCCCTCCTGCGGACCAGATCCGCCCTCCCGCGGACCAGATCCGCCCTCCCGCGGACCAGATCCGCCCTCCTGCGGACCAGATCCGCCCTCCTGCGGACCAGATCCGCCCTCCTGCGGACCAGATCCGCCCTCCTGCGGACCAGATCCGCCCTCCCGCGGACCAGATCCGCCCTCCCGCGGACCAGATCCGCCCTCCTGCGGACCAGATCCGCCCTCCTGCGGACCAGATCCGCCCTCCTGCGGACCAGATCCGCCCTCCCGCGGACCAGATCCGCCCTCCTGCGGACCAGATCCGCCCTCCTGCGGACCAGATCCGCCCTCCCGCGGACCAGATCCGCCCTCCTGCGGACCGTATTTGCCCTCCCGCGGACCGTATTTGCCCTCTCCGCGACCTACCTTTGCGACGGCCGCGATTTCCTCGTCAACGGCCGACGGTCGCCATCTGCTCGCCGACGGCCGCAATCTGCTCGCCGACGGACGCGATCTGCTCGTCGACGGTCGCGATCTGCTCACCGCACGGGCTCCCTTGTCGCGTGCATCCGCGGCGGCTCTGCCTGTCCCGCCCGTCCACAGCAGGCCTCTTCGTCCAGCGCCTCCGCATCGCACCTCCTCGCCCAACGCGTTCGCCGCAAGCCTGTTCGTCGTCGTCGTCCTCCCGCCCTCCACCCATCCCGCGTCCCCCCCCCCCCCTCCCCCTCCCTCCCCTCCTCCTCCCCCTCTCCCCCCCTCCCTCCCCCCCCTCTCCCCCGTTCGTCCTCCTCCTATTCTACCCAGCAGCAGCACCAGCAGCGGCAGCAGCAGCGGGACCAGCAGCGGCAGCAGCAGCGGGACCAGCAGCGGCAGCAGCAGCAGCACCAGCAGCGGCAGCAGCAGCGGGACCAGCAGCGGCAGCAGCAGCGGCAGCAGCAGCGGCAGCAGCAGCGGGACCAGCAGCGGCAGCAGCAGCGGGACCAGCAGCGGCAGCAGCAGCGGGACCAGCAGCGGCAGCAGCAGCGGGACCAGCAGCGGCAGCAGCAGCGGGACCAGCAGCGGCAGCAGCAGCGGGACCAGCAGCGGCAGCGGGACCAGCAGCGGCAGCGGGACCAGCACATTACCCGCCTCCTCCTCCTCCCTCTCCTCGACCTCGTCCCTATGGCATCATCATCCGACTCCTCTGTCGATCTCGCCACAGTTGACGCACTTGAGCTACTTGCTGACAACTCTGCTGCTAATTGGCACTCTTACGCTCACTCGGTCGAGGTGCTTCTCTCCTCTGTCGTTGTCAGCGGCTACAACCTTCGATCAATTGTGTTCCAGGAAGACACCGGTCTTCAGCCCGTCGCCCCCGTCGCTCCTATTGGGCCTGCCCCCGCCACTCCTGGGGCCGAGCCTATCCCCCCGGGTGACCCTCCCACCTTCGCGCCGAATATAAACGACCCACAGAGCTCGGAAACCGCCATTCGCACATACCGCACCGCTCTCCAAGAGCACCTACGCCAGCAACTGCGTTACGAAGAGGACAAGCGCACATATGATGCTGCTGCTGCCCTCCACAACAAGTACCAGGAGGACCTCAACACCTACGCTGCACAACTTGCCGACTACACCACCAAAATCACTGCCTGGCGAGTTGCTGACCGACGCGCGCTTGCTATTCTTCTCGCCACCATTCCCTCCTCCCTCAAACGCGAGCTCTCACCCACCTCTTCCTCCCACCTGTGGCGACTACTCGTCGACCTTTTCGACCGTCAAGACGTCGCCACCCTCTACGCTCTTATCAAAGAATTCGGAACTCTCTCTATGGATTCAACCTCCGGCGCAGCTGCCTTCACTCGCCGCGTCCTAGATCTCGCTCGACGCCTTGCAGCACTTGATGTGGTGTACCCAGATACTGTCATTTGCTGCCACCTTCTTGAGGGCCTGACACCTGCCTTCGACGCTCACAAGCTTGCGTACATGCAGCTTATCTCCAAGCACCACACCCCTGCTGAAGTCGCTCAGTGGATTATCACCACCGAAGCTGAGATCCTTCGCCACTCTTCCTCCACAGCCGCAGCAGCCCAGTCGCGCAGCAGCCGGGCTGTCCATGGCGGTGGGCGTGGGGGTGGGCGTGGTGGTGGGCGGTGGGGTGGGCGAGGGGGATCAGCAGGTCGCGGTGGTGCTGGTAGCAGTGGTACAGGTCGTGGTGCGGCAGCTGCCTTTCCTCCTTGTCAGTACCTGCCTCGCTACGGTCCCACTCAGGGACAGCGCTGCGGCCAAACCACCCATGCCACTGAGACGTGCTTCAAGGCACTCAGTGATGAGTGGTTTGCCCGTGGCAACACCGGCACCCCTCCTCGCTGGTCCGCCCTCAACCCTCGCCCCACTCCCCTTGAGGTCCGTTCCTCTCCCCTCTATGAACCTTCCTCCTCCACCCACGCCCACCAGGCACTCGCCCCTCCCCAGCAGCAGCACCAGCAGCAGCAACAGCAGCAGCAGCTTGGGAATCAGCAGCAGGGGTCACAGCAGTATGGGCAGCAGCTTCTCCTATCTCAGCTCCAGCAGCAGCTCCAGCAACTCCAGCAGCAGCTAGACCTCCAGCCGCAACTGCCCCTCCTCCCTCCTCCTCCGGTATCCCAGCAGCAGCCCTTTCCTACCTGGGCTGCTGGGAGTGCTGCCTCTGCAGCCCATCTCTCGGGTGCATCCCCGGCGCCGTCTGCAGGTGGCAGTGCGACCGCTTTCCCTTCCTCTGGTTTTGTTGGTTTATTAGGTCAACCTGAATCTGTTGCATCTCCCATGTACCCTTCTTCTGCTAATGAAACGTCGTTCCAGTACTCTGCCTCACCTTCCTCCACCATTGACTTCGTTCTGGACAGTGGAGCCACTGACACTGTCCTTCGTGACGCTGGTACACTGCGCCCTCTCCCCACACCAACCTCCCTCCTCGGCGCTGATAGCAGTTTTTCCATCCCTTGTCACAACACCTCCACCCTTCCCTGTCCTCTCTTTCCCTCAGGTACTGTCACCGGACTCCACATTCCCTCCCTTCGTACTAACCTCCTCTCCCAAAGGTCCCTCCAACAAGCCATGATCACCACTCTCATCCCAGGTGGTGCTAACCATTGTGACCTATACCAAACCTCCACAGGTCGTTTTCTCGCCCGTATTCCCTATTGTCCCCGCTCCCGTCTATACACCCTTCGGGTTCCCCGCCCCCTCACCTTCCAAGTTGCCTCCCCCCCCCTCCTCCCCCCCCCCCTCCCCCCCCCCTCCCACTAACCCACCCCTCCCCCCCCGCCCTCCTGACTCTGACTGTTCCTGTCGCTCCCTCTCCCACCCCACCATCCTCCTCCATCACAGGCTAGGTCACCCCAACTTCGCCACTCTGCGCTCATCTGTCTCCTCCGGTCTCCTCCACAATCTCCCCTCCTCCCTCCCTCCCCTCCCCAAATCCCCTGCACCCCCCTGCACCGTCTGCGTTCAGAGCAAGCTCAAGCAGCAGCCGCACCGGAGCTCCCCCTCCGCTGCTGCTCAGCCACTTGATCTTGTTCACATGGACCTATGGGGCCCTAATCCCTCTCCCACTCGCCAGGGCCATCGCTACCTTCTCGTGCTTGTTGATGATCACAGTCGGTACTCGTCCGTCTCTCTTCTTCGGACAAAGGCGGATGCCCCGGCTGCGATCATCGCCTGGCTCGAGCGAGCAAACACCCATTTTGGGCGCCCTGTTCGCCGCCTTCACTCTGATGGAGGTGGTGAGTTCCTTAACAACCAAGTCTCCTCCTATTGTCAGTCTCGTGGCATCCTTCAGACTTACACCCTCCCTCACTCCCCACAGCAGAACGGTGTGGCTGAGAGTCGTGTTCGAGAGATCACCAAAACAGCCCGGTGTCTGCTTGTCCACGCCTCCTGCCCACCTTCTCTTTGGGGCTACGCCCTCCTTCATGCCGCCCTCCTTACTAACCTCTACCCTCACCCCCTTCTCCCCTCCATCACCCCCACTGAGCTTTGGACAAAAGACAAGCCTGATGCCTCATCACTTCGTGTCTGGGGCTCTAAGGCACATGTCCTTATTCACCCCTCTGACCGCTCCCGTTCCATGGGAAAGCTTGCCCCTCATACCCTTCCTTGCATCTTCTTTGGTCATAATCCCTCCTCCCCCGACTACCTTTTCCTCCACCCCCCATCCGGTCGTCTAATCCGCAGCAGGGATGTGGTCTTTGACGAGTCCACTCCCTACTACTCCTCCCCTCCATCTACTGACCCACTCCCCCCTCTCACCCGTCCCCTTGTCTGGTCTGACACCACCCCTCCCCCACTACTCCCTCCTCCCCCCATCCTCCCACCCCCCCCCCCTCTGCCGTCCCAGTCCCACGGTACCCCTCCCTCATCTGGTGACATCTTTGACCCGGACCCTTTGTCTTCTCCTGTCTCCCCCGCTCACTCCTCTCCTAGTGCCCCCCCTCCCCCCCCTTCCTCTCCCTCGCCACCGACCCGTCCTTCCCCTCCCCGCACTATACTCACCCGGTATCCCCACACCAGGTCACGTGACAGCATCCTTGGTGCACCACCTCCCGTTACCCTCTCTACCTCTACCCTCCCCCCTCTCTCCCCCCTCCTTCGTCACTTCTTCCAGGCTGTTTTGCATCAAGCCCCTCATGCAACAGCCCCCTCAGCCACCTCTCCAGCAACGGCACCAGCAGCGGCTCCAGCAGCGGCACAAGCAATGACCCCAGCAGCGGCCCCAACAGCGGCACCAGCAGCGGCAGCAGCAGCGGGACCAGCAGCGGCAGCAGCAGCGGGAGAAGCAGCAGCAGTAGCAGCAGCAGGAGCAGCAGTGGCAGCAGCAGCGGGACCAGCAGCGGCAACAGCAGTGGGAGCAGCAGCGGCACCAGCAGCGGCACCAGCAGCAGCACCAGCAGCGGCACCAGCAGCGGCACCAGCAGCGGCACCAGCAGTCATCTGCGCCTTCCACACCTCCCTGTCTGAGGACTCCCATGAGGAGTTCCTTGACCTCCACCTTTATAACCCCTCGCTTCTACCCATCACGTTCGACCTTTCCGGCACACCTGTCTTCGCCTTCTCCTCTGCTCCCTCCATTTTCGTTCCTACCATGTACGAGGAGGCGATGGCGTGCCCTGACGCTCCACTATGGCTCGCCGCCATCATCAAGGAGCTGGAGGCCTTTATCGGCAACTCCTCTTTTGTTGATGTGCCTCGCCCTCCCGCCCCTACGAACGTGGTGAAAGGAAAGTGGGTGTTTCGCGTCAAGCAGCTACCAGGGGAGCCGCCCGTCTATAAGGCTCGTTACTGCGCCAAGGGGTTCACGCAGCGGTATGGTTTTGACTTCTTCGATACCTTCTCCCCCACTGCCAAGCCTGCTACTGTTCGCGCCGTGCTCGACCTCGCCGCTCGCCTCAATATGGAGATCCACTCGATGGACGTTTCTAACGCCTTCCTGCAAGGCGTCCTCCGCGAGCTTATCTACATGGAGCGTCCAGCCGGTTTTCACCTCCCCTTCCCAGCAGACTCTGTCTGGCAGCTGCGTCGACCTGTGTATGGGCTCCGACAGGCCCCGAGGGAGTGGCATGCTAAACTTGCCGCCACCCTTGCTGAACTTGGGTTCCGCACCTCCCGCTCTGACGCCAGCCTCTTCCTCCGCACCTCCCCCTCTTCTTTTTACATCCTTGTGTATGTCGATGACATGATTCTGCTCACTGCCGACCTTGGAGAGTTGGAGCATGTTAAGGCTGAGTTGGGTAGCCGTCTCAAGTGCAAAGACTTGGGAGAGCTACAGCATTACCTGGGCATGACCATCACCCGCGACCGCTCCGCCCGCACCATCTCACTCTCCCAGGGTCATTACTTGCAGCAGGTCTTGGAGCGGTTTGACATGGCCCGCGGCGGCGCCCAACCTACACCTCTTTCTGTCGGGCACCACCTCTCTCCACCCACCTCCCCCTCAGCCTCCTCCCATCCTTATCCCGAGCTCATTGGCTCCCTCATGTACGCCATGGTCTCCACTCGCCCTGACCTTGCCTACCCCATCAGCGTCCTCGCTCGGTTTGTTGGCGCTGGCAAGCATACGGACGAGCACTGGCAGGCTGCCAAGCGCGTCCTCCAATACCTTCGTGGCACCAAGGACTATGTCCTTACCCTTGGCGGCCCTTCCCCACCTCTCCTCAGCGGCTACAGTGACTCCTCCTGGGCTGATTCCCGACCAGATCGTCGCTCCTCTCAGGGCTATGGCTTCTCTCTTGGCAGCGGCCTCATCAGCTGGCGTTCCACGCGCTCCTCGGCTATCGCCCTCTCGTCCTGCGAAGCCGAGTTGTATGCCGCCACCATGGCTGCACAAGAGGCTCGCTGGCTCTCCTTCCTTCTTGAGGAGCTTGGTGCCCCCCAGCGCTGTCCCACCATTTGGTGTGACAACGCCAGCACCATTCACCTCACGAAGGATGCTGTGTTTCACGGGCGCTCCAAGCACATTGAGCTCCGTCATTTCTTCATTCGCGATCTTGTTCAGGCTGGGCACCTTCGGCTCGATAAGGTTGACTCCGCAGCCAACCTTGCCGACATCTTCACGAAAGCTCTTCCGCATGCGGCTCACTCTTCACTGATTCGTCTCCTTGGCCTTACTCCTCCAAAGTTGGTCTCCACTTCTTGATTATAGCCTTCTAGCCTTATGCATGTTGGGGGGTTGTGTTGTAATTCCATATTTTATACAACATGCATAGGCTAGACTTAGATGTGTAGCAGTCTTATAAATTGGGGGGTTGGTTAGTGTACCCTCCAACCACATTTTGTGGTTGGTGGGGATTGGTCCTTACCTCAACCAATCCCAACCAACACACATTTTGTGGTTGCTTGGGCCACAAGCAAACTCACCCATTGGCCAACTTATTGGCCAATAGGGTAAGCTTCCCTCTCATCTCTCTCTTGCTCATTGCTTGTACTAAAGAGCCTTTTGGCTCATTATTCAGTGTATCAATTCTTCTTTCTCACATACATGTGGTGCAATGTGACCCCTACATGTGGTGCAATGTGACCCCTACATGTGGTGCAATGTGACCCCTACATGTGGTGCACTGTGACCCCTACATGTGGTGCAATGTGACCCCTACATGTGGTGCATTGTGACCCCTACATGTGGTGCAATGTGACCCCTACATGTGGTGCAATGTGACCCCTTTTTGTGGTGCATTGTGACCCCTACATGTGGTGCATTGTGACCCCTACATGTGGTGCAACCGGAAAACACTCTCACAGCTATGGCGCTCCACTCATGCATGGAGTCGTGCTGGTCCAACACCAGAAGCTGCCGTGTCACACACTGCATCCGTGGGTCTGCACAAGTGAACTGTCCCAGCCAATGCTTGCATCGAGGTGAATTACCGGAGACCAGGGTGCTCTTCTTCACCCTGCACTCCCTCTACCCTCTACCTCTCGCTTCTTACACACACTCACCTGTGCAGGTGCCGGGGGACTACGAGGCACCGGTGTTCACAACGCGCGTGCTGCAGCACAGCACCGTGAAGCTCACGTGGGATGAGGACGACCCCACCCGCGTGCGAGCGCTGCGCCGCAAGTTCGCCGCCGACCAGGTGAGCGCCCACCAGGTGCGTGCCATGCCATGCCAGCAGGTGCGTGCCATGCCATGCCAGCAGGTGCGTGCCATGCCATGCCAGCAGGTGCGTGCCATGCCATGCCAGCAGGTGCGTGCCATGCCATGCCAGCAGGTGCGTGCCATGCCATGGCAGCAAGTGCATGCCATGCCATGGCAGCAACTGCGTGCCATGCCATGGCAGCAAGTGCGTGCCATGCCATGGCAGCAAGTGCGTGCCATGCCATGGCAGCAAGTGCGTGCCATGCCATGGCAGCAAGTGCGTGCCATGCCATGGCAGCAGGTGCGTGGCATGCCATGGCAGCAGGTGCGTGGCATGCCATGGCAGCAGGTGCGTGGCATGCGTCCGTTCTCCGTTGCTGTGTTGCTCCAACCGTTCCCACACATCTCCTCTTCACCTGCACGGTGGGCGTGTCCGTGTCCCCCTGCGCCCGCCCTGCAGGTGGCGGAGCTGGACTTTCGAGACTACCTCGCCTCGTCCTCGGGTGAGGAGGGGGCAGAGGAGGGAGAGGACGGGGAGCAGACAGCAGAGAACGGTGGCAGGAAGGAGGAGGGGAAAAAGAAGGGCAGAGGGACAAGAGAGAAGCTGAGGATGCTGTTGAAAGGACTGGCGGGGGATGGCGAGGGCAAGGGAGGAAGAAGGGGAAGGGAGGGACGGAAGAGGCAGAGGGGGAGGAGTGGGAAGGGGGGTCGTCGGGGTCGTCAGGCATGGAGGGCGACATGGAGGTGACGTTCACCACGGGGCTGGCGGCGCTGGGCGACAAGCTGGCACGGCGGCGCAGCGAGCAGCAGCGCAGCGGCAGCGAGACGGTGTTTGAGGCGTACCAGCGGCAGCGCAGGGAGCGCCGCAAGGAGCGCCGCCGACTGGCCGAGGCGAGCAAGGCGGCAGGACGGGGCGCAGGGGGGAGTGCGGAGGAGGGAGGAAGCGACGACGACTTGTACGACAGCAGGCGTGTGCAGCAGGAGGCCGACCCGTTCTTTGCTCTCCCTGGCGATGAGGACCCCTTTGCCGACCCCTTCTTTGCCTCCACTGATGCCGGTCATGCTGCTGCTGGCACGACCACAAGTGGCAAAGGCGGGGCCGGAGGGGTGAAGGGAGTGAAGGCAGGGAAGAGCGAGTATGAGAGGAAGGCAGAGGAGCGGGAGAGGAAGAGGGCAGAGCGGGAGCGGGAGAGGGCAGAGGAGGAGAGGCGGCGGGCGGAGCTGGAGCTGCTGCTGATGGAGGGGGGCGAGGGCGGTGGGGTGAAGGGTTCAACCTCAAGGCGGATGCACGCAAGGCCAGGGAGCAGCGCGGGGCACAGGGCAGAGGGGCGAGGGGGGCGCATGGCGCAGCGGGGGAGGAGGAGGCTGACGGGGAGGGAGGAAGAGCGCGGTCGGTGGGTGGTGGGGGCAAGTTGGGGAGGGGCGGAAGGGAGGGGAGGAGTGTGGAGCAGGTGGGGGCGGAGGCGGGGCGGGGTGTGGACGTGGACGTGAATGACCCGCGCTTCGCTGCGCTCTTCACGTCTCCGCACTTCGCCATCGACCCCACCGACCCCCGCTTCCACAGGTGAGCCCCGCTTCCACAGGTGACCCCCGCTTCCACAGGTGAGCCCCGCTTCCACAGGTGAGCCCCGCTTCCACAGGTGAGCCCCGCTTCCACAGGTGAGCCCCGCTTCCACAGGTGAGCCCCGCTTCCACAGGTGAGCCCCGCTTCCACAGGTGAGCCCCGCTTCCACAGGTGAGCCCCGCTTCCACAGGTGAGCCCCGCTTCCACAGGTGAGCCCCGCTTCCACAGGTGAGCCCCGCTTCCACAGGTGAGCCCCGCTTCCACAGGTGAGCCCCGCTTCCACAGGTGAGCCCCGCTTCCACAGGTGAGCCCTCCCTCCCACCCCAGCACTGCCATCTCATTCCATCCCTGCCACTCCATGCCATCCCATTGCCTCCCTGCCACTCCATGCCATCCCATTGCCTCCCTGCCACTCCATGCCATCCCATTGCCTCCCTGCCACTCCATGCCATCCCATTGCCTCCCTGCCACTCCATGCCATCCCATTGCCTCCCTGCCACTCCATGCCATCCCATTCCCCCCATCCCATTGCCTGTCTGCCACTCATGGCGCCTGCCACTCATGGTGCCTACCCCTCATGGCACCATTGTGTGTCATGTCATGGCGCGTGCCCCTCACGGCCCTGGCCGTGCGCCCCCTCCCCCCAACCACCAGGTCGTCAGCCCCGCAGCGCCTGATAGCCGAGAAGCAGCGCCGCCGCGTGCCAAGTGCAGCAGTGGGCGGGGAAGCAGCGGGTGGTGGCAGCAGTAGCAAGGGTGCTGCGAGCAATGGAGAGGCGGATGGACGGGGGCTGGGAAGAGGGCGGGGAGCTGGGGAAGAGGTGGAGGGGAAGGGTGGGACTAGTAGAAGAGCGGAGCTAAATGTGGTTGTGAAGAGTCTCAAACGCAAGATGGGGCACGGTGCACACAAGACAGGGCCCGGGACAGGCAAGGCAGGGCCGGGCACAGGCAAGGCCGGGACAGGCAAGGCGGAGGGCCTGAAGAGACTCAAGCAATGACGTGTTGTGTTGGATGGGGCACGAGAGCAAAACCCCCTAGGGGTGCGGGAGGCCATCCAGTATTACCGTATAAGAGTGAAAGACTAAGGCCGCACTGCCATTTTTTGGATAGACACCCCTTGGCAGTAGGAACGTCTAGGATGAAAAGACTCAGCCCGGGGGTGCTTTCCTTGCCACGTATGTTCAGGTTGTTGAGAATATGTTTGTACGCTTTTATTATAAGTGCACTGTTCGAAGTGTGCTTACAGGGGCTCGCCATAGCGAGGGATTTGAACCTGGTGGCGAGTCAACGGGGCGCAACCGAGCACAGCGGTTGCGACCCGCGTGGCAGTTCAAGAGTCGGATCGACAGCAGGAGGCAGCATCTACAGTACGTCAAACCGTCCTGCAGGGCGCAACTGAATACCGCGCCCTTGCCGAAGCTGAACAGTCGCGCCAGCGCGACTGTAACAGGGCAACTGATCGTTACAGCAGTTGCGCCTTGGTAACTGCCTGCCTCGTGTGTTTCCTATATAACTGAATGTATTGCATGTCTCTTATTACACAATTCCCAAGCTTGTGTCCGGCCTACCCTCGGCCGCCGCTTTGGCACCAAGTTACAAGCTAGGAGAGCTACCTCTGAGTGACCATTGCCCCGCCGTAGGGACGTCGTTATCTTCCTAGAGCTTCCGCTGCGCTCTAGCGACTTATTGTTTCCAACATGGTATCAGAGCAAGAGTTCCAATTGTTGGAACCTGTGGTAATTTCTACAAATGGGCCCACCACCTGAATCATCTTCAGGAGCATCTCCTGGAGCAGGTTCGACCTGCCACTTCCCACGGATCATTACGTGGAGGAATTCTTCAACGTGCCGCCGACGCAACATTTCGAGTGACTCGGCGAGACGCCTTCCAAGGCGTTCCGGCAAATTCCCTGGCAATGACTTCACAACTTCAACCCGGCAGAACTGCAGCTCTCCTCGTTTCTACACTTCTAACAGTGGAGGGGAGTGTTGAGAATATGTTTGTACGCTTTTATTATAAGTGCACTGTTCGAAGTGTGCTTACAGGGGCTCGCCATAGCGAGGGATTTGAACCTGGTGGCGAGTCAACGGGGCGCAACCGAGCACAGCGGTTGCGACCCGCGTGGCAGTTCAAGAGTCGAATCGACAGCAGGAGGCAGCATCTACAGTACGTCAAACCGTCCTGCAGGGCACAACTGAATACCGCGCCCTTGCCGAAGCTGAACAGTCGCGCCAGCGCGACTGTAACAGGGCAACTGATCGTTACAACAGCAGTTGCGCCTTGGTAACTGCCTGCCTCGTGTGTTTCCTATATAACTGAATGTATTGCATGTCTCTTACCGTATTTCACAATTCCCAAGCTGGTGTCCGGCCTACCCTCGGCCGCCGCTTTGGCACCAAGTTACAAGCCAGGAGAGCTACCTCTGAGTGACCATTGCCCCGCCGTAGGGACGTCGTTATCTTCCTAGAGCTTCCGCTGCGCTCTAGCGACTTATTGTTTCCAACACAGGTTGTGTTTTACGGTACCGTATTCCCCGGATTCTCCAAGTACCATAATCAGGGCTAACTTTAGTAAAACGACCCGTCTGGCTTTAAGACCGGGTCCTGGCTCTTAACAGTTGGCTACATTTTACAAGACCCGGGTCTTATCATAAGGTCATAAATATTTCTTGTGGTTTGGAAGCCAGACGCGTGATCAGTATGTGCTCCGTTTTTAGCATTCTAAAGAAATACGCGAAATGAACTCAACGACCGTCAAAGGCATGTCACCACGCAATCACGCTAAGTACCTTCTCCTAATGGTCCCACAACGTGGTTACTGTCAGAATACTAAACGAAAATGTGTGCCTTAGAACAAGGTCTAACCCTAATTGGGTTGTACCCCTACAGCCTACACAATATTATAATTTTAAACACACGAAGTGTTTTTTAAAATTACGTATTTCGAAAGCGCAGCTGCTTGTAACGCATGTTTTGGCATCGTCGAAGCGCGCTAAACGCCCTTCTCCAACTACAAATCGTGGGTTGGAGCTCATTTCCCTCCACCCACGTCTCTCATTATTCCAACGGCTCATACAACTCTAGTTTCTCGAGCTCACTTCTACCGTATTTACCCGACTAATACACCCCCGGGTTTAATCCTACCCCGGGTAAAAAATAGGGGTGTATTTATTATCTGGGTGTAAATTTATTACCGTATTCTCCCGGACAAAACACCCCCCCATGATAGAGCACCCCCGGGTAGCTTGTGCGGGGTGGGTGCTATGGGCGACCTCGATTTCACTATACCCCCCTTTTTGGATGATTTTTTATAACACCCCCCTTTTCTTACAGACTCTATATTATAGCTGTTAACGAGTACGTGCAAGTACGGGAGTATATCGCGAAAATCTCTCGCTCGATGAAATTTCCCGGTTCTTTCACATCAAATCTGCCGAGATTCCCCCCCGCCCACTATTTCGCTGTCGCCACTGCTGGCGAATCTTCCGCTGCAGGTGGCCAGAGAGGTGCCAAATGACATTTTCGAGGGGGTGATGACGTTCGCGTCGAAACTCACATTCGCGCCTCAACATGTGATGTTAAAAAGCCCATGGAAACACTCAACTTGTCTAATAAAAAAACTCTAACACTAAAATATACCATATATATGCACCCGGGTATTATGTAGCTTTTTCCTATGAGAAGACACCCCCCTTTTTTTTCCTGTATTTTTAGATCTACCCTAGGGTGTTATGTCCGGGAGAATACGGTAGACCCGGGGGTTAATCTTATGTGTCATCTTACTTTCTAAACTAGGCGTTTATACATCGCGACTGCTCTTTTCGAGGATCGCGTCAGGGGCAAATTTCGACCACGCGCTGGCGCAAGACCAACGCGTGGTCGAAAGGCTGATGTCAGCTGGAATCTTGGAATTCCTTGACTTCGGCCTTCCTACAGCTCAGTTCGATACTAAAGCGGCTACAAGAAGGGGGGTCTAAAGCGGCTTCGTTACAAAAAAGGGGGTTTATTACGAAAGTGGAGATAGCATTAGACCCGCCCCCATTTAACGACCCGGGGGGCTATAATTTTGGGGGGGGCTATTACGACATTCTTAACCAAAACCGCGCAACTATGGCTGCGACGCCGACACTTAACCGTGCTAACAACGTCGTCACCAACGACCCGATAATCTCCGACAACGACCGTAACGCCCGTGAAACGACGGGCGAGCGTCGCAACAAGCGCCGGGCAGACGGCGAAACGTCCGCCCAGACCGCCGTGGACTTGCTGCTGGGCGGGCTCAAAGTCAACAAAAGCGCCGAGCAGCACCCCTAGCACCCTTCGGCGCCTGTGGTGCCAGTGGCACCTGTGGCGCCAGTGGCGCCTGTGGCGCCAGTGGCGAACGTGGCGACACACGCCACGGACGCCGAGCACGCGCCAGTGGCACACGCCTCCAGCCGGCCGTCGCGTCAGCGCCAGAGGCATCATACGGCCGCCTCGTCTGACGCGACGGCTGACCAAGCCTTGACCGAGGCGTTGACCCCGGACCAAGTCAAGGCCCTCTTGTACCTGTTACAGCAGCACCCTGCTAGCGCGATCGCCGCCGAAACTACACAACCAGCAGCATCCGCATCGGCTAAAAACGACATTGCAAAAAAGGCGAAAGAAGCAAAAGGACCATCAACGCGCCGCAACGACAAGGAGGCGGTTACCAGTGCTCCTAAAGCTGCAGCGGTCAACAACGACTCCGACGACTCAGACGACGACGCCGGTGAGGCTCCGAACAACGCAGCAAATTTTGCCTCTATGGAAGATCCCCCCCCCCCCCCCCCCCCTTCCACTAACCCCACTTTTTCGGCGGCAAACTTCATCGATCCGATCGTGCGAGCGAAAGTGGAGCCCCTGGAGGACATGAGGGCCTACCTGAAGCACGCGGAGTACAAACTGCAGCGCGGCGATGCGACGGGCGGACTTGAAATGGTCGCGAGCGCCCTCGACTACATTTCGGAGCGCTACGAAATGCTTCAAGTCGAGGAGGCCACCGACGATCGCGTCGCCAAGCGATTCAAGATGTACCAGCAGAAGAGCCTCCTTACCTCCCGCCCCTTCAAGCAAGCCGTCGCCGATGTGGCAGCAATGGATCGCGCGGAGGGTACACACGCTCGATCCCACCGCGGCGTAGGACGCGGGCCGATGGCGTTCAACTCCAAGCGTGGCCCGCCTATGGGGAACTTCCACGGCTTCCGTGGGACGTGCTTCCGCTGTGGCTTTCCGCGGAATGGCAATGGTGGCCAAGGACCCGCACCCGTGGTGTAGGGATGGTCCTTGTGTGTTTGCGCCTTAGCGCGCGTGGCACAGTGCACGTTAAGTGCGTTGACCGTGGGCAACCCAAAGGGGTTTGCGATGGCCATTTGCCAAGCCCTAGTTAGGGGTGATGATTAGGCTATAGGCCTAGGAGGTAGGAGAGGGATTAGTAAGCCCTTGGTCCCATAAATTGGCCCATGCGGTGTGGGGCGGATGCATGCTAGGAAGCATGGTTATGTGTAGCCCGTTTCTTATGAGGGCTTATTTTTAAAGAAGTACTTTCTGATCTTGGCTTTGGATGGCAAAGAAAAAAAAAAAAAATCAGAGAACGACGAAATGGCAAGCACCCGCACGAACCCGAGCAAACGACCCCACCACTCGCCGGCATGGGCCGCCTCGTATTGGCCACGGGCCAAAGGGCATGTCACGAGACCAGGAAAAGAAAGAGCAACTGCAAAGAGTGAACGAGAGAGAGAGAGAGAGAGAGAGAGAGAGAGAGAGAGAGAGAGAGAGAGAGAGAGAGAGAGAGAGAAAGAGAGAGAGAGAGAGAGAGAGAGAGAGGGAGAGAGAGAGAGAGAGAGAGAGAGGAGAGAGAGAGAGAGAGAGAGAGAGAGAGAGAGAGAGAGAGAGAGAGAGAGAGATAGAGAGAGAGAGAGAGAGAGAGAGAGAGAGAGAAAGAGAGAGAGAGAGAGAGAGAGAGAGAGAGAGAGAGAGAGAGAGAAGAGAGAAGAGATGAAGGAGGTAAAAAGCGTTACGCGGACGCCATGGGTGACAAACGGTGATTATGACTTGTTGACGTGTCTATAGGCACACGCCTATTGCCGGCACATTCCCTTGGGGCACGCTAGCTTGCATTCTAACACTTTCTGGTCCATGTTACTTGGCAAATATGTAGAGGTAATACGATATGAGACATCAGGCGACGGAGACCCATACGAGTTCGCCGTCACCGAAAAATCTGTCACGCAAATGCGCGGGCGGCTTCGCGCAACCCTTGCATGGTGGAGCTCGTGGTGCCCCAGCAGCCTCATCCTCTTTTTTATCGCTAACGGTTACTGGCTGCCATGGAGCCACAACCCACCACAACCGTTTCACGAGCGCAACCATCTCGGGGCCCACACACACGCTGCGTTCACACGCACTGCCATTCGCGAACTTACAGAGACCGGCGTGGCGGTAGTCACTCCAGCAGCGGAACTCACATGCATAAGCCCACTTAACGTGGTTGAGCAACGAGAGAAAAGCAGGCTAATCCTCGACCTCAAGAAAGTGAACGAGCACCTGATCATCCCTAAATTCAAATGCGAAGGCATAAGCCATGTGGCCGACCTGGTACGCACGGGAGATTGGATGTTCTCGATCGACCTCAAATCAGGATACCACCATATTGACATACACGACTCTTGCTGGAAATTCCTTGGCTTCGCATTTGAAGGGCGCACGTACTCCTTCCGTTCACTACCCTTCGGCCTCGCTACAGCACCATTTGTCTTCACGCAGCTCATCAAGCAACTAGCCAGACGCTGGCGTGAACAAGGCGTTCGGGTGATACCCTATGTGGACGACATCCTGTTCTTATGCACGTCCAAGGCCCACGCACAAACAACATGCGCGCAGATAATTTCAGACCTTAAAATGTCGGGCTTGGTGATTAACGCGAAAAAATCGCAGCTGTTACCATCGCAACATCTGCGATTCTTGGGCGTCGAGCTAGACACCAAAGCCGGACAATTCTCCATCGGCGCCGATCGGCGGGCATCACTGCACGCACACATTCAAAACCTACTGGGTGCAAGCAAAGCGCGCCGACAAGTCCCAGTCCGCCACCTGGCCAGAGTCACCGGCACACTTGCGTCAATGGCCGTCGCACTCGGCGCCACGACTCGTGCATTCAGCCACGCCATGCTACAAGCAATCAACGATGCGCCATCCTGGGAAAGCAGCATAGCATTTCCGCACCTGTCCCGGAAGAGTTGCAGTTCTGGCTTGAAGAGTTTGACAAATTCAATGGCGCACCATTCCACGCGGTAATTCACGTGGACGCCAGCTCCCATAATTGGGGTGCCACCCTGCTCACCTTCCCTGGTGAACTTGAGGAAGCAAGGGCAGCCATGCCGGAACCTTTGCAAATAACATCCAGCACTCGGAGGGAAATCGAAGGCGTCCTTTGGGCCCTTCGAACGTATGCGAACAAGGTTCAGCAAAAACACGTGCTCGTGAGGGTGGACAACCAAGGGGTCTTTTTCATCCTCCGCAAAGGCGGCTCTCGCACCCCTGACCTCACCACCGCTTGCAAGGACATCATCCGTGTCAAGATAGGTAGTAGAAAGTTTAGAGGCAGAAAGAGGAGTTGCACTAGCAAGCAGTTGAGTACATATAGGAACCCTAGATTGGGCTGTACTCGCTATAGAGTACCCCACTGCAGATTCACACCCCCATAGTCAAAGTGGGGTATAATCAGCAGAGCAAGCAGTCATAGAGCAGATTCACAAGTGCATGCAAAGCTAGAGGCATTCACAAAGGGCAAGTGAGGAGGAGGAGGCGAGACTGTAGGTGGAGAGGAGATAAGAGGCGTCGGCTGAAGCTGCAGACACACGGGCAACAGGAGTCAAACTGGCTCAGTGGCTACCGGAACAAGCGCCCCGGACTACAGGAGTAACTGGCTCCGCGGCTAAGAAGAGCGGCAGACGAGCAACGGACCCACGGGCGACTGGCGCAGCTGGCTACGACTGGGCTACCGGAACAAGCGCCCCGGACTACAGGTGCTGCTGACGACAAGACGGCAGCCTCCGCTCAACCTCCCCCGACTGTCCCACCCCCCTCTCACACACCCCCTGCTGGAACCCTAGCTCCACTCCCACGTCACCCCCCTAGCACCACTCCTTCGGCTCCCACACACCCACCCCCCTGAGCGGCAGCTGCAGCAGCGGGAGACGGAGGAGGAGGAGGAGTAGGGGACGAGGCACTCAACCTGCACCCCCACAACCGCCACCCCCACACTCTTCACCCCCAAACCCTAATTTAGGAGAACGGGCTGTAGGAGGGGTGAGGCGCCGGTAGAAGCACGGGGGACAGTGGAGAGGGCAGGAGCAGCGAGGAACGGGCCGCCCACGGGCCTGGTAGAGCCGCCCGAACCGCGCGCAGGCGGCCCGAGCCGCGCGCGGGCCTGGCGCTTCCCGTACGGGCCGCGCGCGTGCCTGGCGCAGCCCGTACGGGCCGCGCGCGGGCCTGGCGCAGCCCGTACGGGCCGCGCGCGGGCCTGGCGCAGCCCGTACGGGCCGCGCGCGGGCCTGGCGCAGCCCGTACGGGCCGCGCGCAGGCCTGGCGCAGCCCGTACGGGCCGCGTGCCGGGTGTACGGGCCGCGCGCAGGCCACGACGGGCGACGGGGGGCGACGCGCGGGTCCCCGTCGCCCGTCGCAGCGCCTCCCGGGGGCGACGTGCCGAGTGACGGGGCAGGAACCCGCCGCGCGCCTCGGGGCACACGGCGGGCAGAGAACCGCCGCGCGCCTCGGGGCGCACGGCGGGCAGAAAACCGCCGCGTGCCTCGGGGCGCACGGCGGGCTGAAAACCCTAGTTTCGACGCCGCGCGCCACGGGGCGCGCGGCGGACAGGGAGTAGCAGTAGCAGTAGCAGTAGCAGCGGAAGGCTTAGGTGGTGGGCCCACCCACAGGATCGACCCAGGAGGGTCGACCTGCTCTGATACCATGTCAAGATAGGTAGTAGAAAGTTTAGAGGCAGAAAGAGGAGTTGCACTAGCAAGCAGTTGAGTACATATAGGAACCCTAGATTGGGCTGTACTCGCTATAGAGTACCCCACTGCAGGCTAGACAAATACAACATTCTGAAAATCCGCACGTGCATGGAGCTCGGTACTCGATTAATTGTTGAATGGATCCCGCGCGAGCTAAACTCCCATGCCGATGAGCTGTCCAAGATGCTCGACCATGACGACTACTCTTTGAAACAACCATGGTTCCGCATCTTCAATCGCCGCTAGGGACCTCACTCAATCGACCTCTTCGCGAGCCCAAACAACTCGCAGCTGCCACGCTTTTGCTCAAAAATATCGCACCCGGATGCCACTGCAATTGACGCATTCTCGATTTCATGGCTGACCGAGAATGGCTTCGCGTTCCCGCCACCCCAGTTAATCCCAGCAGTCATCCACCACGCACAACGCACCCACGCATCATTCACCCTGGTTGTCCCACACTGGACAGGGGCAACCTGGTGGCCGCTCCTCCAACCCTCCCCACCTAGCTGGGCCCCGCACATACACGCGCACATTCCCCTGACGCACGGCAGCCAATGCTTAGCGGTTGGAACGCACCGCACCGCTTTCTCAGGCACAGGACTGCCTCATAGTACAATCGTCGCATTACGAGTGGTATTCAACTAACCCATTTCATCCTCACTCGCGCAGACGTACTACCACAGCTACAAGTCCAGCTTCTGAAGATGCTCTCACAGTCTCGTGCCGACTCAACGATCCAAACATACGAGCCACACTGGGTCAAGTTTCGAGCCTTCTGTGCAAAGGTGAACCTCCCATTCCTCCTCGCGATGGACATGACCCTCGCACTGTACTTGGTGTACGCCATCAAACGTAAAGCCACCCTATCCATGGTACAACTCACATGCTCAGCCGTGAGCTTCGCCCACCGCATGACCGGGAGCGCATGCCCGACGGCAGAACCATTCACCACTCAAGTCCGCGACTTCGCAAAAAGGCACTGTCCTCGCCCACGAGAGTGAAGGAGCCCGTCTCACTGCAACAAGTTCGCGACATGTCTGCAGGATACCTGCAATCTGACAACCCCGGGGAATTCCAGAAGGGGCTCATCCCCATTCTCATGTACTCCGGTTTCCTGCGATATTCGGACCTCGTCGCCATCGAGTGGTAAGATATCCAGTTCGACGACGAGGTCATGTGGATCCTAATTCCGTACTCCAAGACAGACCAAGCTGGAAAGGGCACATGGATACCTATCGCTGCAACACACGATCCCTTCTGCCCTGTCCGCTGCACCCGACGGCTCATTCGACTCGCGGGATATGACCAGCAGTCGGAGGGGCTGCTGATTCGCATCTTCGGTCACAGTTTTACCCAAGGTCAAGCAAGGCCACCATCGTACCCGACAATCTGAAACTGGTGCAAGGAGGCCTTTGGGAAGATCGGACTTGGAAAACAGCAGCTGGGAACTCATTCCTTTCGCAAGGGTGCAGCCACTGCCGCGGCAAATACCGGCGTGCCAGACAGGATCTTCAAACGACTGGGCAGATGGCGTAGTGACGCAGCAAAGGAGATGTACGTCACCCCTAACGCTGAACATCTCATCAACGCCTCCCGCCAGTTGCAGGATCTGAACCACGCCCCGTCTTCAGCACAGCACGCAGAGGCACTCGTCCGTCATCGAAAACGCCGGCTACCCATATCTCAGGGACCCCAGTTGAAATGAGAACGATGCCAAATGATAAGTAAGAGAAAGCAAGCTTTCTAAATATTATAAAATTTAAACACACGAAGTGTTTTTCAAAATTACGTATTTCGAAAGCGCAGCTGCTTGTAACGCATGTTTTGGCATCGTCGAAGCGCGCTAAACGCCCTTCTCCAACTACAAATCGTGGGTTGGAGCTCATTTCCCTCCACCCACGTCTCTCATTTTTCAAACGGCTCATGCAACTCTCCCACCCCCCGCCCCAACGCTGATGGACATCACGGACGCCGTTTGCACAAGACGATCGAGCGCCAGTAGCATGCTACATAGCAAGGATCATGATTATTAGCTAGTACAATGATTGCTACCTAGTATAACAACATGTAGGTACTAGCAATTCTGTTTCCTAGCTCGAGATGCATGTTGTAAATTGCCAGTTGAAATGAGAACGATGCCCAGTTGAAATGGGAACGATGCCAAATCATAAGTAAGAGAAAGCAAGCTTTCTAAATATAAACATTAACATGTTTTGACACACCCCCATAGACAAAGTGGGGGAGAACAAGTGGTCACAAGACCAGTCAAGAAAGGCAAAACAAGCTCAGGGTGGATCACGAAGTCACCACACAGTCCGAGCACAAGCAAATGGCGGCAAGGTCAGTTCACATGCAGAGTAATATAAAAGAGAACAAACAATACAGTGATCACAACCTAGCAAGTGTAAGCATGCAGATATATATATACATATATTTATCACAGTACAAGCAAGGTCACGCAGTGAGCAAGTGAGACGAAGCAGGCACAAGGCCTAAAGCAGTACAGAAACGCTGATGATCACCAGGCGGAAGTGCCTTGGTGAATATATCAGCAGTGTTGGCCCGGGTGGCCACGTAAGCAAGACGAAGTTGACCACGCTGCTGCAACTCTCGAGCAAGGAAGTAACGCAGAACGACGTGCTTCGTTCTGTGCTCCTGACACAAGGCAATCGCGGCCTTGTTGTCTACGTACAGAACTGGAGGAGAACGAGGCCGCTTTCCCAAGTCGGTCAGCAGGTAGGTGAGCCAGCGTAACTCTTGTGCAGCCATGGCTCCTGCGTAGATCTCAGCCTCACAACTGGAGCTGAGAACAGAAGACGAGCGGGTAGACCGCCAAGAAACAGAGCCGCAGCCAAGGCTGAAAGTGTAACCCTGTGACGACCGCTGCATAGCCAGGTCGTCAACCCAAGAGGCGTCTGAGTGTCCAGTGAGGACAACTGGACCCTGTCCTCCAAGCACGAGCTCCATGCCCGATGTACTGCACAAGTAGCGCAACACCCTCTTAGCAGCCTCCCAGTGCTCTGGCCGGTGTCTCCCGGGCGCAACGTAGCGTGCCAGGATGCTAAGAGGGTACGCAAGGTCAGGTCGAGTGCAGGTCATCAGGTACATGAGGCAGCCCACAAGCTCTGGATACGGGCCACTCGGCTCTACGAACTCGTCTGATTGTGGAGCTGAAAGCAAGTGACCGGCAGGCAGAGGAGTGGACTGTGGCGAGGAGAACCGGAAGCCGAAGCGCTGAAGGACCTGGTGCACCATGTGTGACTGAGTCAGGGTGATGGTGCGGCGTGCTCTGTCCCGGGTGATCTGCAAGCCAAGATAGCAGCGTAGCTCACCCAGATCAGAGCAGGTGTGTCTCTTCTACAGCTCCGACTTCACAAGAGCCAGTCCCTCCGTGTCAGCAGTGGCAAAGACCAAGTCGTCAACGTACACGAGGATGTAGAACGGCGGCAACGAAGTGTCGGTGCGCAGAAACACCGGCGGGTCAGCAGTCGAAGGAGCAAACCCAAGAGCCGCAAGTGTCGTCCTCAGTGTGTCGTGCCACTCGCGGGGCGCCTGGCGGAGACCGTAGACTGGCCGTCGGAGGCTCCACTGGGTACCCTCAAGAAACGACCCAGTGAAGCCACGAGGACGGCGCAGCCAGGTCTCCTCGTGCAGGCTGCCCTGTAAGAAAGTTGTGCTGAAGTCAAGAGAGTGAAGCTCGTAGTCACGCTGAGCAGCAACGTGCAGTAGCACCCAAAGAGTGGTCATCTTTGGGGTAGGGGAGAAGGTTTAGAAGTAATCAACTCCCTGTCGCTGACTGAAGCCTCGTGCAACGTAACGAGCCTTGAAGACAGGCGGAGAACCCGGCGGCCGCTTCACCCTTAAAATCCACATGCCATCGACTATGTTCGCCCCAGGAGGGGGAACTGTGTCGACGTAAGTGCCTGTGGACTTCCAGGATGCCATCTCTGCGTCCATGGCTGTCTGCCACTGAGAGGAGTAGGGACCCGTAATCGCCTCTGCGTAAGAGCGCGGGGTCGGGATGTCCAGTGCATCCGGGTCTCCCTTAGGTGCAAACAGCATGGCCACGAGATGAGGTACAGTGGCTGCATGCAAGCTACTTACAGTCCTCCTGCCTGTCCTCAAAGACGTCCGTGCCAAGAGCACACTCACTCCCGACGGACGGAGGACAGACAGACTCAGACTCGGCAACAAGACTAGCGGCGTAGTCTAGACGACACGCAGCAGCAAAGTCAACAAGCTCAGCAACTAAGGCAGACGCAGCAGTGGACTCAAAAGAAGGGTCAGTGACAACAGTGGCGAGGAGACGTGTGACAGTAGGGCTGGCAGCACGAACCAAGTCAGACTCAGGGTCCGGAACGTCAGGAAGAGAGGACGCCGGAGGAGACGGTAGGGTAACTTGATATGGAACAGAAGAAGGACGTCGTGCCATAGTGTGCGTGCCGGGGACAGGTGGAGGACGAGGACGGGGAACACGACGAGCACGGCGAACAGTGCGAACTGGTGAGGCCGGATGAGACACAGGCTCACGACGCTCTGTAAGGGAGACTGACTTCTCAGTGTAACGAGGGGGGGCAGGCAGCGGTGAGTCTGGAGGAAGGGCAGTGGACGAAGGAAGACTAAGAACCTGACGGAGCACTGAGGTAGGTGGTAGCAGTGACAGCTGCGGCGGCGGCAAGAAAAATCGTCGCTGCCGCACAGTGCCTCCAGCACTAGTGCCGCCAGCTCCAGTGCCTCCAGTGTCAGCACCTCCAGCTCCAGGGTCGCTAGGACTAGCGCCGCCAGCTCCAAGGTCTACAGCTCCGGCGCCTCCAGCACCAGCCGCTCCTAGCTCCAGTACCTCCAGCACTAGAACCTCAAGGATCAGCAACACCAGTACCTCCAGTACCTCCAGCTCCAGTACCTCTAGCTCTAGTACCTCCACAACCAGCAGCTCCAGCACCTCCAGCACCTCCAGTACCTCCGGCACCTCCAGCTCCAGCGCCTCCAGTGGCAGTGCCTCCAGCTCAAGGGCCTCTAGCTCTAGCGCCTCCAGCTTCAGTGTCCACAGCGTCAGTGCCTCCAGCTCCAATGCCTCCAGCTCCAGCGCCTCCAGCGGCAGTGCCTCCAGCTCCAGCAGCGCCACTCCGAAGGCGGGTGCACCGAGCAAACCACTCGCGCAGCTGCTGTGGTGAGAGAGGCTCCCGCCGGCTAGACCGCTGCGGCGAGGCACCCGTAGGACCTCCAGCACTCGCAGCACCCCTAGGCTCAGCACCCCCAGGCTCTGCACCCCCAGACTCCGCACCCCCAGGCTCCGCACCCTCAGGCTCCGCACCCTCAGGCTCAGCACCCCCAGGCTCCGCACACTCAGGCTCAGCACCCCCAGACGCAGCACCTCCAGGAGCAGCACAACCCCCAGCAGCACCAGAGTCGCTAGTGACCTCGACTGGCTCAGCCAAGGGAAGTGGGTCTACCTGAGACACACCTGAAGGAGCAGGACCCTGAGGGGGGAGGGGGTCTACCGGAGGGGGACCTGGAGCGAGGAAGAGCGGCGGGGGGGGAAGAGGGGCAGTGCGGTAGGGGAAGAGACGGTAAAAGGGAACCGACTCGTCAAACGTGACGTCCTGAGAGGGCAGAACCCGGCGCGAGGTGGGGTGGTAAAACTGCCAGCCAGGCGCGTCAGGGGGAAAGCCAAGGAAGACGCAGGGAATGGCGCGAGAGGAGAGCTTGTCCGCGGTGGTATCGCAGACAAAGGCACGAGAGCCCCAGACCCGGAACACCGACGCATCGCCAACCTCCCCCGTCCAACACAGTGTAGGCGAAGTCTCTGGCAATGAGACACGGAGCCAGAGGTTGAGCTGATGCGCAGCGTACCGGACCGCAAACGACCACAGAAAATGGGGAGCAGCCCCATCGATCATGGAGGTACGAGCCACCTCCATGACTAAGCCAATGCGGTGCTCAGCAATCCCATTCTGCTGTGGGGAGGCCGGAAGCGTGAACGACTGGAGGATGCCCTCCACCACCTCTGTCAGAGTGCAGCCGCAGGATAGGAAGGTCCGTGCGGAATCGCTCGCGGAGCTGGAGACGAACAGTGCGGATCCAAGGGATCAAGACATCAGGGACCTCCCCCTTGCTGCGCAAGGGGAAGACCATGGTGTAACGCGAGTAGTCGTCAACAACCAGCAGAAAGTATCGCTCGCGGTCTTGTCCACTGACGCGGGCTGGGCCCCACACGTCCATGTGGAGAGTCTGCAGGGGAGCAGTCGTCGGGGGAAACGAGGAGGAGTGAGGAGCGGAACACTGCCGCCCCTCGACGCAAGGAACGCAGGGCGGGGCAGGCGAGGGTGGGAGGGGAGGCAGAGACCTGGGAAGACCAGAGACAAGGAGGCGACGGTGCATGCCACGGAGGCGTGGCAGAGAGGGGTGACCAAGGCGGTGGTGCCACAGGAGAGTCTGGTGCGACAGGAGGCGACACGAGCAGGGGGCTGCTACCTGACCTGACACGCACACCTGACAAGACGCAGCTACCAGAGGAGGCACTGTAGTCAGTGTGTACAGACTCGACCCAGGCCGACGGGTGAACGTGGCCAGGTGACGGCCAGTCCGGGAGCACGTACAGATCGCCACACGCTGCCCTCCAGGGGTAAAGGTATCAACCCATGCATCCTGAAGGACTGCGTTGCTCACCAAGTTCGTCGAGAACGAGGGGAGGTGGAGACCTGACAGTGAACCGGACTGAACCGCCGGATACGGGAGAACAGTGGAGGAACGTGCAAGAACCGGGCCCCCAGAGGGGTCAGCCAGTGAGACTGCAACGGGTGCAGGGAGTGGTGTGACTATGGTACTGTCGCGAAAGAAACAGTGGAAAGCACCGGAGTCAAGCGTGAAGGTGTGGAAGGCCTCAGCAGGCGCAGTGCTAGAGAGAGTAGACTCACTAGCACCTAGAGCAGCAGCCTCTATACCTGGGTCGGGCGGCACACACAGGTAACAGTCACCCTCAGCACTAATAGTCAAAGCATACATGGCAGCAAAGATAGCGTCACAGTCAAGAGCAAAGATATCAACACCAGACCTAAGCAGCTCTAGCCAGCGGGGGAGCTCAGCCTCGTCGCCAAACTCTGCGCGCCAAGCGTCGTCAAGGCGGGAGAAGCAGCAGTGCTGTGTGTGATATTTCCCGCATGTCTGACTAGCGCGGTCACCTGTGTGAATGATGTACGGGCAGCGGACACTACCCCCAGACGCCCCATGCTGAGCAAACCACTTACAAAGCTGCTGGGGCGAAGGGGACTCACGCGGACGCTGCTGCTGCTGCCTCTGGCCACTGCAAGAACCTCCCCTCTGAACGGCTCCACCCCGACCTCCACCACTGCCGCCGCCACCACTCCCACTGCTGCCACCACTGCCTCCACCACTCCCACTGCCGCCACCACCGCCGCCACTACTCCCACCGCTACCACCACCGCCGCCACCGATGCCCCCAGTCCCGCCACCACTCCCACCGCCACCACCGCCACCTCCACCGCCTCCACCGCCTCCACCACAGCTTCCCCTGCCGCCACCTCCACCACTCTTACCTCCTTTGCCCTTGCCACTGCAGCGCCTACCACTAGGAGCAGACGCAGCCCTGACCTCCTCAGCACCAAGGAAGTCAACAGCAGCAGAAGCGACAGAGGGGGCAAGGGGGGAGGGGGAACACAGCGACTATGCCAGTATCAGCTGCAAGGAGGTGCTTCTCGAGCAGGTCGACAGTGAGGTCTGTGGGGTCAAGGGCGAGAAAGTGGTCCCTGACTGCGCGAAGAGAGTCAGAGAGGCGTGTGACTATGAAGTAGAGAGTGATGTACATCGGGGGCAATTCTTGTCTAGGGACTCGGCTTTAAGCGCGGCGCGGTAGCGAGTGTCGCTAGTGCGAACGAGGGTGATGAGGTCATCGATTGTGGCAAAGGCTGACAGCTCGGGAAAAAGGTAGGGCAGTATAAGGCGACTGAGAGCAGCAGTGGCATGGGAGGAGTAACGAGCGACTACATCGTTGAACAGGGCTTTAGCAGTCTTGTGCTGGCCAAAGTGAGCGCGTTCGGCTAACGGCAGGTGGTTGCTTGAAAAACAACATTCGTTGCCAGGTTGCTGCAGCGAAATCAAGGCCTTTCCACGGCGTCAACGTCTTCTCCTTGAACCAGCCCAAGACGACTCTCCACTCCCCAGGGAAGAAGTCTATGGAGCTGAAGCAGCTGAGGAGGCAGCTGGGAGTTGAAATGAAGCTGCGAAAACTCCAAAAACCCCTCTAGGATGCATCCAGTAGATCGCATGCGTTGACCGGATCCACCCCCTCAGGGTCAACCACCACAGTGACTACCTCTACTCCTGGCGTTGGAGAGGAGCCTTTCTCTATACAGCCCAGGCCACCAGTTAGTCTAGGAGCAATCAGTGGAACCACGACGTGTACTGAATATTGGGATGTAACCTATGATCCTATTAATGAAACTATTTTTGGGTACTCCGAGCAACGCTCACCAAACCTGCTCGAGGTGATCTGCAACTGGCAGCACCTCCAAGCACTCGTGAACAACGGGGTGTTGCACAACGTTTACGACAAAAAGGTAATCGATCGACTCGGAGGTAAAATCAAGTCCTCAAGCTTCTCGGCAACGATGGTGGATGGCAGTAAGCAACCAATCTACGGGGAAACATGGTAACTACTACACATTGGACCCCATGCGATGGAAGCCTGCTCTCCCCATCACAAATATTAAAGGACTCGACGTAATCATCAGGAGAGACTTTCTTAAAATTTTCAATTTCGAGATCAACTGGGTTACCCGGACGGCCAACATCAACAACAACGGGAGGAAAATTAGCCTTCCCAAATGGGGCGACACAAGAAATATTCCAATCGAGACACTCACACACTTTGAAAAGGACGTTAAACGGACGACGGCGGGATTTATGGCGATAGTCAACGAAGCAGACAACCGAGAGAAGCAGACCCAAGAACTTCCTCCAGAAATCAAGAAAATTATTGAAGAGTTCCAAGACGTTCTCCCCGACGATCTACCCGATCAGCTACCACCATACAGGACACACCAACACGAGATCGTGGAAGAGCCGGGATCCAAGCCGACGTTCCGAGCACCATACCGGCTGAGTCCGACGGAGCTTGTTGATATGAAAAAAAAATAGAGTATCTCCTGGAGAAAGGGCTGATCTGACCTTCTACTTCGCCGTACGGAGCTCCAGTTCTCTTCATTCCAAAGCCTAATGGAAGCCTGCGAATGTGCATCGATTTCCGTGCACTTAACAAACAGACCATAAAAAAATAAATATCCAATACCACGGATTGACGACTTGCTTGATCAACTCCGCGGTGCTACGATGTTTTCTCAGCTCGACCTCAGATAGGGATACTGGCAAATTCGAATGGCGGACAACTCTATTGATAAAACTGCCTTCCGAACTTGGTATGGGTCGTACGAGTATCTCGTGATGCCGTTCGGACTCATCAACACACCAGCCATGTTTCAGGCGGAAATGAATCAAATCCTTCGACCCGTTTTGGACGAATGCGTGGTGGTATACTTGGACGACATCCTGATTTACTTCAAAAACATGAAGCAGCACGTTGAGCATCTGCGACGCGTCTTCGAAATTCTCCGACGAGAACGCTTCTACGTGAAACTATCCAAGAGCGAGTTTGCATTAAAGAAGGTCCAATTCCTCAGACATATGGTGAGCGCTCAAGGAGTTCACGTAGATCCCAAGAAGATTGAAGTAGTGCGAACGTGGAAGACCCCCGAGAACGTGAAGGAGTTGCAGCAGTTCCTCGGCTTCGCCAACTACTACAACAGGTTCGTACCAAACTTAGCCAAAATTGCCGCACCACTAACTAACCTGTTGAAGAAGAATACTGTACATCCATTCCAGTGGGAGGCGAAACACCAGGAAGCCGTGGAACGGTTGGAATCCGCACTCACGTCCGCACTTGTCCTCACCTTGCCAGACCCCGAACTTGACTATGTCATCGAGGCGGATGCTAGCGATCAAGCAGTGGGCGCAGTACTAATGCAAGACCAAGGGAAAAGATTGCAGCCTATTGCATACCTCAGTAAAAATCTTCATGGGACAGAACTCAATTACCCTATCCATGACAAAGAGGCCCTCGCAATCGTCAACGCGTTCAAGGCATGGATATGTTATTCCGAAGGAAGAAAGACGGCCGTCTACACCGACCAATGCAGCCCGAAATACCTAAAAACCCAACCAACACTCTCCAGGCGGCAGGTCCGGTGGATTGACTTCCTCGAAACCCACTTCCATTACGACATCGTATATAAGCCGGGGCACAAGAACGAAGCAGACACACTCAGTCGGTCTGCAAGTCGATGGCATGAACCCGCTCTTGAAGGGACTCTTTATGCATGGATACAATATCGACCCCGAAGTATTTGTAGCAGAAAAGCGCCATCTTCTGCACTGGGATCAAGACATCGCATACTGCAAGGGATCCACAAAAATATGGGTACCTAATTACCCTCCTTTACGTCAGCTACTACTCGAAGAATATCATGACGTTCTCTACGCGGGTGACTTCGGTAGTAACAAGACGCCTGCCGGTATTGCAAAGCACTATTATCCCACATGGCAGATGACGTACCAAAATTCGTCACCTGGTGCGACACATGCCAATGGATGAAGAGCAGCAAGCAGAAGAAAGCCGGATTATTGCAGCCTCTTCCTGTCCCCGAACAGCCTTGGCAAGTGGTCACTGGGTTACCACCTACCAAAGCTAGATACGACGCCATCCTAGTTGTCATCGACAAATTTTCTAAAATGTGACACTTCATCCTGACACACACGATGGCTCGCACAGAGGAGACAACACAATTATTCTTCCGCTACGTCATCTCGCAGCATGGCATTCCGACCACGCTGATCTCCGACAGAGATCCAAAATTTACAAGCAAATTCTAGAATGAACTCAAGTCGCTCATGGGGACCAAACTTGCTATGTCATCAGCTTATCATCCCCAAACGGACGGCCAGACAGAGCGCCTCAACTAGATTGTTGAACAGCTTCTGCGAGCAGCGTGTAAGGACGATATCTCTAAATGGGATGCGCACCTACCGATTCTCGAGTTTGCATATAACAATGCTACACACGCCGAAACATGATAGACCCCTTTCTTCTTCTGTGACGGTCGCAACCCACTCACGCCTCAGAAACCAACAGTACCTGCCGCGATGCAACCCGCACATTACTTCATTACCACTATGCACCAGTTGTGGGAGCGCACTCATAAACGACTTTAAACCATCCAGCAGTAACAAAAGAAGCTCGCCAATCGCAGTCGCAATGATCATTCCATCAAGATCGGCGATCAAGTGCTTCTAGATACACGCAATCTTGACATCAGCCATTTTCCATCTAAGCTACCTGGAAAATTCACAATGCCTTCCATGTTCAACTTCGCAAACCATATCGGGACCTTTCTTCTGCTGGCCTTTCCTCGTAGAGGCGCATGTCACTCCAGTAACCTTCCGCTTGCGTTTACCAGCTACCTGGAAAATTCACAATGCCTTCCATCTTCAACTTCTCAAACCATATCGGGACCCGAACACGGTGTTCGAAGGTCGACAGCCGCCGCCGCCGTCGCCGCCAGTCCTCGTTAATGGCGAACCTGAGTACGAAGTTGAAGCGGTTTTGGTGCATCGTCAACAACGCAATGGCACCTTGGAGCTCTTGATTCGTTGGAAAGGCTATGATCCTTTCGTTAGATTATATTCTAATAACTGCATGCATCCTAACTAATATAGTATCATCTAGGTTCTATTGTTGGTGGTGTACCCCCCTTCCTACCTTTCCTTAGACTATATGTTGTACCTCTTTCAATATTGCAAGCCCTCCCAACTCTCTTGATACTCTCATCCTAACCAAACCCTAGGTTCCCAAGTCCTAGGGTATTCACCCTTTTATGACACGTTTTTATTGCCCTACATTGTTCACGTGTGCTTTCGACTCAACCCTCATGTGTCCCCCTCGTTCCACCTCCCTCATCCCCCTTTCCTTTGTTTCAGAGATACTGTTTTTTCTTCCTTTCTTTCTGCAAGGTTCTACTTCAAGGGGGAATGGGCAAAGGTGCTAATTTTGAGACGTCTCAAAGCTTCAACAGGGATTGTGGCAAAGGAGCTTGACAGAATCTGTTCCTCAGGTACCGTAATCCCCCGCATAGTACACCCTAGGGTGTACTGATAAATACCCCTTAAAGGGGGTCTTTAAATATTGGGGGGGAGTGGGGGGGGTTAAGCCCGCACCTATGAGTCTTATGTAATGACATAATTTTAACTAAAAAACACATGTTTTCTGTTCTGAACTCACATTCATTTAACGAATCGAACCGAAACAGAATTTGCAATGCGCGTGGTGCGTGAGCCACGTCATGCAGGCTCTAGCAAGTCTCCTGTATGCGCAAAAACTAAGGCAGTCCCCCAACCTTGCGTAGTGGCCTTTCAGGGTGAGGCGGCGCCCCTCCCGATAGGGAAATTCGTTGAAAATAGCCTCTCGTTTTATGTTTAAATCAGGTGGCGGGTGTGTCAGAACATTGTGTTGTCTAGGTTGTAGTGGGGTAGCCTGTATGGGGTACAACCCAATTAGGGTTAGTACTTGTACCCAATTCTCCTGCTAGATTCTGACATGGTATCAAAGCATGGGGGTGCTGAGCCTGAGCGTGCGGAGCCTAGGGGTGCTGAGCCTGAGCGTGCGGAGCACAAGGGGTGCTGAGCCTGAGTGTGCGGAGCCTGGGGGTGCTGAGCCAGCGGGTGCGGAGCCTGGGCGTGCTGAGCCTGAGGGTGCTGAGCCTGGGGGTGCTGAGCCTGGGGGTGTTGAGTCTGGGGGTGCTGAGCCTGGTGGTGCTGCGTCTGTTGGTGTACCTCCGGGTGCCTCGCCGCAGCGGTCTAGCCAGCGAGAGCCTCTCTCACCACAGCAGCTGCGCGAGTGGTTTGCTCGGCGCACCCGCCTTCGGAGTCGCGCTGCTGGAGCTGGAGGCACTGGAGCTGGAGGCGCTGGAGCTGCAGGCGCTGGAGCTGGAGGCGCTGACGCTGGAGGCGCTGATGCTGGAGGCACTGGCGCTGGAGGTGCTGGACCTGGAGGCGCTGGAGCTGCAGGCGCTGGCGCTGGAGGCGCTGAAGATTGAGGCACTAGAGCTGGAGGCACCGGAGCTGGAGGCACTGGCGCTGGAGGCATTGGCGCTGGAGGCACTGCCACTGGAGGCACTGGAGCTGGAGGTGCTGGAGCTGGAGGCACTGCACCTGCACGCTCTGGAGCTGCAGGCGTTGAAGCTGGAGGTGCTGGAGTTGGAGGCACTGGAGCTGGAGGTGCTGGAGCTGGAGGTGCTGGAGCTGGAGGCCCTGTGCAGCAGCGACCGTTTTTCTTGCCGCCGCCGCAGCTGTCCTCACTACCGCCCGAGTCGGTGCTCCGTCAGGTTCTTAGTCTTCCTTCGTCCACTGCCCTTCATCAAGACTCACCGCTGCCTGCCCCCTCTCGTTACACTGAGCAGCCAATCTCCCTTACGGAGCGACGTGAGCCTATGCATCGTCTTGCCTCCCCTGTTCGCACAATTCGCCGTGCTCGTTGTATCCCTCGTCCGCGTCCTCCTCCAGTGCCAGGTACTCACACTATGGCACTTCGTCCTTCCTCTATTCCTTCCGTAGCATGTCCCCCTGCCATCTCCTCCTGCGTCCTCTCTTCCTGACGTCCCGGACCCTGCGTCTGACTTGGTTCGTGCTGCCAGCCCTACTGTCACGCGTCTCCTGGCCACAGTCGTCACTGACCTATCGTTTGAGTCTACTGTTGCGTCTGCCTTAGTTGTTGAGCTTGTGGACTTTGCTGCTGTGTGTCGTCTAGACTACGCTGCTAGTCTTGTTGCTGAGTCTGAGTCTGTCTGTCCTCCGTCCGTCGGGGGTGAGTGTGCTCTTGGCACGGACGTCCTTGAGGACAGGCAGGAGGACTTTGAGTGTCTTGCAGCTGCTGTACCTCATCTCGTGGCCATGCTGCTTGCACCTGAGGGAGACCCGGATGCACTGGACATCCCGACCCCACGCTCTTACGCAGAGGCGATTTCGGGTCCCTACTCCTCTCAGTGGCAAACAGCCATGGACGCAGAGATGGCATCCTGGAAGTCCACAGGCACTTACGTCGACGCAGTTCCCCCTCCTGGGGCGAACATAGTCGATGGCATGTGGATTTTCAGGGTGAGGCAGTCGCCGATTCTCCGCCTGTCTTCAAGGCTCATTACGTTGCTCGAGGCTTCAGTCAGCGACAGGGAGTTGACTTCTTCCAGACCTTCTCCCCTACCCCGAAGATGACCACTCTTCGGGTGCTGCTGCACGTTGCCGCTCAGCGTGACTACGAGCTGCACTCTCTTGACTTCAGCACAACTTTCTTACAGGGCAGCCTGCACGAGGAGATCTGGCTGCGCCGCCCACCTGGCTTCACTGGATCGTTTCCTACAGGTACCCAGTGGAGCCTCCGGCGGCCAGTCTACGGTCTCCGCCTGGCGCCTCGTGAGTGGCACGACACACTGAGGAAGACACTTGCGACTCTCGGGTTTGCTCCATCGACTGCTGACCCGTCGCTGTTTCTGCACACCGACACTTCGCTGCCGCCGTTCTACATCCTCGTGTACGTTGAAGACTTGGTCTTTGCCACTGCTGACATTGAGGCACTGGCCCTTGTGAAGTCGGAGCTGCAGAAGAGACACACCTGCACTGACCTGGGTGAGTTGCGCAGCTATCTTGGCTTGCAGATCACCCGGGACAGAGCACGGCGCACCATCACCCTGACTCAGTCACACATGGTGCAGCAGGTCCTTTAGCACGTCGGCTTCCAGTTCTCCTCACCACAGTCCACTCCTCTGCCTACCGGTCACTCGCTCTCATCTCCACCTTCGGACGAGTCCGTAGAGTCGAGTGGCCCGTATCCAGAGCTTGTGGGCTGCCTCATGTACCTGATGACCTGCACTCAACCTGACCTTGCGTACCCTCTTAGCATCCTGGCTCGCTACGTTGCGCCCGGGAGACACTGGAGAGAGCACTGGGAGGCTGCTAAGAGGGTGTTGCGTTACGACTTGTGTAGTACATCAAGCATGGGGCTTGTGCTTGGAGGACAGGGTCGAGTTGTCCTCACTGGACACTCAGACGCCTCTTGGGTTGATGACCTGGCTACGCAGCGGTCGTCACAGGGTTACACATTCAGCCTTGGCTCTGGCTCTGTTTCGTGGCGTTCTACTCGCTCGTCTTCTGTTCTCAGCTCCAGTTGTGAGGCTGAGATCTACACAGGAGCCATGGCTGAGATTTACGTTGGTTCACCTACCTCCTGACCGACTTGGGAGAGCGGCCTAGTTCTCCAGTTATGTACGTATGCAATAAGGCCGCCATTGCCTTGTGTTAGTAGCACAAACTGGAGCACAAAACGAAGCACATCGCTCTGCGTTACTTCTTTGCTCGAGAGTTGCAGCAGCGTGGTCAGCTTCGTCTTGCTTACGTGGCCACCCGGGCCAACAAAGCTGAGATATTCACCAAGGCACTTCCGCTCGTGATCATCAGCGTTTCTATACTGCTTTAGGCCTTGTGCCTACGTTTTCTCACTTGCTCACTGCGTGACTTTGCTTGTACTGTGATCTATATATATACCTGCATGCTTACACTTGCTAGGTTGTGATCACTGTACTGTTTGCTCTGTTTTATATAACTCTGCATGTGAACTGGCCTTGTGGCCATAAGCTTGTGCTCGGACTGCGTGGTGACTTCGTGATCCACCCTGAGCTTTCTTTGCTTTTCTGTGACTGCTTGTACTCCCCCACTTTGCCTATGGGGGTATGTCATAACCCAATTAGGGTTAGTACTTGTACCCAACTCTTTCATTGTTCATTTATTCTCCTGCTAGATTGTGACAGGGTGTGCTCAAAATTTTAGAAAAAATGGGGGGTGTTATAACTGGCGTATTTTTTTGTACACCCACTGTACTTGAACACCCATCGGTGTTCATTTTTGGGGGGTGTACTATGCGGGGGATTACGGTTCAATTTACGCAATGTTCATTTGCGTCAGTGCTAGTGTTTCTTCAGTGTAATGGACACAACATCCAGCACCAATAGAAATGTGTTCCAAGGTAATTTGGAGGAAGAGAACAATTTAGAATGTGCCGCACTCTCACAAAGTGAAAACAGCGGAATGAGTTAGATTGACTGTGTTGGGGTACAAATGCCTAACCCTAACTGTTTGTACCCCATATAGCATGTCCCACTAGAGGCTATAACATTTGACACACCCCCATAGCCTAAGTGGGGAATGCCAAGCAACAAAACACAACCTAAGGTCACAAGACCAGTCACAAGCAAGAGAGAAAACACAGCTCAGGGTGGATCACAACGTCACCACCAGTCTGAGCACAAACAAGAGGCCACAAGGCCAGTTCAAGAGAGTACAAGCTAATATATATAGTACAAACAAACAAGAGGCAAGAACTCACTACTGCAGTCTACTAGACCCAGTCTCAACGAGGCCTAACTGCAGACAAAACCGGCGGTGGTCACAAGGCTGAAGGGCCTTGGTGAAGATGTCTGCAGTGTTGGCCTCGGAGGCCACGAAGTCCAGACGCGCCTGACTGCGTCTTTGCAACTCTCGAAGGAGGAAGTACCTGACGTCGATGTGCTTCACTCTGCTCTCCAGTCGAGGCTCACGACACAGGAGAATCATCGCCTTGTTGTCAGCAAACAAGGTCGGTGCAGAGCTCGGCTGCTCACCAAGGTCAGTGAGCAAGAAGGTCAACCAACGTAGCTCCTGTGCAGCAAGGGCTCCAGCGTAGATCTCGGCCTCTGCGGTAGAAGTCTCAATAGAGGAGGACCGAGTAGACCTCCACGAAACAGCTCCAGAGCCCAGACTGAAACAGTAACCCTGCGTAGACCTCTGAGTCTCAACGTCGTCGGCGTAGGAGGAGTCGCAGTGACCGGTGAGTACAACTGGCTGTGTCCCTCCAAGTACAAGCCCCATGTCTGATGTCGTGGCAAGGTACTTCGCCACCCTCTTAGCCGCCGTCCAGTGAACAGGACGGTGTCTCCCAGTCGCAACAAAGCTTGAAAGGATGCTAAGAGGGAAGGCGAGGTCCGGGCGAGTGCACGTCATCAGGTACATGAGGCAGCCCACCAGCTCTGCGTAGGGACCACTGGGCTCGAACGGCTCGTCAGGAAAAGGCCCAGTGAGTCTGTGGTCTACAGCAAGAGGGGTGGGTGTAGGAGAGGAGTGCTGAAGCCCGAACCGCTGAAGGACCTGCTGCACCATGTGTGACTGAGTCTGAGTGATGGTGCGAGCGGCTCTGTCCCTGGAGATCTGCAGGCCAAGGTAGCGGCGCAGTTCCCCAAGGTCAGTGCAGGTGTGTCTCTTCTGCAGTTCGGACTTCACCTCCGCCAGTGCAACTGTGTCGGCTGTGGCAAAAACCAAGTCGTCAACGTAGACCAGAACGAAGAAAGGTGTGCGCCCACGACGAACAAACAGCGACGGGTCGGCGGAAGACGGCTCAAACCCGAGGTCGGACAGAGTAGAGCGGAGAGTGTCGTGCCACTCACGGGGTGCCTGACGGAGACCGTAGACCGGTCGTCTGAGGCTCCACTGGGTCCCAGGCGGGAAGGTGCCAGTGAAGCCCGGAGGACGACGCAGCCAGATCTCCTCGTGTAGGCTGCCCTGCAGGAAGGCGGTGGAGAAGTCGAGGGAGTGCAGCTCGTAGTCCCTCTGTGCCGAAGAGTGGTCATCTTCGGGGTGGGCACGAAGGTCTGAAAGAAGTCAACCCCCTCGCGCTGACTGAAACCTCTAGCCATGTAGCGTGCCTTGAAGACTGGGGGAGATCCCGGCGGCCGCTTCACCTTGAAGATCCACATGCCGTCAACTATGTTCGCCCCTGGGGGGGGAACCTCGTCAACGTAAGTGCCTGTGGACCTGTAGGAGGCCATCTCTACGTCCATGGCAGCTCTCCACTGAGAGGCCCAAGGCCCTGACACTACCTCAGCGTAAGTGCGAGGAGTAGGTATGTCAGGAGCGTCGGGGTCTCCCTCAGGAGCGAGCAGCATGGCACAGAGATGAGGCGAAGCAGCTGCCAGGAACTCTAGCTCAAACTGTCTGTCCTCTAGGACGTCACAGCCAAGGGCAGACTCACCCCCGGCGGACAGAGGACGGACAGGAGGAGCGGCCACAACACGAGTGGCGTAGTCAAGGCGACGCGTAGCAGTAAAGTCAGTGACAGCGGCAGTGAGGACCGCGACGGAGGAAGGAGAGGCACGAGGGTCGGTAACAAGAGAGGCGAGAACACGAGAGAGTGGGGCGGTACGTGCGGTAGTAGTCAGTGACCGGAGTGGACAGGGAGGCAGTGAGAGACGACTCAGGAGGGCGAGGAAGGACAGACGGAGGAGAACGAGGAGGACTAGGACGGAACAACACAGTACGGAGGTCAGTGACAGGTGACGAAGGACGAGCACGAGGAGGACGAGAGGCCCAAGTGTGGGCGAGAGGAGAGGGAGACGGAGGAGACTGAGGACGAGGGAACACAGCCGGAGCGGAGTCCGGAGGAGGAAACGTAGGACCGAACACAGGAGGAGAGGAGGGGAGACCAAGGGCCCGAAGGCCAGAAACAGGGGCCGGAGGCTGCTCCGGCTGCTGCTGCTGCGGCGGCGGCGGCGGCTGCTGCTGCTGCTGCTGCTCCCGCTGCAACTCCAACCGCTCACGCTCCACCCGCCGCTGAACCTCCAACCTCTCACGCTCCAAACGCTGCTGCTCCTCACGCTCAACACGAAGAAGGGCCTGGTAACGAGTAGGGTAGGGGTGAGGAGGAGGAGTGGTGTCAGGAGACGAAGAAGAAGAACCAGCTCCGCCCTCGACAGTACCCGGCTGAGCACCCCCAGAGCGAGTACCCCCTGCGACAGCACGACCAGCACCTGTAGGAGGTGTACCCGCACCCCCAGTCGTGGTGCCTCCAGTGGCACCAGCACCAGTCCCAGACCCTCCAGCTCCAGGAACACCACTAGCTCCAGCACCACCACGAGCTCCAGTACCCTCGGAACGGGCAGCTACAGCAGGTGAACGCTCAGCGCCAACGCCAACACCCCCAGAACGGGCGGCTCCTGTAGGTGCACGAACAGCTCCAACGCCAGCACCCCCAGAGCGAGCACCGCCAGAGCCCTCACCTCGAGCACCAACACCCTCAGAGTCCGCAGTGGCCGGTAAAGGAAGCGCTGACGGCTGCTGCGGAGGCTGTGAGGACGACTGTGGGGAAGGAGGAGAGACCTGGGGGGGTACCGAGGGAGGGGGGAGGGGGGGGTAGCGTGGGACACACCAGACGGAGCGGGAACAGGGGGGGGTACCGGAGGAGCAGGGGCGGGAGGAGGAGGAGCTGGAGCCAGGAAGAGGGGAGGGGGGGGAACCGGGAGACCTCGACAGGGGTACCGGACGTAGTAGGGGACGGACTCGTCAAAACGGACGTCACGAGAGTCAAAGAACCGGTGGGAGGGAGGGTGGTAAAAGGTGAAGTCAGAGGAGTCCTCTGGGAAACCAAGGAAGACACAGGGGACGGCGCGAGGTGAGATCTTGTCCGCAGAGGTGTCGCGGACAAGAGCCAAGCAGCCCCAGACACTAAACCTCGACGCTACACCAGGGGACCCTGTCCAAAGACTGGTCGGTGAAGCCTCTGGCCGAGAGACACGAGGCCAGAGGTTCAGCTGGTGAGCGGCGTACCGAGCCGCGTAGGGCCACAGAAAATGGGGCGCGCGGGCGTGGATCATGGAGGTGCGGGCAATCTCCATGACCAGGCCTAAGCGGCGCTCAGCAACCCCATTCTGGTGTGGAGAGTCTGGAAGAGTCCAGGACTGGGAGATGCCCTGCTCAGCACAGAATCTGGCGAGAACGCCGGAGCGAAACTCACCCCCACGGTCGGAGTGGAGACAACTGACACGACGACGGCGAGTACTCTCGGTGGCGAGCAGCCACCGGATCAGCGTAGAAGTCACGTCGGACTTCTTCGCCAAAGGGAACACGGTGGTGTACCGAGAGTAGTCGTCAACGACCACCAGAAAGAAACTCTCCCGCTCAGGGCCAAGGCGGGAAGCGGGGCCCCAGACGTCTAAGTGGAGTGTCTCAAAGGGCTCGGTGGCCGGACGAAGGGAGGAGGAGTGAGGGGTGGCGCGCAGCCGACCCTGGACACAAGGACCGCAAGGAGGAGCTGGGGACGGCGGGAGCGGCGGAAGGACTCGGGGGAGGCCTAAGACAAGACGCTGACTGGACATAGCGCGAAGACGAGGGAGGGACGGGTGACCAAGGCGGTGGTGCCAGAGGAGGGAGGGGTGGGCAAGCGACCGACACGAGCACGACGCAGCAACGGGACCGGACACAGCAACCTGACTGGACCTGGCTACCTGGTGGGACGGAGGAACCTGACGGGGGTCGGTGTGGAGGGTGTACAGACCGGAGCCCGGCTCCTGACGATAAGTGGCCAACGGGGCGTACGTGTCACCGTCCACACAGACCGCGGTGTCACCAGAAGGCTCAACCCAGACTCCGACGTGCTGTCTCGCCAGGGGGGGCACACCAACCAGGTTCCTAGAGAACGTAGGAACGTGGAGGCCAGTCAGGGAACCGGAAGGAGCAGCCGGGCAGCGTAGTGGCGTGAGTCGCAATGACCGGTCCCGAAGAGGGATCGGCCAGTGCTACAGGGACTGGCGCCGGCAGTGGAGAGAGAGTCGTGCGGTCGCGGAAGAAACAGTGTGAAGCTCCCGAGTCCAACGTGAAGGAGAGAGACGCGTCCGCCGAGGGAGCACCTGTACTAGTAGCTAAACAAGATCCTACACTAGCACCTACTCTAGCAACAGGCAAAGAGCCTACGCTAGGCACAGGCAAGTACACAGATCCAGGAGCACTATAGTCAACATCAGCATACATGGCATAAGACCTAGCATCATCCATAGTCATATCAAAAACAGAGATACCACGAGCAAGAAGTGTCCCCCAACGCGGCGGCGGGGGAGCGGAGGGGCCGTGGTGGAAGCGGTAGAGGTCGTCGAGACGACTGAAGCAGCGTGCAGCAGAGTGGTCAGGGCGGCCACAGTACGAGTCCCTACGTGGACCCGTAAGGATCCAGTACTCACAGGGACCAACGTCGCGACCGGCCGAGCGAGGTCCCCGACTGGAGGGGGCAGCACTGCGCCCAGTGCTCGGGGGACCCGCAGACCTCCACTGCTGCGGAGAGCCCCACGGCTGCGGAGGGCCCCACTGCTGCGGCTGCGGCTGTGGCGGGCGCTGCGGCTGGCCCTGTCGCTGCTGCTGCTGTCCCTGCCGCTGCTGCTGTCCAGGCGGTGGCAGCTGCTGAGAAGCCGGCTGCTGCTGCTGCTGGAACCCCTCACCACCAGTGAAAACTCCACCGTCGAGAGGAGGGCCGTCAGGTCCCGAGCCACCCCCACCACCACTCCCACCACCTGCTCCACCGCCACCGCCACTACCCGCACCACCTCCAGTACCTCCGCCGCCCTTCCCGCCCTTCTTACCGACCTTGCCACGTTTCTGTCCGCCAGAGACAGAAACAGCCGCCGTCTCCTCGGAGGCAGAAGACGCGGGGGTGGCAAGGGAGGCAGTGAAGGTGGGAAGCTGTGGTACCGCACACCCCTCAAAAAGACGAGGAGGAGGCGCGGAAGAGGCAGAGGCAACAGCGAGGAGGTTACTCTCGATCTTCGAGAGAGCAGTCTCTGTGGGGTGCTTCAGAAGAAGCGCGTCGCGGGCTGTGGCTAGGCGGTCAGGGAGGCGAGTGACTAGCCAGTGAATAGTGAGCCACATAGGGGGCGGGGCAAGGGCAAGCTGGTCCTCAGTGCAAGCAGCGCGAAAGCGAGCGTCAAGGGAGCGAAGGTGGGTAACGAGGTCAGAGACAGTCTCAAAGGAGGCGAGGTCAGGGTAGATAAAGGGGACGAGGAGGCGACTGAGTGAAGCAGAGGAGGGAGTGGAGTAGCGATCAACAATAGCCTTATACAGATCTGCAGCAGACTCGACCTGAGTGAAGTGGACTGCCTCTGTCGGCGGGAGAAGGTCGGTCAGGGCGAGGCAGGCAGCGGCGTCACGAGACTCCCACACGTCGCGAGCGAGGAACTGGCGCCGGTACTCGGCCTCCTGCTCAGGAGTAGGCGGTGGGGTAGTGGGCAGCAGGCTAGGCTGCGGAGGAGCGGTCTGAGTACCGGACGCGTGTGCGAACAGGTGCACGCCATCCTGCCGCTGGCTCTTAAGGTGGCGCTGCGCCTGCGTAAGCCACGTACTAAAGTCTATGGGTCTCCCCTCAGGGTCAAAACGAAGTACTCGGGAGGTCGCCATAAGGGGCGAAAGTGGGAGAGCGCGGCTGCCAGCCGCGGGAGGGTGAGACAGTCAGTGGCGTGTGGGCAGGCGCGCAGGCGTGCAGGCGGGCAGGTGGCGCGGCACGGCGCGCTGGCCGGCGAGCAGCGCGGCGGGTCTACGGGCGGGCGGCGCTGCGCGCTGGCGGGCGCGCTGGTGTGCGCGTTTGCAGGGCGCGCAGGCGTGCGCGCTGGCGGGGCGCGCTGGCGTGCGCGCTGGCGGGGCGCGCTGGCGTGCGCGCTGGCGTGCGCGCTGGCGGGGCGCGCTGGCGGGGCGCGCTGGCGTGCGCGCTGGCGTGCGCGCTGGCGGGGCGCGCTGGCGTGCGCGCTGGCGGGGCGCGCTGGCATGGGGCGCTGGCGGGGCGCGCTGGCGGGCGGGCTGGCTAGGGCGCTGGCGGGCCTGCTGGCTAGGGCGCTGGCGGGCCTGCTGGCTAGGGCGCTGGCGGGCCTGCTGGCTAGGGCGCTGGCGGGCCTGCTGGCTAGGGCGCTGGCGGGCCTGCTGGCTAGGGCGTGTAGGGCAAACGGGGGGAGGGGGGGGGGGTGGGGGGCACCAAGGCTAGAGACGAAGTTTTAGGAAGGGCGGCGACTAGGTGTGGCCTAGGAACGGCGAACCTACTGCTGATACCATCTCACAAAGTGAAAACAGCGGAATGAGTTAGATTGACTGTGTTGGGGTACAAATGCCTAACCCTAACTGTTTGTACCCCATATAGCATGTCCCACTAGAGGCTATAACATTTGACACGCACTGTAATTGCCTTGGCTGTATGCCCCGAGCATTGGGTCTCGTGAAGTATTATCAGGCATTGTTTCCGCTAGAGGCATTTTATCGTACTGTGTTCGTTTGATAAAACCCTGATCCTGATGGGCACCTATAGCATGGTATGGTACGGTAGGATTTTTTTTTCCTGAGGTATGCTCTTGCATTTCAGCGAAATGTTGTTAAACCATACCGTGAATGAAAGCAGGACAGTGCAGAATAGAACAAGTGGTTTCTCTCATCTATAATACTGCGTTTCTAACAAGTGTTGATGATCTTAAATAGCAAACATATAGGATTTGTACCTGTCAAACTATACATGTGTAGGTGTATAGTTAGATATGTTGGAATAACCGAAAGGTTATATAAGCATTCCCGAAGCTGTTCCACTGTACCAGTACTGCAATAGCTCATATAGAGCACGCGGAACGTCGAAAGGCACCCGAAGGTCAACCGTCTGAGGAAGTCAACGGTCGTGACCTTTGACGGTCCAGTAACCGCGCGACAGTTAACTCACTACAAACTGTCGAGAATAGCAATGGACACGGTTACTGTAGCTATGTAAAACGGTTAATAAGGGAATGTACCCCTCAGAGTACATGGCTAGCTAGATTTCTATTTAATCTCTTGTACTGTTCCTATTTTTCAATCATCTTGTTCTTCCTCAATCATTATTCGACAAGGTCACTACAGAGACTCCATTGTCTCCTCTCAGACTTGATAGATTCTATCCTATCTATTGATTCCTTGGTTATATCAGCATGGTATGCGAGCCAGAGTGGATTATAGAATCTGCCAAAGTCTTCGTTCTTCGTAGAACAATCCAATTATAAAATCACTTATTACATCCTAAAGTCTGCAACACTATGGCTCCTGAAGGGAAAGCTACTGCAGACCTACCGGGCCCACCACCAGCAACGACTAACGCGCCATCAGCGGTGACCTCCGTCAGCGCCGCTGTCGTTGAGCAGCTAGTCGCACGCATCAACGCTCTTGAAAGCCATCAAGCAATGAGCATTGACGGCTCAAGCTATGCACGTGGCGTTGCTGGACTTCCTCTCCCTGGAGAAGACCGCCGCGTCAACTCCGAGAGATCCTTCACCTTTGACAATCGTCAAGGGTCAGCTCCTGCACAAGACAACCCACAACGATCACTGTCAGACATCGCCTCCATGCAAACCAAGTTTGTATTGACTTCAAAATTGAAGACCTCAATTCCCTTCGACGGGAAGGATTTTTACACGTGGAGCTTCGAATTCGAGCTTCTTGCAACGACAGCTCAAATCTGGATGTACTACGACGGAAGCTTACCTTTTCCTTCGGAAGGAACCATCCAGGAGAAGCACCAATACTACCACGAATCTCTCCTCGCGTACACCGCTCTCCTTCGCAATCTCTCACCTGAAGAGCAGCTCGGCATTCGTCCCTACAAGACGGAGTGGGCTCCCGCGCACGCGTCCTGGGAACACCTGCGCAACTCATACATGGCAACAGATCCAGTTACAATGAGTCGCCTGCTCAGCCAGTTAACTTCGGTTAAAATGAAGCAAGGGGAAAAGGCGGGACCGTATGTCAATCGGTGTCGCAATCTGCGCGATCAAGTCAAAAAGTGCGGTGGGACTGTTCCCGACGACATGTTCATCTCGATGGTCATCTCTGGCCTTGGCCCCGACTGGCGCCAATGTCAATCGCTCCTTCGCGCCCGAGCAACAATATCGGAGTCAGCTTTGTGCGCCACGCTTCTTTCAGAGCAGAAGGAGATCGACCTGTACAACGAGAAAAACATCAAACGGGAGAAATTAGCCTTCTACACAGGAGCATCACAAGGGGAGCAACGCGGAAAGAAGGGAGCTTTCTGCAAATACTGCAAGAAGTCCGGCCACTCCATTAACCAGTGTTACAAGCATCAGGCTGCTGATGAGTGGCGCAACGCCTCCAACCAGCTGTCCTCGGCTCAGCCAAAGCTTACTGCCGCAACCTCCACTGTGTCACCTCCTTCCGTCGCCAGCACTTCTCAGTCTCCTACGCTCATTACAGCGAAAGATAAAGGAAAAAGGACAATCATGAGCTGCATGACTCGCCGCAACCGAGGGTTCCGTTATTGGGATCGAATAACATTCGCGATTGACAATCCCATCAACCCCGTTGCGCCCAGCCCAGACAACGACCCAACGGTCCTTACCTGGTCGAATCGTCCCTCAGACATTCCCCCCGACTTCGAGCTCACTCCGCCCACACCGGAATCGCCACCGAACATCTCTGCAAACAGATATCTCGCCCTCTCACCGTACACCGGCGACTTTGATCGCATCGTCACGCCCAAGATCGCCAACCTCGCCCGCCAGCGCCACGAGGATCTGGACACCTGGTACCTCGACAGTTGCTGCGGACAACACATGGTGGGATCGCCGAAGTTCATCGTCAACTCACGGCGCATGCGACGACCCTGCGAAATCACCGCCGCCAACAACGGAAAAATGAAGGCACATGAGATCGGTGAAATCTACCTTGAGGCCAATGACACGAGATTCACCATCCACATCGGAGACGTCCTCGTCACACCTGACCTACAATACAACTTACTCTCGTCAGCTCAACTCATGCGGTGCGGAATCGACATTCGCAGCAATCGCAAGGAGAAAACATTCGAACTCTTCCACAACGAAACTTACATCGGAAAGGCAATCGATGACGATGGAGTCTTCGTGATGCAATTTTCGGCCCAGGGCACCACCGGCGATTCCCACCGCACACTCCTGCTGAAAACAACTCCCACGGAGCCACCTACATGGTCACATCCCGAAGAGATGGATCTAGAGCGACCTGCCTCCGACGGGCTCCTACGCCTACGCACCGTTCCGACTGCCTCAACCTCCAACCCTGCAAAGGCCGAACCTGCCACAAAGGAAGAGGACAGCGGCACGTCAGAACCCACAACACAATTAACCGAAGAAAACAAAACGGCAGAAACGCGCTGGACGGGCTGGAACACTTCCGAACCTGCGCTCGGAACCTGGGGCGAAATTTTAACTCCAGAAGAAGCAGCCGCAAGTGGGTGGAGCGCCGTTTCAACGGCAGAACTTGGCGCGACCGGCTGGGGAACTCCCCCTGCCCCAATAGTGGAAGTTGGCGCCACAGCAGAAGAAGCAATCGGAGAAGCAGAATCGGCCGGAGAAGGATGGGGCACCTCGGCCGCAGCAGAACAAGGGCGCGTTGAGACAGCTGGTTTTCCTCCTGCGGAAGTCGCGGTGATCGATCCATACTGGGCAACTCGCGGCACCTGCTGGGGAGGTCCTCCTCTTCCAGATCAATACGCCCCTGACACACCCAAGCCAATGCTAGAAGAAGAAGAGACCTACGAATTCATGGGAGAACCAACGGAATTACCCGAACCTGCCGAAGAGCCGGAACCGCCAGTACAAGGACCACAGGAAATTGAGGTCATCGGCGCTGAATACACTTTCTTCAGAATTCCCATGACGGGACTCCCAGTTCGGGATTGGCCCAACCAGTGTCTGCTCGTTACCGGAAACCAAGTCGAAGCCGGCGACACCGACGACATCATCGGTATTCCCCGCGCGCTTCTGGAGAGAAAAGCAATTCGCGCACTCGCCGCCGACATCGACAATGCCGCCGACGCAGGACCTGAAGGGGAGGCAAACGACGAAGCAGCACGGCAAAAATATTATCAGAAGACAGTCGGCTATCGCGCGGACCCAGCAACATGGCACCAACGGCTTGGACATCCCTCCCACGCTACGCTAAAAAACTCACTCAAAGCTGGTGTCTTCGACGACGACGCGCTCCTCCTCCCTCGAGATGGTTCCCTCACCGCGGACTCTCCCAATCCGCCGTGCATCGTCTGTCCAACTGCATCACTCAACCACCAACCGTTCCCTGACTTACCTCCGGGGTACGAACGCTACAAGCCGCTTGATAAGGTTTACAGCGACTTCATGGTACTCAGCCAAGAAGGGCTCGAAGGGGAGCAGTACACGCTAACCTTCATTGACGCCTCTACGCGTTACGTCTGGGCCATCAACACCGACTCTAGGTCACTGGCCTTCGAGTGCTTCATTGCGTGGATGAAGCGGGCTGAGCGACAGTCTGGGCGTTTGAAACTCAAAACCTGGCAGACGGACGGAGCCCTGGAGTTCTTCTCAGACGAGTTCAAGGAGCTCTTCAAGCAGAAGGGGATTGAGCACCTGGTGTCCCTGCCCTACGCTCACCAACAACAGGGTGTAGCAGAACGGACAAACAGAAGCCTCGCCACGCGGATGAGAGCCCTAATGAAGCAGTCGGCCATCCCAACTAAATATTGGCCATTTGCGATGAATCACGCTGTTCGGCTGCACAACCTGCTGTCCTCGTGAAGCCTCGAGAATAACAACTCTCCTTACCGGGCATGGACGGGCAGAAAAGCAGATACACGCCTGCTTCGAGTATTTGGCTGCATGGTACAGTACAGACCCCACACTGCAAGAACCGGAAAATTTGCTGACCGAGCACGATGGGGCATCCACCTCGGAATCGAAAAGGAATTCAAGGCGTGGATCGTGCTGGACTACGCGACACACGAGGTGACGAAATCACGTGACTGCATCTTCTACGAGAAGCTGACTCTGCCCCTTTTCAAGGAGCACCAGGAAGCTGACAAGCTGCCCGAGAGGCTCTTCGAGGGCCACCGCAGCTTCGCCACGTCACACGACGAAGCTGACCTGGCCGAGGATGTGGACGCACCCGATATCACCCCCATGGACTCTGCTCCGAACATCCCCCTCACAAGCCGCTTCAAAACTCCAATATTCGTACCTCTACACCAACCCGATCCCGCTGATATAACACGCGAGGCCCATAACTACAACAGCGAAGCGCGCCGATCACCTGATGCCGAGTTACCACAACCCCACACATCGCAGGACACCCTTCGCCTCGGCAACGACAGTGACGACGACGTGGTCGAGGTTACCAGCTTCCACGACTACGACCGCCTTCACTACGAAAAGACTAACGAAACCGGTCTCCGCGTTCTCGGCCTCGCCGTCGCTGTTCGCCACACCTCGCCCAAGGAACCAACCACAGTCCGCCAAGCTCTGTCTGGCCTCGACAGAGACAAATGGAGAGCAGCCATGGCCGCCGAAATCACGTCGTTGAAGAAACGCGGTACCTGGAAGCTGGTCCCTCGGTCATCGGCAAAGGGAAGAAAAATTCTCAGCGGCAAATGGGTTTTCCGCATCAAAACTCTCGCAGACGGCTCGATCGACAAATACAAAGCGCGTTGGGTGGTCCGGGGATTTGAGCAAACACACCTGGTGGATTTCACTCTCACCTACGCTCCAGTCGGCCGTCACACCTCAGTACGCATTCTCATCTGCATCGCCGCCGTCAAACAGCGACCACTCCGGCAAATCGACGTTGGAAGCGCCTTCCTGTACGCTCCCGTCGATGCCATCATCTTCGTCGAGCAGCCGCACGCATTCGAAGAAAACGATGGCGCCGTGTGCCTCCTCCAAAAATCCCTCTACGGAATCAAGCAGGCACCCCGTCTGTGGCAGCAGTATCTCCACTCCGTCCTCATCGAGCTCGGCTTCTTTCAGCTACCACATGACCTCGGCATATACAGGCGAGAATCGCGCGGAAAATTTATCCTACTCGTCGCCTACGTCGACAACCTTCTCTACACCGGCGACGACACGGAACTACTAGACCAATTTGAAGCGGACATCAAGGCGAAGCTGGAGGTGACAGTAAATCACAACGTCACACAGTTTCTCGGCCTCAATGTGACTCAGTCCGCCTCCTCCATTCACCTCTCCGCCGCCAAGTACGCTGAAACCCTCGCAAAGCGATTCGCCATTGCACCAATCAACCTCACTACTCCCTATCGCGTTCCTCCTCCCAACCACGAGCCAGACACCACACCGCTCTCTCCCGACAACCTTCGTCTCTATCAGCAACAGCTAGGATGTCTTCTCTTCGCCGCCGTCACGTGCCGGCCCGATCTCTCCTACGTCGCAAGCCAGCTCGCACAGTACCTGAAGCGACCTGAAGGGGAGAATCTACTGGATCTACGCCGAGCACTGCAGTACTTCATCTCCACTCCCGACGTCGGCCTCACCTACGAAGCCAACTTAACAGCTACCTTGCAGCTACATGGCTACGTAGATGCTGATCATGCAGGAGATGCTGACAATAGACGTTCCCGCACAGGATTCATTTTCCAACTCCAACCTGCTGGACTCATCTCCTGGAACTCTCAGAAGCAAGAACTCATCGCCCTTTCGTCAGCTGAAGCAGAATTCATCGCAGCCAGCGCAGCTGTTCGCGAAGGACTGTACCTAATGGAGCTCCTGCAAGAGGCGAAAGTGACGATGAACGGGTACTTCAAGTTACTCTGCGACAATCAGAGCGCGATAAAGATCGCAAACAAGCCCGGCTTCGTCAACCGCACCAAACACATCGCCCTTCGCTACTTCTTCGTGAAGGACGAAATCGACAAAGGGAGAGTCAAGCTCACGTACTGTCCAACCGGTCACATGGCAGCTGATTTCCTGACTAAGAAACTGCCACGTCAACAGTACCAGCACTGCGCCGACCTCTGCGGGATCACCAAGAAATCCCACGTGGCCCACCTTCAGGAATGAAGGGGAGTGTTGGAATAACCGAAAGGTTATATAAGCATTCCCGAAGCTGTTCCACTGTACCAGTACTGCAATAGCTCATATAGAGCACGCGGAACGTCGAAAGGCACCCGAAGGTCAACCGTCTGAGGAAGTCAACGGTCGTGACCTTTGACGGTCCAGTAACCGCGCGACAGTTAACTCACTACAATCTGTCGAAAATAGCAATGGACACGGTGACTGTAGCACGGTTATTAAGGGAATGTACCCCTCAGAGTACATGGCTAGCTAGATTTCTATTTAATCCTCTTATATTCCTATTTTTCAATCATCTTGTTCTTCCTCAATCATTATTCAACAAGGTCACTACAGAGACTCCATTGTCTCCTCTCGGACTTGACAAATTCTATCCTATCTACTGATTCCTTGGTTATATCAGCAAGATAGACCATGTGGCATGCACTTTGTGCTGTGTCGATTAGAGTTTGGCATAGCACTGTATGCTATGGACACAATCTAGTCATTTAGTTCAATTTACTTCTTGATTGACAGCTGCCGCTTGTTGCTGGCGCGTGGCTGGCAGTGGGCTGGTGGCTAGTGGCGGCGCGAGGGGCGCTCTAAGGGACGGGGGGGAACTAGGGTAGCTAGGGTAGGCAGAAGCGCGGACCTAACCTAACCTACGATGTTACCATGACAGAAATAGAACCAGCAGAATGATGACAACGATAGAATGTGGGATACAGGGGGTACAAGTAGGAAGTCTATGAAAGCCGGCACTGCTCAATCACTTGGCTTGGAACCAGCGTCTCGCCCAGTCACTGACCCAGGCAGGCAGTTTCACTCGCCGTACTCCCACGCCACCTCGGTGACCCCCGCCTCCAGCACGAGGGCGCAGTGCAGCCCCTCCACGCCCAGGTAGTTGCCCGCCGCACATGCCACTCCCACCTGCTCGCGCTTGCTGCGCCGCACACTGGGCTGGCGCAGGCGCTGGCCGTGCATGAATCGCAGCGACAGCTCCACTCGCTCACTCGCCCGCAGCTGCAGCACCACACGGTGCCGGCCGTGCGCCTGCGGCACGGGGCGCGCGGTGAGCGTGGCGTGGAAGGGGGCGAGCAGCGATTGCAGCGATGATGGGTGCGAGGGGATGCCCGGCCACACCTGCAGGATGCGCACACTGTGGCGGAGGGAAGGGGTGGGGGGGAGGGGATGGAGCTGATGTGCAGGAAAGGGGGAAAGGAAAGAATGAAACGGGCCATTATGAGGGCCATGATGTGGGCCATGATGAGGGCCATGATGAGGGCCATGATGAGGGCCATGATGAGGGCCATGATGAGGGCCATGATGAGGGCCATGATGAGGGCCAAGAGTGCAAATGGAAGGAGGCGTGTGCGAGGATGAGGATGATGGGTGGCGAGGATGATGGGTGGTGAGGATGATGGGTGGCGAGGATGATGGGTGGCGAGGATGATGGGTGGCGAGGATGCAGGGCACACCTGCCGATGGTCTTGACGTCGGGGTGCAGCTTGTCGGAGGGCGGCACCAGCGTGTCCACGTCCTCCTCAATACTCTCTATCAGCGCCCCCGCCCGCACGTACAGCGCCGTCTCATGCAGTGGCACCGCCACCTGCACAGCTGCCCCGCCCTGCAGGGGCACACCGTTGGGCGCCCAGAAGTGCACCCACGCGCTGCCCCCAGGCAGGTACACCGTCGCCCGCGTCACCCCTGCCTCGTACACCGGAGCCACCAGCAGGTCCGGACCGAACCTGTACTGCCACTGCCACTGCGGGGAGGCAGCCTCGGGGTCGCCCTCGAAGCAGAGGGGCATGGCGCAGAGGATGGGGTGGCCTGCCGTGGCGCTGGCGAGTGCGGCGGCCTTGAGGTAGGGGAAGAGCGCCATGTGCAGGCGGGCGAAGCGGCGGTAGATGCGCAGCGTGAGGGCATCGTAGTCCCACGGGCCGTTGTTGGCCTGCCCGAACTGATGCATCAGCGGGGACAGGGCGCTGGCAGAGGGGGGGAAAGACAGACGAGGGGTCGGGTGGGGGGGAATAAGTTGTCAGGTTCGCCTGCCCGAACTGATGCGTCAGCAGGGACAGCGCACTGGGGAGACAATGCAGGATGGTGGGGGGTTGGGGAAGAATGGAGACAATAGCTTTGATGCCCGAATCGATGCATCAGCAGGGACAGCGCGCTGGGGGGTGGGGGGAGGACAAGACAGGATAGGGTTCGGGTGGGGAGGTATGGAGTCAACAGCGTTGATGAGTGCCTGAACCGGTGCTTCAGGTGGGGGAGCGCATCGGGGCATAGGGGGGCAGCATGGAGGAGGTGTGGGCCACGGAAAGAAAGCAGGTGTCCTCCATTCGGCTCATTCAGGAGGTTGCAAGGTTGTGCTTGCTTCTATCCATCATCATCTCCTCCTCTTTCATCAGTGTTACATATATAACACCCTTGCTCTTGCTCTTTTTACGGAATAGCAAACAGTAAGAAAAGGTAAGCACATCGGTTCTCACACAATACATGCACAAACGAAACAGTGCAAAACACCATGATGCCCTTGTGCTCATGTGCTCGTGTGCTCGTGCGCTCGTGCGCTCGTGTGCTAGTGTGCTCGTGTGCTCGTGTGCTCGTGTGCTCGTGTGCTCACAAAGAAATTCTTCGTCAACTGCTCTCGTTCCTGCATCCAAGGCCTCTGTCTCAAAAGGCCACCTTCTGTCTCACAAGGCCACCTTCTGTCTCACAAGGCCACCTTCTGTCTCACAAGGCCACCTTCTGTCTCACAAGGCCACCTTCTGTCTCACAAGGCCACCTTCTGTCTCACAAGGCCACCTTCTGTCTCACAAGGCCACCTTCTGTCTCACAAGGCCACCTTCTGTCTCACAAGGCCACCTTCTGTCTCACAAGGCCACCTTCTGTCTCACAAGGCCACCTTCTGTCTCACAAGGCCACCTTCTGTCTCACAAGGCCACCTTCTGTCTCACAAGGCCACCTTCTGTCTCACAAGGCCACCTTCTGTCTCACAAGGCCACCTTCTGTCTCACAAGGCCACCTTCTGTCTCACAAGGCCACCTTCTGTCTCACAAGGCCACCTTCTGTCTCACAAGGCCACCTTCTGTCTCACAAGGCCACCTTCTGTCTCACAAGGCCACCTTCTGTCTCACAAGGCCACCTTCTGTCTCACAAGGCCACCTTCTGTCTCACAAGGCCACCTTCTGTCTCACAAGGCCACCTTCTGTCTCACAAGGCCACCTTCTGTCTCACAAGGCCACCTTCTGTCTCACAAGGCCACCTTCTGTCTCACAAGGCCACCTTCTGTCTCACAAGGCCACCTTCTGTCTCACAAGGCCACCTTCTGTCTCACAAGGCCACCTTCTGTCTCACAAGGCCACCTTCTGTCTCACAAGGCCACCTTCTGTCTCACAAGGCCACCTTCTGTCTCACAAGGCCACCTTCTGTCTCACAAGGCCACCTTCTGTCTCACAAGGCCACCTTCTGTCTCACAAGGCCACCTTCTGTCTCACAAGGCCACCTTCTGTCTCACAAGGCCACCTTCTGTCTCACAAGGCCACCTTCTGTCTCACAAGGCCACCTTCTGTCTCACAAGGCCACCTTCTGTCTCACAAGGCCACCTTCTGTCTCACAAGGCCACCTTCTGTCTCACAAGGCCACCTTCTGTCTCACAAGGCCACCTTCTGTCTCACAAGGCCACCTTCTGTCTCACAAGGCCACCTTCTGTCTCACAAGGCCACCTTCTGTCTCACAAGGCCACCTTCTGTCTCACAAGGCCACCTTCTGTCTCACAAGGCCACCTTCTGTCTCACAAGGCCACCTTCTGTCTCACAAGGCCACCTTCTGTCTCACAAGGCCACCTTCTGTCTCACAAGGCCACCTTCTGTCTCACAAGGCCACCTTCTGTCTCACAAGGCCACCTTCTGTCTCACAAGGCCACCTTCTGTCTCACAAGGCCACCTTCTGTCTCACAAGGCCACCTTCTGTCTCACAAGGCCACCTTCTGTCTCACAAGGCCACCTTCTGTCTCACAAGGCCACCTTCTGTCTCACAAGGCCACCTTCTGTCTCACAAGGCCACCTTCTGTCTCACAAGGCCACCTTCTGTCTCACAAGGCCACCTTCTGTCTCACAAGGCCACCTTCTGTCTCACAAGGCCACCTTCTGTCTCACAAGGCCACCTTCTGTCTCACAAGGCCACCTTCTGTCTCACAAGGCCACCTTCTGTCTCACAAGGCCACCTTCTGTCTCACAAGGCCACCTTCTGTCTCACAAGGCCACCTTCTGTCTCACAAGGCCACCTTCTGTCTCACAAGGCCACCTTCTGTCTCACAAGGCCACCTTCTGTCTCACAAGGCCACCTTCTGTCTCACAAGGCCACCTTCTGTCTCACAAGGCCACCTTCTGTCTCACAAGGCCACCTTCTGTCTCACAAGGCCACCTTCTGTCTCACAAGGCCACCTTCTGTCTCACAAGGCCACCTTCTGTCTCACAAGGCCACCTTCTGTCTCACAAGGCCACCTTCTGTCTCACAAGGCCACCTTCTGTCTCACAAGGCCACCTTCTGTCTCACAAGGCCACCTTCTGTCTCACAAGGCCACCTTCTGTCTCACAAGGCCACCTTCTGTCTCACAAGGCCACCTTCTGTCTCACAAGGCCACCTTCTGTCTCACAAGGCCACCTTCTGTCTCACAAGGCCACCTTCTGTCTCACAAGGCCACCTTCTGTCTCACAAGGCCACCTTCTGTCTCACAAGGCCACCTTCTGTCTCACAAGGCCACCTTCTGTCTCACAAGGCCACCTTCTGTCTCACAAGGCCACCTTCTGTCTCACAAGGCCACCTTCTGTCTCACAAGGCCACCTTCTGTCTCACAAGGCCACCTTCTGTCTCACAAGGCCACCTTCTGTCTCACAAGGCCACCTTCTGTCTCACAAGGCCACCTTCTGTCTCACAAGGCCACCTTCTGTCTCACAAGGCCACCTTCTGTCTCACAAGGCCACCTTCTGTCTCACAAGGCCACCTTCTGTCTCACAAGGCCACCTTCTGTCTCACAAGGCCACCTTCTGTCTCACAAGGCCACCTTCTGTCTCACAAGGCCACCTTCTGTCTCACAAGGCCACCTTCTGTCTCACAAGGCCACCTTCTGTCTCACAAGGCCACCTTCTGTCTCACAAGGCCACCTTCTGTCTCACAAGGCCACCTTCTGTCTCACAAGGCCACCTTCTGTCTCACAAGGCCACCTTCTGTCTCACAAGGCCACCTTCTGTCTCACAAGGCCACCTTCTGTCTCACAAGGCCACCTTCTGTCTCACAAGGCCACCTTCTGTCTCACAAGGCCACCTTCTGTCTCACAAGGCCACCTTCTGTCTCACAAGGCCACCTTCTGTCTCACAAGGCCACCTTCTGTCTCACAAGGCCACCTTCTGTCTCACAAGGCCACCTTCTGTCTCACAAGGCCACCTTCTGTCTCACAAGGCCACCTTCTGTCTCACAAGGCCACCTTCTGTCTCACAAGGCCACCTTCTGTCTCACAAGGCCACCTTCTGTCTCACAAGGCCACCTTCTGTCTCACAAGGCCACCTTCTGTCTCACAAGGCCACCTTCTGTCTCACAAGGCCACCTTCTGTCTCACAAGGCCACCTTCTGTCTCACAAGGCCACCTTCTGTCTCACAAGGCCACCTTCTGTCTCACAAGGCCACCTTCTGTCTCACAAGGCCACCTTCTGTCTCACAAGGCCACCTTCTGTCTCACAAGGCCACCTTCTGTCTCACAAGGCCACCTTCTGTCTCACAAGGCCACCTTCTGTCTCACAAGGCCACCTTCTGTCTCACAAGGCCACCTTCTGTCTCACAAGGCCACCTTCTGTCTCACAAGGCCACCTTCTGTCTCACAAGGCCACCTTCTGTCTCACAAGGCCACCTTCTGTCTCACAAGGCCACCTTCTGTCTCACAAGGCCACCTTCTGTCTCACAAGGCCACCTTCTGTCTCACAAGGCCACCTTCTGTCTCACAAGGCCACCTTCTGTCTCACAAGGCCACCTTCTGTCTCACAAGGCCACCTTCTGTCTCACAAGGCCACCTTCTGTCTCACAAGGCCACCTTCTGTCTCACAAGGCCACCTTCTGTCTCACAAGGCCACCTTCTGTCTCACAAGGCCACCTTCTGTCTCACAAGGCCACCTTCTGTCTCACAAGGCCACCTTCTGTGCAGCTAAAATCTTCATCGTGTGTGTCACCAGGGTAATTGTGTTCTTCTATCTTTCCACTAGTAATAGCAGTAGATTAAACCGCTTAATTTGCTAGAAGGCAGATTTATTTTCTTCTCACTTTGGTCGAGCTTGTTTTGGCATCCGTGATGTCCTTTGTAAGAGTCCACTCGCCCACTCTGAATGTGATTCATGTCTTGCCAATCTTTTCTTCTCTCACCTTACGCTTGGGAACCTATGCACCCCCCCTCCCCCCCTCCCCGCACCCCCACAACCCCTCCGCACCTCCCCTTCCTCCCCAGCGCACCCGAACTGGGACCAGCGGATGAAGAGCTCTTTGTCGATGCTCTTGCCGAAGTACCCCGCGATGTCGCTGCCCCACAGGAAGAACCCCGACAGCGCTGCCGTCTGCCCCGCCATGATCACCGACGGGAAGCCCTCCGTGCGGTTCCAGTTGGCGCGCTGGTCGCCCGCCCACACGAACGACCTGCTCCACACACACAGCCACACCAAATTTACAACACTCGGTGATGGCTTACAATGGTTAGAAAAGATAGCGTAGAATATTGGCCAGAATCGTCCCAGTCTTGGGCGGGGAGAAAGTGGGTATCGGGCATGGGGTGAGCAGGTATCCATGAAGGTTGTGCTCTCCGCTGACTGCCATGCACAATGCATGCACAGTCCCAATAGCAATCCAACTTCCCCCACAACCAGACTCTCCGAACCTTCAAGGACACGTGAGTTTTACACGAAGCAAATAACCGCATCCAACACCTTTTTAACGGTCAAAACCTTTTCAATACACTGCTGATGTTTTGAAACAGCAAAGAACAGTTATGGTGATGGCAGCCTACAGCGGCAGAAAACCGAGGAGTGTGCACGTTGAGGTGGGGAGCACGAGACAAGGGAAAGCGGGATCCTAAAGACCGGCTTGGCGGCATGAATAAACAGTCAAGATCTAACAGTCTTTGCCAACAGTTTCTGAAAGTGATGAGTGGTGTGGCACTCACTTGCCGGTGCCGGTGAAGCCACTTCTGGCCATGAGCACCCCGTCCCCCTGCAGGTACTTGTCTATGAACGCTGCCATGGCAGCCAGATACACCTCCACGTACTGCCATGGCACGGCACGGCGCATGCATGGCATGGCAGGGCAGGGCAGGGCGCACGTATCGTGCGGTGTGGTGCGGTGATGAGGTTATGCACACGCGACATAACATGGCATGATAACACATGCGAGCATGCATGAATGGCAGAAAGCGGCCATGGAATGAAATCACAGACAAGCAGCCAGCACGGGTAAGCACATGCAGCAGCGAGTATTCAGCATGCAGCGGCGAGTATACAGCATGCAGCAGCGAGTATACAGCAGGCAGCACGCGTGGCAGGGGAGGGCAGGGCGGGGCACGGTGGGGGAGGGCATGGCAGGAGTGCGGCTGACCCTTGTCTTCATGACTGAGAGGGGCGAGCCGTCGTGGAAGGTAGCGCCGGGCAGGAAGTAGTTGCCCTCGCCGTCGTCACACTTGAAGCCGCGCGCCGTGGGCCACTGCAGCGTGGCGTTCATCGCCGCCTGCCAGAACGCCACCGCTGCCTCGCTCGTGAAGTCCACCCGCCCGCCCTCGCCCTTCCACCACTTCACTATCTGTGTTGCGGGATGACGTGATGAGAGCACAGCACGGCACGACATGGTCACGAGTCAGGTTGATAGTAAACAGTTGTTTCATGTCAATGCGAGTCAGCATTTACAAACTGTCGACTCGTGCCTTGAATTTTGGAGTACGCACAGAAAATGACGTGACGCAGGGAACGAGCATGTAGGGGGCCGAAATTGGAAACCGAAACACTCAAGATTGATGTTGGTAACTCTTGAGTCAGCACAGCACAGCACAGCACAGCAGAGCAGAGCAGAGCAGAGCAGAGTGAGATGGTGTGGGTGACTCGTGGGTGGCTCAACTGTCTTCCGTCCAGCGAGCGACCTTTCCCATCTAGTCAGCTCCACTCAACTTGAGTCGAGCCAGGAAAGGAAAGTTATGGACAGGACTCGGATTCAGGTCGAGCCAAGTCGAGGAGTCGTCCAGTGGAGTCAACTAAGCATGCCATAGCAAGGGGGAAGAGCAGGCAGAGAAGGGTGAATTGCAGGGCACATGCACGTGGGAGTACAGGTGGCAGTGGCGGGGCAGACACATGTGCAGCAGTCATGCGCACCCAGGCATGCGCACTGCCCAGTCATGCGCACTGCCCAGTCATGCGCACTGCCCAGTCATGCGCACTGCCCAGTCATGCGCACTGCTCAGTCATGCGCACTCCCCAGTCATGCGCACTGTTCGCTCTCGTGCTACTTGCCCACCCCACTGCCCCCATCGCGCGCCCCACCCACTCACGTCACCTGTGAGTCCACCCCCTCACCTGTGAGTCCACCCCCCTCACCTGCGAGCCGCCCCCCTCCTGCTGCACGAGGAAGCCCTTCTTGTCAGCTTCGTCGAAGATGGCAGCGGGCCCCACAGTGATGCCGGGCATGTCCACTCGGTTGGCGTGGTTGATGAAGGGCGTCGCCCAGAAGATGTTGTAGAAGCTGGGGGGGAGAGGGTCACGGGGGACACGTGGGGCCGCAGGTGGCGTGGCGATGGGATCGAGTGGGGGGAGGAAGGAAGGAGGGGAGAGGCGGGAATGAAGCGGGGCTGCATCGCCGTTCAAAGCACACTGGAGTGAGAGAGGCACGGTGGAGTGAGAGAGGTACGGTGGAGTGAGAGAGGCACGGTGGAGTGAGAGAGGCACGGTGGAGTGAGAGAGGCACGGTGGAGTGAGAGAGGCACGGTGGAGTGAGAGAGGCACGGTGGAGTGAGAGAGGCACGGTGGAGAGAGAGAGGCATGGTGGAGTGAGAGAGGCACGGTGGAGTGAGAGAGGCACGGTGGAGTGAGAGAGGCACGGTGGAGTGAGAGAGGCACGGTGGAGTGAGAGAGGCACGGTGGAGTGAGATAGGCACGGTGGAGGGAGAGAGGCACGGTGGAGTGAGAGAGGCCGAGCCGGCCATGCGAGAGCAGGTGGGGAGCGAATCACGGGTGGCTTGCGTTATTGCGGGGAGGCAATGGCTGAATTGGAGGTGAGGGGAAAGTTAAATGCAGCACGGACAGGCAGAAGAGCGAAAGCTGAAGGGCAGTCAGAGGAAGTGAGGGGGGACAGTCAGCGAGGACAGTGAGCAGGCGGTGGTGGCTGAGAGGAGGCCGCTGGGCGTTGAGGTGCGTGCAGTGTGGGCGTGCACGGTGAGTGAGGGAGGGAGTATTGTAAGACAGGAAGGTGTTGGTGAGTAGGTTGTAGCACTGACCCACCTCCTGGAGGCGCAACTCACCCCAGCTCTTCAAGGCGCAACTCACCCCAGCTCTTCCAGGCGCAACTCACCCCAGCTCTTCAAGGCGCAACTCACCCCAGCTCTTCAAGGCGCAACTCACCCCAGCTCTTCAAGGCGCAACTCACCCCAGCTCTTCAAGGCGCAACTCACCCACTCACCCCAGCTCTTCAAGGCGAAACTCACCCCAGCTCTTCAAGGCGCAACTCACCCCAGCTCTTCAATTCAAGGCGCAACTCACCCCAGCTCTTCAAGGCGCAACTCACCCCAGCTCTTCAAGGCGCAACTCACCCAAGCTCTTCAAGGCGCAACTCACCCCAGCTCTTCAAGGCGCAACTCACCCCAGCTCTTCAATTCAAGGCGCAACTCACCCCAGCTCTTCAAGGCGCAACTCACCCCAGCTCTTCAAGGCGCAACTCACCCCAGCTCTTCAAGGCGCAACTCACCCCAGCTCTGCTGTTCAAGGCGCAACTCACCCCAGCTCTTCAATTCAAGGCGCAACTCACCCCAGCTCTTCAAGGCGCAACTCACCCCAGCTCTTCAAGGCGCAACTCACCCCAGCTCTTCAAGGCGCAACTCACCCCAGCTCTTCAAGGCGCAACTCACCCCAGCTCTTCAAGGCGCAACTCACCCCAGCTCTTCAAGGCGCAACTCACCCCAGCTCTTCAAGGCGCAACTCACCCCAGCTGTTCAAGGCGCAACTCACCCCAGCTGTTCAAGGCGCAACTCACCCCAGCTGTTCAAGGCGCAACTCACCCCAGCTCTTCAAGGCGCAACTCACCCCAACTCTTCAAGGCGCAACCCCAGCTCTTCAAGGCGCAACTCACCCCAGCTCTTCAAGGCGCAACTCACCCCAGCTCTGCTGTTCAAGGCGCAACTCACCCCAGCTCTTCAATTCAAGGCGCAACTCACCCCAGCTCTTCAAGGCGCAACTCACCCCAGCTCTTCAAGGCGCAACTCACCCCAGCTCTTCAAGGCGAAACTCACCCCAGCTCTTCAAGGCGCAACTCACCCCAGCTCTTCAAGGCGCAACTCACCCCAGCTCTTCAATTCAAGGCGCAACTCACCCCAGCTCTTCAAGGCGCAACTCACCCCAGCTCTTCAAGGCGCAACTCACCCCAGCTCTTCAAGGCGCAACTCACCCCAGCTCTTCAAGGCGCAACTCACCCCAGCTCTTCAAGGCGCAACTCACCCCAGCTCTTCAAGGCGCAACTCACCCCAGCTCTTCAAGGCGCAACTCACCCCAGCTCTTCAAGGCGCAACTCACCCCAGCTCTTCAAGGAGAAACTCACCCCAGCTCTTCAAGGTGCAACTCACCCCAGCTCTTGAAGGCGCAACTCACCCCAGCTCTTCAATTCAAGGCGCAACTCACCCCAGCTCTTCAAGGCCCAACTCACCCCTACTCTTCAAGGCGCAACTCACCCCAGCTCTTCAATTCAAGGCGCAACTCACCCCAGCTCTTCAAGGCGCAACTCACCCCAGCTCTTCAAGGCGCAACTCACCCCAGCTCTTCAAGGCGCAACTCACCCCAGCTCTTCAATTCAAGGCGCAACTCACCCCAGCTCTTCAAGGCGCAACTCACCCCAGCTCTTCAAGGCGCAACTCACCCCAGCTCTTCAAGGCGCAACTCACCCCAGCTCTTCAAGGCGCAACTCACCCCAGCTCTTCAAGGCGCAACTCACCCCAGCTCTTCAAGGCGCAACTCACCCCAGCTCTTCAAGGCGCAACTCACCCCAGCTCTTCAAGGCGCAACTCACCCCAGCTCTTCAAGGAGAAACTCACCCCAGCTCTTCAAGGTGCAACTCACCCCAGCTCTTGAAGGCGCAACTCACCCCAGCTCTTCAATTCAAGGCGCAACTCACCCCAGCTCTTCAAGGCCCAACTCACCCCTACTCTTCAAGGCGCAACTCACCCCAGCTCTTCAATTCAAGGCGCAACTCACCCCAGCTCTTCAAGGCGCAACTCACCCCAGCTCTTCAAGGCGCAACTCACCCCAGCTCTTCAAGGCGCAACTCACCCCAGCTCTTCAAGGCGCAACTCACCCCAGCTCTTCAATTCAAGGCGCAACTCACCCCAGCTCTTCAATTCAAGGCGCAACTCACCCCAGCTCTTCAAGGCGCAACTCACCCCAGCTCTTCAAGGCGCAACTCACCCCAGCTCTTCAAGGCGCAACTCACCCCAGCTCTTCAAGGCGCAGCTCACCCCAGCTCTTCAAGGCGCAACTCACCCCAGCTCTTCAAGGCGCAACTCACCCCAGCTCTTCAAGGCGCAACTCACCCCAGCTCTTCAAGGCGAAACTCACCCCAGCTCTTCAAGGCGCAACTCACCCTAGCTCTTCAAGGCGCAACTCACCCCAGCTCTTCAAGGCGCAACTCACCCCAGCTCTTCAAGGCGCAACTCACCCCAGCTCTTCAAGGCGCAACTCACCCCAGCTCTTCAAGGCGCAACTCACCCCAGCTCTTCAAGGCGCAACTCACCCCAGCTCTTCAAGGCGCAACTCACCCCAGCTCTTCAAGGCGCAACTCACCCCAGCTCTTCAATTCAAGGCGCAACTCACCCCAGCTCTTCAAGGCCCAACTCACCCCTACTCTTCAAGGCGCAACTCACCCCAGCTCTTCAATTCAAGGCGCAACTCACCCCAGCTCTTCAAGGCGCAACTCACCCCAGCTCTTCAAGGCGCAACTCACCCCAGCTCTTCAAGGCGCAACTCACCCCAGCTCTTCAAGGCGCAACTCACCCCAGCTCTTCAAGGCGCAACTCACCCCAGCTCTTCAAGGCGCAACTCACCCCGGCTCTTCAAGGCGCAACTCACCCCAGCTCTTCAATTCAAGGCGCAACTCACCCCAGCTCTTCAATTCAAGGCGCAACGCACCCCAGCTCTTCAAGGCGCAACTCACCCCAGCTCTTCAAGGCGCAACTCACCCCAGCTCTTCAAGGTGCAACTCACCCCAGCTCTTCAAGGCGCAACTCACCCCAGCTCTTCAAGGCGCAACTCACCCCAGCTCTTCAAGGCGCAACTCACCCCAGCTGTTCAAGGCGCAACTCACCCCAGCTGTTCAATTCAAGGCGCAACTCACCCCAGCTGTTCAAGGCGCAACTCACCCCAGCTGTTCAAGGCGCAACTCACCCCAGCTCTTCAAGGCGCAACTCACCCCAGCTCTTCAAGGCGCAACTCACCCCAGCTCTTCAAGGCGCAACTCACCCCAGCTCTTCAAGTCGCAACTCACCCCAGCTCTTCAAGGCGCAACTCACCCCAGCTCTTCAAGGCGCAACTCACCCCAGCTCTTCAATTCAAGGCGAAACTCACCCCAGCTCTTCAATTCAAGGCGCAACTCACCCCAGCTCTTCAAGGCGCAACTCACCCCAGCTCTTCAAGGCGCAACTCACCCCAGCTCTTCAAGGCGCAACTCACCCCAGCTCTTCAAGGCGCAACTCACCCCAGCTCTTCAAGGCGCAACTCACCCCAGCTCTTCAAGGCGCAACTCAACCCAGCTCTTCAAGGCGCAACTCACCCCAGCTCTTCAAGGCGCAACTCACCCCAGCTCTTCAAGGCGCAACTCACCCCAGCTCTTCAAGGCGCAACTCACCCCAGCTCTTCAAGGCGCAACTCACCCCAGCTCTTCAAGGCGCAACTCACCCCAGCTCTTCAAGGCGCAACTCACCCCAGCTCTTCAAGGCGCAACTCACCCCAGCTCTTCAATTCAAGGCGCAACTCACCCCAGCTGTTCAAGGCGCAACTCACCCCAGCTCTTCAAGGCGCAACTCACCCCAGCTCTTCAAGGCGCAACTCACCCCAGCTTTTCAAGGCGCAACTCACCCCAGCTGTTCAAGGCGCAACTCACCCCAGCTCTTCAAGGCGCAACTCACCCCAGCTCTTCAAGGCGCAACTCACCCCAGCTCTTCAAGGCGCAACTCACCCCAGCTCTTCAAGGCGCAACTCACCCCAGCTCTTCAAGGCGCAACTCACCCCAGCTCTTCAAGGGGCAACTCACCCCAGCTGTTCAAGGCGCAACTCACCCCAGCTCTTCAAGGCGCAACTCACCCCAGCTCTTCAAGGCGCAACTCACCCCAGCTCTTCAAGGCGCAACTCACCCCAGCTCTTCAAGGCGCAACTCACCCCAGCTCTTCAAGGGGCAACTCACCCCAGCTCTTCAAGGCGCAACTCACCCCAGCTCTTCAAGGCGCAACTCACCCCAGCTCTTCAAGGCGCAACTCACCCCAGCTCTTCAAGGGGCAACTCACCCCAGCTCTTCAAGGCGCAACTCACCCCAGCTCTTCAATTCAAGGCGCAACTCACCCCAGCTCTTCAAGGCGCAACTCACCCCAGCTCTTCAAGGCGCAACTCACCCCAGCTCTTCAAGGCGCAACTCACCCCAGCTCTTCAAGGCGCAACTCACCCCAGCTCTTCAAGGCGCAACTCACCCCAGCTCTTCAAGGCGCAACTCACCCCAGCTCTTCAATTCAAGGCGAAACTCACCCCAGCTCTTCAATTCAAGGCGCAACTCACCCCAGCTCTTCAAGGCGCAACTCACCCCAGCTCTTCAAGGCGCAACTCACCCCAGCTCTTCAAGGCGCAACTCACCCCAGCTCTTCAAGGCGCAACTCACCCCAGCTCTTCAAGGCGCAACTCACCCCAGCTCTTCAAGGCGCAACTCAACCCAGCTCTTCAAGGCGCAACTCACCCCAGCTCTTCAAGGCGCAACTCACCCCAGCTCTTCAAGGCGCAACTCACCCCAGCTCTTCAAGGCGCAACTCACCCCAGCTCTTCAAGGCGCAACTCACCCCAGCTCTTCAAGGCGCAACTCACCCCAGCTCTTCAAGGCGCAACTCACCCCAGCTCTTCAAGGCGCAACTCACCCCAGCTCTTCAAGGCGCAACTCACCCCAGCTCTTCAAGGCGCAACTCACCCCAGCTCTGCTGTTCAAGGCGCAACTCACCCCAGCTCTTCAAGGCGCAACTCACCCCAGCTCTTCAATTCAAGGCGCAACTCACCCCAGCTCTTCAAGGCGCAACTCACCCCAGCTCTTCAAGGCGCAACTCACCCCAGCTCTTCAAGGCGCAACTCACCCCAGCTCTTCAAGGCGCAACTCACCCCAGCTGTTCAAGGCGCAACTCACCCCAGCTCTTCAAGGCGCAACTCACCCCAGCTCTTCAAGGCGCAACTCACCCCAGCTCTTCAAGGCGCAACTCACCCCAGCTGTTCAAGGCGCAACTCACCCCTGCTCTTCAAGGCGCAACTCACCCCAGCTCTTCAAGGCGCAACTCACCCAAGCTCTTCAAGGCGCAACTCACCCCAGCTCTTCAAGGCGCAACTCACCCCAGCTCTTCAAGGCGCAACTCACCCCAGCTCTTCAAGGCGCAACTCACCCCAGCTCTTCAAGGCGCAACTCACCCCAGCTCTTCAAGGCGCAACTCACCCCAGCTCTTCAAGGGGCAACTCACCCCAGCTCTTCAAGGCGCAACTCACCCCAGCTCTTCAAGGCGCAACTCACCCCAGCTCTTCAAGGCGCAACTCACCCCAGCTCTTCAAGGGGCAACTCACCCCAGCTCTTCAAGGCGCAACTCACCCCAGCTTTTCAAGGCGCAACTCACCCCAGCTGTTCAAGGCGCAACTCACCCCAGCTCTTCAAGGCGCAACTCACCCCAGCTCTTCAAGGCGCAACTCACCCCAGCTCTTCAAGGCGCAACTCACCCCAGCTCTGCTGTTCAAGGCGCAACTCACCCCAGCTCTTCAATTCAAGGCGCAACTCACCCCAGCTCTTCAATTCAAGGCGCAACTCACCCCAGCTCTTCAAGGCGCAACTCACCCCAGCTCTTCAAGGCGCAACTCACCCCAGCTCTTCAAGGCGCAACTCACCCCAGCTCTTCAAGGCGCAACTCACCCCAGCTCTTCAATTCAAGGCGCAACTCACCCCTGCTCTTCAAGGCGCAACTCACCCCAGCTCTTCAAGGCGCAACTCACCCCAGCTCTTCAAGGCGCAACTCACCCCAGCTCTTCAAGGCGCAACTCACCCCAGCTCTTCAAGGCGCAACTCACCCCAGCTCTTCAAGGGGCAACTCACCCCAGCTCTTCAAGGCGCAACTCACCCCAGCTCTTCAATTCAAGGCGCAACTCACCCCAGCTCTTCAAGGCGCAACTCACCCCAGCTCTTCAAGGCGCAACTCACCCCAGCTCTTCAAGGCGCAACTCACCCCAGCTCTTCAAGGCGCAACTCACCCCAGCTCTTCAAGGCGCAACTCACCCCAGCTCTTCAAGGCGCAACTCACCCCAGCTCTTCAAGGCGCAACTCACCCCAGCTCTTCAAGGCGCAACTCACCCCAGCTTTTCAAGGCGCAACTCACCCCAGCTGTTCAAGGCGCAACTCACCCCAGCTCTTCAAGGCGCAACTCACCCCAGCTCTTCAAGGCGCAACTCACCCCAGCTCTTCAAGGCGCAACTCACCCCAGCTCTGCTGTTCAAGGCGCAACTCACCCCAGCTCTTCAATTCAAGGCGCAACTCACCCCAGCTCTTCAATTCAAGGCGCAACTCACCCCAGCTCTTCAAGGCGCAACTCACCCCAGCTCTTCAAGGCGCAACTCACCCCAGCTCTTCAAGGCGCAACTCACCCCAGCTCTTCAAGGCGCAACTCACCCCAGCTCTTCAATTCAAGGCGCAACTCACCCCTGCTCTTCAAGGCGCAACTCACCCCAGCTCTTCAAGGCGCAACTCACCCCAGCTCTTCAAGGCGCAACTCACCCCAGCTCTTCAAGGCGCAACTCACCCCAGCTCTTCAAGGCGCAACTCACCCCAGCTCTTCAAGGCGCAACTCACCCCAGCTCTTCAAGGCGCAACTCACCCCAGCTCTTCAAGGCGCAACTCACCCCAGCTCTTCAAGGCGCAACTCACCCCAGCTCTTCAAGGCGCAACTCACCCCAGCTCTTCAAGGCGCAACTCACCCCAGCTCTTCAAGGCGCAACTCACCCCAGCTGTTCAAGGCACAACTCACCCCAGCTCTTCAATTCAAGGCGCAACTCACCCCAGCTGTTCAAGGCGCAACTCACCCCAGCTCTTCAAGGCGCAACTCACCCCAGCTCTTCAAGGCGCAACTCACCCCAGCTTTTCAAGGCGCAACTCACCCCAGCTGTTCAAGGCGCAACTCACCCCAGCTCTTCAAGGCGCAACTCACCCCAGCTCTTCAAGGCGCAACTCACCCCAGCTCTTCAAGGCGCAACTCACCCCAGCTCTTCAAGGCGCAACTCACCCCAGCTCTTCAAGGCGCAACTCACCCCAGCTCTTCAAGGGGCAACTCACCCCAGCTGTTCAAGGCGCAACTCACCCCAGCTCTTCAAGGCGCAACTCACCCTAGCTCTTCAAGGCGCAACTCACCCCAGCTCTTCAAGGCGCAACTCACCCCAGCTCTTCAAGGCGCAACTCACCCCAGCTCTTCAAGGGGCAACTCACCCCAGCTCTTCAAGGCGCAACTCACCCCAGCTCTTCAAGGCGCAACTCACCCCAGCTCTTCAAGGCGCAACTCACCCCAGCTCTTCAAGGGGCAACTCACCCCAGCTCTTCAAGGCGCAACTCACCCCAGCTCTTCAATTCAAGGCGCAACTCACCCCAGCTCTTCAAGGCGCAACTCACCCCAGCTCTTCAAGGCGCAACTCACCCCAGCTCTTCAAGGCGCAACTCACCCCAGCTCTTCAAGGCGCAACTCACCCCAGCTCTTCAAGGCGCAACTCACCCCAGCTCTTCAAGGCGCAACTCACCCCAGCTCTTCAAGGCGCAACTCACCCCAGCTCTTCAAGGCGCAACTCACCCCAGCTTTTCAAGGCGCAACTCACCCCAGCTGTTCAAGGCGCAACTCACCCCAGCTCTTCAAGGCGCAACTCACCCCAGCTCTTCAAGGCGCAACTCACCCCAGCTCTTCAAGGCGCAACTCACCCCAGCTCTGCTGTTCAAGGCGCAACTCACCCCAGCTCTTCAATTCAAGGCGCAACTCACCCCAGCTCTTCAATTCAAGGCGCAACTCACCCCAGCTCTTCAAGGCGCAACTCACCCCAGCTCTTCAAGGCGCAACTCACCCCAGCTCTTCAAGGCGCAACTCACCCCAGCTCTTCAAGGCGCAACTCACCCCAGCTCTTCAATTCAAGGCGCAACTCACCCCTGCTCTTCAAGGCGCAACTCACCCCAGCTCTTCAAGGCGCAACTCACCCCAGCTCTTCAAGGCGCAACTCACCCCAGCTCTTCAAGGCGCAACTCACCCCAGCTCTTCAAGGCGCAACTCACCCCAGCTCTTCAAGGCGCAACTCACCCCAGCTCTTCAAGGCGCAACTCACCCCAGCTCTTCAAGGCGCAACTCACCCCAGCTCTTCAAGGCGCAACTCACCCCAGCTCTTCAAGGCGCAACTCACCCCAGCTCTTCAAGGCGCAACTCACCCCAGCTCTTCAAGGCGCAACTCACCCCAGCTCTTCAACACGCAACTCACCCCAGCTGTTCAAGGCACAACTCACCCCAGCTCTTCAATTCAAGGCGCAACTCACCCCAGCTGTTCAAGGCGCAACTCACCCCAGCTCTTCAAGGCGCAACTCACCCCAGCTCTTCAAGGCGCAACTCACCCCAGCTTTTCAAGGCGCAACTCACCCCAGCTGTTCAAGGCGCAACTCACCCCAGCTCTTCAAGGCGCAACTCACCCCAGCTCTTCAAGGCGCAACTCACCCCAGCTCTTCAAGGCGCAACTCACCCCAGCTCTTCAAGGCGCAACTCACCCCAGCTCTTCAAGGCGCAACTCACCCCAGCTCTTCAAGGGGCAACTCACCCCAGCTGTTCAAGGCGCAACTCACCCCAGCTCTTCAAGGCGCAACTCACCCCAGCTCTTCAAGGCGCAACTCACCCCAGCTCTTCAAGGCGCAACTCACCCCAGCTCTTCAATTCAAGGCGCAACTCACCCCTGCTCTTCAAGGCGCAACTCACCCCAGCTCTTCAAGGCGCAACTCACCCCAGCTCTTCAAGGCGCAACTCACCCCAGCTCTTCAAGGCGCAACTCACCCCAGCTCTTCAAGGCGCAACTCACCCCAGCTCTTCAAGGCGCAACTCACCCCAGCTCTTCAAGGCGCAACTCACCCCAGCTCTTCAAGGGGCAACTCACCCCAGCTCTTCAAGGCGCAACTCACCCCAGCTCTTCAAGGCGCAGCTCACCCCAGCTCTTCAAGGCGCAACTCACCCCAGCTCTTCAAGGCGCAACTCACCCCAGCTCTTCAAGGCGCAACTCACCCCAGCTCTTCAAGGCGCAACTCACCCCAGCTCTTCAAGGCGCAACTCACCCCAGCTCTTCAAGGCGCAACTCACCCCAGCTCTTCAAGGCGCAGGAACATATCCTCCGGGTCGTCAAATTGGTGGCGGTTGATGGTGAAGTCGTTGTAGCTCGTCTCCCACGGGCTGTCGATGAGAATCACCGACCCTGGTATGCCCTGCTGCCGCAGCTTCTCCGCATCTTCCAATACCTGTGCGGGTGACACGCGCATGTGTTGGCATGCATGGAACATGCACGGCACATGCATGTGGACGCATGATTGGATCACATATCAAACTCACCTCTCAAATGCACAAGGCACGTGTCTCTCTCACCTGTGAGCAGTTGAAGTGCACGTCTCACCTGTGAGCAGTTGAAGTGCACGTCTCACCTGTGAGCAGTTGAAGTGCACGTCTCGGCCCTTCCAGGGTGCAAAGGCCCAGTCGGGCGGCATGGAGGGGCGCGCGGAGAGGCGTGTGAACTCAGAGAGCACTGCGAGCAGCGAGGGGCCCGAGATGAACACCACTCGCAGCTGCTGCTCCCTGTACCGTATGGCCTGGGGGGAGTGTGGAGGCACGATGGGGCGAGGCGATGGGGGAGACGGAAAAGGAGTCAGGGAAAGGAGGTGGGAGGGGGCAGAGGGGTGGATTTTAGTGGATGCACTGTGGGGTCCACCCAGCAGTGCCACGCCGACATTCACCACACGTGGGCTTGAGAAATATCACGTGATGTGGGGAGAGGAGTTGAGGGGGGAGACGGGGGGAGCACAGCGATAGGAGTTTGCAGGGGAAGGAAAGGTATACTTCATTCGACACTGTCATCCTCTGCGCAGCACGCACGCACGCACCCATGCACCCCAGCCGTACCAGCATGTCAGGCTCGTCGGGGGTGCCGAGGCTGAAGGAGCCGTTGGCGTAGGACTGCACCCACACGCCGTACCCGCTGCTGCTCATCACAAACGGCACCGGCTTGTAGCTGCGCTGCGCCTGGGGGGGGTGGGCGCACAGTGTGGGGAGGCGCACAGTGTGGGGAGGCGGACAGGAAGGAGGCGTGGGCATGGGCACAAGGGGATGATGCGCGAGTGGGTTGAGTATTAGCTCGTTTTTGTACCCACTTCATGTGTGCGTGGGGTCATACATCTAAGTTTATGCATGATGTCAACTTGCGTCTACAGTTGCCTAAAACTAGTTCATGCTTTGGGTCGGCCTACATCTGTTCAGGATGTCGTAGAAAAATTGGGAGGTGCTTGTGTGCAAAGTATGTGAATATCCAATCTCCAGTGTAATTTCTCATTGTTCCTCGCGAATCAGATCAAGCCTGACACTCTTCCTGTGTGCATGATGGACCTCTCAACACAAAATGGACATATGGCCATCTCTGCCAGTGTCCTTGCACACTCATCCGCAATGTGGGCCGCGGGCTTTCATGAGCGTACAATGAGCTCACGGCACGTACAGTCACATCTCGGCACGTACAGTCACATCTCGGCACGTACAGTCACATCTCAGCACGTACAGTCACATCTCAGCACGTACAGTCACATCTCAGCACGTACAGTCACATCTCAGCACGTACAGGGACGTCAGTGAAGCGGTCAAACGAAAACATGGGCAATACGTTGCCCTTCTGGTTCACCGCATTGAACCGCTCTCCACCGCCGTACCACCCCGATGCATTGTCTGCTATCTAAGAGGATAGGATGGGGTGGTGGGAAGGGACAAAACGGGGGCGAGGAGCGGTAAGATAGAAGTTGGTGCATAGCAAGGGAGCAGTGGCGTGCAGCAAGGCATGGCAGCATGTGGGCGGGCAGAGTGCGCATGGCAGATGGCGCCCGGCCACTCAGAGCACCGCACCACACGAGCGCCACACGCAACTCCCCCCCACCGTCCCTGTCACGTCGCCTGACTCCTCCACCCCAACCACACCGCTGCTCACCCGCAGCGTGAAGTCAACGCCATCGGGGAAGAGCAGCGGCGTGGTGACCTCCCACGTGAGCACCACAGCGTGCTCGCTCAGCCTGCTCGCCCTCACCACCACCGCCGGCAGCACGGGAGCACCAGAGGCGTTCTGCGCGGCGGGCTGGGCTGCAGTTGCAGGGCATTGGCACACATGGCATGGGCGGATTGCAGTTGCAACATGAGCACATGAGCACATGAGCACATGAGCACGGGTCAAGTGTGGAGTCACCCCCAAGTCAATCATAGAGTCGAGTCGAGTCAAGTCGAGGTGAGCCGAGCCTGATTTCAGCCGCGGAGTGAGCGCACACTGGGTGGAGTGAGCGCACACTGGGTGGAGTGAGCGCACATACGAGCAGATGAGGTACATACGAGCAGATGAGGTACATACGAGCAGATGAGGTACATACGAGCAGATGAGGTACATACGAGCAGATGAGGTACATACGAGCAGATGAGGTACATACGAGCAGATGAGGTACATACGAGCAGATGAGGTACATACGAGCAGATGAGGTACATACGAGCAGATGAGGTACATACGAGCAGATGAGGTACATACGAGCAGATGAAGTACATACGAGCAGATGAGGTACATACGAGCAGATGAGGTACATACGAGCAGATGAAGTACATACGAGCAGATGAGGTACATACGAGCAGATGAGGTACATACGAGCAGATGAGGTACATACGAGCAGATGAGGTACATACGAGCAGATGAGGTACATACGAGCAGATGAGGTACATACGAGCAGATGAGGTACATACGAGCAGATGAGGTACATACGAGCAGATGAGGTACATACGAGCAGATGAGGTACATACGAGCAGATGAGGTACATACGAGCAGATGAGGTACATACGAGCAGATGAGGTACATACGAGCAGATGAAGTACATACGAGCAGATGAGGTACATACGAGCAGATGAGGTACATACGAGCAGATGAGGTACATACGAGCAGATGAGGTACATACGAGCAGATGAGGTACATACGAGCAGATGAGGTACATACGAGCAGATGAGGTACATACGAGCAGATGAAGTACATACGAGCAGATGAGGTACATACGAGCAGATGAGGTACATACGAGCAGATGAGGTACATACGAGCAGATGAGGTACATACGAGCAGATGAGGTACATACGAGCAGATGAGGTAGGTTGGAACTAGGCATAGGCATTGGCCCGACCCGACCCGACCCGACCCGTTTGGGCTACCCGAGGGCGAAGTCGGGTTGGGTCGGGTATTCCCGACCCCGGGTAATTATGATCAGGGTGTATACCAACCCGCCTTGTACACCTCGGGTATTTAGAACCCGAGGTCGGGTCGGGTATACCCGTTATGGATTAGAGATGAGCATTTGCCCCGAGCGGGTCAGGCCGGCCCGACCCGACCCGTGGTTTCAAGGTGCAAAAATACGGTTTTCGTAAATTACAGTCCGTTTTTTACGGTAATTTTTCAAAAATACGGCGTTTTTTTGTTAGAGAACTCTTGTCACCAAGGAAAAAAAGGCAAAAACAAGGTCGGATACATTTTCAATTATGCCCACATGCACACATGCAAAGAGGGGTTCGTCCTCTTCATCCTGGTGCTTTTCGCCATCAATTTGGCCCCAGAAATTAGCCGATTTTCTCTTCAAACGAAAATCACATTTTGGAACCGTTCTTTACCGTTTTTTACGGCCGTTTTTTACGGTACCGTTTTTTACGGTAAATTTTCAAAAAAACGACGTTTTTTTTAACCTTGCGTGGTTTAGCCCGGGTCGGGTCAGTGGATTCATTTGCGTGCCCCGTGTGGGCCGACCCGACCCGAAACAGGCTAAAACCCGACCCGAGCATGGAACTCGGGCCGATTCGGGTCGGGTTTCAGGTCAGGCTTGACCCGACCCGAATTCGGGTCAGGACCAGGGAAATCGGGTCGGGCTTTTGGCCCGACCCGACACACTGCGGACGAAACCCCAGGGGGTTTAATTCCCCTCGACATCAGAACCTACCCACACTCAATCTTGCCTAACGGCAGCAAGCAAGCAAGTCACCTAAGCTTAGAAACTACTTAGTTACCAACCGTTCAAACCTCCGTGACAGACACTATAGCTAGTTTACTATCGTATCCTGCTGTTCACGGAAAATCGCGATGCAGGAATGACGTTTTTTTACAACTTCGCGTTTTACAACTTCCTACTTTACTAGCGATACTAGCGATACACCCCTGCTCCCTCTAAAGGGCGGGTCAGACTGGCCCGACCCGACCCGACTCGTGACCGGGTCCAAGTTGACCCGAGTGTGTAGGCCCGGGTCGGGCCAGAACTTTCAGGAACCTGGCCCGAGCCTGGCCTGACCCGACCCGATCCGGGAGCCAGTGTGGCCCGGCCAGGTCGGGTCGGGTCGGGCCGGGCCATTTGCTCAACTCTATTATGGATTATGTTCTGTAATTTCTACGTTTATTTCTTAACCTGCTTTAGGATTACATTTGTCGGGTTTCACATACGCGACATTGGACACCCGAGTCGGGTACCGGGTAATAAAATACCCGAGCGAGTATACACTACCTGACCCGCGCGGGTAGTCACTTCGAATATAAGAACCCGACCCGACTTTTTAGTCGGGTCGGGTTGGGTTACCCGACCCGTCCGGGTAAAGTGCCCAAGCCTAGTTGTAGAGGAGGGTGGGAGAGGAGGGTGGGAGAGGAGGGTGGGAGAGAAGGGAGAGAGAGGAGAGTGGGAGAGGAGGGTGGGAGTAGATGGTGGGGCTGAGGGTGTGGGTGGCATTGTTGGGGTCGAGGTGAGGTGAGTAACACCTGCTCGCCTTAGCTCGGGAGACAGAATATGTGCCTTTACAGGTGGTACACTCAGCTCGTTACTCGAACAAGGCTAGCCACCAAGCCACAAGAAGGCGAATACCACTCGGCCCACTGAGTGCTTTTGTGTAGCCCAGAAGGGGTTCTACCTACTGAGAAGATGTGTGGAGACGACAGCACACGGGACGGGTGGAGATGAGATGAGACCACATGCATGTGCGGTGAGACCACATGCATGTGCGGTGAGACCACATGCATGTGCGGTGAGACCACATGCATGTGCGGTGAGACCACATGCATGTGCGGTGAGACCACATGCATGTGCGGTGAGACCACATGCATGTGCGGTGAGACCACATGCATGTGCGGTGAGACCACATGCATGTGCGGTGAGACCACATGCATGTGCGGTGAGACCACATGCATGTGCGGTGAGACCACATGCATGTGCGGTGAGACCACATGCATGTGCGGTGAGACCACATGCATGTGCGGTGAGACCACATGCATGTGCGGTGAGACCACATGCATGTGCGGTGAGACCACATGCATGTGCGGTGAGACCACATGCATGTGCGGTGAGACCACATGCATGTGCGGTGAGACCACATGCATGTGCGGTGAGACCACATGCATGTGCGGTGAGACCACATGCATGTGCGGTGAGACCACATGCATGTGCGGTGAGACCACATGCATGTGCGGTGAGACCACATGCATGTGCGGTGAGACCACATGCATGTGCGGTGAGACCACATGCATGTGCGGTGAGACCACATGCATGTGCGGTGAGACCACATGCATGTGCGGTGAGACCACATGCATGTGCGGTGAGACGACATGCATGTGCGGTGAGACCACATGCATGTGCGGTGAGACCACATGCATGTGCGGTGAGACCACATGCATGTGCGGTGAGACCACATGCATGTGCGGTGAGACCACATGCATGTGCGGTGAGACGACATGCATGTGCGGTGAGACGACATGCATGTGCGGTGAGACGACATGCATGTGCGGTGAGACGACATGCATGTGCGGTGAGACCACATGCATGTGCGGTGAGACGACATGCATGTGCGGTGAGACCACATGCATGTGCGGTGAGACGACATGCATGTGCGGTGAGACCACATGCATGTGCGGTGAGACCACATGCATGTGCGGTGAGACCACATGCATGTGCGGTGAGACCACATGCATGTGCGGTGAGACCAAATGCATGTGCGGTGAGACGACATGCATGTGCGGTAAGACGACATGCATGTGCGGTGAGACGACATGCATGTGCGGTGAGACGACATGCATGTGCGGTGAGACCACATGCATGTGCGGTGAGACGACATGCATGTGCGGTGAGACGGGGAAACGAAGATGGCATGCGCTCCCTGTGCATGCGCTCCCTGTGCATGCGCTCTTAAGATGTGGTAGCATTAGGCACTAAACCCCACCCCTCCAGTGTCCCACCACTTGCATTGGCTCAACGCACCTGGTGACGTGGAGGTGGAATGACGGAGAGGGTGGGAGATTGTAGAGATGGTGAGACGGCAGGGAGAGGGCGGTTGTGGAGGAGGCATGAGGGAGAGATGTGCGAGACAGGGGCTTTAAGAATGCATTGTGGCACGCAGTGCACGTCGCACCACACACCCACTCGCACTCACCTCCCTCAACTCCCTCCGCCTCCCCTCCTGCGTGCCACGTGGCGGTGCGTCCAGTGCCGCCCATCACGAGCCCCCGCACGCGCGCCCCCCCCACCTCCACCGCGGGCAGCTGCAGGCGCTGCTGCCGCCGCTCCGGCACGGGGAAGGGCGCGGGGAGGGGCGCGGCGGACGAGGCGGTGGGGGCGAGGAGCAGCAGCACGCCGTGGCCTGAGGGGTGGTAGGCGATGGATAGCCTGGGCACACGGGGTGTGGGGTGATGGGGGGACGGAGGGGAGGAGGGGGTGAAGTGAAGGCGAGTTAGAGAGGTACAAGTGAGTGAGAGAGCGTAATGCACCAACGACCACATTCCGCATTCCCAGTTACCCCCTGCTAGTCAGCGAATCAGCTTGCAGTACTTGCCACATCACACTCCTCACCACCCAGCATTCCCGCCCCTCATTCTCCCCGCCTTCCTCGCGCTTCCCTCCGCCACTCCGCATTCCGCGATGACCGCACCGCCGCTCGTGCGCGGCCTCCCTTCCCCGCCACCCCACCTCCCTGACTGCACGCGCATTCCCTCCCAGCCCCGCGCCAGCCGCCGAAACGTCCCGCCCGCCTCTGTCGCCACGCGCGCAGCCCCGCCGCCACTCACCACTGCGCGCTTGCGCCGACGGCGGCAGGTTTCGCTCGGCGCGCGAGGAGCGAAAGCAGATAGAGCGCGCCGAGTACGGCGGGGCCCACCAGCGGGAAGTACCGCAGGTTGCGCGCGGAACCCGCGGTGCCCACCGCTCTCCGCGCGGCGCTGCTCCGCGCGTGCGGCGGCATTTTGCGCGGAACGGTCACGGAGCTGAACGGCTGTTGGTGGCTCGGAAGCGAGCTGCCTGTGGTTGTATCGAGCGGCTTATAGCGGAATCGGAGGGGCAGAGCATCCCCATTCACCATCTCCTATGCGGGCGACATTAACGGAGCCAGTGAGGAGCCGCGCGGTAGTGTGGGATGCGAGGAGAGGACGCGCGGAGAGGACGCGCGTTGAGGCGCAGGAACGAACGGACACGCGGATCGTTCAGCGCGGACGAGGCGCAGTTTTATCACCAAACCGAACCTCAGGGCGTGTAAAATCGGCGTGCATTTTAAAAAATGGGGTTTGGCCGGGTTTTTGTCGACCAAATATGGTCGACACTTCTTTCGCACATGTCGACCTGATGGCCGAATTAGAGTCGACCAGTATTTGCAGGTCTGCAAATTTTACAACTTTGCAGGCCGAATTGCTGGCCGACTCCAGAAAACTTGTAAAATTTGCAAGTGCTACAGTAGGAACGTTTGTGCGACGGGGTCGCACATATGACGGCGAAGTCTCTGATTCGACAAGAGAAAATAATCTGTCGTTCTGCGAGACTGTGCGACGTCGCACGTGACAGTCGCTCACGGAGTCGACTACTTGGCCGAATTGGAGTCGACATGGTGTCGAATTCGAGTCGACTTTCAAAACGGCCATCAATTTCGTTTTTTATTCGCGAAATTTGCGATGGTCGCGAGCTTCTTCATGAAACTCGCAAACGGGTTACTTTCGCCAATTCGGCCATTCGGCTTGTGGCCGAATTTTTAGGTGCAGCGATTTTACACGCCCTCAATGAGAAGCTTCAAATATCTAGGGGTTTGAGAAGTTGGTAACACAACCCAGCTGTACAACCCCGCCCGCACCCTCCAATCCAACCCAACTGTCCCACCCAAGTCATGTCCCTCACTTGTTTGTGATCGCTGTCTCCCCGCGCGCGTCGTTGGTGCGCGTTCGTAGAAGCGCTCTTTCCCATGTCTTCCTCGTCGCACCACCACTCCGCGCGCGCCTCGCTGCGATCTCGCTGGCACGGCGGCGCGCACAAGGCGGGGTACGGAATCCGCGCGGCGCACGTCATCCAGGCGTGCGCCTTCGCTATAGTCACGCTCTGGCTCTGCTACCACTGGTCGCACGCCCCGCGCCGCCAGCCCCCGCGCGACGCGGACCCGGCCGCGGCGAGCGCGGGGAGGCTGCAGGTGCGGGGGCTCGTGGTGGAACGGCCCAAGCCTAAAGATGTGGGTCGGCGGAAGAGCCGCAGCGTGATCTCCCTGGAGGGCCCCGGTGACCGCGACCTGCTGCCGGGGAACGGCGCGCTGGCGGACGCGGAGGGCGCTCGCGGCGGAGGGGCGCTGGCGGGGGGAGATATCGTGCGGCGCATCGTGGCGAAGGCGGGCATGGCGCAGGCTCGCGGCGTGAAGCTGAAAGACCTGGTGGAGGCGAAGGCGCAGGGCGGGGGGAACCTGCTGGGGGAGTTCGGGGGGGAGGCGGAGGAGGAGGGGGAGCGGGCGTGGGAGGAGGAGGGGGAGATGGAGGAGCGCGCGCTGGTGGACCTCAAGGGCGGGGGACGCGAGGCGAAGGTGGTGCAGCGCGCACTGGACGAGACGCGCGCCGTGGAGGGGGACGGCGGGGCGGAGGGCGAGCGCGGGGGCGCTTCGGCATCGGCGCTGGAGGTGGCGGAGGACGCGGAGGTGGGCGCGGAGAGGGGGGGCGCGGGGGAGAGAGGCGCGGAGGGCGGGAGGAAACAACAGGCGGGGCGGGCGGGGGAGAGGCAGGGGGAAGGGGGGAACGGGAGGTTGTTTAAGGTGGACGCGAGAGGGGAAGAAGCGGCAGGGATGGAAGGGGAGGAGCGGGGAGGGGAGGAGGGAAAGCAGGGAGGGAGAGAGGAGGATGAGGATGAGGACGAGGCGAGGGGCGAGGAGGATGGGGCAGGCGACACACACGAGGGCGGCAGCAGCAGCAGCGGTGGCGAGGGCGAGGGCGGCGCGTGGGAGGGGAAGCAGCAGGGAGTAGACAACAGCAGCAGTGCAGACTACCCGGTTGTGCTGGCGCGCACGAGACGCATGGCACTGCGCCTGCACGCCCCCTCCGCGCGCCTGCTGCTCGCCTTCCCCCCCACTCGCACTGCCATGCCCGCCCATCCACCTGCCCGCCTCACCACCGTGCCGCCCCTGCTGCTGCCGCTGCTGCCGCCCGTGCTGCAGGGGCGCACGCTGTCAGCGTTCCAGGTGGAGGGGGACAGTGGTAGTGGTGCGCCGGGAGGGGGGAAGAGCAGCACGCAGAGCGTGGCGTGGCGGGGGCGCGTGCGAGTGGTTGGAGGTGAGAGGATGTGGGCATAGGGAGAGGGGGAGAGCATCAAGTTCTTTCTCTCGAATGGTCCTTTATTGAATGATGTAGGCAATGTTGTACAACGGGAGGGCAATAAGGTAGGTATAGTGACGACAGCCTGTGTAGCACAAGCTACTGCACGTGAGTGGAGTGGAGCATGTCGGGTGCCCGATGCTCGGCGGAGTGGACGGGCTCCCCGATGCCAACGGGCTCCCCGATGCCAACGGGCTCCCCGATGCCAACGGGCTCGGCTCGGGGAAGGGGCTCGGGGAAGGGGTTCACGGCAGTGGGAGGCGCCACGGGGAGGTGGTGGCGATCAGCGCATTCGCCTGGCCCGCTGCAGTGCATGAGCAGCTCTGGCGATAGCTTTGGAACAGCCCAGCTGCTTCCTTCCCTCGAGGGCGGCTCCGAGTGTCTTGGCTGCCATGCCAGGTGCGCACAGAGGCGCAGCAACTCCAACACTCCGGGCCCGGGGGAGCAGCCATGAGTATCACCTGCCATGCCATGGCCTTCAACCCCACCCACTCCCATGGGGCCATCGGTGGCGTTACTTGTGCTCCTTCGCCCTGCCCTGCCCTGCCCGCCATCCGTACCACCCACCCACCCACCCCACGCCACGCCACGCCACGCCACGCCACGCCACGCCACGGGACGCCACGGGACGCTGTGGGACGCTGTGGGGTGTTGGGTGGAGACGGGGTGCGTGACGGTGACGTCACAGATCCACATGCCACTGCCTGCCCCACAGCGGCGGTGGCGGATGGCCATGTTGCCTTTCAGCCCTCATTCCCCCGCTGCGCGGAAGATCATGAGTCAACCGCAATTCTGATGCACTCGTCACGCAGGGCGTGATGCGTGCCTGTGCGCCCTTGCCCCGTTCTGCAGCGCAGCAGGAGGTTGGGGAGCCGTGTGTCCAGTATTTCAGTGTGGTGGCGCCACTCACATGCTCCTCGCACCTCTTGAGGTACGCCCAGTCGGAACGCCAGGGTGGAGGCGAAGTGAGCTGGGGAGAGGCGCAGATTGTAGGTGAAGGGGATGGCCATCATCCAGTCTGCTGTTCCTGCGCCGATGAGCGACATGAGGCGCTGTGTGTGCCCCATGAGCGGCGTCAGCTCCATGTGCTGGCTCTTCTCTGGGAGCTCGCCATAGCTCTCCGTGTGCACCGCACCGCCAGTGAAAGGCCGTGCTGCCCTTTTGTGGCACGCGCGCCCTCCCCATGTTGGGTGAAGGTGGGGACGGCATCAGGCGGGAGGTTCGCTCCACAAGTGGCGAGTGGGGCAGGTAGAGCTGCTCGGGTCACCAGTCCGGTGGGGAATGGCTCGAAAAGCCACAGCAGCTCTGACAATTGGGGATGGAGGACATCTGTGCGGAGGGTAAGAGGAAGTGCAGGCAGGGGTGTGTTGTGCAGGCAGGGGTGTGTTGTGCAAACCCTTGAAGACCACCGCCCTTTCGATTCGCCTGCGTTGAAGGCAAGGCATTGCGCACGTCCAGGTGCAGCTGCAGCGCCACGCCACGTGGGATGGGTGGTGCTCCAGGTAAGTCGGAGTAGCATCAAGTGGATAAGTGCTTCCGCGCCTCCTGCAATCGCCACACCCAACTGCAGCGCAGCGAACAACCTCGGGGCTGCAGGCGCGGCGAGATGCAGCGCCGCCATGACATGGCGAGATGCAGCGCCGCCATGGCATGGCCACGAGGCAGTGGAGGACTCCGCCCGCCCACTGCAATTGGTCGCGTGGCCCCTTGGGGTTTTGAGAAGGCCAGGAGGCGTGAGGCTGTGACAAGTGACGCCGCTGCGGCTGGTATTTTCCCGGCGATGACTGTGTTGAGCAGCACCAGCAGTAGCAGGTGCTCACGTACGTGTGGATAGTGCAGGGCAGCGTCACGGATGTGCTGGAAGCACGTTCCACTCGCGCCAGCTGCCAGGTGCCAGGTGCCAGCTGCCAGCTGACACTCCGTTCTTGCAGGCAGGTACTCAGGGCGTGGCGCAAGTTGTGTGCGGACATGGCAGGGGTGGGCCACGCACGCAAGGACTCCAGGCACTGTGGGAGTTGGAGCTCAGCTCGTGGGTGCCGGGCGGTAAGTGCGGCCAATGTGTGTGCGCGTGTTGGGCTTAGCGGGGTGGATTCCATTCCACGGCTTGGACCGCTTTCGCCACGCTGCCACGTCTCACCAATGCTGTTGCTCTGGCTGGGGTTCCTGTGGTGTGCTGTCAGCCATGTGGCGTGGCGTGCACGGGATGTCACGTGGATTGCCTCGCGCGCCTCTTCGTAAAGCTCCTCCCAGTCCCCTTGGCGAAATCGGAACAGTCTTGAAGCCACGCCCCCCCAATGAGGTTTCCGTGTTGAGGCAACTCGGAGTGTCAGGTGCTGAAGAAAGACCAGCAGGCGGCAGCCTGCCAGGTCGCCAGGTTGGCTTGGCGGGCGAGTTGCAGGAGGGGGGGTCAGTCAGTCAGTAGGCATGTTGCCAAGGAGTCTCGGATTTCTCGTGGAAAATGGCGGGCAAGTAGGGGCTGGTGAGAGGAAATGGGCTTAGGGAGAGGAGGGGAGCATGAGTTTCTTTCTCTCGTCCTCAATCACTCCCTGCACCGCGCGCTCTCCTCTTCCCTAAACACTTCGGCTTCCCAGCGCCCCTCGCCTCCTCTCCGTTCCCCCACCCCCCCAGCTCCTGCGCTCTCCAGTCTTGTCATTCCTCTCCAGTCTTGTCATTCCTCTCCATTCTTGTCATTCCTCTCCAGTCTTGTCATTCCTTTCGGCCTCACGCTTTCGCTCAACTCACTCGTGCATGCCTTCACCCCTCCTCCCTCTGCGCCCCCTTGCGTGCCGCACACCATGCATGCCTGCCTGCTGGGCGTGCAGGGGACGGCCAGGCAGCGCAGGGAAGGGCGGAAGGCGTGGGGGGGAGGGGAGGGGGAGATGAGGGCGAGGAGGTGGAGGTGCGGGTGGGGGTGATCGCTGAGGTGCTGAGTGCCAAGGCCATCGCTGTCACCTGGACCGTGGAGCCTGCACTCGTACGTGCTGCCATGTGCTGCCATGTGCTGCCATGTGCTGCCATGCCCTGCCATGCCATGCCATGCCATGCCATGCTATGCCATGCTATGCTATGCCCTTCCCTGCCATGCCCTGCGCGCCCTCCTCCCATGTGCAGTGTAGTGCTGCAACGCGCTGCACTCCCTCCCCCCATGCGCTGCACTCCCTCCCCCCATGCGCTGCGCTCCCTCCCCCCATGCGCTGCGCTGCACGCCAGCCGCCACATGCTGTGTTGTGCTGCGCTCGGCGCTCGCCGTCCGTGTGTGCGCTACATCTCATCTCATCTGCACCCTTTGCATGTGTGCCTGTCCTTTCTCTGCCCATTCTTTCCTTGCCATCCCACGTACTTGCTTGCACTTGATCATCTTCAAATTCTCCTTTCTTCCTGCCCCTCTCTTGTGTACCCACTTCCCTTGCTCTGCTCTCGCGTCCTGCCATCACCCTGCCCTGCCCCTTGCGTGTGTCCAACATGCCGCAGCCAGCAGCAGCACGGCGGGCACGGCGCCGCTTTGAAGTGCCGTTGCAATTGGAGCTCAAAGTGAGTTATATCGCAGCATTGAACCCATCGTTTCCATTCCACACCCCACCTGTTGCCTCGCTGTCACACCACAGCACACTGTGCTCAGCAAATCAAGCCTGCTCGTTCCTCGTGCCTCTGCACGCACCGCACCGCCACACACCACTCTCACTCGCCTTCCACTCATTCCCATCCCCCTCGCCTCGCCCCTTGCAGATCCGAGACAGCCCTGTTGGGTGGTACGGAGGCGGAGAGCGGTTCAATGCGGTGAACCAGAAGGGCAACGTGCTGCCCATGGCCACTCGTGACACGCCCTCCGGCAACCAGGTGGGGGCAGGTGGGGGCAGGTGGGGCCAGGTGGGGGCAGGTGGGACCAGGTGGGACAGGTGGGACCACGTGGGACTAGGTGGGACAGGTGGGACCCTCACTTGAAGTGGCAGGGCGAACTTCTTTCCCTCCTATCGCCCTTCCTCTCCTGCTGCTCTCGAGTCAAATCAAGTCCATTGCTATTTTCCCCCTCTTGCCGTCCCTCCCCTCCCATCTCCCCCTTCTCTCCCCCAGGCGAGTGCACGTACAAGGCGAGGCGGTGCCGTTCGTGATGAGACAAGTTTGAGTCGATTAGAATGTCTCCCCACCCCTCCTCGCTGTGCGTCCCGTGCAGGCGGAGCGCACATATAAGGCGGTGCCATTCGTGATGAGCACGTCGGGGTGGGGCGTGTGGGTGGACTCGCACGCGCAGGGCTCCTTCCTGCTCAACCATGCCTCTGACCCCCACCACATGGTGCGCCGCGCGCTGCTGCATGCATGGTGCATGCATGCTGCATGCATGGTGCATGCGTGGTGCATGCATGGTGCATGCGTGGTGCATGCATGGTGCATGCGTGGTGCATGCATGGTGCATGCGTGGTGCATGCATGGTGCATGCGTGGTGGATGCATGGTGCATGCGTGGTGCATGCATGGTGCATGCATGGTGCATGCATGGTGCATGCGTGGTGCATGCATGGTGCATGCGTGGTGCATGCATGGTTGCATGCATGGTGCATGCATGGTGCATGCATGGTGCATGCGTGGTGCATGCATGGTGCATGCGTGGTGCATGCATGGTGCATGCGTGGTGCATGCATGGTGCATGCATGGTGCATGCGTGGTGCATGCGTGGTGCATGCATGGTGCATGAATGGTGCATGCGTGGTGCATGAATGGTGCATGCGTGGTGCATGCGTGGTGCATGCATGGTGCATGCATGGTGCATGCATGTGCATGCGTGGTGCATGCATGGTGCATGCGTGGTGCATGCATGGTGCATGCGTGGTGCATGCATGGTGCATGCGTGGTGCATGCATGGTGCATGCGTGGTGCATGCATGGTGCATGCGTGGTGCATGCATGGTGCATGCATGGTGCATGCGTGGTGCATGCATGGTGCATGCGTGGTGCATGCGTGGTGCATGCATGCTGCATGCGTGGTGCATGCATGGTGCATGCGTGGTGCATGCATGGTGCATGCGTGGTGCGTGCATGCATGGTGCATGCATGGTGCATGCATGGTGCATGCGTGGTGCATGCATGGTGCATGCGTGGTGCATGCGTGGTGCATGCATGCTGCATGCATGGTGGATACAGCAGTGAAGTGCATGTGTGTGCTGGCTATCAGGGCTGTGTGCAGACCTGCTTCCATTCCACCCATTGCCAGTCATGTGCCCAAACCGTGCATCGCAGCTCTCTCACCCCACCACCTCCCCACTCTCACCCGGCCACCTCCCCACTCTCACCCCGCCACCTCCCTATGATGGATTTGACGCTAAGAACCCCAAGCGCCAGGCGTCAAAATGCGTCGTTTTGACGCTTGACGCGTCAAAACCTGAAAACGCTTGACGCTTAGTGTAGAAATTTCATGGCTCCTTCCTGCTCAACCACGCCTCTGACCTGCAACACATGGTGCGCTGCTGCATGCATGCATGCATGCAACAGCAAAGTGCAAGTGCTTGCTAGCTACCTGGGCTGTTTGCACACCCGCTTCCATTTCGGCCACTGCTTATTTTGTGGTCTTACTGTGACTCGCAGCACTCTCACCCCGCCATCTTCCCACTCTCACCCCGCCATCTTCCCACTCTCACCCCGCCTTCTTCCCACTCTCACCCCGCCATCTTCCCACTATCATCCTGCCACTTCCCCACCTTCTGCCGTGTGTACCATGCCCCACCTTCTGCCGTGTGTACCATGCCCCACCTTCTGCCGTGTGTACCATGCCCCACCTTCTGCCGTGTGTACCATGCCCCACCTTCTGCCGTGTGTACCATGCCCCACCTTCTGCCCTATGTACCATGCCCCACCACCGTCGCCCCTGTGTTACTTGTCTCTGCTCACTTCCCGCCAACCCCCCTTCACCCCACACCTTGACGCACATCTCTCCTCTCACACTGCGCCTCACCACCCTCCTCGCCCTGCCCCCTCTCTCTCCCCCATCAGGTGCTGCGCTACCCGCTCTTCACCGCGCTGCGCGTGGTTTTCATGGCGGGCCCGCGCCTGCTGGGCGTGCTCGCGCTCTTCTCGCGCCTCTCCGCCTCACGCCCCATCCCGCCGCCCCTCTGGGCCTTTGCGCCCTGGAAGGGCCGCGACGTGCACCGCAGCAGCCAAGAGGTGCGGCAGGGGTGACGGGTGTGCGGGTGCATGGGGCAGAATGGGAGGGTGTGGGGGGGGGGAGAATGGGAGAGGTCATGGGCGCATCGCATGAAGGTGGAGGAGGTGTTGGCGTGTGAGGGGCGCATGGGAGGGGCGCATGGGAGGGGCGCATGGGAGGGGCGCATGGGAGGGGCGCATGGGAGGGGCGCATGGGAGGGGCGCATGGGAGGGGCGCATGGGAGGGGCGCATGGGAGGGGCGCATGGGAGGGGCGCATGGGAGGGGCGCATGGGAGGGGCGCATGGGAGGGGCGCATGGGAGGGGCACATGGGAGGGGCGCATGGGAGGGGCGCATGGGAGGGGCGCATGGGAGGGGCGCATGGGAGGGGCGCATGGGAGGGGCACATGGGAGGGGCGCATGGGAGGGGCGCATGGGAGGGGCGCATGGGAGGGGCGCATGGGAGGGGCGCATGGGAGGGGCGCATGGGAGGGGCGCATGGGAGGGGCGCATGGGAGGGGCGCATGGGAGGGGCGCATGGGAGGGGCGCATGGGAGGGGCGCATGGGAGGGGCGCACAAGTGGTTTTGAAGTGGACACGGGGATGCACGAGACAAGCAGCTGTGAAACAACCTGGCAGGCGTCCTGTGCATGGGCTCACGTGTGTTGGCGTCCTGTGCACGGGTTCACGTGTCTTGGTTGTTACGGACCTGCATGTGCCTCTCATTCTGCCTCTCATACTGCCACACATGCCACGCTTCTTGTCTTTAATGTTTATTGCATGGGGCATGATTGTGCATATACATGTGGCATGCATGCGGAACACATGCGTGTTTCACCCACGCAGGTATTGGAAGATGCGGAGAAGCTGCGGCAGCAGGGCATACCGGGGTCGGTGATTCTGATAGACAGCCCGTGGGAGACGAGCTACAACGACTTCACCATGAACCGGCACCAGTTTCAGGATCCCCAAACGCTCTTCTCCAAGCTGCATGCCCTCGGGTGCGCTGTGCTGCTGGGTGCGGTGTGCTGCTGGGTGCGGTGCTGTGCTGTGTGGACGTGTGGCTGTTAGCATGGTGCGCACATTCACATTATCCTCTCACTCTGCTCATCATCCCTATCTTCATCGTCCTTCTCCCATCTTCTCGCCCCTCTCCCCTCGCCCCTCTCCCCTGCCCCTCACCGCTCGCCCCTCGCTGCTCGCCCCTTGCAGCTTCCGGGTGGTGTTCTGGGCGACGCCGTTCATCAATCTGGTCAACCGGGTGGACATGCGTGGCATCACGCCCACCGCCGCGCCCAACTACCATGAGGCGGCGCAGCAAGGCTTCCTCGTGCGCAACGCCACGGGGCACCCGCAGGTGGTGCGCTGGTGGAAGGGGCGCGGGGCGCGCGTGGACTTGAGCAACGCGGAGGCGGAGCGGTGGTGGCGCGGGCAGATGGGGAAGATGCTGCAGTGGGAGGAGGTGTTTGGGGGCGTCAAGGCCGACGACGGCGAGGGCGCGTACTTTGAGGCGGGCGCCGTGTTCCATGATGGCACGCCTCTGGAGCTCATGCGCAACAAGGTGAGCTCATGCGCAACAAGGTGAGCTCATGCGCAACAAGGTGAGCTCATGCGCTACAAGGTGAGCTCATGCGCAAACCTCAAGGTGAGCTCATGCGCAACAAGGTGAGCTCATGCGCAACAAGGTGAGCTTATGCGCAACAAGGTGAGCTCATGCGCAACAAGGTGAGCTCATGCGCAACAAGGTGAGCTCATGCGCAACAAGGTGAGCTCATGCGCAACAAGGTGAGCTCATGCGCAACAAGGTGAGCTCATGCGCAACAAGGTGAGCTCATGCGCAACAAGGTGAGCTCATGCGCAACTAGGTGAGCTCATGCGCAACAAGGTGAGCTCATGCGCAACAAGGTGAGCTCATGCGCAACAAGGTGAGCTCATGTGCAACAAGGTGAGCTTTGCATGTGCGCATGGGTGTTTGGTGTCCTCCAACTAGCACGTCTTGTCCACCACACCCCATGCATACTTCAATCTCCTCTTCTTCGTGCTGTCTCGACCGTGCCAATGCATCTGCCCCTCTGCCCTCTGCCTCTCATACTGCCGCTCACTTTCCACCCTCTCACGCTCGCTCGCTCTGTATCTCCATGTGCCTCGCCTTGCCACCTCGCCTTGCCACCTCGCCTTGCCACCTAATCCATGACCTGCCCCCATGGCAGACGTGCAGCTGTAGAGCAACAAAGTGACCTCCCTCCGCATGCTGCATGGTTGCTTGTTTGAACGTGTGTTTTCTATCCTCCTACTAGCACATCTTGTCCAGCACACCCCAACCATCCTTCCATCTCGCCTGTGCCAATGCCTCTCGCCCCAACCAACCACCCTTTGCTCTCTGCCTCTGCCACCAACTGTGCTGCCACCAACTGTGCATCCTCTCACGTGCATCCTCTCACGTGCATCCTCTCACGTGCATCCTCTCACGTGCATCCTCTCACGTGCATCCTCTCACGTGCATCCTCTCACGTGCATCCTCTCACGTGCATCCTCTCACGTGCATCCTCTCACGTGCATCCTCTCACGTGCATCCTCTCACGTGCATCCTCTCACGTGCATCCTCTCACGTGCATCCTCTCACGTGCATCCTCTCACGTGCATCCTCTCACATGCATCCTCTCACGTCCATCCTCTCACGTGCATCCTCTCACGTGCATCCTCTCACGTGCATCCTCTCACGTGCACCCTCTCACGTGCATCCTCTCACGTGCATCCTCTCACGTGCATCCTCTCACGTGCATCCTCTCACGTGCATCCTCTCACGTGCATCCTCTCACGTGCATCCTCTCACGTGCATCCTCTCACGTGCATCCTCTCACGTGCATCCTCTCACGTGCATCCTCTCACGTGCATCCTCTCACGTGCACCCTCTCACGTGCATCCTCTCACGTGCATCCTCTCACGTGCATCCTCTCACGTGCATCCTCTCACGTGCATCCTCTCACGTGCATCCTCTCACGTGCATCCTCTCACGTGCATCCTCTCACGTGCATCCTCTCACGTGCATCCTCTCACGTGCACCCCATGTGTCCATGTGCCTTGCCTCGCTACCCTGCCGCCTTGCCACACCATCTCCATGCACCCACCTTGGCTTGGCTTTCTCTTGCCTTACCTAGCCACCGTCCCCACCCCTCGCGCACCCACGCAGTACATACAGCTGTACCTGGCCAGCATGCAGCGCTTCATCAATGAGAGCGTGGGGGCCACTCAGGGTGTTGTTCTCGCCCGCTCTGCCTTCACAGGCACCGCCAGGTGATTCCCACCCCACCCTGCCAGGTGATTCCCACCCCACCCTGCCAGGTGATTCCCACCCCACCCTGCCAGGTGATTCGAAATGATTCCTTTGCCACCATCCACGTCTCCATCCATGTTGCCTTGTGCTCCCACCACCCCCTCAACCGCCTTGTGCTCCCACCACCCCCTCAACCGCCTTGTGCTCCCACCACCCCCTCAACCGCCTTGTGGCACATGGGCAGTGAAGTGTGCCCCTCCTCCCCTCCCCATCCTCACCTCACCTCTGCTGCCTCACCTGCACTCCATGTACTTTCACCGCCTCACCTGCACTCCATGTACTTTCACCGCCTCACCTGCACTCCATGTACTTTCACCGCCTCTGCATGCTGCCTGTTGCCGTCGCCTTCACCACGCCCGTCACATCGCCACTATACTCGGTCGTTTCCCAACTCCTCTCAACCCCACCCCCCCCTGGGCAGCTCCTTTGTGTGGGCGGGCGACAACAGGGCGTCCTTCTCTCAGTCGGACGGGCTGCCATCGGTGGTGGTGGCGGGGCAGACAGCGGCGCTGTCAGCGCTCTTCCTGTGGGGCAGTGACATCGCGGGCTACCTGGGCAAGTCCATCCCGCGCAACGTCTTCATCCGCTGGACGCAGTTCGGGTCAGCCAGCCGCCTCACCCACCTCCGCTTAAAAACACCTTTGTTAACGTCTTCTGCTCCTCTGTTCCCCCACACGCCGACCGTTTCTTGTCCCTCTTTGCCCCACCTGCCAGCATCCTGTCCCTCACTCACCAAGTTGCTGCTGCCTTCCATTCTTCCCTCGCCCCACGCCTAACCTGTCTTGTCCGCCCCACGCCTAACCTGTCTTGTCCGCCCCACGCCTAACCTGTCTTGTCCGCCCCACGCCTAACCTGTCTTGTCCGCCCCACGCCTAACCTGTCTTGTCCGCCCCACGCCTAACCTGTCTTGTCCGCCCCACGCCTAACCTGTCTTGTCCGCCCCCCCTCCCTGCCAGCGCGCCCCCCCTCCCTGCCAGCGCGCCCCCCCTCCCTGCCAGCGCGCCCCCCCTCCCTGCCAGCGCGCCCCCCCTCCCTGCCAGCGCGCCCCCCCTACCTGCCAGCGCGCCCCCCCTCCCTGCCAGCGCGCTGTCTCCGCGGATGCACTGGTTCGCCCGCCACCAACCTCTTGTCCCTTCGCCGCTCTCTCTTCCCCACCCTCCTCCTCTCCCCCATCCCCTTGCCCAGCGCCCTGTCCCCGTTAATGCATCAGTTCGGGCAGGCGAACCTGACAACTTATTCCCCCCCATCCGACCCCTCTTCTGTCTTGCCTCTTCCCCCCCCTTTCCCTTTCTGCCAGAGCGCTGTCCCCGCTGATGCATCAGTTCGGGCAGGCCAACAACGGCCCGTGGGACTACGATGCCGTCACGCTGCGCATCTACCGCCGCTTCGCCCGCCTGCACACTGCCCTCGCGCCGTACCTGCTGCGCGCGGCACGCCTGGCATCCAGCGAGGGGCAGCCGGTGATGTGCCCGATGGCGCTGTGTGCGCAGGGGGATGAGGGCTCGGAGAGTGGGCGGTGGGAGGGGCAGTACCTGCTGGGGGGCGACCTGCTGGTGGCACCCGTGGTGAACGAGACCAACCGCGTGCAGGTGAGGCTTCTTGCACTGCCTGCAACACCACTTCATGCTCTGCCGTGCAGGTGAGGCGTGCAGGTGAGGCGTGCAGGTGAGGCGTGCAGATGAGGCGTGCCTTGACTTGCTTTGCCTTCCCCCAGACTACGGTGTGCGAGGCACAGCATCATGCATGCAGATAGTGCATCATGCATGCAGATAGTGCATCATGCATGCAGATAGTGCATCATGCATGCAGATAGTGCATGCTTCATTCACCCACATATAGTCTCCTCTTCATGCAGCTGCTACGGCAGGTGCTACAGCAGGTGCAAGTTGACACGGCCTTTCTGACTTGACTCCATTTCTTCGTATTCCTTCGCTCCCTCTTGCCTCCCTTCCCCCCGTTCACACCCCCTACACCACACGCCTCATTACCACCACCCACGCCACCCCTCACGGCACCCGTGACGGCACCCGAGACGGCACCACGGCACAGGTGTTCTTCCCGGCGTCCACCCCATACTGGCGCCATCTGTTGTCGGGGCGGCGGTACAGCGGCGGGCAGGTGGCAGCGGTGGCGGTGCCACTGGAGGAGGCGGCGGTGTTTGTGAGGGAGGGCGCCGTGATGGAGGTGCTGCCGGATGACACCGACACTCTCGTGCCGTGTGGCGCGCACATCCTGCCATCGGTCAAGTGCATGCCCAGGTCAGTCCGCCCTCCTCCCATGCCCACGTCAGTGAGCCCTCCTCCCGTGCCCGGAGCAGGCGCATCTGTTGTTATGCTGCATTGTGACTGTGCCCAGGTGGGTGACTGTGCCCAGGTGGGTGACTGTGCCCAGGTGGGTGACTGTGCCCAGGTGGGTGACTGTGCCCAGGTGGGTGACTGTGCCCAGGTGGGTGACTGTGCCCAGGTGGGTGACTGTGCCCAGGTGGGTGACTGTGCCCAGGTGGGTGACTGCATTGACTGGCAGCACGCCAGTGCGGTGTAGCCAGCCCGTGATGGAGTTGCTGCCTCACCACACGGACACGCTCGTGCCCTGTGGCGCTCACGTCCTCGTGCCCTGTGGCGCTCACGTCCTCGCCTCCGTCAATGCATGCCCAGGTCAGGCTCGTTTCTTGCCCACGTGCGCCCTCCCATGCCGAGGTGCGCCCTCCCATGCCGAGGTGCGCCCTCCCATGCCCAGGTGCGCCCTCCCATGCCCAGGTGCGCCCTCCCATGCCCAGGTGCGCCCTCCCATGCCCAGGTGCGCCCTCCCATGCCCAGGTGCGCCCTCCCATGCCCAGGTGCGCCCTCCCATGCCCAGGTGCGCCCTCCCATGCCGAGGTGCGCCCTCCCATGCCCAGGTGCGCCCTCCCATGCCTAGGTGCGCCCTCCCATTGGTTACCGTGCTGCATTGTGGGGCGCAGATGATTCATGCAGATTTGTACCACTCCCGAGCACAGGTCGAATTTGAGGGGCACTTGGTATCCATGTGCTGTGTTGCACTGCGGCGTGTATGCCTCATGCCACACCACTGTGCCTCTGCACCCTCTTGCCCTTTACCCCTGCCAGCCATCGCACCATCCAGCTGTGGCCGGGTGGGGCGGGCAGCACGGAGCTGTGTGTGCTGCTGCGCGTGTCCCACCACTACGAGGGCACCGTCACTCCTGCCTCCCAGGGACTGGCGGGCGGCACTGCCGGGTCTGGCAGCAGCGTGGGCGAGGGCAGTGGCGACAGCCGTGCTGCCCACAGCGGTAGCAGCAGCAGTTCTACAAGTGGTGGCACCGGTGGTGGGAAGATGGGCATCGAGTTAGTAGAGGGAGAGCGCAGTGCAGGTGGCAGCTTGGCAGGTGGGGAAGGTGGAGAAGAGGGAGATGCGGAGGCGGAGGGGGGTGGGGGGCTGCAGGGTGGGGGTGATGGTGATGCGGCGAGGGGCGAGGGTGAGGGGGTGGAGGATCTGCCTCAGATGGACGCTGCGCAGGAGGACGAGGGGGGAGGGGGCGGTGCAGGAGGCGAGGGCAAGGAGGAGAGCGATGTGGGAGTGAGACGGGCGAGGAGACTGCTGGGAATGAGAGAGGGTGCTGTGCAGGGGGTTGAGGCGGGTGTGCTGCGCTTGCGGAGCCAGCAGCAGCAAGGGGGGGCGAGGGGCGAGAGTGGGGGCAGGCGAGTGGTGGAGGTTGCATGGGGGGGTACGGCGCGCAGGGAGGTGCATGTGATGCTCATGTTCGAGCGCGTCCCACACGTCACTCTCACACTGCTGCCGCCCGCTGGTGCCGCTGCTGACAGCACACAGGAGGCCCGGCGTGTGCCGTGTGAGAGTGCTGAGAGCCTGGACAGGCCGCTGTCTCTGTGTCGTCTGCACCTAGAAAAGGGAATTACACGGATAGTTTATCCTGTGTGAGATACTGTGATATGCTTATCATCCTTCCCCAGATGTGTGTACAGCACGGCTTAGGTACGTTTCACTAAATAGTACTTTGATGTTTCCAAATCCAAATGAAGTGAAGCAACACATCCAGGCAAAATGTGCAGTGTTTGCTGATAAGAATTAAAAAACAAGCTGAAGACAGTCGTTTTCGGTACAAAGAAACTCGACAATGGACACTGGGGTACATACAATACCCGTGCAAAAGACAACCGGTACATACAATGCGGTGGAAAGATTTGCTTTTTAGGTGTAATGCGGTGAAGAGTGGTACGCTGCCTTTGTGACGCCTTAAAGCCAGCAGGCAAAATAGTGACCCCCCCCTTCTAGTTGGGTCCAACTTGAATCAGCTGGTAAGCACAAGTTAGAAATATATCGAACTTCCACAGCAACCGAGCAGGGCTGGTGTACCCAAACGTTTGAACAGGAATTACGACCAATCAAGAGCATCGCCCCAATGTGCAGAGACACAAACATGCCCATATGGTTTTCGCACAGTAGAGCGCTGGTGTTCCGCCGCTCTCGATTAAAAAAACTGACCTACTAGTCGACGATTCCTAGAGCGAAACAACACAAACTGGACACGCCCTACCAAAACACTACGCAAACTCGTCACGCCAAGCACACGACTCGATGGTCTCACTCTCATATCGCCAACACCCAGCCGCCTCCCTTCCGAACGCTCCCGTTCACAGCTAATAACGTAAATTCGTCCACCATCGGAAGCAAAGTAGGCGTCCACCAGCTTCAAACGATTTTAGGGTCTGACGCGGAGCGCGCCTGCTGCCGCAGCGGGATCGCCTATACCCCCGCTAGGTGACCGACTCTTCAGCTATTGTACGCATTGCAAGAATACTACAGGGAGACATGACATCGACGTGCAGGAGTTAGGTCGACCAAATAGCGGAGCTCCATCGCCGCTACAGACCTTCACGACAGTAACCTTCGCCAGTGATTGCAACTCTTGCTATCTGGAGCAGCTGGGAGACCGGGTAAGCCAAGGAGACCGGGAGATGGGCGGCAGTCGAGCGAAATGCTGCCCGTCTCTGTCTGACGGGCAGCATTCGCGCGCATGGCGGAATGCGCCTGTCTGACGGGCAGGTTATGCGCGAAATGCTCAGCGGGCGCGCGAAATGCTGTCTGTCTGACGGGCAGCATTCGCGCGCATGGCGGAATGCGCCTGTCTGACAGGTAGCAGGCGCAAAATGCTCCCGCTAAAGCGCGAAACGCTTCCCGTCACTGTCTGACGTGCTGCATGCGCGCGCAGGGCGGAGTGCGGCCGTCTGACGGGCAGCAGGCGCGCGAAATGCTCAGCGGGCGCGCGAAGTGCTGCCCGTCAGACTGCCGGGTGGCATTCGCACGAAATGCACAACCACGTCAGTCTGACGGGCAGCATTCGCGCGAAATGCACAACCACGTCAGTCTGACGGGCAGCATTCGCGCGAAATGCACAACCACGTCAGTCTGACGGGCAGCATTCGCGCGAAATGCACAACCACGTCAGTCTGACGGGCAGCATTCGCGCGAAATGCACAACCACGTCAGTCTGACGGGCAGCATTCGCGCGAAATGCACAACCACGTCAGTCTGACGGGCAGCATTCGCGCGAAATGCACAACCACGTCAGTCTGACGGGCAGCATTCGCGCGAAATGCACAACCACGTCAGTCTGACGGGCAGCATTCGTGCATTCGCACGTCCGCACCCCCATTCCCTGTCCCCTTATTCCCTGCTCCCCCATTCCCTTCTCCCCCATTCCTGCTCCCCCATTCCCCGCCACCCCATTCCCTGTCCCCCGATCCCTCGTCCCCCCATTCCCTCTTCCCCCATTCCCCGCTCCCCCATTCCCTGTCCCCCAATCGCCTGCCCCCCCATCCCCTGTTCCCCCATTCCCTGCTCACCCATTCCCTCCTCCCCCATTACCACCTTCCCAATTCCGTGTTCCCCGGTTCCCTGTCCCCCATTCCCTGTCCCCCCATGCTCTGTACCCCCATTCCCTGTTCCCCCATTCCCTGTTCCCCCATTCCCTGTTCCCCCATTCCCTGTTCCCCCATTCCCTGTTCCCCCATTCCCTGTTCCCCGGATTCTCCGTCCCCCCATTCTCTGTCCCCCCATTCCCTGCCCCCCCATTCCCTGCTCCCCCATTCCCAATTCTCCCATTCCCTGTTCCCCCATTCCATGTCCCCCAATTCTCCGTCCCCCCATTCCCTGTTCCCCCATTCCCTGTCCCCCGATTCCCTGCTCCCCCATTCCCTGCTCTCCCATTCCCTGTTTCCCTTTTGAGCCGCTCCCCCAATCCCTGTCCCCCAAATGCCTGCCCCCCCATTTCCCTGTTCCCTCATTCCCCCCTTCCCCATTCCATGTTCCCCCCATTCCCTGTCCCCCCATTCCCTGCTCCCCCATTCCCTGTCCCCCCGATTCCCCGTCCCCCCATTCCCTGTTCCCCCATTCCCTGTTCCCCCATTCCCTGCTCCCCCATTCCCTGCTCCCCCATTCCCTGCTCCCCCATCCCCTGTTCCCCCATTTCCTGTTCCCTCATTCCCTCTACCCCGGATTCTCCATCCCCCCATTCCCTGTTCCCCCATTCCCTGTTCCCCCATTCCCTGATCCCCCATTCCCTGTTCCCCCATTCCCTGATCCCCCATTCCCTGCTCCCCCATCCCCCGCTCCCCCATTCCCTGCTCCCCCATTCCATGTCCCCCGTTTCCATGTCCCCCCATTCCCTGAGTGGGAAATCCCTGTTCCCCCATTCCCATGTTGTACCCACATTCCCCGTCCCCAAATTCCCCTCTCCCCCATTCCCCTCTCCACCATTCCCTGCTCCCCCATTCCCTGCTCCCCCATTCCCTGCTCCCCCATTCCCTGCTCCCCACCTGTTCCCCCGTTCCCTGTCCCCCATTCCATGTTCCCCCATTCCCCGTTCCCCCATTCTCTGCTCCCCCATTCCCTGCTCCCCCATTCCCTGCTCCCCCATTCCCTGCTCCCCACCTGTTCCCCCGTTCCCTGTCCCCCATTCCATGTTCCCCCATTCCCCGTTCCCCCATTCTCTGCTCCCCCATTCCCTGCTCCCCCATTCCGCCCTCCCCCATTCCCTAATTCCCCATCCCCTGATCCCCCATTCCCTGATCCCTCACTCCAGGTACGCAATAGAATATCACCTTCTATCCAGCGTTTATGCATTGTTATGCTGCCCGATTCATTCTTCTGAAATCACTCTCACCTCCCACACCAAACCCCCAGTTGCCTGTAGGAACCCCACTAAGATCACTCTCACCTCCTCAACTGACAGCGGTGGGGCTATAAGCTACGTTGGTGACAATTACACGAGCCTTAGTCGTTCTCCCACTGCATCCTTTCTCATTCACTCACTGCTGCCATGTTCCCCCAGGTCCTGCTCCCCCAACCCCTGTTCCCCCATCCCCTGTTCCTCGGATTCCCGGTCCCCCCATTCCCTGTCCCCCGATTCCCTGTCCCCAGATTCCCTGTCCCCAGATTCCCTGATTCCCCGTTCCCTGTTCCCCGTTTCCCTGTTCCCCCATTCCCCGCTCCCGCATTCCCTGTCCCCCGTTTCCCTGTCCTCCCATTTCCTGAGTGGGAAATCCCTGCTCCCCCATTCCTTTCTCTTCCATTCCCTGTCCCCCAATTCCCCCCTCCCCCATTCCCTGATCCCCCATTTCCTTACAGGGAAATCCCTGCTCCCCCATTCCCTGCTCCCCCATTCCCTCTCCCCACAATCTCTGCTCGCCCATTCCCCGTTCCCCCATTCCCTGTTCCCCATCCCCTGTTCCCCCATCCCCTGCTCCCGCATTCCCTGTTCCCCCATTCACTGTTCCCCCATTCCCTGTCCCCCCATTCCATCTTCCCCCATTCCCTGTCCCCCCATTCCCTGCCCCCCCATTCCATGTTCTCCCATGCCCTGTCCCCCCATTCCATGTTCCCCCGCGCCCTGTCCCCCCATTCCATGTTCCCCTACGCCCTGTCCCCCCATTCCATGTTCCCCCATGCTCTGCCCCCCCATTCCATGTTCCCCAATGCCCTGTCCCATACACTGCTACAGTCATATTTCACCATGTGCTGCCTTCTGACTACAGTCAATGCTGCCATTCCTTTATGCTCACAGCTGCTGTTACACTACGCTCACTGCCACCGGTTCATTACTCTTACTGCTGCCTATGCATGTAAAGCTCTGTGGCCATTGTGTTCCACACACTGCAAACATTGAATTTCACTATGTGCTGCCATTCCTGGGTCCTCTCTGCTGTCATTCGTTGAATCTATCAGCAGCCATTCTATTGCACCTCCTGCTGCCATCCCATGACACTGTTGCCATTCTCAAACATTCACTGAACCTATAAAGTGAGTGAAATGGGTTTGCTGCCACTCCATGACAAGCCGTTATACCACACCAGTAGCTATATGTATCCATGCCTTGTGTGCAGGACCGGGTGACCCACCAGTGCGCAGACCATTCATGCCGCCCCGAAAACAGCTTTGGAGCCTCCCAAACAGTTAGTATTTCAAGAGGTACTGTTTACACAATCCACCCTGGAACACACATATGACTCACTGAGTTCCCTCAGATGCTCATTGGGTCCTCTCGCTCATAGCCTACTAGCCTCCATTTCACTCAAATAATACCCACCGACCCATATGTTACTCACCGACTACTCGCATGCCTACCCTCCATCCTACCGACCAACCTACCCACCAGCATACCCTCCAGCCTACCCAGCAACCAACCCACCAGCCTACACTCCAGCCTACCCACCAACTTACCCTCCAGCCTACCCTCCAGCCTACCCTCTAGCCTACCCTCCAGCCTACCCTCCAGCCTACCCTCCAGCCCACCCCATCCTATCCTCCAGTCTACCTACCAGCCTACCCTCCAGCCTACCCTCCAGCCTACCCTCCAGCCTACCCTCCAGCCCACCCCATCCTATCCTCCAGTCTACCCATCAGCCTACCCTCCAGCCCACCCCATCCTATCTTCCAGTCTACCCTCCAGCCTACCCTCCAGCCTACCCACCAGCCTACACTCCAGCCTACCCTCCAGTCTACCCTTCAGCCAACCCTCCAGCCTACCCTCCAGCCAACCCTCCAGCCTACCCTCCAGCCTACCCTCCAGTGTTTCCTCCAGCATACCCTCCAGCCTACCCAGGCCCCCAGACACCCCCACACAATAACAACCCCACCCACACCCTCCAGAGCCTGCCATCTGTCCTCCATGGCACGCTCCCCACCCCATGACATACCACCCGCACACGATAATCACTAGTATCCTCTCACCCTTTCCCCCCTTCGCGTCAGAGTATTCCACTCACACTGCTCTCGTGCCACAGTTGCCCCCAACCTGGGTAGTTGTTATACCCCACTCGAGACCGTTTACCTCCTAAACCGCTCCCCAATTCTTAGGTGGGAAATCGATATTGCTGCGCACATCTTCATACCGTATCTCATGTGGCCTCCTGTACTGGAGTAGTTTCTGCCAGCCATATTCACGCCTTCCGTTTTCTCCCCACTGTTGTTTGTTGGGCTTCCCACAAAACAGGCACCACCATCATGTGTCCCTGCCCGTCAAACAGCTTGGCATCAACCATCAATAGTGTTGCGTTACTGCGTACCTATTCACTACTCTTTGATTAGGAGGCAATGCTTTTGCTAAACTTCACATACTCTCTAGTGGTCTGGTACACACACACACACATGTAGATCTTATACAACAAGTACATATAGCAGCCACGCATGAACAGCGTCATTCGCTCAAGTACCCCAACTATCAATCTCAAAGTCAATGACATCCGGCACAGGGCCTCAGATTCGTTTGAGGGTACCCTGTGGACTCAGGGCAGTTTTTAAGGATTCTTATTTTGTCCTGAAATGTCAGGACTGAACAAGGGTGGGTATGCTGTAGGGTCAGTGGTACAAGTGACATTATCCTGCCCCGTCAGTGCTACTTTTCATTTTATCCTGTGCACTTGGTTAAAAGGCTGGTTTAGTTTCCCTTTCATTTTCAGTAATCACATCACAAACCAATCAATCAGGCAGAGCAGAGCACAGAAATACCGTAGTACCGTAAGTTTTTCTAATAAACATGCACTTCAAAATCCATCATCCTCCTCCTCCTGATCATCTTCAAAAGCATCATCATCATTGTCCCCCCCACTGTCTACAGCATCCCCATCCTCAGCGTGGTGATAGTCACGCGTCTCTGCTAGTGACCCCCGGAACCCTGTGCCACTCCTCCTCGATACATCCACCTTTGCTGCCTTTCGCTTGGTGGGTCGCCGCTTCTTGGTGCTGCGCCATAGTGCCACGACTTCGCTCCACACCATGTCGTAGTCTAGCAAGCTGAGCGTCATGAGGTCGGCCAGCTTCGCGTCGCACAAGCTGGTCCGGATCCAGCTCTTGATCACATTTTGGCGCGAAAATCCGCGCTCGCACTCCCTTGGCTCCCTTGGCTCACCGTCGGTGTCCACTCCCTGCACTTGGCTGGTCCGGCTGCATGCAGCACTGTGTCGAGCAAGGAACGGCGATAGCAGAGCGCTCGACCCAGCACCGAACTGCTGCCCACAGTCAATGTACCGCTCCCTGATGAAAACTTCAAGGCGCCTCATCTGGGAGTGAACCGCCGTCAAATCCACATGTGTTCGGGTTTCGGGGCAGGGAGGACAGACCACACAAAAGGACAGTGAGTAACAAACCAGTTGAAACGACATTTCCGGAAAATGTGTAGCAAATACCTCGCGCCTCTGGAAAAGAAGGTTGAGCATGTTCAGCTCGACGTGTACATCCGCCAGGAAGTACACGTAAAAGTGAAACTTCAGGCTTGTGACCATTTGGTAACAAGGTTTATCCAGCTGCTCCAGGAGAACCACCACCGCCAGTAACACCTTCACGAACCGCGCAATCGCGTCACCACGGCTTAACCAGCGGACGGCGTGGATGCCTTGCAGCTCCAGGTTCGTCCGGGTGAAGACGGACTGGAGCTCCTTGAATGTTGCATGCGAGGTCGAGCTGCGTCCGAGATGCTCCGCCAAAGCACGGATGAGGACGTCAACCATCTGGAGCTCCGGGAGGGCTTCAGCAGAGTCCTTTGCGGCAAGTGCCTCCCTGCCGGGCATAAAGCAACAAGGGCGTCAGACAGTCAGAATAAATTCTCTCATATGGCTATGCAGAATTCACACCTGTGGGCGATGCAGTGGCACGAAACCAGGTGTGGGATGTAGAGTCGAAGCCGCCCAGTCAGACCGTTGGTGCCACCGAGCATGACTGGAGCGCCGTCGGTGCTGATCCCTGCGATCTTGCCTAGGGGAATGTTGATGCTGTCGAGAAAACCGACGAGCACTGCATACAGTGATCCTGCATCACATTTGTCCACGGTCAAGAGCGTCAGAAACTCCGTGGTCACTTCGTGTTCTCTCAAAAAGGTGACGAAGACGATCATGTGCTTCCCCCGCACGCGGTCGGTGCTCTCATCACAGCTCAAGCCAATGAAGGGGCTTGAGTCTATGAACTCGCGCTGCTTCGCACGAAGATAGCTCGCCGTAGCCGACACCAGTTCCTGGAACCCGTACCTGCACAGACACAGATAGAGAACTCGTGTGTTAGGCCATGAAAGTTTGGACCGTTACGGCAACCACATTGTAAATTACAGAAATCGAAGGCATCACTTACGTTGTATAATAAGCGCCGTAGCCGTTCTTTGGGAAGCCTGGAGTCTCGCGGGAAGCAAGGTGCCGTACGAGTTGCACCCACATCTCTATGGGTGCGTCGGTCTTTGTAATGAACAGGAGCGTGTCCAGCAGCGACTCCACAGCATCATGCTCGACGTCACGCGCCGTCGGGCAGTCGGGGATGCGATGCTGGCCGGTTGCTTTCGCCAACGCCAGCTCCTGGTTGCGAATAGCGTCCCTGTGCTTCGTTGTCCGCTGATGTCGCTGCATGGCTTGCGTCTGCACATCCAGTGCCCCCTCGCCTTTCCCGAAGTTCGTACCTGTGCCTCCATACTCCATACACACAGTACACTTCATGGAAGGGAATCCATATGAGGTCTGACAAATGATAAGCCACGGGAAGTCCTCGTTCCACCTCCTCTTAAACATGAGCAAAGCTTCCTGGTACTTCTCCTCAGCGATGTCGGGTATTTCGGTGTCAGAGGAAGCAGTGGGGCCGGTTTCAACAAGCACAGTGGGTTCCGGATCTTGCCTGGAGACGGACAGCACCGCAGTGTTGTCTGATGTACGGACGAAGGACAACTTCGTCTGGTGGTATCGATGCGCGGAGACCTTCTTGCTCGGAGGTCCCTTCCGGGTTGTCCCAGCGGCCTTGGAGCACTCCCCCTGCGTACGAATCGGCGGAGGAGACGGCTCATTATCAACCACGACCGGTGCTGCTGTCGAGGGAGAAGGCACGGGCGGCTGAGACGGCGACGGGAAGGTTTCAGCAGCGACAGCGGTAACATCTACCGTGGATGGTGGCGGCAGCTGAACGGGCCTGGAGCGCAGGAAATTGAGGCCTGTCAACCCTACTGGCCCGACCGTTGGGTTAGGCATGGCGGGTGCTTCACCATCGCCCGCCGGCGATGGGTCAGCCATGGGCGAACAGCAGAGGACGATTGTAATCAGAGACACACCTACGAGGAGCTAGCAAAATCACGGGGAAAACAAAGGTTATTGGGTGTCAGCCAGGGGTTTGGTAGGCACTCAACAGAAGGCTGGAGAGGATGGAGGAAGAGACGGAATCAGAAAGATTCCTGAACCTTGCCATCCAAACCAACCCCATACACATGGCGACTCGACCAAGGGTGTCGCGGCGCCACAAAACAGTCTTGATCTGGGCAGGCATGCGTGACTCCAGAAAAATCAGCGGCGCCAGCGAGGCATGGTGGCGCTTGAACATTCGTTGGTTGTGTCTGCATGCGGGTGTGTGTGGGTGGATGAAAACAATGTTTACACGCTAGGAGGGAAGCACGTGATGCCAGCGTACAGCAAAGATGGCCGTGCTTTCCCCTCGTGTAAAATGAGCGCGGCGCACTCTCATTGGTCGATATTACAGCAATGCAGGTTTCCACGGTTGGCGCGGCGTGGCTCTGTGCCAGCAGAGGCAACAAAGTCAGGGCGTCAATTACGGAGCGTAACTTACGCTGTACCTGGTCGGTGGTTGGGTACACTAGGCCCCGGGCGAAATTGGCACAGTACTCGCTTCAGGACGACTCTCAACACTATACTGACTCAGCAGGGCTGAACCTACAGCCCTATACTGAATTTACAGCACGCAAAAATACACTTCTACTGAAATTACAGGACAACTATTGCGCTTATGCTGTTTTTCCAGGACTGGCACACGACAGCTATCCTGAATTCAGGAGAATCAGGATAAATTATCCTGATATCTGAGGCCCTGATCCGGCACCACCCACTGATTAAAGCCAGCAGGCAAAATAGTGACCCCCGTCCCAGTTTGAAAGAGTCCTGCGAAGTGCTCAAGGGGTCGGGCCGAAACAACACTGATTCAAACAACTGAAATGTTCAGATTGAAGTGCTCAATGTCCCCCGGATTGCAATGCTCGTAACGGCCATCACCACTTTCTGGATATAGTTCGCTGATCACGACCAGGCCCCCAGATATCAGCGTAAAACACGCTGATTACGCTGATTTTGTAGCTGTGAATTCCGTTTTCCCTGAAAAATCAGTATATGCTTCAATTTTGCACTGTAATTTCAGTATTTGTAATTTTGCCACACTGACCATTTTGCGTGTTTCAGAACGAGTAACACTGACGAATCAGTATACTTCAATGAGTCACACTGAAACGGACTTGACCGCGTGGGGGGGGGAGGGAGGGGGGGTACGCGACGCGTTTACAGACTGTACCTACCTTCCCGTGATTCACGAAACCCCACCCCACCCACACACTTGGAATCTTTTCACATGCGCTGTACATCAGCCTGTGCGCGCCGAACCGTTTTGCCTATTTGGAAGCCATCACACCAGAGTACGATGAACCTAGTTCACAACTGCCCAATGAGAACACAGACAACACACCACTGGTGGCAGGGTCCACACCAACACGCCATAAATTATGGCAGTGGGGTGGGGGTGTTGTCATCTTGCCTGGAAAGACGGAAACCCAGGACCACGATCCCTCGCCATGGCGGCTCGGGAGAGGGGGTACCCCCATCTACTCCCTCATTCTGTTCCTGCACTCGTCGTGAACACCTGCAGGAAGTGACGTTCGAGCTCAAGCAGCAGTAGCTTCCCTCTCAAGCTCGGCACGCTCAGCAGAGCTGAGCAGCCATGGCGGATTCGACGCCCGAAGGTGAAAACCCTGAATCCGTCGCAGCCACGAAGCCAGCCGCCCTTACTGGCCTAGACTTCTTACGACGAGCTTCAGCTGCTCCCGCGTTAGTCCCGCCATCAGCTCCTACCGTTATTTTCCCTCCCTCGGGCCCCAAGGCACCTACCATCTGGACGCAGGGCGAGTGTTCGACGCATGTCGACGCTGCCGCATCACCTCCTGTCGCTGCCGCATCAACTCCTGCCGCTGCCGCATCAACTCCTGACGATGTCGGATCAACTCCTGCCGCTCCCGAACCCACACGGAACCGTCATCCTGTCGCTGCCGGAACTACTCGCGTCGGCCCCCGTCTCAAAAGGGGTATCAAAGTGACGTACCGCCAAACAAAGATCCTGTGGGGTGCCAGTCAAGCTACGCCAACGTCTGGTGTGGGAAACTCCTCCCCGAAGGCCCGACAGCGTAAACAGAAGGGGAAAGCGGTTGAGGTCACTTCCGAAACAGAACTGCCCGACAGTCGAGGAGAAATACCAGGATGCCTTATTTATGTTCAACAAACAGTGGTCTGACGACTACCCGTGGCTTGTTCTGTGTCAGACGAGTGCAGGGTTCCCATCAATGAAGTGCTCGGTCTGCATTGCGCACGACGGTGTGGGCACGAACTTCGGCGCCAAAGGAGAAGGGGCGACCGATGTGCAGACCCAGGCAATGCGGAAGCATCAGCGCACAAGGAAGCACCGTCGCGCTCTGCGCAGACAGAGGACAGCCGAGGCGGCGCTCAAAGCTAATTGCCGGATTGACGACAACCCGAAGGTGAAAGACGTCGAGAAGGAGCGCCTGATCGCGCTATGTGAGACGGCACTCTTCATCGCTAAGTCCGACGCCCCGATCGAGATGTACGTGGACCTCGTCCGACATCTAGCGCAGCGCGGCACACTGGGCTTCCCAAAGAGCAGTTATGGTGCCTACTACACGACGTAAGTGACACTGCTCTAGTACATATCGGTGCAGATTGTGATCTACGTGAATCTATCACTAACCACACGCGTTGATGCCCGTGCAGGTACGGATTCGAAGAGATTACCGCCGCAATAGCGACATACCTTCGTGCGCGCCAGAGAGAGTTCATTGATTCGAGTCCACTCATTAATCTGAGCTGCGACGAGAGTACGGACCGCGTCAAAGGCAAGCACATGATTGTGTTTGCAACCTTTCTGCGTGAGCATGCCGTCACCACAGAGTTTCTGACTAACCTCTCCATCGAGAAGTGTGATGCAGGATCTCTTTATGCTAAGCTCACACGATTCCTTGATAGTATCAGCCTGCCGCTGGAGAAGGTGGCGGGTATCAGCACCGATGGGGCACCTGTGATGATAGGCAACGACACGGGCTTCGTTGGGCATCTTCGACTGGAGATCCCGCACGTGGTGGCTTCTCACTGCATCGCACACAGGTAAACTGTCGCTGTGTTGGTGTTCTTGCAGTATGAGATGTGCAACGTGGTATGTCGCAGTGCGAGTTCTAACACCCCCACCTGTGATTTTTTCCACGTGGCAGGGAAGCGCTAGCTGCAAAGGAGGCGGCTTAGGCACTACCAGAGCTTGGCATAATCGACGCGGTTATCCGCGCAGTGGCGGAAGATCTCGGCAGATCCAGCAACTCCAACCGCAAGTTCAAGGAGTTGCAGGAAGTGTTCACTCATACCAACCTCGAGGTCCAGGGGATCCATTCCGTCCGCTGGTTGAGTCGCGGCGATGCAATCGCCCGATTTGTCCGCGTTCTGCCTGCTGTCATCGTTATGCTCGAGGAGACAGACAAGACCATGTACCACCTGGTGACGTCATTCAAGTTTCATTACTTCCTGTTCTTCTTGGCAGATGTGCACACGGCACTCAACGCGCTCAACCTGCTATTCCAGAAGCGTCAGGTGAGTTGTTGAGTTACGTCTTGCAGTTCTCTTCTTCTCCCAGGTACTTATCTTTTCTTTCCATGTACCAATTCTCCCCCTACCAACAGGTTGACCTCACTGCAGTGCACTCCCAGGTGAGGCGGACCATCATCTACATGGAGCAGAGGTACCTGAACTGTGGCCAGCAGTTTGGCGGTGGGACCAGCGAGCTGCTGTCTGCATTCCTCGCGCGGCACGCCTCGCCCGACTGCCGTGAAGTGACTGTGGAGGGGGTGGACAAGGAGGGTCAGCCCCGGGTACACAAGTTCCAGCTGCACGAGGAAGCAGTGAAGGGATACACCACCAGCAGCGGGGACATGCAAGGCTGCTACACCTGCTGCCGCTCATTCGCTCGCGAGCTGGTGTACAGCCTCGAGCTGCGCTTGGGAGACCTGACGCGGTTGAACGGGGCGAAGCTCTTCATGCCCCGCTCGTGGCCAAGAGGCGTCGAGGCAAGAGACGCAGAGTGCAAGGAGCACCTGCACGGCCTCGTCCATCTGTTTCAGGCCAAGAACCGGGACACGATCTTGCCTGGTGAGCTAGAAATAGAACCCCCCTGATCTGCATGTATGCATTGCCGTTTCCGTGGTTGCGTTATTCCCATGTTGTGAGCTTGACTTTGTACCCGGTTGTGCTCTCCCGTTTGGCAGGTGTCCAGAAGCGTGCAGCACGAGCGGAGCTGCGCACGTTCTAGTCGGTGCTCTCCACTGCCCCCAAGGAAGAGCAGCCCTTTCACGCAGGTTTGAAGGCCATCTTGCAGACCAGCGACTGGCAGACCAGCTACCCCAACTTAGTCCGTCTGTGGGCTGCGGTCGCTGTTCTGCCGCTCAGCACAGTCGAGTGCGAGCGTGGCTTTTCCCGCCAGAATGTCATCAAGTCGTGGCACCGGACGAGTCTCTGTAACGCCAAGCTGGGAGATTTGTTGGCAATGAGCCTGCTCAATTACGACATGGAGTGGGAGAAGGTGGTGGACATCTGGCGGAGCACCAGGAAAAGGCGCCCCAGCAAGCGCAAGGAGCAAGCTGCGCCAGAGAAGGAGCGGGCCAAGGCCAAGTTTGTTAAGGGGAGTGGCCGCCGGGTGGTGCAGGTGGAGGAGGAGGAGCTAAACGAGGGCGTGTATGGTTCTGCAGGCGATGGCAGCGAGAGTGATGATGATGCCAGTAGCAGTGGTGATGATACGAGCGTTTCTTCTGATGATGACATGACAGAAGCTAGTTAGTTAGTGGTAGATTCAGGCAGATCTGGAGGTAATGGTGCTGTTTGTCACAATGATAACTTTGGTTGCATGCATGCACTGTTGCATCAGCTTTGCTTTTTTGGTTTTTTTTTACACTGCAGGTTCAGTTTAGTAAGATTTTTTACACTGACAGGATCAGTATAAAGAAAACCACCAACGCTTATTTGGACACCTGATTGGCAAGGGCACGCTGATCCATCAGCATACCCTCAAACCAATCTGAGGGCCTGTTGGAAACATATAGTTTACGCTTCTGGAATATCGAGCACTATGACAAAAAACGAAGCAGGCCCACAAGCGAAGCGACACCGAGTCAACCGAGCTACAGCGAAGCGGTTAAAGCCCGAGGTCAGCATGGTATTTGTTCAAAGTTCATGAACATTAAAGCGTGTGAGCGAAGAGCAGCGAGAAACCATTTCGGATATGTTGCTGTGGCAAAAATATCAGGTCAGACGACCTGGCGCGCCTATTCGCCACACAGAGATTTGTAAACCACCCAACCCGCCTTGGGGTGTGCGACAAACCAGACCAGCTAGATGAGAAAAACCACCCACCCGTCACATTACCGTGAATGCGAAAGCCATCCCAGCTAGGTAAACTTGTGTTAGATAGAGCAATAACCTATGAGAAGTATTCGCTCCCCGCTCTTCATCTCGACAGCGCATCGCCGCAGGAAATACGAAGGGTTTAGGACTTCACAAGCGCATGTACAAACTAGTCATTGTGGGAGCGCACCTCTCCGACCTTAGATAGTCGCACCTCCCCTCTCTTTATCGAGCTTCTCCTCCCCCCGTCGCGACTCCCCTCGTCGCGCATCCCCTCCCACCGTTGCGCCTTCCGAGGTCACTCCACCCGTCCTTTCGTCACGCATCCCCCTCGTGCCTCGCTTCCCGTCGTCGCGCTGTGCCTCGCCGTGCTTCCCATCGTGGCACTTCCCCTCCCCGCGTCGCGCCTCCGCTCCTTATGTCGCCTCCCTGCGCCGCGCCTCCGCTCCTACGTCGCCGCCCCGCGTTGCGCCTCCCCTCCCCTCAACGCGCCAGCTCCCGCGCCTCGCTGCCCCTCGTCGCGCCTCCAACCCCCCTGCCCTTTCCCGACCTGCCTCATTCCCCCCTCCGTTTTTCCTCATTCCCCCCTCCGTTTTTCCTCATTCCCCCCTCCGCTTCTCCCTATTCCCCCCTCCGCTTCTCCTCATTCCTCCCTCCGCTTCTCCTCATTCCCCCCTCCGCTTCTCCTCATTCCCCCCTCCGTTTCTCCTCATTCCCCCCTCCGTTTCTCCTCATTCCCCCCTCCGTTTCTCCTCAATCCCCCCTCCGCTTCTCCTCATTCCCCCCTCCGTTTCTCCTCATTCCCCCCTCCGTTTCTCCTCATTCCCCCCTCCGTTTCTCCGCATTCCCCCCTTCGCTTCTCCTCATTCCCCCCTCCGCTTCTCCTCATTCCCCCCTCCGCTTCTCCTCATTCCCCTCTCCGCTTCTCCTCATTCCCCCCTCCGTTTCTCCTCATTCCCCCCTCCGTTTTTCCTCATTCCCCCCTCCGCTTCTCCTCATTCCCCCCTCCGCTTCTCCTCATTCCCCCCTCCATTTTTCCTCATTCCCCCCTCCGTTTCTCCTCATTTCCCCCTCCGTTTTTCCTCATTCCCCCCTCCGTTTTTCCTCATCCCCCCCTCCGCTTCTCCTCATTCCCCCCTCCGTTTCTCCTCATTCCCCCCTCCGTTTCTCCTCATTCCCCCCTCCGTTTCTCCGCATTCCCCCCTTCGCTTCTCCTCATTCCCCCCTCCGCTTCTCCTCATTCCCCCCTCCGCTTCTCCTCATTCCCCTCTCCGCTTCTCCTCATTCCCCCCTCCGTTTCTCCTCATTCCCCCCTCCGTTTTTCCTCATTCCCCCTTCCGCTTCTCCTCATTCCCCCCTCCGCTTCTCCTCATTCCCCCCTCCATTTTTCCTCATTCCCCCCTCCGTTTCTCCTCATTTCCCCCTCCGTTTTTCCTCATTCCCCCCTCCGTTTTTCCTCATTCTCCCCTCCGCTTCTCCTCAATCCCCCTTCCGCTTCTCCTCATTTCTTCCTCACCCTCACCCTGTGCCCGCTGCTCCTCCTCTGTCCCCTCGGCCTCCCCATTCCTCCCCATTCCTCCCCATTCCTCCCCATTCCTCCCCATTCCTCCCCATGCCTCCCCATGCCTCCCCATGCCTCCCCATGCCTCCCCATGCCTCCCTCTGTGCACCCCCCGCACCGCCCGCATCCCGTCTTGCCCCATCAGGTGGTGGACAAGGCAAACCAGCTGTTGCGCCAGTTCTACCATGACTGGCTGCCGCTCACCATCGCCGCCCCTCCCCGCTGCCTCTTCCGATGCCACTGCTGCTACGTCAGCAGTCGCCGGCATGCATGCTGACGTGATAGTGAGCGTGCCGGTTTTGTGCAGCGTCATGCATGCACATGGCGGTGGCAGCGTGAGCAGTGTTCTCCCCACTCCATTCAACGTCCTGCGATCTCTATGGCCCTCAACGGTCACCTCATGCTGCTGTGCGTTGCTGCTGTGCACTGCTGCTATTTGCTGCTGCCATGCTGGTGTTACGTTATCTGAACAGAACACCTCCTCTAGGCCTCCCCGTTCCTTTCTGTTAGAAACAAGCAGCAGAAAGCTAGAACAGGCAAAGAGGGCTTTCGACTAGCAGCAGCAGGATACATATAGGAAACCCTAAATTGGGCTGTACTCGCTACAGAGTACCCCACTGCAGGCTAGACAAACAACATAATCTGACACACCCCCATAGCCAAAGTGGGGTGTAATCAGCACAATTAACAGGCAGAGCAATAGTTCACAATGATAAGCAAAGCTAGAGGCTATCACAGAGGGCACGTGAGGAGGAGGAGAGACTGTGGGGGCGAGAAGATGGGAGAAGACGGTTGAAGCTGCAGACACACGGGCAACAGGAGCGGCGCGCACGGTGGCTACCGGAGCAAGGGCCCCGGACTACAGGAGTAACTGGCTCCGCGGCTAAGACGAGCGGCAGGAGCAACGGACCCACGGACGACTAGCGCAGCAGGCTCTCTGGGCTACCAGGCGCAGAGCCCCGGACTACAGGCGCTGCGGACGACAAGACGGCTGCCTCCACTCAACCTCCCCCAGCTGTCCCACACCCCTTTCACACACCCCCTGCTGTACCCATAGCTCCACTCACACGCCACCCCCCTAGTACCACTCCGACGGCTCCCACACATCCACCCCCCTCAGCGGCAGCTGCAGCAGTGGGAGACGGAGGAGGAGGAGGAGCAAGGGACGGCGCACACACCCCCAGACTCGTCACCCCCAAACCCTAACACAGGCAGCACGGGGCAGGAGCACGGGCAGCAGCGGGGGTGGTGCTCGTGCTGAAGCGGGACGGCGCGCGGCTCCCCAGGGCGCCGCGACGGGGCAGCGGGGGCCGTGCGCGGCTCCCCAGGGCGCCACGACGGGGCAGCGGGGGGCTGCGCGCGGCTCCCCAGGGCGTCGCGACGGAGCTGCGGGGGCCGCGCGCGGCTCCCCAGGGCGCCGCGACGGGCGCGCGGCTCCCCAGGGCGCCGCGACGGGATGGCGGGGGCCGCGCGCGGGTCCCCAGGGCGACGCGACGGGATCGCGGGGGGCGCGCGCGGGTCCCCAGGGCGACGCGACGGGATCGCGGGGGGCGCGCGCGGGTCCCCAGGGGCGGCGCGACGGTCGACGGGGGGGAAGCGCGGGGGAGGAAACCGCTGCGCGCCTTGGGGCGCACGGCGGGCAGAAAAAACGCCATGCACCCCGAGCGCGTGGCGGGAAGAAAAAACGTCGCGCGCCACGGGGCGCGCGACAGACAGGACAGCAGCGGAAGCTAACGGTGGGCCCACAGGCTAGGAACAAGCAGCAGAAAGCTAGAACATGCAAAGAGGGCTTTGGACTAGCAGCAGCAGGATACATATAGGAAACCCTAAATTGGGCTGTACTCGCTACAGAGTACCCCACTGCAGGCTAGACAAACATAACATTCTGACACTTTCATCCAGGGTTTGCGATCCCTGTGAGCCCTCAGCTGTCACCGGATGCTATGCGCCGCTGCCACGTGCCCGTGCCTTGTGGCTGCTGTGTGCATCTGACCTGCAGTCACCTGACTGACGCTGCTATGAGTCGTTGCCTTGTGCTCATGTTACCTCATCTGACCTGCACGGTCCCCCTCGCCCTCTCATGCTCTCCCCCTCCATTCATCCATGGCAGGTCATCCCTGTGAGCCCTCAACTGCTGCCCTTATGTGCTGCATGTGTAAAACTACCTTGTGCTGGTGTTTGCATCCAACCCATGCACATGCAGCGTCGCTCTCGCTCGCAAGCACTCGGGTACCCACACACTGGACATGTGATGGGATAGATGTGATGGGGTTGAACGGAGTGTGCATGGCCTCTCTTGTCAAAATCATAGGCAGAAACGATAGAACAGGAAAAGAGGAGTTGGACTAGCAGGCAGTTGAGTATATATAGCAAACCCTAATTTGGGTTGTACTCGCTATAGAGTACCCCACTGCAGGCTAGACAAACATCACATTCTGACACAACCCCATAGTCAAAGTGGGGTATAATCAGCACAACAAGCAGGCAGAGCAATAGTTCACAATGATAAGCAAAGCTAGAGGCAGTCACAGAGGGCAAGTGAGGAGGAGGAGGGACTGTGAGAGGAGTGGAGATAGGAGGCATCGGGCGAAGCCGCAGACACACGGGCAACAGGAACGGCGCGCACGGTGGCTACCGGAGCACTCAACCTCCGGACTACAGGAGTAACTGGCTCCGCACTAAGCTGCAGGAGCAACGGACCCACGGGCGGCTGGCGCAGCAGGCTCGCTGGGCTACCGGAGTACTCAACCCCCGGACTACTGGCGCTGCTGACGTCACAACGGCTACCTCCGGTCAACCTCCCCCAACTGTCCCACACCCCTTTCACACACCCCCTGCTGTACCTCTAGCACTGCTCACACGCCACCCCCCTCGTACCACTCCGACGGCTCCAACACATCCACCCCCCTCAGCGGCAGCTGCAGCAGTGGGAGACGGAGGAGGAGGAGGAGCAGGGGACGGCGCACACACCCGTCACCCCCATACTCGCCACCCCCACACTCGCCACCCCCAAACCCTAACACAGGCAGGAGCGCGGGCAGCAGCGGGGGCGGTGCGCGGGCAACAGTTCGGGGGACAGCGCGCGGCTCCCCAGGGCGCCACGACGGGGCAGCGGGGGGCCGCGCGCGGCTCCCCAGGGCGTCGCGACGGTCGACAGGGGGAAAGCGCGAGTCTCCGGGGGCGACGCGATGGTCGACGGGAGGGAAAGCGCGGGTCCCCGGGGGCGACGTGACGGTCGACGAGGAGGAACGCGCGGGTCCCCGGGGGCGACGCGACGGTCGACGGGGGGGAACGCGCGGGTCCCCGGGGTGACGCACGAGCCAGGAAACCGCCGCGCGCCTCGGGGCGCACGGCGGGCAGAAAACCGCCGCGCGCCAGAGCGCGTGGCGGGAATGAAAAACGTCGCGCGCCACGGGGTGCGCGACAGACAGGACAGCAGCGGAAGCTAACGGTGGGCCCATATGCCAGGAGCGTAACTGCTCTGATAGCATGTCAAAATCATAGGCAGAAACGATAGAACAGGAAAAGAGGAGTTGGACTAGCAGGCAGTTGAGTACATATAGCAAACCCTAATTTGGGCTGTACTCGCTATAGCCACTGCAGGCTAGACAAACATCACATTCTGACATCTCTCTCCGCCTCCACTTTCCCTCGCCCCTTCCAACCCCCCTCTCGCTCTCCCCAGGTGTATCCGCGTGTGAGCGACAAACTCCTGCTGCTAGCAACGCAGCTCAAGCAGCTCACTGGGGGCGGCGGATGGGAAGAGAGATGCTGCTGCTGCTGCCGCTGCTGTGCGTCCCCGGCAGCTGACGCTGGTGTTTGCTTCGTCGATGCAGGCAGCGCACCACCTCTTCCTGCTGCTCTCTGCTTTCCCCCTCGCCTTGCTGCCCTTTGCCTTTTCTGAGTTCTCCTCCCGCCAGTCGCAGCGCCAGCGCATGTGAGGAGGAGAGGCGGGCAGGTGAGGAGGAGAGGCATGCCATGCAATGCTATGCTATGCCATCCATCCATCCCCACCCAACCCCCTCAAGCCATTGCACACGATAAGTAGTGAGAGCCACCTTGGCACCCTGCTGCCCCTCCTCCCTGTTCTCAGTGCCCTTTACGATCTTCTCCTCTTTCCCCCACCCCACTCCCCCCCCGACCCCCCCATCCCACCCCCCAATCAGCCATTACACAAGATCTGCAGTGTGTGGGCCCTTCCAATTTCCCCCTACCATTCCTCTCAGCTGCCCAACGCCGCCACTCCCCGCCACTCCTCTCAGCTGTCCAACCTGGATATATTCAACTCGACCGCCTTCAGATGCCGATGCTTCGCATGAAGGTTACAATGTAGCTTAGAGAAAGTGCTCCCCATTTATTTGCAACCACTCCATTGAACTTCAAGAGTGTAAGAAAACTTGCAGTACCTCAAAATCGCTACTCACAAGACTGCCAATCGCATAATTTGAAACGCTTGCAGCTACCCTAGGTGGGGCTGAATTCACATGTTGCATCACATAGAACAGCTGGAGTCAACACTGAGTTCCGGGCATACCCAATACACCCCTAACACCACTATTACCACGGGCTAATCCACGTTCCTAGAAACCTCCAGCGCACAGCATCCAGCTAGCCCCGTGTCTTCTACAGATACTTAGGGAAACATCTCTCACAGCCGCCAGAGTGCTCTCTGAGTGCCTCTGGCGTGCTGGCAGGCGACAGACTGCATGTTGGTCTCGCCCCACGGCACAGCGACATGCCTTGCCTTTCCCTGCACCACTCTGCACTCCCCAGGCCCACCACAGCGCAGACCAGCCTTGCCCCACCTCGCATAACTTGACGTGCGCTGCCGCCAGGGGATGGGGGAAAGCAGGGAAGGGGATGGGGGGAAGAAGCAAAGGGGATGGGGGGAAGCAGCAAAGGGGATGGGGGGAAGCAGCAAAGGGGATGGGGGGAAGCAGGGGAGGGGAGGGGGGGAAGCAGGGAAGGGGAGGGAGGGAAGCAGGGAAGGGATGGGGGGGAATTAGGGAAGGGGATGGGGGGAAGAAGAGAAGGGGATGGGGGGAAGCAGGGGAAAGGGATGGGGGGAAACAGGGAAGAGGGGGGGGGGAAGCAGGGAAAGGGATGGGGGGGAAGCAGGGAAGGGGATGGGGGGAAGCAGGGAAGGGGATGGGGGGACATGGGAAAGCAGGGAAGGGGATGGGAGGAAGCAGGGAAGGGGATGGGGGGAAGCAGGGAAGGGGATGGGGGGAAGCAGGGAAGGGGACATGGGGAAGCAGGGAAGGGGACATGGGGAAGCAGGGAAGGGGATAGGGGAAAGCAGGGAAGGGGATGGGGGGATGCAGGGAAAGGGATGGGGGGAAGCAGAGAACGGGATGGGAGGAAGCAGGGAAGGGGATGGGGGGAAGCAGGGAAAGGATTGGGGGAAGAAGAGAACGGGATGGGGGGAAGCAGGGAAAGGGACATGGGAAAGCAGGGAAGGGGATGGGGGGAAGCAGGGAAGGGGATGGGGGGAAGCAGGGAAGGGGATGGGGGGGAAGCAGGGAAAGGGATGGGGGGAAGCAGGGAAAGGGATGGGGGGGAAGCAGGGAAAGGGATGGGGGGGAAGCAGGGAAGGGGATGGGGGGAAGCAGGGAAGGGGATGGGGGGACATAGGAAAGCAGGGAAGGGGATGGGGGGAAGCAGGGAAGGGGATGGGGGGAAGCAGGGAAAAGGATGGGGGGGAAGCAGGGGAGGGGAGGGGGGGAAGCAGGGTAGGGGAGGGGGGGAAGCAGGGAAGGGGATGGGGGGAAGCAGGCAAAGGGATGGGGAGAAGCAGGGAAGGTGATGGGGGGAAGCAGGGAAAGGGATGGGGGGAAGCAGGGAAAGGGATGGGGGGGAAGCAGGGAAAGGGATGGGGGGGAAGCAGGGAAGGGGATGGGGGGGAGCAGGGAAGGGGAGGGGGGGAAGCAGGGAAAGGGATGGGGGGGAAGCAGGGAAAGGGATGGGGGGGAAGCAGGGAAAGGGACATGGGAAAGCAGGGAAGGGGATGGGGGGAAGCAGGGAAGGGGATGGGGGGAAGCAGGGAAGGGGACATGGGGAAGCAGGGAAGGGGATGGGGTGAGAAGGGGATGGGGGGAAGCAGGGAAGGGGATGGGGGGAAGCAGGGAAGGGAGGGGAGGGGGGGAAGCATGGTAGGGGAGGGGGGGAAGCAGGGAAGGGATGGGGGGGAAGTAGGGAAGGGGATGGGGGGAAGAAGGGAAGGGGATGGGGGGAAGCAGGGAAGGGGATGGGGGGAAGCAGGGAAGGGGATGGGGGGAAGCAGGGAAGGGGATGACCATGGGAAAGCAGGGAAGGGGATGGGGGGAAGCAGGGAAGGGGACATGGGGAAGCAGGGAAGGGCATGGGGTGAGAAGGGGATGGGGGGAAGCAGGGAAGGGGATGGGGGGAAGCAGGGAAGGGAGGGGAGGGGGGGAAGCAGGGTAGGGGAGGGGGGGAAGCAGGGAAGGGATGGGGGGGAAGTAGGGAAGGGGATGGGGGGAAGAAGGGAAGGGGATGGGGGGAAACAGGGAAGGGGATGGGGGGAAACAGGGAAGGGGAGGGGGGGAAGCAGGAAAGGGATGGGGGGGAAGCAGGGAAGGGGATGGGGGGAAGCAGGGAAGGGGATGGGGGGACATGGGAAAGCAGGGAAGGGGATGGGGGGAAGCAGGGAAGGGGACATGGGGAAGCAGGGAAGGGGATGGGGTGGGAAGGGGATGGGGGAAAGAAGGGAAGGGGATGGGGGGGGGAAGCAGGGGAGGGGAGGGGGGGAAGCAGGGAAGGGGAGGGGGGGAAGCAGGGAAGGGATGGGGGGGAAGTAGGGAAGGGGATGGGGGGAAGAAGGGAAGGCGATGGAGGGAAGCAGGGAAGGGGATGGGGGGAAGCAGGGAAGGGGATGGGGGGAAGCAGGGAAGGGGATGGGGGGAAGCAGGGAAGGGGATGGGGGGAAGCAGGGAAGGGGATGGGGGGAAGCAGGGAAGGGGATGGGGGGAAGCAGGGAAGGGGATGGGGGGAAGCAGGGAAGGGGATGGGGGGAAGCAGGGAAGGGGATGGGGGGAAGCAGGGAAGGGGATGGGGGGAAGCAGGGAAGGGGATGGGGGGGAACAGGGAAGGGGATGGGGGGAAACAGGGAAGGGGATGGGGGGGAAACAGGGAAGGGGATGGAGAGAAACAGGGAAGGGGATGGAGGGAAACAGGGAAGGGGATGGAGGGAAACAGGGAAGGGGATGGAGGGAAACGATGGAGTGAAACAGGGAAGGGATGGGGGGGAAGTAGGGAAGGGGATGGGGGAAAGAAGGGAAGGGGATGGGGGGGAACGGGGAAGGGGATGGGGGGAAATAGGGAAGGGGATGGGGGGAAACAGGGAAGGGGATGGAGGGAAACAGGGAAGGGGATGGCGGAGTAGTATGGCTGCCCATAATTAGTACAACATGGTTTTCAAGTTTACTGAAAGTGAACAGTGCTCCATCTCCCGTTGGGACTTCACCCGGAAGCCTTGTTTTGTCGCTGGCCAATCATGCATCAGAGTTGCAAAACCTCTCCGCTGTAGAAGCGACGGAATGCTTCACTTCGGGTGGTAACTTGGTTTTTGGCGAGTTCATATTCAAGAATCTTGAATTTGAAAACAGCCATGTGGAACTCGGGCTTTAACAAAAGCGACAACAGCAGGAAGTTAAAGCGAAGGTCAAAGGTCAGCGACCTTTGACTCGATGAAACAGCACAACAGCAAGGACAAATAACTGACTCGTTATTGAGCAGTTACCCGAGTCGTCGCTGTATCGAACTGCACTAGCAGTTGCAATTACAGTTAAACACAAAGTGATTTTATCCCTGATATTCCTGTAATCTTATATAAACCTTGTATCTTTGCGTTATAAACAACTTATCTTGTTCTCACATACAAGTACAAGGTGGTACAACCTGTCTATTAAGACGCTTCCGCTAACACATTGTTATCCTGAGCCTTAGTCATTGAAAAGATCCTAAGGGGTTTCTCAGCCCAACACAACATACTGTTAGAATGGATAAGATACTATCGGAAGCTATACCGTAATCCCCCGGATAAAACACCCCTGGGTAGCTAATACGGGATGGGGTGGGGGCTTTATTAAAGCCAGGATCTCAAGTAAAGAAATTGTTTTGCAGCTGGTGAGGGGGGCTTGGCTGTGATTGGTGAACGAGGTGGATAGTCTGACGAGGGGTGAAGCGAGGGGTGCGATCTAAAGACAAATCGCAAGTTCGAATCCGAACCAGGGAGGCACGGAATCTGGTTCGGTGACGAAGCTCCAACACCTGCAATTTCTCGTCACCTCCAAATAATCTCATGTACCGGTACCAGCAAAATGTTTTGCATTTGCTCCAGGGGCAAAAAAGTGGGTGTGTCGCACACTCAACTTCGTAACCAACCAATCGATTCGCCTACACAAATAGGGTAACGAAAGCTGCAAGTGTTTTGCAATTGAAGGCCAATTCTCGTACTTGAGATCCTGGCTTTAAGCCTCGATTTTGTTATATCCCCCTTTTAAGGGGTAAACAATTTAAGACCCCCCCTTTCCCCTATAGAGGGGTTTCCATGTAGATTTCGAATTACTCGATTTGAACTGAAACATATTCGGACGTGAAATTTGATTGTAGGGGGTGCATTTGAAATGTCGGAGGGTAAATCTGATGCGTCATGGGGCAAACTTGCTGCGTCATCGGCGAATTTTCTGCGTCATGGGCGAATTTGCTGCGTCATGGGGCGAACTTGCTGCGTCAAGGGGCAAATTTGCTGCGCCAGGGGGAAAAATTGCTACGTCAGGGGGCGAACTTGTTGCGTGAGGTGGCGATTTTGCTGTGAGATGCGAATGCGTTGTGACCGGTCAAGGGTTTTCGGCAGCATTCAAAGCGAACAATATTTCGCTGGCTTGGTGCTCACCAAAACCATCCCCCCAACTTCAGTATTAACTGTTGTGAACACCCGAATGAATACCCGGATGTCATGTTTTTTTTTCCCCTTTGTTAAGACCCCCTCCCCCCCCCCCCCCCCCCCCCCCCCCCCCCCCCCCCCTTTTTTTTTTTCTAGGGATTTAGCATAAGACCCTAGGGTCTTATATCCAGGGGATTATGGTAATAGTCTTAGAACCTCCTTCTAAAGCGCATGAGTCTTAGGAGCCAACTTAGGCATGAACCATGCTTGAATGAAGAGGGTTTCCAAGACGAGAGTTCCAACAAGAGAGAACCCTAACCTATAGGGTTTGGGAGGTGGTTCACTCCAACGAGTGTACAACACAAGTTCTCCAAACCCAACCAATGTATTCTACACTGCTACGGTGTAGATTAGACACTATATATATGTTCATTGGAGCAAACCAAATTACCGTAATACCCCGGATAAAGGACCCGAGGGTGTTATAAGAATCCTGTTGAAGGAAGTTGGCCCCGCCCTTGCTTGGGCAAAACTGACTTCGTGGTCGGGTGTGCGGGAGGTGCAGCCGACCCTCTGGAGTATGCGAGATCTGGAGCTTCTGCGCAGGTTGGGTGAAGGGTTGCCTGTACACGAGGTGTACTTGGGAACCCTCGCAAGAGTAACTAAAGCATCCGCGAGTGCAATGTAAATATCTCGTGCACATGTGCGAGTGACGCAGCTGGTGCAGAGGTTTGCGGGTGTTCATCTGCGCAGTTTCGCGTCGAACCCTGCGCACCCTTGCGAATGCACAGGCGAATTCTGGCTAGAAATTCGAATGTGCCCTCATTTCGATCAATGAGGAGCCAAAATTTCGATGTCGACCGAGGTGGTCGACGAAGGTGGTCGACCCACGACGACGAAGGTTGTCGACCCGCGATGACGAGGGTCGTCGACCTATGATGACGAAGGTCATCGACCTGTAGGGTTGGCAGGGACCTTACCCAGTCGACAGAGTACCTGCTCGACGAGGTTCTGCGGAGGGTCGCGAACATCGTCGAGGTTGCTGTGGCGAATTCGACCGACGTGGCAGCACGTGGTCGACGTGGCTCGTCAGGTGCAACCGTCTGCATGTGGCCGACCTGGCACCTGCGCAATATGCGCGACAGTGCACGTCATACGTAACTGTCTACAAGCACCTGCAAAGTAGGTGCTTGCACATGCGCTTACAATCACCTGCGGATGCAGCGTTGGCAAGCCGCGCGGATGCAACGTTGGCAAGCTGCGCGGGTGCAGCGTTGGCAGGCCGCCATTCTGCAGCGTTGGCAAGTCGCACACAAGCTGCGTTGGCGGGCCGCGGAGTTGCTACGTTGGCAGGTCGACGACTTAGTTATGCTGGCGGTCGACCTGCCTGTGCACTAGCCGACCCTCTGGAGTATGCGAGATCTGGAGCTTCTGCGCAGGTTGGGTGAAGGGTTGCCTGTACACGAGGTGTACTTGGGAACCCAGCAAGAGTAACTGAAGCATCCGCGAGTGCAACGTAAACGTCTCGTGCACATGTGCGAGTGGCGCAGCTGGTGCAGAGGTTCGCGGGTGTTTATCTGCGTAGTTTCGCGTCTGACCCTGCGCACCCTTGCGAATGCACAGGCGAATTCTGGCCAGAAATTCGAATGTGCCCTAATTTCGACCAATCAATGAGGAGCCTAAAATTCGATGTCGACCGAGGTGGTCGACGAAGGTGGTCGACCCACGACGACGAAGGTTGTCGACCTGCGATGACGAGGGTCTTCGACCTATGATGACGAAGGTCATCGACCTGCAGGGTTGGCAGGGACCTTACCCAGTCGACAGAGTTACCTGCTCGACAAGGTTCTGCGGAGGGTCGTGAACATCATCGAGGTTGCTGTGGCGAATTCGACCGACGTGGCAGCACGTGGTCGACGTGGCTAGTCAGATGCAACCGTCTGCATGTGGCCGACCTGGCACCTGCGCAATGTGCGCGACAGTGCACGTCATACGTAACTGTCTACAAGCACTTGCGAAATAGGTGCTTGCACATGGCCTTACAATCACCAGCGGACGCAGCGTTGGCAAGCCGCGCGGATGCAACGTTGGCAAGCCGCGCGGGTGCAGCGTTGGCAGGCCACCTTCTACAGCGTTTGGCAAGTCACACACAAGCTGCGTTGGCGGGCTGCAGAGTTGCTACGTTGGCAGGTCGACGACTTAGTCATGCTGGCGGTCGACCTGCCTGTGCACTAGCAAACCTTGCATCTGATGTAGTTATTCTTGCCATTGCTAGTTCATTCTGTATTCTCTACTTTCCTTAGTGGAACTTTTGCTGTTGTGCCCTGTGAACGCACAAGTGCTAAAGAACACAGACAGAGAGACGATCACATTGACAACTCGTGCCTGCCCCGTAGTCTAGCTCCCACCGTTGTAGAGTTTATCTCCTCAAATCCCACCCCAAAAATGGTGGGGGGTCTTAACAGCTGGCTGGGTCTGATCATAAGGTCATGTATATAACTTGTGTTTTGGAAGCTAGACATGTGAATAGTATGTGCTCCATATTTAACATTCAAAAGAAATACGCAGAATGGATTCCACGACCGTCAAAGGCACGGCACCCAGCTATCACGTTGGGTGCTTTCTCCCATTGGTCCCAAGGTGTGGTTACCACATCACAATCTTGCGGGACAGAGCGCACCAATGCCTTGCACCCTTCGCTGAGGCACGATGCCTTGCGTTACCCCTTGTCAATGAACATGTTATGGGATTTGGTGTGGAAAAGGGTAAAGAAACTATCAGAATTTCATTCCTTTCCTATAAAATGATCGATTCTCTAGGGGGAGGGGGGAATAACTACGAACGACCTGTTTAGCATACCCCCTTCCGTATTATAGACCGGGGGTCTACAACTTTTGGGGGGGGGGGGGGGGGGGGGTCATATATGCGGGGTATTACGGTAACCATGATTTCAACACCCCCCTTGTTCCAATAAGCATCAAAGTTTACCCATCAATCAAAATACAACCCCTCCAGCGAATGAAGCCTTAACCTTTGCAGCCATCACTCGCATGCCGATGCGCTCAGGGTTATCATGCAGCTGCAAGCTTGGGAGAGCTTTGGTGAGCATGTGCGGAATCCATGAGGTCGGAGTGTACTGAATGCACCTCGAACTCACGCTGACGCAACGCATCCCGTACAAAGTGCCAGGCCACCTTAATATGCTTAGTGTGCTGATGGAGAACGGAATTGTGGGCAAGGGAGACAGGAGCCTCATTCTCACATAACAATGGAATAGCCCCCCCATCGCCCAAATGCATCTCAGCCAACAAGCTCCTAAACCAATTGGCTTCATTGGCCACCTCCGATAGGGCCTTATACTTAGCTTCAGTAGTGCTGCATGCAACACTTTCTTGCCTTTTGCTATACCAGCTGATTGCTCCTCCTCCCAACTTGAAGATGTAGGCCGAGCGACTCTTGCCGTCAACCTCACCACCCCAATCTGAGTCAGTGTACCCGTTTGCTTTCGAAAATTTTTGCTTGAAGCATTGGCAGGTACTCGCGCAATGTGCGCTTCGGCACAACACTGTACGCTGTCGAACTACTATGTTGTTTATATTGTCTAGGCTGTAGTGGGGTAGCCCATAAGGGGTACAACCCAACTTAGGGTTAGTACTTGTACCCAGTTCTGTTTTCAATGCATTCATTCCAGTCTAGTATTCTAACATGGTATTAAGAGCGATAGGTTCTTAGGACCTAATTTTCTTCATCGGGCCCACCTGTTACCGCGTTACCCTACTGCCCTACCTACTGCTTGCTGCCTGCTGTCACGCGCCGCACGCCAAACCAGTCGTGCGCCGCCTAAGCGCCCCGCGCGCCACCTAGCCTGCTGCCCGCAGCCCCGCGCGCTGCTCGCCAGCCCCGCCGTGCGCCGCCTAAGCGCCCCGCGCGCTGCCTCGTCGACCGCTCGCAGCCCCGCGCGCCGCCCGCTAGACCCGCCGCGCGCCGCCTTCGCGCCCCCGAGCGCTGCCTCGCCAGTCGCTTGCAGCACCGCGCACCGCCCGCCGTGCCCCTGCTGTTGCGGCTGCCTGTGACGCGCGAGGCTGCCGTCGCCGCGCCTGCCTGCTGCCCCGCTTAGGGCCCCGCGCACCGCCGTCAGGAGCCCTGCCGGCCGCCTGCTGCCCCGCGCGCGCTGACCGCCTCCTCCCCTGCCGGCCGCCTGCAGCCCCGTGCGCGCAGCCCGCCGTCAGCCCTGCGCGCCGCCCACCTGCTGCCCTGCCGGCTAGCTGCTGCCCTGCGCGCGCCGCCCGCCACCTGCCCTAAAAGCCGCCTTTTGCCCTGCGCGCTGTCTGACTCCTGCCTTGCCGGCTGCTTGCACCTCTGCTTGCCGCCTGCCCACTGCCCTGCCGCCTTGCTGCCCTGCTCTGCTTCAGATGGCAAGCTATAATGTTCTCACTTTTGACGCAGAGGGCCGCCCGATCGAATTTGAAACCTGGCTAGACGACCTTAAGCTCTACCTTCAGTGCGAATCGAAGGATCGTGTGTCCCTGTTCGCTCATACGTCTGGTAGCGCTAGCGCTCCTGCAGACAATGCTGACGCCGACACTCGTGACCAGTGGCTTATTCGCGACGCTGCTGCTCGCCTAGCTGTGCGAAACCACCTACCATTAGCCGAACGCGCGCACTTTAGCCAGCAGAAAACCGCTAAGGCCCTGTTCGACGCAGTAGTCGCTCGTTACTGCTCGCCTGCCACTGCTGCACTAGGCCGTCTCATCCTGCCCTACCTCTTTCCTGACCTACTCGCCTTTCCCACAGTCGCTGATCTTATCACCCACCTTCGCACTAGTGACGCTCGTGTGCGTGTTACGACCCCTGCCCAGTTTCTTGCCAAGAACTCCCCCCCCCTATCCACTACACCCTCTACCTCCTAGTCACTCGCCTCCCTGACTCTCTTCGCGCTGTCAGGGACCTCTTTCTCGCCATGGACCCCACTGAGCTCACTATCGATCTCCTCGAGAAGCACCTTACAACGGCCGAGACTAGCATTAACGCTGTCGGCGCTTCTCGTGGCACTCCTCGCACCCCCCTCTTCGAGGGATGTTCCCCCTCTCCCCTCCTCCCCTCTGTCGCCACTGCTGCTGCTGTCGACCTCCTTGGTGCTGAGGAGGCTAGGGCTGCGTCTGCTCCTAGTGGCAGGCGCTGCAGCGGCAAGGGCAAGGGAGGCAAGGGTGGTGGGGGTGGCCGTGGGGGTGGAGGCGGTGGTGGAGGTTGGGGTGGTGGAGGAGGAGGCGGTGGGAGTGGCGGGGGTGGGGGTGGGGGTACTGGTACCGGGGTCAGTGGTGGCGGCGGCAGTGGGAGTGGAAGCAGCGGGGGTGGGTGGCGGCAGTGGGAGTGGCGGCGGCGCCGGTGGTAGCGGTCGCAGTGGTGCGGCCCAGCGCGGCGGTTCTGGAGGTAGCCAGGCACAGCAGCAGCAGCGCCAGCGCGCGCCCCGTACGCCGCATGAGCTTCGTGAGTGGTACGCGCAGCGTCAGTTGTCTGGGGGTGGAAGTTCCTGCCCGTATGTCATTCGTACGGGTTAGCGCACTGGTCAGACGTGCGGGAAGCTTCACACTCAGCACCGCTGCTTTTCCCGCCTTAGTGACGCCTGGCGCACTCAGTTTTCGGACTGCACTGAGATGCCCAACTGGGCGGAGCTGCTTAAGAGGGGCGTAGATATCTTTGATCTTGACTATGATGCTATCCTTGCTGCCATGTATGCATTGACTGTTAGTGCTGAGGGTGACTGTTACCTGTGTGTTCCGCCAGACCCTGGTATAGAGGCTGCTGCTCTAGGTGCTTGCGAGTCTACTGCTCTAGGTGCTAGTGAGTCTGCTCTCTCAGGTACTGCGCCTACTGAGGCCTTGTACACTTTCACGCTAGACTCAGGTGCCTCCCGCTGCTTCTTTCGCGACACCACCATAGTCACACCGCTCCCTGCACCTGTTTCGGTCTACCTTGCTGACCCTTCCGGGGGCCCTGTCCTTGCACGTTCCTCCACTGTCCTCCCGTGTCCGGCGGTCCCGTCTGGCTCACTCACAGGTCTCCACCTCCCCTCGTTCTCTACGAACCTGGTGAGTAACGCCGTCATCCAGGATGAGTGGGTTGACACCTTCACCCCTGGAGGACGTCGTGTGGCGATCTGCACGTGTGCCCGCACGGGCCGCCACCTGGCCACGTTCACCCGTCGGCCTGGGTCGAGTCTGTACACCCTGACTGTCGGGTCTCCCCAGGTTGCTGCTACTGGTCAGGTGTCCTTGTCCGGTCCGGAGTCTGCCCCCTGCTTGTGTCGTCGCCTGTCGCACCAGACTCTCCTCTGGCACCACCGCCTCGGTCACCCCTCTCTGCCGCGCCTCCGTGGCATGCACTCCCGTCTGCTTGTCTCTGGTCTTCCCCAGTCGCTGCCGTCGCTCCCACGCTCGCCTGCCCCGCCGTGTCTTCCTTGCGTCGAGGGGCGGCAGCGCGCCGCTCCTCACTCCTCCTCGTTTCCCCCGACAGACGCTCCCCTGCAGACTCTCCACATGGACGTGTGGGGCCCAACCCGCGTCCAGGGACAGGGCCGCGAGCGATACTTTCTGCTGGTTGTTGACGACTACTCGCGGTACACCACGGTCTTCCCCTTGCGCAGCAAGGGTGAGGTCCCTGCATTTTTTATCCCTTGGATCCGCCCTGTTCGTCTCCAGCTCCGCGAGCGTTTCCAGACGGACCTTCCCGTCCTGCGTCTGCACTCTGACAGAGGTGGTGAGTTCTCCTCCGACCTCTTGCGGGACTTTTGTCAGGGGGAGGGCATCCTCCAGTCGTTCACGCTTCCAGCCTCTCCGCAGCAGAATGGGGTTACTGAGCGCCGCATTGGCCTAGTCATGGAGGTCGCTCGCACCTCCATGATCCATGCGGCTACTCCCCATTTTCTGTGGCCGTTTGCGGTCCGGTACGCTGCGCATCAGCTCAACCTCTGGCCTCGTGTCTCCTTGCCGGAGACCTCGCCCACACTGCGGTGGACGGGAGAGGTTGGCGATGCGTCGCGCTTCCGGGTCTGGGGCTCTCGTGCCTTTGTCCGCGATACCACCGCGGACAAGCTCTCCGCTCGCGCCATTCCCTGCGTCTTCCTTGGCTTTCCTACTGACGCGCCTGGGTGGCAGTTTTACCACCCCACCTCACGCCGTGTCCTGTCCTCTCAGGACGTCACGTTTGATGAGTCGGTTCCCTTTTACCGTCTCTTCCCTTACCGCACTGCCTCTCTCACCCCCCCGCCGCTCTTCCTCACTCTAGGTCCACCCCCGGTAGACCCCCTCCCCCCTCAGGGTCCTGCTCCTTCAGGTGTCTCTCAGGTAGACCCACTTCCCTCCCCTTGTTGAGCCTGTCGAGGTCACTGGTGACTCTGGTGCTGCTGGAGGAGGTTTTGCTAGGGGTCCTGTGTCAGGGGGTGCTGGGCCTGCGGGTGCGGGGCCTGAGGGTGCTGAGCCTGCGTGTGAGCGTGGAGCCTGGGGATGCTGAGCCTGAGCGTGAGGAGCCTGGGGTTGCTGAGCCTGGGGGTGCTGTGCCTGAGCGCGTGGAGCCTGGGGGTGCTGAGCCTGGGGGTGCTGAGCCTGAGCGCGTGGAGCCTGGGGGTGCTGAGCCTAAGCGTGAGGAACCTGGAGGTGCTGAGCATGGGGGTGCTGCGCCTGGGGATGCTGAGCCTGGGTCTAGCCGGCAGGAGCCTCTCTCCCCGCAGCAGCTGCGTGAGTGGTACACTCGACGCTACTGCCGTTCGCGTGGCGCTGCTGGTGCTGGGGGCCTGGCCATTGGGGCTACTGGAGCTGCAGGCACTGCTGGTGGTGGCGCTGCTGGGGCTGGAGGTGCTGGGACTGCTGGACCTACTGACGCTGCTGGTGCTGGAGGAGCCCCTGGTGCTGTTGGTCCCGGAGGTGCTCGTACTGGAGGTACTGGAGCTGCCGGGGCTGGTGGTGCTCGTCCTGGGGCTACTGGAGCCGTCGGTGCTGACACTGGAGACTCTGGAGCTGGAGACACTGGGACTGGAGGTCCTGGTGCTGGAGGCGCTGACGCTGGAGGTCCTGGTGCTGGAGACTCTGGGGCTGGAGGAGTTGGAGCTGGTGTCGCTAGCACTGGAGGTGCTGCTGCTGGTGGTGCTGCGCAGCGGCGTCTGTTCTTCACTCTGGCGTCGCCGTCGTCTCTCCCACCGCCTGACTCCATGCTTCGTCGGGTTCTTACCCTCCCGTCTTCTACTGTTTCCATTACAGCCTGGCTCTCCGCTGCCTGCTCCTTCTCCTTACACTGAGCAGACAGACTCGCTTACAGAGCGTCGTGAGCCTGCGTCTCGTCCTGCCTCGCCTGTTCGCGCCGCTCGCACTGCTCGCCGTGTCCCGCGTCCGCGTCCTCCTCCTGTGCCAGGCACTCACACTATGGCACTTCGTCCCTCCTCTGCTCCGCAGCGCGTCCCACTGCCGTCTCCTCCTGCGTCCTCTCTTCCTGAGCTTCCTGACCCTGAGTCTGACGCTGTTCGTGCTGCTAGCCCCACCGTCACGCGTCTTCTGGCTACTGTTGTCACTGACCCGTCGTTTGAGTCTGCCTTAGTTGCTGAGCTCGTTGACTTTGCTGCTGTGTGTCGTCTAGACTACGCTGCCAGTCTTGTTGCTGAGTCTGAGTCTGTCTGTCTTCCGTCCGTCGGGGGTGAGTGTGCTCTTGGCACGGACGTCTTTGAGGACAGGCAGGAGGACTTCGAGTGTCTTGCAGCTGCTGTACCTCATCTCGTGGCCATGCTGAATGCCCCTGAGGGAGACCCGGATGCACTGGACATCCCTACCCCGCGCTCTTAGACAGAGGCAGTCTCGGGTCCCTACTCCTCTCAGTGGCAAACAGCCATGGACGCAGAGATGGCATCCTCGAAGTCCACAGGCACCTACGTCGACGAGGTTCCCCCTCCTGGGGCGAACATCGTCGATGGCATGTGGATTTTCAGGGTGAAGCGGCCGCCGGGTTCTTCGCCTGTCTTCAAGGCTCGTTACGTTGCACGAGGCTTCAGTCAGCGACAGGGAGTTGACTTCTTCCAGACCTTCTCCCCTACCCCAAAGATGACCACTCTTCGGGTGCTGCTGCACGTTGCCGCTCAGCGTGACTACGAGCTTCACTCTCTTGACTTCAGCACAGTGTTCTTGAAGGGCAGCCTGCACGAGGAGATTTGGCTGCGCCGCCCTCCTGGCTTCACTGGGTCGTTCCCTCGAGGTACCCAGTGGAGCCTCCGGCGCCCAGTCTACGGTCTCCGCCAGGCGCCTCATGAGTGGCACGACACACTGAGGACGACACTTGCGGCTCTTGAGTTTGCTCCTTCGACTGCAGACCCGTCGCTGTTTCTCCGCACCGACACGTCGCTGCCGCCGTTCTACATCCTCGTGTACATCGACGACCTGGTCTTTGCCACTGCTGACACTAAGGCACTCGCCCTTGTGAAGTCGGAGTTGCAGAAGAGACACACGTGCACAGACCTGGGTGAGCTGCGCAGTTACCTTGGCTTGCAGATCACCCGGGACAGAGCACACCGCACCATCACCTTGAATCAGTCACACATGGTGCAGCAGGTCCTTCAGCGCTTCGGCTTCCAGTTCTCCTCACCACAGTCCACTCCTCTGTCTACCGGTCACTCGCTCTTAGCTCCACCTTCGGACGAGTCCGTAGAGCCGAGTGGCCCGTACCCAGAGCTTGTGGGCTGCCTCATGTACCTGATGACTTGCACACGACCTGACCTTGCGTACCCTCTTAGCATCCTGGCTCGCTACGTTGCGCCTGGGAGACACAGGCGAGAGCACTGGGAGGCTGCTAAGAGGGTGTTGCGCTACTTGTGCAGTACATCGGGCATGGGGCTGGTGCTTGGAGGACGGGGTGATGTTGTCCTCACTGGACACTCAGACGCCTCTTGGGTTGACGACCTGGCTACGCAGTGGTCGTCACAGGGTTACACCTTCAGTCTTGGTTCTGGCTCTGTCTCTGGGCGGTCTACCCGCTCTTCTTTTGTTCTGAGCTCCTGTTGTGAGGCTGAGATCTACGCCACAGCCATGGCTGCACAGGAGTTACGCTGGCTCACTTCAGTTCTATACGGCGACAACAAGGCAGCCCTTGCCTTGTGTCAGGAGCACAGACTGGAGCACAGGACGAAGCACATCGCTCTGCGTTACTTTCTTGCTCGAGAGCTACAGCAGCGCGGCCAGCTTCGCCTTGCTTACGTGGACACGCGGGCCAACACAGCTGATATATTCGTGTCGAGATAGTAGGTATACTGAGGAGCCATAGCTAGGGTTGACCTAGCTAGGCAAGAGAGAATGAAGCAAAGAGGGTTTGCACTAGCAACAATGGTGGTACAAATAGCTAACCCTAGAAGGGTTGTACTCGCTATAGAGCACCCCACTGCAGGCTAGAGCATAATATTCTGACACACCCCCATAGTCAAAGTGGGGTGTAATCAGCAGAGCAAGCAAAGCAGTACAAGCTCAGGGTGGATCACGATGTCACCACACATTCTGAGCACAAGCAAGAAGCAATAGTTTAAGGTTCAAATTATGAGCAAAGCTAGAGGCAGTCACAGGGGGCAAGTGAGGAGGAGGAGGGCTGGCGAGAGGAGAGTAGATAGGAGGCGACGACTGAAGATGCAGACACACGGGCAACAGACGGCTCTGGTGCGACAACGTGGCTACCGGGAATGAGTGCCCCGGAGTACAGGAGTAACAGGCTCCGCGGCTAATATGCTCGGCAGGAGCAACGGACCCACAGGCGACGGCGCAACCGGCTCTCTGAGCTACCGGGAATGAGTGCCCCGGAGTACAGGCGCTGCGTACGACACGACGGCAACCTCCGCTCAACCTCCCCCTGCCAGTCCCACACCCCTCGACACACACCCTCTGCTTCAAACCCTAGCTAGCTCCACTCCCACGGTACCCCCCTTAAACCCCAAACCCTAGGCTCCCACACACCACCCCCCTCAGCGGCAGCTGTAGCAGAGGGAGACTAGGGAGGAGGAGGAGCAGGGGGAGGAACTCACAACCGACACCCCCATAGTCGCCACCCCCACACTCCTCACCCCCAAACCCTAAAACGGGCGGAACGGGGGAAGGAGCGCGGGGGACGGCGAGGGGGACGGCGCACGGCCCCCAGGACGCCACCACGGGGCAGCGAGGGGCCGCGCGCGGCTCCTTAGGGCGCCGCGAAGGGGCAGCGGGGGGTCGCGCGCGGCTCCTTAGGGCGGCGCGACGGGAAATCGGGGGCCGCGCGCGGCTCCCCAGGGCGTCGCGGCCGTCGACGGGGCAGCGAGGGGTCGCGCGCGGCTCCCCAGGGCGGCACGACGGCGAATCGGGGTAGCGGGGGGCCGAGCGCGGCTCCCCAGGGCGGCGCGACGGGAAATCGGGGCCGCGGGGGGTCGCGCGCGGCTCCCCAGGACGTCGCAACGGAAAGGGCGGGGGCGCGCGGGGTCCCCCACGGTAGGAAACCGCCGCGCGCCTCGGGGCGCACGGCGGGGAGAAAACCGCCGCACGCCCCGAGCGCGCGGCGGGATGAAAAATCCGTCGCACGCCACGGGGCGTGCGACACAGACAGTAGTAGGAGCAGCGGAAGACTGAGGTGGTGGGGCCCACCCACAGGATCGACCCAACAGGATCGTCCTGCTCTGATAGCATGTCGAGATAGTAGGTATACTGAGGAGCCATAGCTAGGGTTGACCTAGCTAGGCAAGAGAGAATGAAGCAAAGAGGGTTTGCACTAGCAACAATGGTGGTACAAATAGCTAACCCTAGAAGGGTTGTACTCGCTATAGAGCACCCCACTGCAGGCTAGAGCATAATATTCTGACAATTCACCAAGGCACTTCCGCCTAGTGATCATCAGCGTCACTGCACTACTCTAGGTCTCGTGCCTACTTTCTCTCACTTGCTCACTGCTTGACCTTGCTTGTACTGTGATCTATATATATCCTTGCATGCTTACATTTGCTAGGTTGTGATCACTGTACTACTTGCTTTGTTTTATATAACTCTGCATGTGAACTGGCCTTATGGCCATTTGCTTGTGCTTGAAAAGTGTGGTGACTTCGTGATCCACCCTGAGCTTGCTTTGCCTTTCTTGACTGGTCTTGTGACCACTAGTTCTCCCCCACTTTGCCTATGGGGGTGTGTCAAACTACTATGTTGTTTATATTGTCTAGGCTTTAGTGGGGTAGCCCATAAGGGGGTACAACCAAACTCTAGGGTTAGTACTTGTACCCAGTTCTGTTTTCAATGCATTCATTCCAGTCTAGTATTCTAACATACGCGCTATGAATAGTGCAAGCAGAAAGGACGAGCTCGCAAAGAAACCCAAGATGGAAGTTTCGCAGTACGGTTCATTTGAATGCGCAGATTCAGTTACATTCGTCTCGAAATTGTACTGTTTTGTTTGGTTGACTATAGTGTAGCAGGGCAAGCACGATAGGGATACAATTTAGGTAAATTTTGGATGATGTTTGTTCTGTATCTGCATGCTACAGGGCCAGGGGAAACCAGCGGAACCAGCATTTGGCTGGTTGGGCAAAGACAAAACATGTTCTGTTTTAAGGACCTGAACATGGTTGTTGTTTTTCCAGGTTGGAAAAACAGAACTAGAGGTTGTTTACCAACCTACCACCTGCTATTTTGTCCAGCCAGGTTGGTTCTGTTGCTTGGAATTATTTGGGATCATCCCTGGTTGTTCCCAGGTTGATTCCCAAGGTCCTTACTAGCTCTAGCTAAATATTACTTCTCCGTTTGTACTCTGCATACAGTCAAATTGATTCAAGGGAATTCCTCCCCTGTTGGAGTTTTGTTTCTATGCGGTTCGACGGTGGAATGCTACCCAAGTCAACACTAGTACGCTAGTACTCCAACACTTGGCAACCGCTGTCCGAGCCATAACTTTGTAATGGCAGAACTTTTCGCGAGGCAACATGGCTTTTTATAAAGCTCTTGGAGCAAGCTTCGATTTATGAAATTCTCAGCTTAATACGATCTATGGTCTGCACGGCACGCTGTGCGACGTTCAAAATACTCTTGCTATTGGATTGCGTTCTTCTTATCCCTCTCTCTACAAACTCGGACCCGAGGATAGGGGCTGGTCTTTTAACAGACCCCAAGGACCCTTGGAGGTGACCCCTCGGAGAGGTTTAAGCTTGAATTGCATCTTAGTAGCTGGAATTTATTAGGCCCTTAGACCAACAAGTTGGACATCCGAAAATAGCTTTGCTTCCCCCCGCCCCAACTGGTCCCAGCCGTCCTTCACCACGCACAACGCACCTAAGCATCACTTACGCTGATTGTCCCACACTGGCCAGGCGCAAGCTGGTGGCCACTTCTACAACCCTCCCTACGCACCTGGGCCCCGCACATCCACGCGCACATCCCTTTGACGCACGGAAGCCAATGCCTAGCTATTGGGTCCCATTCCATTGCCTTCTCAGGCACGGGACTACCGCACAACCCAATCATTGCACTGCGAGTGGAATTTGACTGATCCATGTTGTCTACGCATTGTATTCAGATTTACTCCCAAAGCTGCACGACCAACTGATCAACATGCTCGCGAAGTCTCGCGCCGATTCAACAATCCGGGCATACGAACCATATTGGGCCAAGTTTCGGGCATTTTGGGGAGGTAAACCTCCCCTTCCTTCCCGCATCCGACATTACTCTTGTGCTATACCTGGTATACGTAATCCAACGCAAAGCCACCCTGTCCGTAGCGAAGCTTACGTGCTCAGCAGTCAGCTTTGCCCATCGCATGACTGGGAGCGCATGCCCGACAATCGGACCGTTCGCCTGGAGGAACCCTTATTAATCTGACAAGTCCAGGACATGGCGGCGAGCTATTTGAAGTCTGACAACCGTGCGAAATTTTCAAAAATGCTTGATCCCAATCCTCATGTACTCAGGATTTCTGCAATACTCCGACCTTGTAGCGATACAATGGTAAAACATCCAGTTTGATGATGAGGTCATATGGATCCTCATACCACACTCCAAGACGGATCAGGCCGGTCATGGAACATGGATACCCATTGCAGCAACAACGGACCCTTGTTGCCCCTTGCGCTGCACTCGACGCTTCACCGAATTCGCCGACTATGGCCCGCACTCTGAGGGGTCATTGTTCCGTGTCTTTAGCCACGCTTCAACCAAAGAGGGTCAGGCGAGGCCACCTTCATGGACGACGATCCTGAACTGGTGCAAGGAGGCCTTTGCAAAGGTCGGGCTTGGAGAGCAGCAGCTCGGCACGCACTCCTTCCGAAAAGGCACGGCCGTAGTCGCAGCCAACACCGGTGTGCCGGACAGAGTTTTCAAAAGGCTGTGCAGCTGTCGAAGCGACACAACAAAAGTTATGTACGTTACGTCATACGTCAAGCAGCTTATCAATGCCTCCCGCATCCTACAAGATCCGACCCACGCATTGTCCTCGGCACAACACGCAAAGGCGCTTGTCCGGCCCTCGCTGCCCATGTCTCAGAGACCCCAGTTGAAATGAGAACGATGCCAATTACTAAGGACAAGAAAGCAAGTTTTCTTAATATTATATTTTTTTAACACACATTGTGTGTTTTTTTTTATTGTGTATTGTGAAAGTGAAGCTGCTTGTACTGCACATTTGGCATCGTCGAAGCGCGCTAAACGCCCTTCTCCAACTACAAAAACCGTGGGTTGGAGTTCATTTCCCTCCACCCACGTTTCTCTATTTTCAACGGCTCACTCAACATTCCCACCACCCACCCCAGAGTAAACCGCCCTGCGACGGCCACTTGGATAGGGTATCAGAATAGCTAGGCAAGAATGATTGAACTAACAGAAGTTTGGGTACAAATATGAAACCCTAGTTGGGGTTGTACCCCATATTGGCTACCCCACTACAGCCTACAAGCATAATACAGTTTAACACACCCCCATAGGCAAAGTGGGGGAGAACAAAGGGTCACAAGACCAGTCCAGCAAAGCAAAGCAAAGCCCAGGGTGGATCACAACGTCACCACACTCCGAGCACAAGTAAAGGCCACAAGGCCAGTTCACATGCAGTGCTAGATATAGTACAAGACAAGCAACACAGTGATCAAAACCTAGCAAGCAAGCAACAAGATATATATAAAGTACAGTACAAAGAATGTCAAGCAGTGAGCAAGTGAGGAAACGTGGACACAAGGCCTAAAGAAGTACAGTGCCGCTGATGATCACTAGGCGGGAGCGCCTTGGTGAAGATATCAGCAGTGTTGGCCTTAGAGTCCACGTACACAAGCCGAAGCTGACCGCGCTGCTGAAGCTCTCGAGCAAGAAAGTAGCGAAGAGCAATGTGCTTCGTCCTGTGCTCCAGTCTGTGCTCCTGACACAAGGCAAGAGCCGCCTTGTTGTCACCGTACAGAACTGGAGGAGAACTAGGCCGCTCTCCCAAGTCAGTCAGCAGGTAGGTGAGCCAGCGTAACTCCTGTGCAGCCATGGCTGTGGCGTAGATCTCAGCCTCACAACTAGAGCCGAGAACAGAGGAAGAGCGGGTGGACCGCCACGAGACAGAACCAGAGCCAAGGCTGAAGGTGTAACCCTGTGACGACCGCTGCGTAGCCAGGTCGTCCACCCAAGAAGCGTCCGAGTGACCAGTGAGGACAACTCTGTCGTGTCCTCCAAGCACCAGCCCCATGCCTGATGTACTGCACAAGTAACGCAGCACCCTCTTAGCAGCCTCCCAGTGCTCTCGCCTGTGTCTCCCAGGTGCAACGTAACGAGCAAGGATGCTAAGAGGGTACGCTAGGTCAGGTCGCGTGCAAGTCATCAGGTACATGAGGCAGCCTACAAGCTCTGGGTACGGGCCACTCGGCTCTACGGACTCGTCCGAAGGTGGAGCTGAGAGCGAGTGGCTGGTAGCCAGAGGTGTGGCCTGTGGTGAGGAGAACTGGAAGCCGAAGCGCTGAAGGACCTGCTGCACCATGTGTGACTGAGTCAGGGTGATGGTGCGGCGAGCTCTGTCCCGGGTGATCTGCAAGCCAAGGTAGCTACGCAGTTCACCCAGGTCAGTGCAGGTGTGTCTCTTCTGCAGCTCCGACTTCACACGAGCAAGTGCCTCAGTGTCAGCAGTAGCAAAGACCAAGTCGTCGACGTACACGAGAATGTAGAACGGCGGCAGCGACGTGTCTGTGCGCAGAAACAGCGACGGGTCAGCAGTAGACGGCGCGAACCCAAGAGCCGCAAGTGTAGTCCTCAGTGTGTCGTGCCACTCACGTGGCGCCTGGCGGAGACCGTAGACTGGCCGGCGGAGACTCCACTGGGTACCAGGGGGAAACGACCCAGTAAAGCCAGGTGGGCGGCGCAGCCAGATCTCCTCGTGCAGGCTGCCCTGCAGGAACGCTGTGCTGAAGTCAAGAGAGTGAAGCTCGTAGTCACGCTGAGCAGCAACGTGCAGCAGAACCCGAAGAGTGGTCATCTTCGGGGTGGGGGAGAAGGTCTGGAAGAAGTCGACCCCCTGACGCTGACTGAAGCCTCTAGCAACGTAATGAGCCTTGAAGACAGGCGGAGAACCTGGCGGCCGCTTCACCCTGAAAATCCACATGCCATCGACGATGTTCGCCCCAGGAGGGGGAACCTCGTCGACGTAGGTGCCTGTGGACTTCCAGGATGCCATCTCTGCGTCCATGGCTGTCTGCCACTGAGAGGAGTAGGGACCCGAGATCGCCTCTGCGTAAGTGCGCGGAGTGGGGATGTCTAGTGCATCCGGGTCTCCCTCAGGGGCAAGCAACCAGGCCACGAGATGAGGTACAGCAGCCGCAAGAGAGTCAAAGTCCTCCTGCCTGTCCTCAAGGACGTCCGTGCTAAGAGCACACTCACCCCCGACGGACGGAGGACAGACAGACGCAGACTCTGACTCAGCAACAAGGCTAGCAGCGTAGTCTAGACGACAGGCAGCAGCAAAGTCAACCAACTCAGCGACCAGAGCAGACGCAGCCGAGGACTCAAAGGTAGGGTCAGTGACAACAGTAGCGAGGAGACGCGTGACTGTAGGGTGCTCAGCGCGATACCGGTCAGACTCAGGGTCCGGAACGGCAGGCAAAGAGGACGCAGGAGGAGACGGTAGAGGGACACGCCGAGGAGCAGTAGAGGGACGCAGAGTCATGTAGTGAGTGCCTGGGACAGGAGGAGGACGCTCACGACGGACACGACTACCAGTGCGAGCAGGACGAACAGGCGACACAGGACGAGACTCAGGCTCACGACGCTCTGTAAGACCTCCTGTGGGACCAGCGTAAGGAGAGGGAGCAGGGAGAGGCGAGGCAGGCGGTAACTGTGACTGCGGCTGGACAGGCGGAGGACACTCTACGGAGGGAGGAGGACAAGGAGGAGGAGCCTGCCCAAGAACCTGCTGAAGGAGCGGTACGAAGTACGGTCGCGGCCGCGCAGCGTCTCCAGAAGCAGAAGAGACTCCAGCGGCCGGGTCCTCAGGACCAGCAGGAGCTCCAACGTCCGGGTCCCCAGCACCAGCAGCAGCGCCACCGCTCGGGTCCTCAGCTCCAGCAGCAGCTCCACCAGGCGGGTCCGCAGCACCAGCAGCAGCGCCACCCCCAGAGTCGGCAGCTCCAACTCCGCTAGCACCGCCAGCGCCAGAGTCCCCAGCTCCAGCAGCTCCAGTCGCAGTGCTCCCAGAACAACCAGTCCCGGCAGCTCCAGTACCCCCAGTACGAGCACCCCCAGGACGAGCAGCCCCAGCACCCCCAACTCCAGCCGAGCCACTAGGACGGCGAAAGCGCCGGACGTACCAGTCACGAAGCTGCTGCGGTGTGAGAGACTGCTCAGCACCCCGAACCGGAGCACCCCCAGACGCAGTAACCCGAGGCTCCGTAGGCTCAGTAGCAGCACCCCCAGGCTCAGTACCCGCAGGCTCAGTACCCGCAGGCTCAGCACCCCCAGTCGCAGCACCCCCAGGCTCAGCACCCCCAGGCGGCAAACTCTCAGGCACAGTACCCTCAGCTCCAGCACCCGTAGTCCCAGCACTCCCAGGCCCCGCACCCGCAGGCTCAGCACCCCCAGGCTCAGCACCCCCAGGCTCCGTACTCTCAGGCACCGTACCCTCAGCTCCAGCACCCTCAGTCCCAGCACCTGCAGCCCCAGCACCCCCAGGCCCAGCACCCCCAGGCTCAGCACCCCCAGGCTCAGCACTCCCAGCAGCACCACCCGCAGCAGCACCTGAGTCACCTGTGAACTCGACAGGCTCAGCGACGGGAGGAGGGTCTACCTGAGAGACACCTGAAGGAGCAGGACCCTGAGGGGGAAGGGGGTCTACCGGAGGGGGACCAGGAGCAAGGAAAAGCGGCGGGGGAGGGAGGGGGGCAGTGCGGTAGGGGAAGAGACGGTAAAAAGGGACCGACTCGTCAAAGGTGACATCCTGAGAGGCGAAGACCCGGCGCGAGGTGGGGTGGTAAAACTGCCAGCCAGGCGCGTCAGGGACAAAGCCAAGGAAGACACAGGGAAGCGTGCGGGAGGAGAGCTTGTCCGCGGACGTATCGCGGACAAGGGCACGAGCACCCCACACCCGGAAGCGCGATGCATCGCCAACCTCCCCCGTCCAACGCAGTGTGGGCGAGGTCTCCGGCAAGGAGACACGGGGCCAGAGGTTGAGCTGATGCGCGGCGTACCGGACAGCAAACGGCCACAGAAAATGGGGAGCCGCCGCGTGGACCAAGGAGGTACGAGCGACCTCCATGACCAGGCCAATGCGGCGCTCAGCAACCCCATTCTGCTGTGGGGAGTCCGGAAGCGTGAAGGTCTGCTCGATGCCCTCCGCCTGACAGAAGGTCCTCAAGAGATCGGAGGAAAACTCACCACCTCTGTCAGAGTGCAGACGCAGGACAGGAAGATCCGTCCGGAAACGGCGGCGGAGCTGGAGACGAACCGTGCGGATCCAAGGGATCAGAACAGCAGGGACCTCACCCTTGGTGCGCAAGGGGAAGACCGTGGTGTAACGCGAGTAGTCGTCGACAACCAGCAAAAAGTACCGCTCACCGCCCTGACCACGAACGCGGGCTGGGCCCCACACGTCCAGGTGGAGGGTCTGCAGAGGAGCCTCTGTCGGGGGGAACGAGGAGGAGTGAGGAGCGGCGCGCTGCCGCCCCTCGACGCAAGGAAGGCAAGGCGGCGCAGGCGAGGCAGGGAGGGGAGGGAGGGACCTGGGAAGACCAGACACAAGGTGGCGACGGTGCATGCCACGAAGGCGTGGCAAGGAGGGGTGACCCAGGCGGTGGTGCCAGAGAAGAGTCTGGTGCGACAGGGAACGACACTCACAGGCGTGGGCTACCAGACCTGACGCAGACACCTGACCGACAGCAGCGACCTGAGGAGACGCAGTGGTCAGTGTGTAGAGACTCGACCCCGGCCGACGGGTAAACGTAGCCAGGTGACGGCCGGTCCTGGAGCACGTGCAGATCGCCACACGCTGTCCGCCAGGGGTAAAGGTGTCAACCCACTGATCCTGGAGGACAGCGTTGCTCACCAGGTTCGTCGAGAACGAGGGGAGGTGGAAACCCGACAACGAGCCAGATGGAACCGCCGGACAAGGGAGGACAGTGGTGGACTGGGCAAGGACTGGGCCCCCAGAGGGGTCAGCCAAGGAGACTGGGACCGGTGCAGGAAGCGGTGTGAGCTCAGTACTGTCACGAAAGAAGCAACGGGAAGCACCTGAGTCAAGGGTGAAGGTGTGACAGGCCTCAGCCGGTGCGGTACCTGAGAGAGCAGTCTCTGTGGGTGCTGTACCTGAGAGAGCAGACTCGAAACCAGCCAGGACAGCACTGGGGGGAGCAAGTACAGGGGGCACCATACCAGAGAGAGCAGACTCACTAGTACCCAGGGCAGCGGGCTCTATACCTGGGTCAGGCGGCACACACAAGTAACAGTCTCCCTCGGCACTAACAGTCAATGCATACATGGCAGCAATAATAGCATCATAGTCAAGAGCAAAGACATCAACACCAGCCCTCATGAGCTCAGCCCAGCGGGGGCGCTCAACATCCGCGCCCATCTCCTCACGCCAAGCGTCGTCAAGGCGGGAGAAGCAGCGGTACGGGGTGTGGAACCTCCCACACGTCTGTCCCTTGCGGTCACCTGTGCGAATGACATAAGAACAGCGGCCACTGCCCCCCGACGTCCCACGCTGAGCAAGCCACTCACGAAGCTGTTGGGTCGTCTGGGGACGCTGCTGCTGCTGGGAGCTCTGGCCCGAGCCAGTGCCTCCACTCCGACCGCCGCCGCCACCACTACCACCGCTCCGACCGCCACCGCCACCACCGCCACCACCGCCACCGCCGCCACCGCCGCCGCCGCCACTACTGCCACTGCTTCCGCCGCCGCCCCCGCCTCCACCACCGACCCCACTCCCACCAGCGCTCCCGCCACCGCTCCCTCCAGCACCGCCTCCCCCCCCACCTCCCCCACCTCCTCCCCCTCCAGCACCACCACCACCACCCTTGCCCCCCTTGCCCTTGCCGGTGCGGCGCCTCCCACCAGGAGCAGAAGCAGCGCCAGCAGACTCAGCACCAAGGAAGTCAACAGCAGCAGCAGCAGCGTAGGAGGGAGCGAGGGGAGAGGGAGAACACCCCTCAAAGATGGGGGTGCGAGGAGCGCCACGAGCAGCACCAACAGCTACAATGCTCTTTTCGGCCGCGAGCAGCTGCTCCTCTAGGAGGGCGACTGTGAGCTCAGTGGGACAGCGAGCAAGGAAGTGGTCTCGAACTGAGCGGAGGGTGTCAGGGAGACGGGTGACTATGAAGTGGAGTGTCCAGTACAGTGGAGGGGGGTTCTTAGCGCAGAACTCGGTGGGAAGGGCGGCACGCAGGCGAGCATCACTAGTGCGAAGGTGGGTGATAAGATCGGCGACTGTAGTAAAGGTGGACAGATCGGGGAACAGGTACGGCAGCATGAGGCGGCTAAGCTCGGCTGTGGCAGGCGAGGAGTAGCGAGCAACGACAGCATCGTACAGGGCCTTAGCGGATTTGCAGTCGCCAAAATGCTCGAGCTCAGCTAGCGGCAGGTGACTACGAATGGCTAGGCGAGCAGCTGCGTCACGAGTCTGCCAGTGGGAACGAACACTAAGCTCGGCTGTGGCAGCAGGAGCAGCGGCAGCACCAGACGCGTAGTCATAGAGGGAGATGTGGTCCGTGCTATTGCTCATAAGATACAACTGCAGGTCGTCGAGCCAGGAAGTGAACTGCACGGGACGGCCCTCAGCATCGAAGGAAAGAACGCGAATAGAGGCCATAGCTCAGGCGTGAGGGCACAGCAGAGCAGCGGCAGCAGCAGAGGGGACGCAGCAAGCGGGCAGTGAGGCAGCGGGCGGCGCTGCGAAGCAGGTAGCGGGCGGGCGGGCGGCGCTGCGAGCGGGCAGCGAAGCGGGCGGGCCGCGAAGCGGGCAGCGAGCGGGCGGGCGGGCTGCGAAGCGGGCGGGCCGCGAAGCGGGCAGCGAGCGGGCGGGCGGGCTGCGAAGTGGGCGGGCCGCGAAGCGGGCAGCGGGGCGAGCGGGCTGCGAGGCGGGCGGGCCGCGAAGCGGGCAGCGAGCGGGCGGGCGGGCTGCGAAGCGGGCGGGCCGCGAAGCGGGCAGCGAGCGAGCGGGCTGCGAAGCGGGCGGGCCGCGAAGCGGGCAGCGAGCGGGCGGGCGGGCCGCGAAGCGGGCAGCGAGCGGGCGAGCGGGCTGCGAAGCGGGCGGGCCGCGGAGCGGGCAGCGAGCGAGCGGGCTGCGAAGCGGGCGGGCCGCGAAGCGGGCAGCGAGCGGGCGGGCGGGCTGCGTGGCGGGCGGGCCGCGAAGCGGGCAGCGAGCGGGCGAGCGGGCTGCGAAGCGGGCAGCAGGACGAGCGGGCTGCGAGCGGGCGGCTCGGCGGGCGGGCGACACTGCGAGGGGCGCGCGAGGGCGCTAGTGAGGGGCGCGCGAGGGCGCTAGCAAGGGGCGCGCGAGGGCGCTAACGAGGGGCGCGCGAGGGCGCTAACGAGGGTGCGCGCGAGGGCGCTAACGAGGGGCGCGCGAGGGCGCTAACGAGGGCGCACGAGGGCGCTACGAGGCTAGGGCACGGGGTAGCGTGGTAACCGCATGCGAGCGGTGGTGGGCCCTTAAAAAACGGTCGGTAGGTCCTAGGGACCTCCTGCTCTGAATACCATATCAGAATAGCTAGGCAAGAATGATTGAACTAACAGAAGTTTGGGTACAAATATGAAACCCTAGTTGGGGTTGTACCCCATATTGGCTACCCCACTACAGCCTACAAGCATAATACAGTTTAACATAGGGTATATAGTAGCTAGTGATCTAGATTGTATTAGCGCCAGGCCCTCACATATCAGGGGTTTCCCCCATGAAATTCCTGATTTTCAGCCTACTTTTTGGTACTTACACTGATTTTTAGACTTTTGATTTTAGTGACACTGATTTTTCAGTCTTCATTTCATAGTTAACACTGATTTTCCAGCATTTTTATCAAAATGTACACTGAATGCACATTCCGAATCCTTCATGTAAAACACCCAAGATGAAAATAGAGACATGTGGGTGCCATGGGTTCACGGTTCGAGGCCCTCGGCTGTCATGTTTCTTGAGGACTGTGATCGTGTCAGGTGCATGAAAGTAATAACCCTGGAAAATCAGGCTTTTTCTTCAAGGAACAATGAAAATCACCCTTTTTTCACAAGGACCCTGATGCATCTGTTGGGCTGAGAAAAGCCCTTAGGATCTTTCAAGGCTAAAGCTCCTAGTAGAGATGTTGTAATTGCGGAAGCGTTTAATGACAAGTGTTTGAACCACCTTGCGCTGGTATGTGAGGGCAAGATAGATTAATTAAAACAAAAGAAATACAAGCTTTTATATGATTACAAGAGAATACGAAAGGTTTTAGTTAACTGCTATTTGTAACTGTAATTGTAACTTCTGCTGTTGCGATTCGATACAGCGACGACTCGGGCAACTGCTCAATAGCGAGTCAGTTGTTTGTCCTTGCTGTCGCGCTATTTTTGTCGAGTCAAAGGTCGTCGACCTTTGACCTTCGCGTAACCTCCAGCTGTTACGTTTTGTCAACCTCCTCGGTTGACTCGCTGTTGCTTTGTTACTGTTTGCTTCGCTTGCAGTTCGATGTTCCAACGCAACAGAAGCGTTAAATCACTTGTTTCCAACAGCATCAACGTCCCTAAAAGTGAATCTGAGGGCCTGACTACGACATGTGGTTTAAGCACTTCAAACTCTTTATATAGAGTGTCCGCAGAAGCAGTGTACATGAATTTTTACCCAGCCACTAACAGACCAAAATAAATTTTCCCCTGATTTTGTCAGGCCATTTTGTTTTTTGCGCTACCAGTCAGGGTAGGCCTGGCTGGCACCCTGATTTCCCGGGGTGGCCAAAAACCAATTTTGAGCCCTGGCTGCACCGCTAAGCCCTCACAGATGTGCACATACTCTATGGAATGTGCCTTTCCCATGCCTTGTCCTTCCCTGGCAGCCCGCTAGCAGGCGGGGGCGCCAATGTGGGCGGCGATCTGCAAAAGGTGGTCCTCCAGCAACTCCAGCACAGCCCTTTCTTGCACCGCCCTTTCTTGCACCGCCCGCCTCCCATCCCACGCCTCCCCTCCCCTCGCCCCTCCTGTTGCCAACGACCCCCTTCCCTGGCCCATTGCTGTGGCCCGTGCCGACCGCACAGCAGCAAGGCGGATGGCAACTCGTGGATCATCCATCACACCCACCTCTGCTGCTGCAGCACCTGCAGCAGCGTGAGCGGCAGCAGCATGGGCAGCATGACCAGCACTCACGCTCCTCCTCCCATCCACCTGCTCCTCCCTTCCCCTCGCTCCTCCAACACCCCCCACCCCATGCCCTCCCAGGCTTCTCCTCCGGGCCTTGCCAGGCGAGGGCGAGAACCCAGAGGGCGGCAGGCGGGCGGCAAGGGCAGTGCTGGTGGTGCGGGGCAGAGCGATGGAGGGGCTGCTGCTGTGCGCCCCCATGCCGCGCTGCCCCTCCCCCGCGCCTCCCCCCTCCATCAGCTCTGCACTGCGCTTGCGACTCACTTGCCTGCCATCCCACCAAGCGCCCCATTCCCCTCCACCTTGCTCTGCCTCCTCGTCCGCCACATCACCCCTCGCCACCTCATCGTCCAGGTCAGCATCGGAATCGCTGCTGGCGAGTGCGCTGGAGCGGGCGAGAGGCGAGGAGGTGGCGGCGAAGAGCGTGTCGCCGTGGTCGTCCTGCTCGTCGCACATCAGCGCCCGCGTGCCCGGCGACACTGACCGCTGCTGCCGCTCCTCCACCCCCACCTCCTGCTGCTCCTTCCCCCCACCTCCTACCTTCGCACCTCCCACCGCTTCCTCCTCCCGTTCTCCCTCCTCCCGTTCTCCCTCCTCCTGTTCTCCCTCCTCCACCTCGCCCTCCACCAAGCGCGCACTCGTTGCCCTCCCTTCTCCCCTCTCTTCCTCCCGCCGCGCTCTTCTCCCCTCATCGCTGCCCTCCTGCTTGATGCTGACCTGCTCCCTCCCCTTATCCCCTCGCCCCTCCTCCACATCACCACCCTCCACCCGCTTCTCCTCTGCATCCACTGATTGCCCTCTCTCTTCCTCCGCTGCCTTCGCCCCACCACCTGCCAGCATCGCACCGCCCACTGCCTCTTCTTCTTTTGAATCTTCCTTGCCTCCACCAAGGGATGCAGCAGCAGCAGCAAAGGGTGGCTCGGTGCGACCCAGCAGCACGCAAGTCAACTCACATGTCTTCCCCCCTGCATCCATTTCCATCTCCTCCACCACCTCCTCCACCACCTCCTCCACCACCTCCCCTATCACCCCAGCCTCTTCCAAACAAGCCTCACTCTCGCCCTTCTCACTCTCACCCTTCTTCTCATACTCGCCCTTCTTCGCACTTTCGCCCTTCTCACTCTCACCCTCCTTTTCATCCTCACTCTTCCTCTCAATCTCACCCTCCTTCTCACTCTCGCCCTCCTTCTCACTCTCACCCTTCTTCTCGCTCTCGCCCTTCTTCTCACTCTCGCCCTGCTTGCTCCGGCCGCCAATCTCACCCTCCCAATCACCCGTGCCTGTGGCACACGCCGCCTCCTCCTTCACGCGCCAATCACCCCCCTCGCCACGGGCATCCTCCTCCTCCTCCGTGCCACCCACCCATGCACTCCTCACAGAACCCCCCTGCCTCTGCCATGGACACTCACCTGGCCTCCCCACCTCCTCTCTGCCCCCCTGCTCCGCCTTGCTCTCACGAGCGCCCACTAGTTCCTTGCACCCCACGCCTGCACTGCTCACCACGTCACCTCCTCCCCACGCCAACACACCCGACTTCTCTGCACTCTCTCCTCCCTCCTCGCCCACCACCACATGGTCTTCTTGGACCTTAACAATCTGTCTACCTCCTCCTCTCTCCTCCTTCCTTTCGTTCTTCTTCCCTCCGCTCTCCTTCCCTCCGCTCTCCTTCCCTCCGCTCTCCTTCCCTCCGCTCTCCTTCCCTCCGCTCTCCGTCCCTCCGCTCTCCTTCCCTCCGCTCTCCTTCCCTCTGCTCTCCTTCCCTTCTCTCTCCTTCCCTTTCAGTCTCTTTCCATCCCGTTCCTTCCAATATCTCTCCTTCCCTTCTCTCTCCTTCCCTTTCTGTCTCTTTCCATCTCGTTCCTTCCAATCTCTCTCTTTCCCTTCCCTCCCGAACACTTCTCTCCTCTTTCCATCCCTTTCCTTCTCTTCGTTCTCCTTAAAATAACACTCTTTTTCTTCTTTCTCCTTCCCTCCACTCCTCTTCATATCTCTCTCCTTATATTTCCACTTCTCTCCGTATCTCTCCTTCCCTTCCCTCTTCTTCTCTTCTCCCTCTCTACTTTCTCCCTCTCTACTTTCTCTCTTCTTCCATTCTCTCTCCCGCCCTTCCATGTTCTTCCCATCTCTCCTTTTCCCTTCCCTCTCCTTCACTTCTCGAGTCCCTTCTATCCGCTTTCCTTCTCTCCCCTTCCGTTCCCTCTTTCGATCCTTCTCCTTCCAATCTCTCTCCTTTCCATCTGTCTTGTTCCCATGTCTCTCCTCTCCTTCCTTGTCCTTCCCTTCCCTCCTCTTTGATTCTCTCTCCCCTTTTTCCCTCCTCTTCTCTTCATTCACCTTCCCTTTCCTCCCCTTCTCTACTCTCTCCTCCGCATCCCATCCTTCACTCCGCTTCTCCTCACTCACTGTTTCCCCCCTTTCATCTTCATCTCTCCCCTTCTCTTTGCTCCTCATTCTTAGCCTCCCCGACCCTTCACTCTCATCCCTTTCGCCCTCCTCTTTTGCTTCCCCACCTCTCTCCTCTTCTCCCCTTACCTCCCATTCTCTCTCTCTTTTACTCTCCTCCCCTTCTCTCATTTCTCTTTCAATCTCCTCCAATTCTCGTTCTTCCCCATCACTCTCCTCTCCTTCCCTCTCCTCCCCATCACTCTCCTCCCCATCACTCTCCTCCCCTTCCCTCTCCTCATCATCTCTTTTCTCCCCTTCCTTTTCCTCCCTTTCAATCTCTTCCCCACCACCCCTCTCCTTTTTTTCTACCCGGTCTATCTCCCTCTCATCCTGCACGTTTCCACGGTTACCTTCCGCACGAAACCCTTTCAGCATCACAGCATCAACATCACCACCGCCAACAGCACTGCCAGCAGCACTGTCATGAGCGTGAGCGCGAGCAGCGTTCCCCTGGGCCCGAATCACGCGTGTCACCTCCTCATCCACCCGCGCGCCTCCACCCTCGCCTCCCTCTCTCGCCTGCCCCTGCCATCCTTGCCCTTCACCATCCCTCTCACTCCCCTTCCCCCCACCGTGCCCCACCAGCCCAGCCATGCTCTCCGGCTCTGCCCGCCTGCTCGCCCCCACTCGCCCGCCCTGCCCCTCTGCCCTCTCACTCGCCCCCCTGCCACCATCACCCGCCTCGCCTGCTATGCCTGCGCGCTCACACTCTGCCCTGGGAGCAGCAGACAGCTGAGCAGCAGCAGACAGCTGAGGAGCAGCAGACAGCTGAGGAGCAGCAGACAGGTGGGGGCCCGCAGAGAGGTGGGGGCCCTGGAAGCCGAGCTTGACTGTGGCGGTGGGGCTGTGGGGAGGGCTCTGCTGCGCGACGGTGCACCGAGACGGACCCTCTGCTGCAACGCGTCGCTCAGCTAGCTGTGCTGGCGGCACTGCCTCCGGCTCTGATGAGCTGGACTCTGGTGTGACATGCATGCGCACACACACACACACACACACACACACACACACGCACGCACGCACGCACGCACGCACGCACCCACGCACCCACGCACCCACGCACCCACGCACCCACCCACCCACCCACCCACGCACCCACGCACCCACCCACCCACCCACCCACGCACGCACGCACGCACGCACGCACGCACGAACGCAGCACGCACGCAGCACGCACGCACGCACGCACGCACACACACACACACACACACGCACACACACACGCACACACACACACACATACACACACGCGCAGACACAAACACACACACACACACACACACACACACACACACACACACACACACACACACACACACACACACACACACACACACACACACACACACACACACAAACAGGGGTAGGCACAGCCAGTGAGAGCACGAGAGAGAGGAGGGAGGAGGGAGAGAAGAGAAACATGAGACAAGAGAAAGAGAAACATGAGACAAGAGAAAGAGAAACATGAGACAAGAGAAAGAGAAACATGAGACAAGAGAAAGAGAAACATGAGACAAGAGTGCGAGTGGCACATGAGTAGTGACAGACAAAGAATACTCGACTCGTAGCGGTGACTCGTGCTGAATGCCACTCACTGCATGCGCTGTACTCGTGCTGAATGCCGCTCACTGCACGTGCTGTACTCGTGCTGAATGCCACTCACTGCATGCGCTGTACTCGTGCTGAATGCCACTCACTGCACGCGCTGTACTCGTGCTGAATGCCACTCACTGCACGCGCTGTACTCGTGCTGAATGCCACTCACTGCACGCGCTGTACTCGTGCTGAATGCCCCACGACAGCGCCGCCATGAGAATGCAGGTGCGCTGCGCCGCCCACGAGGAGAGGGGCGAGGCCGCCGAGGGGGAGGGCAGGGCGGACGTGGAGGGAGCGTGGGAGGGGGAGAGGCCCGCCAGGGGGGGATGTGGAGAGGGCGACCTGGGGGGCATGTGGGGAGGGGGAGGTCGGGCGGGCAGGGGTATACATGGGCAACGAGTGTAGGGTTTTTACTCGACTCGTTCGAAATGCTCGTTGGGGGACGAGTGTCGAGCATGATTTTTTGGCAAAATTACTCGTCCGAGTCGAGCCGAGTAATGCTCGCCGAGCTTTTTATGCTCGTCACATGCTCGTGCGCTACGACGAGCATTTTCGTGCTCGTTTTATGCTCGACGAGTTTTTTTTTTCTCGACGAGCATGTAAAACTCGTCGCGTAGAGTTTGCCCCGAGGTCAAATTTGGCGGGAAAATTTGACCCCAGATCTGAGCCCGGCAAATGTTCCCAACCACTTTGCGTATAGGTTTGACAACATATGCACAATCGAACCGTCAAGTGATGGATGTTTCCCACCACATTCAACGGCTCAATGCCTAGTCGTCACCCTATCCACGCAACTCTAAGCTTAGCCCGCGCCAGTTTTGCGTCGCCATTGGCTTGTTAAAATAGGTCGCGTTTGGTTCTGTGGAGTTTTGTACTCCTGTTAAGCTGTTGTTTGCTTTATTGTGACGTTTCTCACCTACGCGCTTCTCACAATAAGAGTTTCGTTTACAATGCCTCCTGCTAGCGATAAAGTCTTGGCGTCCAAGAACAGGCTTGTGTCAGCTGGTCGCGGTAAGGGTAAGGGGACGGGTAAGGCGAAGGTTGACGACTTGCCTGGCGGGTTGTTGACAGAGCGTCAAATGAAGCTTAGGGTCGCCATTACAGTGGGTTGCATGCAGGGTAACCTTGAGCGTTAATAGGTTACACGGGTCCACCACGACGCGAGGATCACTGGATTAATACCAGGCCTCCTTGATGTTTCCATGTGCTCCCCATTGCTTCCCTAGACCCCCCGTCCTACCCATTGGGCCGCCAATACCCTAGGCTGGGCTGGCGGTTTGTTCTTTTTTCGTAGGTAATGTATAACTAGGGCAACAGGTGCACGCAGATAGGGGCGAGTCGAGTATTTCAATGCTCGGGCGAGTATTCTCTAATACTCGCCCGAGCCTACACATATACAACGAGCCTAGAGTAGGCCAAAAGTACCAAAATGCTCGCCAGAGCATTGCTCGACTCGAGGCAAATGCTCGGCGAGCATGGCCTGTGACGAGTCGAGTATTACTCGACTCGTCACTTTGACCATGTATGGGCAGGGGTTCGAGGAGACAGGGTGAGTGAGAAGTGGCAGGGGCAGGGTTTAGGGGAGAGAAAGGAGATGGAAGGGACGGGGAAGTGAGGGAAGCTCTAGGAGAAAAAACGCGGGAGATGGACGACAAGTCATCGATTCTGAAGGCTTGGCTGCATTTGGTGTGTGCGATGTGCGCGCTGCACTTGAAGAAACCAATGAGCTCACGTGGTTGAGGTTGCTGTATGTACGACCACCTCTGCCCACCTCTGTCTGTACGACCACCTCTGCCCAACTCTGTCTGTACGACCACCTCTGCCCACCTCTGTCTGTACGACCCTCCATGTGGGGCGCATCGAATCGAGCTGAGCAGTGCGACAGCCACCTCATCCCACAAGCTTCCAAAACTGCTTTTTTATGACACTCACTCAAGGGAAACACACCGCGTGCTGCCCACACCTCGCAACCCTCCCAAGCCAGCCAGAACGTACCTCAAGGCAGCAGGAGGGTGCACGTGCATGTGCATGTGCATGTTGCTGCCCTCGGGACTCCCTCCCGCGTGCCCCCCGCTCCTCCCATCCCATGCCCCGCTTATCCCACCGCCCATGGCACCCCCAGCAGCAGCATGGGCAGCAGCTTGGGCAGCAGCATGGGGAGCAGCATGGGCAGGCACAGGGGAGTGGTGGGGGCGAAAGGGAGGGTAGGATTGCGAGTGAGCGAGCGAGTGAGAGGGTGTGCGAGCGTGTGCGTGGGCGTGCGGGGATGTGTGGGAGTGCAGGCCAGGGCGTGCAGCAGGGGGTGTGAAGGCGGACGCCTTGGTGGGGGTGACCATGCGCTGGTAGGCTGACATCTGGGGGGGGGGGGGTGGGGTAGTGGGGAGAGGGGAGAGGGAGATGAACAAGAAAGAAGGTGAAGGAAGGACGGCACGTCGCAATGCGTGGTGTGATGTGGTGTGCTGCGGTGCGTACGGTGTGGAGCCGTGCCACTCCGGTTAACTGCGCACCTCAAACTTGATGGGCGTCACGGCCGCGGCAGCAGCGGCAGCAGCGAGCCCGGCAACGACGGCTTGACGGTCGAGGCTGCCGTCGAAGTTCTTGCAGTCGGCGCACTTGCAGTTGGCACCGCACAGCACGTTGGCCTGGAAGCACTCGCAGTACTTCTTCAGACACCCGCTCTTGCGGCAGTGGCACCCCGCCCGGTGCCGCCCCGCCACCGGCGTGTGCACGCGCGCCGCCTCGCCCTGCTGCCAGAGGGGGGGGGGGGGGGTGGACGCATTGGAAAGGAGGGATTGGGTAGGGGCAGGGCGAATACGATTGGGGGAGAAGGGGAGGGTGTGTACATGCTTGGGAGCAAGGTTTGGAATATGGTTATTATACATAACAGTACGCTTTTCAGTCCACTACGTTCCCTCTGCACGTGACGGACTAGGCGAACAAGGCCGGTGATAAGAGCAGCGAGTTGGCAGGCAGGCAGGGGCAGAGCGAGCTGTTAAAGGCCTACAGCCACGAGAACACTGAACTCCAACGGCTTGCCGTGTTTGCTGAAGCGACGTTCGAGGAACATAGTGTGGTGCTGCAGCGAGTGTGGTGCTGCAGCGAGTGTGGTGCTGCAGCGAGTGGGAGAGCAGGGGGGCGCTGTGAGGGGTGGTGAGAGGGCGAACCGAAGCGGGGGCGTGGGAGGGGCTGTGGGGGGCGATTTTGGGGCGGAAAGCGTTGGGGTTGCGGTCGAGCACGGCGAGCACGGCCTCGTGGCGCTGCGCCTCGTTGGCCGGCGAGTTGCAGCAGTTGATGCAGTTGCACCCCTCGCAGTACAGCCCCGCTGCAAAGCACTCGCAGTACCTGCCATGCCAGCAAGGGAGTAGAAAGGAGGAGGTTGGGGAGAAATAGGAAGCCCCGTGCTGCAATGAGAGGCATTGGCATTGGCATTGGCATTGGCATTGGCATTGGCATTGGCATTGGCATTGGCATTGGCATTGGCATGGGCATGGGCATGGGCATGGGCATGGGCATGGGCATGGGCATTGGCATTGGCATTGGCATTGGCATGGGCATGGGCATTGGCATTGGCATTGGCATTGGCATTGGCATTGGCATTGGCGTTGGCGTTGGCGTTGGCGTTGGCGTTGGCGTTGGCATTGGCATTGGCATTGGCATTGGCATTGGCATTGGCATTGGCATTGGCATGGGCATGGGCATTGGCATTGGCATTGGCATTGGCATTGGCATTGGCATTGGCATTGCACGCATGGCCCAGCCATGCCATGCCAGCACAAGAGAGGCAGAGTCCTGCCGCCCTGCTCTCCAGTCTCCACCCGTCAAAAAAGGGAGGCACAGAAAGATGCAAGTGGCGCAGGGGCAGGGCAGGTGGGCGGCGGGCGTACAGCTTGAGGCAGCGCGAGTTGCGGCAGTTGCACGACCGCTTGCGCGGAGGCGTGCCTCCCCCGGGACCCCCCGCTGCCTCCCGTGCCGCCGCCGCTGCCAGCACTGCTGCTGCCGTGGCCGCGTCCTTCTTGTCTGCCCGCGGCTTCCTGCTGCCCCTGTGTGGCGCGCACACACACGCATACGCACGCAGGGGCGGGGTGCGGCACGCAGGGAGGGCGGGGAGGGGTTGCATGGCGGGTGAGCGAGAGTGCGCTAGATGCATGTGGTAGCATACGAGGGGTGAGTGGCAGCGAACATGAGAGAGACTGAGAGGACTGAAGGACTGAGAGAGACTGAGAGGACTGAAGGACTGAGAGAGACTGAGAGGACTGAAGGACTGAGAGAGACTGAGAGGACTGAAGGACTGAGAGAGACTGAGAGGACTGAAGGACTGAGAGAGACTGAGAGGACTGAAGGACTGAGAGAGACTGAGAGGACTGAAGGACTGAGAGAGACTGAGAGGACTGAAGGACTGAGAGAGACTGAGAGGACTGAAGGACTGAGAGAGACTGAGAGGACTGAAGGACTGAGAGAGACTGAGAGGACTGAAGGACTGAGAGAGACTGAGAGGACTGAAGGACTGAGAGAGACTGAGAGGCCTGAAGGACTGCATGCAGGATGAAGGGCAGCAGCGAACGAGAGGAGAGGCGGGGGGAGGGCAAGAGGAGAGGCAGGAGCGCACGTGGTGAAGGGCGAGGAGGACGGCAGCAGGGGTGGGGCGGGCGGCAGGGGGGCTGGCAGGGTGAGGGGCAGTGCGACGGGCACAGGCACACCCATGGCCATGCCCGCTGGCATGGGCAGGCACTGCGCAGATGGCACTCCCAACACTGCCGCCCCTGCTGCTGCTGCTGCTGATGCTGCTGCTACGAGCGACGCTGGTGATGGTGCCGCTGGGGCAGCTCCTGCTGTGTGCGTGGGTGCTGCTGCTGCTGCTGCTGCTGCTGCTGCTGCACCCGCTATGCTCGCTTCACGTGCCGAGCCGCCTGCAGGCACGGGCGCAGGCATGGGCAGGGGCAGCGGAGGTTGCAGCATTTCCTGGACGCTCCAGCTGTGCAGCAACCCATGACCCGCTGCTACTCCCATCTGCTGCTGCTGCTGCTCCTGTCGTTGTCTTTCGCTTGCTTCCCGCACATCACCACCGTCTGCCATGCGCGCTGCTGTCTCCGCCGCCACACCCTGCCTTCTCCGTGCGCCCTCAGGGTTCGCCAAGTCTGCGGATGGTGCTTCTAGTGACAAATGCGCCGACTGTTCCCGCGGCTGTCGAGACTGCAGCGCCGCCTGCTGCGCCGATTGCGAAGGTTGCGCGGGTTGGGAGGGTTGCGAGGGTTGCGAGGGCTGGGAAGGTCGCGCGGGTTGCGAGGGTTGCGCGGGTTGCGGGGGTTGCGGGGGTTGCGCGGGTTGCGCGGGTTGCGGGGATTGCGCGGGTTGGGGGGGTTGCGGGAATTGCGCGGGTTGCGGTGGAGCAGCTCCCGCGGTGAAATCGAGGTGGCGGGGCCGCATCGTGCTCAGCTCGCACAGGCGACCAAGAGCGACCGAGAGCGATGTATGGCAGACAAGCTTTCGTGGGATAAATCTCGAGCCTTCTCAACGCGTCGCGTCAAGCTACACGATCATCGCGTCACCTCAAATTGAATCAAGCCTCCAGCGCATCGTACCCTAGGGAGAAACTTGTGAACCATGACTCCCGGAATTATTACTGCCCCTCACTGCCTCAATGCCGCACATCACAGTACAACCCCTCTAGACGGGATGGAGGAATGATGGCGATGATGGAATGCGGTGGACTACGGTAAGGACAGGGTTGGTTAGGGCGCTGTGATTGTGTTTTAGGTTACCAGGTTCGTGAATGTCGCGGGAGTGATCATGCGAAAATGTCAAGCTGTGTACACCCATTGCGGTTATTTGTGAGCGGACTAGATAACAGTTTGGAAGGACAGGTTCAAAATCCTTAGTGTTATGAGTTGTAATTCCTTACAGTACCCGCGTTTTAGCGAGTACAACCCGAGGAGCAGTTCGGCCTAATTCGTCGCCCCAAACCACTCCTGAGCTGCCCCCGCTCCAATCGCAACACTTTCCGAGCCATCCTTGCTCGACCTCTTCACCTAACAAGGACATGCCCTATTTACCAGTCTCGCCATTTCATTGTAATCATCGTTCAGTTAATCACAGTCTCGTTATTCGTTTTACCTGCGCACTCTGCAAGTTCATTCATAACACCTGGTATCAGAGCTACTTTCCTAGCCTACCCCGCTTTTTAGAGTGTATTACCCCTCGGGGGGGGGGGCGAGGAAGGATGTCTTGGGGTTCAGGAGTTGTGTAGGCCGGCCAGGAGAACGAGTTAGTTGCTCCTCGCGGCCATAGTTTTACGGGGCACCCGTTCCGCACCGCCAGATCCTTACCTCGAACGATCGCGATTGACCGTGACCTCCCTTCCCCCCGGGCGACGGGCAGCAGTAAATGTCGCGATGTTTTCGTAAGTAATTTCCGCTGCGTTTTCCCAACGATTTTGGAGGTTGATTCGTGTGGCAGCTGGCGTCAGCGGATCTGCGTCGGGATCTGCACGAACAGTCTCGACTTCGTCATCGTGTGGCAGTTGACGACATGAGACCTGAGTCAACAACTGCGCGACAATTTTAGAGTACGTCCCATATGGCAAGTGACAATGGTGGCTCCTCATCATTTTGCACGCGTGACTCGCGGAGTGTGGATCGGCAGCTGGCGACAACGGACATGCGTCACTGTGGGCGATAATTTTGGAGCTACTGTTGGGAAAAAGGCTGCTAGGGAACTCGCCAGGCGCAAATGGAGTTTTGCGTCCGAAAAAGTCGTTGACGAGGAGAGACGGCACGACGACTAACCGACTTAGCGAAGGTTAACTGCCATCCTGCCCGACCTGAAGTGCAGCGGCTTTTACTGCATGGCGGGCGCGTCATCGAATATTTCGACAGGACCGCACGTGGACAGACGAGACTTTCGGACCCGCCGACACTTACAGGCTGCAACGGAAAACGCGGTGGCTAAATCGCTCTTTACATAAGTGGGACGCAGGCGACGAGGGAAACTGAAGTAGGCACATCTCGAAAACAACTCGTGCGACGATGCGTGCTTGGTGTTGTTGAAGCTGGCCGACTGTTTTGAGAGAGGTTTCTCTTGACCAAGGAAGTTGTTTTCGGAGACAGCTGCTGACAACCCACGATTAAACGGCGTCCAACGTACCGCATGACAATTTCGGAGGGGTCGATACAGTCTGCTGAAACACACGGAAAGAAACGGCCCAACGGCTAAGCGGGGGTTGAAGAACGTCATAGGGAGCAGATTAAAGCTGGTGGAACCGACCTGCGGCCCTACTTCGCCCGAACCTCACCATCCCCACCAAGTCTTAGTTCTAACTCATGCAGTCAACTTACTTGGCCGAATAACGGGGGTGAACACGTGCCTACCCTGTGCTGGTTGAAGACACTTGGATTGGTGCTCGTTCGACACCTGTACCAGAAAAGACAAAAAAAAAGTGGAGCTCACGGCACTGTTTTACTCTGACAAAAGCGGGCTAGGTGAACGGCACGCGAAAAAAATCGGGGAGCTGCAAAGAAGCATTGGTGCAGTTTATAGGTTTCTCCTGACCCGGGCGTCTACACGAGTTGACAGCGCAGCGGCGAAGCTGAGACTCGGAAGATGTGGAGTTTTCGTGGCATGATAGGCACGGCAGGGTGCAAAACGGTTGGGCGATAGTTCCTTTTAACTAAGGCTACCCCGACTCCGATAGTTTTTCCCCCTCCGTTGTGGCCGGGTTCGCGCGGGCAACAACGACGATGCCCAATCAGACAAAAGCGGACGCTGGGTGAACGGCGGCAAGCGATATTCTCGTGATCCAGCAGATCACTTGAGTGCGGTTGAGCTCGTGCACCACTCCACCTTGAATCGGGGTCTACTAGGTGGACGCCAAAAGGGTCGGATATTGTACACATGGAAGCACGGCGAGGGGTGCATCGCCAAGGATACCTGGGATTCGCTAAGTGGCTTCGACGGGAATGAAGATGGTTGAACATCGGAGTACCAGGGTTAACGGCGGAAACGTCGGGGCTACATAGTGGAGAATAACTTCGGGATTGTATCCTCAACCACGGTTTTCGGGTGATTTTCCTACGGTGAGAAAAAAATATAATAATAAGGTGTTGGAGCCGAGGGTGTTTCTTCGCTTCCTGGAGTGAGGTTGAGCAGTTGGGGGACTTCGCTTCATAGGTCACTTTAAGTCGCCTGGCAAGAAACATAGCTAGGGGGATACCTAGAACCCATTGGTGTTTAAACGACACCATGGGAAATTCTAAAAAAAAAAAAACGGGAGCGTGTGAGCAACCAAAGTTTCGGGATTTACCTGCCGGCGACGAGCAATGAGGTGAAACGCCTGCAAAGCACCTGTGGGAATTGCGTGACATTTCGTTAAAACATCATCGGCGGGAGCAGTTTCGACGAGGGGGTCAACGGCATTGATGCCACTAGGATCCGTGAAAGTCAGTCTCGGAATACCCCGGTCTAGTCCCAAGTTCCAAATTATGCCCCCAGATGGGTTCTGATGAATTGACGGAAACAGCTAGTGACCGAGTGGGCGGCTATAGTATGACCGAAGTGTCAAAGTAGTAGGTAGAATTAGGAGCCATAGCTAGGAGAACCCTAGCTAGGCAAGATAATGTTTAGGCAAAGAGGAGGGGTTGCACTAGCAAGCAGTTGAGTACATATAGGAAACCCTAGATTGGGCTGTACTCGCTATAGAGTACCCCACTGCAGGCTAGACAAATACAACATTCTGACACACCCCCATAGTCAAAGTGGGGTATAATCAGCAGAGCAAGCAGTCATAGAGCAGGTTCACAAGTGCAAGCAAAGCTAGAGGCATTCACAAAGGGCAAGTGAGGAGGAGGAGGCGAGACTGTAGGAGGAGAGGAGATAAGAGGCGACGGCTGAAGCTGCAGACACACGGGCAACAGGAGTCATACTGGCACAGTGGCTACCGGAACAGCGCCCCGGACTACAGGAGTAACTGGCTCCGCGGCTAAGTGCGGCAGACGAGCAACGGACCCACGGGCGACTGGCGCAGCTGGCTACGACTGGGCTACCGGAACAGCGCCTGGACTACAGGTGCTGCTGACGACAAGACGGCAGCCTCCGCTCAACCTCCCCCGACCGTCCCACCCCCCTCTCACACACCCCCTGCTGGAACCCTAGCTCCACTCCCACGTCACCCCCCTAGCACCACTCCTTCGGCTCCCACACACCCACCCCCCTGAGCGGCAGCTGCAGCAGCGGGAGACGAAGGAGGAGGAGGAGTAGGGGACGGGGCACACAACCGGCACCCCCACAACCGCCACCCCCACACTCCCCACCCCCAAACCCTAAAACGGGTGGGATAGGGGCAGGAGCGCGGGGGATGGTGAGGGGGGATGGCGCGCGACCCCCAGGGCGCCTGAACGGACGGGCTGGGCGGGTGGAGGGGGGTGGCGCGCGCTGCTCCCCAGGGCGCCGCGACGGACGGGCGGGGTGCGCGCGCGACTTCCCAGGGCGCCGCGACTGCCTGGCGGGGTGCGCGCGGGCTCCCGAGGGCGCCGCGACGAACTGGCGGGGCGCGCGCGGGCTCCCCAGTGCGTCGCGACGGACGGGCGGGGCGCTCGCGGGCTCCCCAGGGCGTCGCGACGGACGGGCGGGGCGCTCGCGGGCTCCCCAGGGCGTTGCGACGTGCAGGGTGGGGGCTGCGCGTGCTCCCCAGGGCGCCGCGATGGACGGGCGGGGCGCGCGCGGGCTCCCCCACGGTAGGAAACCGCCGCGCGCCTCGGGGCGCACGGTGGCGGGATGAAAATTTGAAGGTCGCGCGCCACGGGGCGCGCGACACAGAGTAGGGCAGCGGAAGCAGCAGTGGGGCCCACAGGCCAGGAGCGTGAACGCTCTGTTACCATGTCAAAGTAGTAGGTAGAATTAGGAGCCATAGCTAGGAGAACCCTAGCTAGGCAAGAGAAAGTTTAGGCAAAGAGGAGGGGTTGCACTAGCAAGCAGTTGAGTACATATAGGAAACCCTAGATTGGGCTGTACTCGCTATAGAGTACCCCACTGCAGGCTAGACAAATACAACATTCTGACACGAAGATTTTGAAGGCGAACTATACCTGCAACTGCGGATTTAGAGGGGTGTTTTCGATCGACAATTTTGGAGTTTTCTTTCGGGACTTACCGGTTTTACAAAGAGAATCGCCGACTGTTTCGGCGAAGTATTTGGCGTTTGGTTAAACACGTGCGACAACAACATTAGGGCAACAGCGCGGGACATACACGGAGTTTTCAAGGGGTACGAAGGACTTACGATGAACTAGAGGAGGCGGCAGCAACAGTGCAGGGGGGGAGAGACAGCTGCATTTTTTTCATCTCTGCCCAGAAGCCCTTGGCGAATTGCGACAAATAGCTCGGCAAGTCTGGACAAACCCGCCGGAGGAGCTGCCGTCATTTGACACGGCTAATGAGTTCGACATTTTCGACCGGAGTGACATTCGATATGGTTACTGCTTCGACGACAATCGCCGACTCTCGATAATCATCTTCGCTGCCTATCGCCTTCGATCGCTGATTTCAACGACACTCGTAACACTCCCGATTTTACCGCCAGAGAATTTCGGGAAACGACCGCTCCATCTCTACTAGCGACAACTGTCAAGATTACGAGACTGGAATGGTTGAACTAACAGAGAAATCAGTACAAATAGCTAACCCTAGAATTGTGTACCCCATACAGGCTAACCCACTGTAGCCTAACAAACCAAACATATATAATGTTTGACACACCCCCATAGGCAAAGTGGGGGAGACCTAGGGGTCACAAGACCAGTCAAGGCAAAGTAAGGCAAACAAGCTCAGGGTGGATCTCGAGGATTCCACACAAATTCCGAGCACAAACAAGCGGTCACAAGACCAGTTCACATGCAGGTTTATAATAGAGCAAGACGTACAATGATCACAACCTAGCAAGAGTAAACATGCAGGTATATAAATATATAGTGATCACAGTACAGGCAAAGTCAAGAAGTGAGCAAGTGAGGGCCAGTAGGCACAAGACCTAACAGAGTACAGAAGCGCTGATGGTCACAAGGCTGGAGTGCCTTGGTGAACACATCAGCAGTGTTGGCCTCAGTGGCCACGTAACGCAGACGAAGCTGACCGCGCTGCTGCAGCTCTCGAGCAAGGAAGTACCGCAGAGCAATGTGCTTCGTTCTGTGCTCCAGTCTGTGCTCCTCACACAAGGCAATGGCAGCCTTGTTGTCGACGTACAGCACTGGAGGAGAACGAGGCCGCTCTCCGAGGTCGGTCAGCAGGTAGGTCAGCCAGCGCAGCTCCTGAGCAGCCATGGCTGTGGCGTAGATCTCAGCCTCACAACTGGAGCTGAGAACAGAAGACGAACGAGTAGAACGCCAAGAAACTGAGCCAGAGCCAAGGCTGAAGGTGTAACCCTGTGACGACCGCTGAGTAGCCTGGTCGTCTGCCCAAGAAGCATCTGAGTGCCCTGTGAGAACAACCCGGTCCCGCCCTCCAAGCACAAGCCCCATGCCCGACGTACTGCACAAGTAGCGCAACACCCTCTTAGCAGCATCCATGTGCTCCTTCCTGTGACGGCCAGGAGCGACATAGCGTGCTAAGATGCTAAGGGGGTATGCAAGGTCAGGTCGAGTGCAGGTCATCAGGTACATGAGGCAGCCCACAAGCTCTGGATACGGGCCACTCGGCTCTACGGACTCATCCGAAGGCAGAGCTGAGAGCGAGTGACCGGTAGGCAGAGGAGTGGACTGAGGTGAGGAGTACGTGAAGCGGAAGCGCTGGAGAACCTGCTGCACCATGTGTGACTGAGTCAAGGTGATGGTGCGCCGTGCTCTGTCCCGGGTGATCCGCAAGCCAAGATAGCTTGTCAGCTCACCCAGGTCTGTGCACGTGTGTCTCCTCTGCAGCTCCGACTTCACGTGGGCGAGTGCCGCTGTGTCAGCTGTGGCAAAGACCAAGTCGTCAACGTACACGAGGATGTAGAACGGCGGCAGCGAGGTGTCGGTGCGTAGAAACAGCGACGGGTCAGCAGTAGAGGGAGCGAACCCAAGAGCCGCAAGCGTCGTCCTCAGTGTGTCGTGCCACTCACGTGGCGCCTGGCGGAGACCGTAGACCGGCCGCTGAAGCCTCCACTGGGTGCCAGGAGGAACCGACCCAGTGAAGCCAGGAGGGCGGCGCAACCAGATCTCCTCGTGCAGGCTGCCCTGCAAGAAAGCAGTGCTGAAGTCAAGTGAGTGAAGCTCGTAGTCGCGGTGAGCGGCTATGTGCAGCAGCACCCGAAGAGTGGTCATCTTCGGGGTGGGGGAGAAGGTCTGGAAGAAGTCGACTCCCTCTCGCTGACTGAAGCCTCGAGCCACGTAGCGTGCCTTGAAGACAGGAGGAGAACCCGGCGGCCGCTTCACCCTGAAAATCCACATGCCACTGACGATGTTCGCCCCAGGAGGGGGAACGTCGTCGACGTAGGTGCCTGTGGACTTCCAGGAAGCCATCTCTGCGTCCATGGCTGTCTGCCACTGAGAGGAGTAGGGACCCGCCATCGCCTCAGCGTAAGAGCGCGGGGTCGGGATGTCTGGTGCATCCGGGTCTCCCTCAGGGGCAACAAGCATGGACACGAGATGGGGCAAAGCAGCAGCAAAGCACTGGAACTCCTCCTGTCTGTCCTCAAGGACGTCCGTGCCAAGAGCACACTCACCCCCGACGGACGGAGGACAGGCAGACTCAGACTCAGACTCAGCGACAAGGCTGGCAGCGTAGTCTAAGCGACAGCGAGCAGCAAAGTCAACCAGCTCAGCGACCAGAGCAGACGCAGCAGAGGACTCAAAGGTCGGGTCAGTGACAACTGTAGCGAGGAGACGCGTAACAGTGGGACTGGCAGCACGACGGGAGTCAGACTCCGGATCAGGAAGAGTAGGAAGAGAGGACGCAGGAGGAGACGGCAGCGGGACACGCTGCGGAGCAGTGGAGGGACGCAAGGTCATGTAGTGAGTGCCAGGGACAGGAGGGGGACGCTCACGTGGGATACGACGACCAGTGCGAGTAGTACGAACAGGCGACGCAGGACGAGACTCAGGCTCACGACGCTCTGTAAGACCTCCTGTGGGACCAGTGTAAGGAGAGGGAGCAGGGAGAGGCGAGGCAGGCGGTAACTGTGACTGCGGTGGGACAGGCAGAGGACACTCGACGGTGGGAGGAGGACTAGGAGGAGGAGCCTGACCAAGAACCTGCTGAAGGAGTGGTACGAAGTACGGTCGCGGCCGCACAGCGTCTCCAGAACCAGCAGGGACACCAGCGGCAGCCCCAACGCCCGAGTCCTCAGCACCAGCAGCAGCTCCAACACCCGGGTCCTCAACACCAGCAGTAGCTCCAACGCCCGAGTCCTCAGCACCAGCAGCAGCTCCAACGCCCGGGTCCTCAGCACCAGCAGCAGCTCCAACGCCCGGGTCCTCAGTACCAGCAGCAGAGCCACCGGTCAGGTCCTCAGCACCAGCAGTAGCGCCGCCGGTCGGGTCCTCAGCACCAACAGCAGCTCCAACGCCCGGGTCCTCAGCACCAGCAGCAGCTCCAGCGTCCGGGTCCTCAGCACCAGCAACAGCGCCACCGCTCGGGTCCGCTGCACCAGGAGCACCACTCCGAAGACTGCAGCGCCGTGTGTACCACTCTCGGATCACCTGAATGGGGGGGAGCTCCTGGGTAGGAGGGGAAGTACTGGGACGAGCTCCAGAAGCACCTCTCCGGAGGCGGCAGTACTCGAGGTACCTCTCCTGCAGCTGCTGGGAGGAGAGGGCTCCTCCAGGTGTAGTACGCTCAGGCTCAGCACCCGAAGACTCAGCACCCCCAGGCTCCGCACCTCCAGGCTCCGCACCTCCAGGCTCAGCACCCCCAGGCTCCGCACGTCCAGGCTCTGCACCCCCAGACTCAGCACCCCCAGACTCAGCACCCCCAGGCTCAGCACCCCCAGACGCAGGACGCGAGTCAACAGCTACCTCGACAGGCTCACCCGGGTCTACCTGGGACACACCTGAGGGAGCGGCACCCTGAGGGGGGAGGGGGTCTGGTACCTCAGCACCTGGAGCGAGGAAGAGAGGCGGGGGGGGGAGCGGGGCAGTGCGGTAGGGGAAGAGGCGGTAGAAGGGGACGGACTCGTCAAAAGTGACGTCCTGAGAGGCCAGAACCCGGCGCGAGGTGACGTGGTAAAACTGCCATCCAGGCGCGTCAGGCACAAAGCCAAGAAAGACACAGGGAACGGCGCGACGCGAGAGCTTGTCCGCGGACGTGTCGCGGACAAAAGCTCGAGATCCCCAGATCCGGAAACGCGACGCATCGCCAACCTCTCCCGTCCACCGCAGAGTCGGGGAAGTCTCCGGCAAGGAGACACGGGGCCAGAGGTTGAGCTGATGCGCAGCGTATCGGACCGCAAACGGCCACAGAAAGTGGGGAGCAGCCGCATGGGTCAGGGAGGTACGAGCGACCTCCATGACTAGGCCAATGCGGCGCTCAGCGACCCCATTCTGCTGCGGAGAGGCCGGAAGCGTGAACGACTGCTCAATACCGTGCTCAGCACAGTAGGCTGCCAAGAGGTCGGAGGCGAACTCACCACCTCTGTCAGAGTGCAAGCGCAGGACAGGAAAGTCCGAGTGAAAGCGCTTGCCTAGCTGGAGACGGGCTCGACTGATCCAGGGGATCAAAACACCAGGGACGTCACCCTTGGCGCGCAAGGGGAAGACTGTGGTGTAGCGCGAGTAGTCGTCAACAACTATCAGGAAGTACCTCTCCTGACCCTGACCACGGACGCGGGCTGGGCCCCACACGTCCATGTGGAGCGTCTGCAAGGGAGCAGTCGTCGGGGGAAAGGAGGAGGAGTGAGGAGCGGCGCGCTGCCGCCCCTCGACACAGGGAATGCAGTCAGGAGCAGGGGAGTCGGGAAGGGGAGGGAGCACCCTGGGAAGACCAGCAACAAGGTCCCGTTTGTGCATGGCCCGAAGGCGCTGCACAGACGGGTGACCAAGGCGGTGGTGCCAGAGGACAGTCTCATGCGCCAGAGAGCGACACGAGCAGGGGGCGGATAGCTGACCTGACGCAGACGCAGACGCAGCTACCTGAGGGGACTCAGTGGTCAGTGTGTACAGGTCCGACCCCGGCTCTCGAGTGAAAGTAGCCAGGTGGCGGCCCGTCCGAGCACACGTGCAGTGTGTCACACGCTCGTAGGCAGGGGTGAACTGGTGAACACCCCCGTCCTGCAGCGCACAACCTGCCACCAAGTTCGTAGAGAACGAGGGGAGGTAGAGACCTGAGAGCGTGCCGGACGGAACCGCTGGACACGGAAGTGTAGTGGAGGAGGTCGCAATGACCGGACCCCCAGAGGGGTCAGCAAGAGAGACAGCAACCGGCCGAGCTAGTGGCTCAAGGACAGTGCGGTCACGAAAGAAAGAGCGAGAAGCACCTGAGTCCAGTGTGAAGGTGTGGAGTGCTGCAGTCGACTCAGTACCAGGGGGCACAGACGCACTAGCACCTAGGGCAGCTGCTGCAGCAGGACCTGTGGGAGCAGACACACTAGCACCTAGAGCAGCAGCTGGGCTGGCCTGAATGCCCGGGTCGGGCGGAACACGCAAGTACTGGGCACCCTCTCCACTAATAGACATCGCATACATAGCAGTGAGAATAGCATCAAAGTCTAAAGCCCAGATATCAACACCCTTCTTTTCCAGCTCAGGCCAGCGGGGGAGCTCAGTAGACCCAGGAAACTGGATGCGCCACGCGTCAGTCAGGCGCTGGAAGCAGCGCTGCGTGGGGTGCGACCTCCCACATGGCTGGCCAGTGCGGTCACCAGTGCGGATGACGTACGTGCAAGTGTACCCACGCTGCGCGTACCACTCACGGGCGGCCTGGAGGGTCGGGGCGTGCTGCTGACTCTGGCCACCTCCAGCGTCTCCACGGCCACCACCGCCACCGCCACCGCCACCGCCTCGGCCACCTCCACCCCTGCCACGGCCACGACCGCCACCGCCGCCGCTGCCACCTCCGCCTCTGCCACCACCCCCGCCGCCGCTGTCACCACCCCCACTGCCGCCACTAGCCTCTCCAGACCCACCGCCACCTCCACTGTCTCCACCCCCGCCTCCCCCGCCTCCACCCCCACCCTTGCCCCCCCTGCTCTTGCGGCGCCCGCTCGAAGCAGACGCAGCCCCGACCTTCTCAGCACCAAGGAGGTCGACAGCAGCAGCAGTGGCGACAGAGGGGAGAAGGGGGGAAGGGGAACACCCCTCGAAGAAGGGGGTGCGGGGCTCGCCACGAGAGGCACCTACGGCGACGATGCTCGCCTCAGCTGCAAGTAGGTCCTTCTCGAGGAGGGCAATGGTGAGCTCAGTAGGGGAGCGAGCTAGAAAGGAGTCCCTGACTGTGCGCAGAGAGTCAGGGAGGCGGGTGACAATGTGGTAGAGGGTGAGCCAGAGCGGGGGGGGGTTGCTAGCAAGGAACTCGGCAGGCATGGCAGCGCGAAAACGGGCCTCACTAGTCTTGAGGTGGGTGATGAGATCAGCGACAGTGTGAAAGGAGGCCAGGTCGGGGAACAGGTAGGGCAGGGAGAGGCGGCCTAGGGTGGCAGACGCAGGCGAGGAGTAGCGAGCAACTACGGCTGTGTACAGTTCCTTAGCAGTCTTGCACTGGCCGAAGTGCTCGCGCTCATCTAGCGGCAGGGAGTTGCGGATAGCAAAGCGAGCGTGTGCGTCGCGGGTCTGCCACTGGGAGCGCAGTGTGCTAGCAGCAGAGGAGTCAGGGGCAGTAGCATGGCCTAGGGCGTGGTCGTACAGTGAAATGTCTTCCTTGGCAGTGAGCTGTAGGAAAAGGTGCAGATCATCGAGCCAGGTGTCAAATTTCACTGGGCGGCCCTCAGCGTCGAAGGCTAGAACAGGAGCAGTAGCCATGGTAGCAGGAGGAGGAAGAGTAAGTAATAAACGTGGCAGTGACAGTAGCAGCAGGGCAAGGCAAGGCCGGGGCAGTCGAGACAGCGGCAGCAGATGCTGCAGGTTCGGCTACGGCTGCTGCTGCTGGGTCGGCGGCGGCTGCTGCTGCAGAGGCAGCGGCGGCTGATTCTGCTGTAGCTGCGGCGGCCGCTGCTGTAGATTGCGGCGGCTGCTGCTGCCGTAGATGCGGCGGCGGCCGCTGCTGTAGATGATGCGGCAGCTGCTGCCGCTGTAGATGCAGCGGCGGCTGCTGCAGAAGGCGCGGCGGCTGCTGCTGCTGGAGATGCAGCGGCGGCTGCTGCTGCTGTGGATGCAGCGGCGGCTGCTGCAGAAGATGCGGCGGCTGCTGCTGCTGTAGCTGCAGCGGCGGCTGTTGCAGTAGATGTGGCGGCTGCAGCTGCTGTAGATGCAGCGGCGGCCGCGGCAGGGGAGGCGGCGGCGGCTGCTGCAGCAGTTGCGACGGCCGCGACTGCAGTCTCTGCCGCGGCTGTTGCTGAAGGCCCGACCGCGGCGACGAAGGCGCGGGGGGGTCGAGCGCAGCACGGAGCAGCGCGACGGGCCGCGCTCGAAGAAAAAAGAGCCGCGCGCGCCGGCGGCTAGCTAGGCGCGCGCGAAAAACGGCCGCGCGCGGGCTGCTGGCTTGTCGCGCGCACGAAATAGGCCGCGCGCGGGCGGCTAGCAGATCGCGCGCGGTAAAAAAAAGGGATAGCGCACTAGGGGCGCAATAGGAGGCGCACTAGGGGCGCAATAGGAGGCGCACTAGGGGCGCTTGATAGGTATGTAGGTAGTTAGGTGGGCCCTTAAAAACGGTCCTAGGGAAGGACCTGCTCTGAAACCATGTCAAGATTACGAGACTGGAATGGTTGAACTAACAGAGAAATCAGTACAAATAGCTAACCCTAGAATTGTGTACCCCATACAGGCTAACCCACTGTAGCCTAACAAACCAAACATATATAATGTTTGACAACAACTTGCCCCACTCAACCCGCCCACGACAACTGATTTGATTCCAACCACGTCAGCTGCTGCTAGCTGCAACTGCTGAGGACGTGGGCCCAATCGACTTTGATCGGATCGGATCGGATCGGGTTGGATTGGATCGAATTGCTTGTGATCACTTTTCTCGCGCCGCCTGATCAAAGAAGATTTTCCTCGAAAGCTTTTCGCGCCGCATGACTCCATTACCTGATAGTTTCTTTCCAACTTTGGCGAGACTGGCGAACGCGATGTATCACGGTAACCTCGCAAATATCGCACTACACACAATGTCCGCTCTACAACCTTCTCGCCAGTATGTAGGTAGCGAGGGATTTTCGGGACCTTTAGTTCCGTGTGTAACATTTCGCATACATCGCTCAGGTCCCCCATCACATGCAATCAAGTGATCGGTTGTGTCTGATCGACATTGATCGGGCTGTTTGAGGCGGTTGATCGAGTTGGAGCGATCAGCTGATCGCGATCAGCTGATTGCCCCTGATTGCCTGAAATCGCCTTCCCGCCTTCCTCGAAGTTATTGATCGCCTCTGATCGCGCGGATCGAAGTCGATTGGGCCCACGCCCTGAAGATATCGCCCGATTGTGGCGATGCGAAGACAAAAATGTTCAGTTCGAGTAACATGGATTTTCCGTCGCGGTTTCTGGGATACAACTTCTAGTTTGCCCTGGAAGATTTTTGGGCACGTGGTACCTGGTTCCGTCATCGATTTTCCACACAGACACGTTTTCACCCAAATATCATCGCTCCAAGCCTGGCTTTTGTCGGCTTGCATCTTTACGCAGCTGCTGGAAATTTTCGGTGTGTTTTCTTGGAAGGGGGGAGAAAGTGCTCGGCACTGTTTTTTTCCTTCGCCACTTTCTCGACACATTTCTGACTTTGTTAGAATGCAGCAACACGACACACGATCACACCGACAAGATCAACGGCCTCTGCAACATCGCGATTGAATTTCGCGTCAAACCGCTCCCTCCAAAATCGCGTGAGTTTTCCACCGTCAGATCTACTCGTCCTCGATCGACGACCCACATCCCAACTTTCAAACCCATTTGGGCCAGTTCATCCGTGACCGTCAGATCGACATCTGACTTTATCAACGGTCCTAATTCCAACCTTTCTTCAAAATTATTGAGGACATCTCCAACCGTCAGATTCAGCTACACTCGAGATCAACGACAGCTTCGTTATTATGATACTCGTCTAGTTATGAGGCAGTCATGTTTGGAAGGAGGGAGAGTGTAAGGAATTGTAATTCCTTATTGTACCCGCGTTTTAGCGAGTACAACCCGAGGAACACGCCTCAGTTCGGTTCGGCCTAATTCCTCGCCCCAAACCACTCCCGAGTCGCCCCCACTCCAATCGCAACACTTTCCGAGCCATTCTCGCCCGACCTCTTCGCCTAGCTAGAACTTGCCCTATTTAGTCTCGCCATTTCATAGTAGTCATCATTGACTTAATCACAGTCTCGTTATTCATTTTGCCTGCGCACTCTGCAAGTTCATTCATAGCAAAAAGAGAGTGTGCGGAATAACGAATAACGAAGATATGACTCTATGAACTGAGAATACAATGAAGGCACGCGCTAATATAGTGGGTCAACCTAGCTAGGCGGGAACCTCGGGAACGCGAGGTTGGGTGCAGGTTGGGCAAAGGAAAGCCGAAGGCGACGCGGGGCTGCTTCGGCAGCAAGTAAAATGGCCGAACGTACACTTCCGAAAGTCGGGATTGTGCGTGGTTGAGTAAACCCCAGTGAGGAAAAGGGTTTTTCCTTACACTCCCCCCCCCCCCCCCCCCCCCCCCCCCCCCTCTCCCTCCCCCCCCCTTCAGAAAGGTGGTCAATATCCGCAGCTGGTTTCGGGTGAGGTAATCACCAAGAAGCGGGGAAGCTTCAAGCGAGGCGGATGACACCCAAGTGTCGTCCTCGCCAGTGCGGTCAATCCAATGGTTTAGAAAATCCACGTGGCGCCCAGAAGCGTCGAGCCGAACACGATGTGCCAAAATCTTGGATGGGTCAAGTGTCGGCTCCGGGACAGGTCCGGCTATCGAGCCGGCGTTCTGGCACGCGATGTCTGTCGTGGCAGGCACGAACTTGCGAAGGAGGCTGACATGGAAGGCGTCATGTATACGCTAGTCGTCGGGTAGCAGCAACTTCGCGGTGACGGGTGTCACCATCTAGATGATTTGGAATGGCCCACAAAACTGTGGCCGTAGCTTGCTCGGACCGGGCAAGCGCAGGTTTTTCGTGTCAAGCAGTATTAGTTGCCGTCGATTGTTCGTCGTAAGAGATCAGTGTATTTGCGGGCAATGATGTTAGCTTTGCAAATTGCATCGGCTGCCTTCTCGCGAATCTCCTGGAGTTCCGTCACACAGGTATGTGACCTCGGGACTAGGTTGCCGAGCGTAGTAGCTTCGCCCACGTCTCTTTTCAGAATTTCGAAGTGAACTTCGGATCCCTGTCGCTAATGATCGCTGAGGGGATTCCGTGCAGTTGCGCGGTGGTTGAGATGAAGAGGCGGGCAATTTCTTTGGCTGAGATTGTTGTACGACATGGTGCGCAGTGCGCCATTTTCGTAAGGCGATTGACGATGACAAGTACAACGTCGTTGCCGGACGGCCCAGCTAGCAACCCCGCAACAAAGTCCATCGTCACTTGTTGCCACGATCGCTCGGGTGGCTCCAGGGGTTGCAGCAATCTAGCTGGCCGCTGACGTGTTGATTTGATGGTTTGGCACACCCTGTATGAGGAGACATATCGCTACACGTCGTTAGCGGATTCAGACCAGTAATATTGACGGTGCACTAGCTTCTGGGTTTTATCAACCCCGAAATGTCCGGAGAGATTAGAATCGTGGACCTCCTGGATAAGGAGTTCACGCAGCGCTCGATAAGCGGGAACCCAAGTCCTGTCGGTTCGGGCCTATAGGTAATAGTTCCCCTTCTGCGTCGTCGCCTGCTGGTGATTTCCAGTTGTGAAAAACGGGTCCGAAGTGTAGCCGAGGGTAAATAGTCCCGTAAGTAGCGGGTTCGAATGGGTGATGAGTACTGTAGCGAATTGAATTGTCGGTCGGGTAAGGGCATCGACGATGTTATTCGCCCCTTTCTTGTACGTGATGCGGTAGGTGAAGTGGCTCTCCATGTAGTCGAGCCAATGAACTTGTCGCGAATTGAGGTTGGGTTGGGCTCGCAGGTACTGTAGGGACTTGTGGTCCGTGCGAACAGTGACGTCGGCGCCCACCAGGTAGCAGCGCCACAGTTTGAACGCGTGTATAATGGCGAGCATCTTCTTGTCATGTATCGGGTAGTTGCGCTCGGCAGACTGCAGCTTGCGTGATTCGTAGGCTATCGGCGATGGCGAAATCTTAGGCATCGGTGACGACTTCGATGGGTCGGCGATGCGCAGAACCGGAAGGGAAACGAGAAAATTCTTCAACTCCTGAAAAGCCGCCTCAGCCTCTTCCCCCCTTACAAAGTTCCTATCCTTGTGCAGTAGGTCGGACAGCGGGCCGGTTATCCCCGCCATATTCGGGATAAACCGCCTATTGTAATTCACAAACCCCAGAAAACTCTGAAGCTCCATGACGTTGGTCGGGGACTTCCACTCCCGAATCGTCCTGATTTTTGTCGGGTCGATTTTAATGCCGCCGCGTGAGATGGCGTGCCCCAAAAACTCCAACTCATTCTTGAATAACTCGCACTTATAGCCCTAAGTGATGAGACGTTTCTCTTGCAACCGCTTAAACACCACGTTGAGGTCGCGGAGGTGTTTAACGTGGTCCAAGTAGACGATAACGCACTTGTCGAGAAGATCCCGGAAATTCTTGTTCATGGTCAACTGAAAAGTCGTAGGCGCGTTTGTGAGGCCGAACGGCATCACAGTGTACTCGTAGCTTCCGTAGCGGGTGCGAAATGCGGTCTTGTGACACTCGTTGGCGAAGACTCGAATCTGGTGCTAACCGCCACGCAAGTCGATTTTCGAAAAATAGCAATCGCCGCGAAGTTGATCGAGAAGATCGTGAAACTTGATTGTCACTTGGTTGAGCGCGCAATAGTCGATGCACATGCGAAGCCCGCCGTCTTTTTTTGGTGTGAACAGGATCGACGCTGTGAAGGGAGATGTGCTGGGTCTAATGAACCCCTTCTCCAACAGTGCGTCAATTTGTCTTCGTAGCTCCTCGAGTTCTGACTGGGTCAACTGCCACTGTGTCCAAACAGTCGGCTGCGTGCTAGGTTCTAGCTGGATTTTGTGGTCCTTAAGTCTTGGTTGAAGTGGCGAGCAATAGTGGTGGCTCTGACGCACGGGGCTTGGATGTAGTCAGGTGTCCATGCAGGCAGTTTAATTAGCCTCTCGTGCTTGCTGATGCTGCACGATCTTGTTGTCCAATCGATGATGGGGATGTGCTTTCGCAGCCAATCACGTCACAGTAGCACGTCGCAGCCATCCAGCGTCGTCGCGAGAAACTTCATGCTGAAGCCGAAATCGTCGCCGCATTCGATCCGCACCGTCCGTGTTTCTTCCAAAAACGCTAGATGTGTCCCATCCACGAGGCGAGCGTCGATTTCGGGCAGACACCTGTCAAGTTGCAGCTTGCATTTTTTTGCTGTCGCCAAGTTGAAGAGGCTATGGCAAGCCCCTCCGTCGAGGACCATTTTCAAATTATTTTTTAACACTCTGCCAACGATTTCACAGGGTGATCCACATGGTTATTCCCGTTATTCGGCCGAGTGCGATCGATTGCATGAATCGGAACCACGACTCGGTGGGGATGATGGTGTTCGGGCGACAGAGCACAGTCAGTAAGGGGCCCGTCTGTTACTGACTCTTCCTATTTCCTGGCTCTTCCCCGTCGTTCCTCTTCGTCGGTGTTCTCTCGGGGCAGTCTGCATATTTGTGACCCGGCTTCCCGCACTTATAACACAGCCCCGCGTAGGGGCGGTCTGGTGCATGGACTCTGTTGGTCGTGGCCCGTTGGGTCTGGCCGCGAAAACGGTTTCCCTCCCACAAACCTGCTCTCGCGTACTGCATCAGGGCATCTGTGGATTCCGCCAACTGTACTGCTTCCAGGATCGATGTCGGGCGACATCGGCGCACCTCAAACTGAATCTCGTATTTAAGGCCGCCCACGTTCTTATCTAAATGCTCCACTTCCGACATATCATCCACTTGGTCGGCAAATGCCATGAATGACGTTGTGTAGTATTGGAAAGATGCCAACTGCGACCAGGTACGCAGCTTCATGCGAGCTTGCTCCGAGGCGGATACGTGCTCGAAGCGATCCCGTAAGGCTGCGCCCCACTCCTTCCACGTGCGAATCTTGGTCACGCCGAATATTGGTGCTGCCACTTGATAAACCGACGTTGAGTCCCGTCTGCTGCATGTGTCACACCTGTCGGGATCCCCGTGTCCAAGGTACATCGCCAACATTCTAGGGCAGCTCCTCGGAGAAGCGAAGCCGCGTAATTAATACATGTGGTGTCATCGTCAACGTGCGCTGCAGTAAAGAAGACCTCCACGCTGAACAACCACCCCTTCACTGTATTCGTCTCGTCCCTAGGGTTTAATGGGGGTGGGCTCGCAGTCTTGATCTTAATCGTCGTAACTGCAAGTGCCGCTGGTGCCGACATCGCCGGCCGTTCGCTCTCATCGTTGCCGCGTGCGAGCTCGCCACCTGTAACGGCGCCACTCGCTCCTTGGCTGGCGTTGTCTTCTTCTTCATCGAGCGATTCCGTACGCACTTCACCTCACGTCCGGCGTAGCTCGGTGTTTTCTTCACGTAGTGCCGTGACTTCGATTGACAACGTCTTCACTGTTGCCTGTAGCTCTTGCATTTGCGCCACCATCTGGTTAATCTTCTCCTGGTCCATGAGTCGCACGCTTCATCTGGAGGGTAGAGGGGTGTCCGTGGCCTTCACGCAAGAAGAAGGCAAAAACTATCGGAGTCGGGCGGTTAGAGTTAACGAACCTTACAACCAACTGTGTTACAGACTCCTATACTAGCCAACCCGTGCCTCCAAACCACCCTCGAAAAGCGGGGTGAACTAGGAAAGTAGCTCTGATACCAGGTGTTATGAGTTGTAAAAGAGAGTGCACACGCTAAACAAAGATGTGACTTAATGAACTGACAATACAATGAAGGCACGCGCTAATATAGTGGGTCAACCTAGCTAGGCGGTAACCTCGGGAACCCGAGGTAAGGTGCAGGTTGGGCAAAAGAAAGCCGAAGGCGACGCGGGGTTGCTTCGGCAGCAGGTAAAACGGTCGAACGTGCACTTCTGAAAGTCGGGTTTGTACGCGGTTGGGTAAAGCCAACCGAGGAAAAGGGTTTTTCCTTACATTTCGGAACTTGAAAGTTGCCCCAATACTATGAGGCGCACTATATAAACCCTAAACCTGCTAACAAATGTATACTGGAGCTTTAAGGTCGCCTATAGTTTGACCGAAAATCAAAAGCTACATTCAGCTAAAAAATGTAATCTTATGCAAATTACATAAATCATGCTAAGCGGCTGCGCAGTATTTTACTACAAGATATTTTCTCCCCTTTTACCCCACCCCAAGAGAGTTGACCTTCTATCCGCAGTAGGCAAAGGCGAGCTCTCGAATTGATAGAGCTCTGTCGTCGATGTCGCTCTTGAACTTCATATTGAAAGTCAAGCATACCAGAGTCTTACAGGGGATCACAGGCCAGTACATTTCTGCACCTGGAGAACAAAGTAGCACTGCTAAAGCAACTGGTGTTGAGCGGAGACGGCGGCGGTGGTATGTACGAGGAGGTGGCAAAGTACAAAGCGCTGCTGAAAGCATACATGGACTAGAAACAGGAGTGGCTGCAGTCCCAAGCAGGAATCAAGGGATGAGTGCGGGGAAACACTGACCGAATTTCTCATAGCGAAGGTAGCGGTGAGGAAGTCGAGGACTGAAGTCGATGACGTGAAGCGCAACGGAATCACTTGCACGGGAGCTAGGGAGGTGCTGAAGGCTGCTTCCAAGTTTTTTCGAAGAAACCTTCGGTATTTCCAAACCGAGAGACCACCGCCGTGGCCGATAGACCAGCAGAAGCGGCTGAGGCTGGAGGACAGAGCATACCTACAAGCAGAGTGGAAGGAGGGAGAAGTTAGGAAAGCGATGGCGAAGCTTCCAAAGGGGAAAACGCCAGGGCACGATGGCTAACGGAAAGAACTCATTGAAGCCAACAGGAAAATCTTGGGTCCAGAGCTAATGCAGTTCGTTGGAAGCTTTGAAAAAACAGCGTACCTTTTGGAGAGTCTCACAACGGTGTTGACGATCCTCCAGCACAAAAAAGGGGACAAGAAGAGACTGAAGAATTACCATCTGATCACACTACTTAGTGCGGTGTACAAGATCATTGCAAAAAGTTTTAGCCAGCAGAATACGGAAGTGTTGAAGACAGTAATTTCGGAGGATCAACATGGCTTTGTTACTGGACACAAGCTGGCTGACGTGGTCTCGGTTGTAGCGGATGTGGTAGACGCAGCAGCGGTGGGGAAGGAGGACTGGTACCTGCTGCTTGTGGACCTTAAAAAGTCTTACAACTCGGTGTTACGACCGTATCTGTTCGGCATGTTGAGAGTGATGGGGTTCCGCGAGCGAAATGTTGTCTGGGTGGAAGGGCTTCACACGGGGGCGGGCACGAAGCTAATCCTCAACGGCTGGCTTGGGGAAGGATCGATATGGAAATCGGTGTCAGGCAGGGCTTTTCACTGGCGCCATACCTGTTTCTCTGCGCAGCAGAACCACTGAGTCAGGAGGTTACACGGAGAAAGCTTGGGATAAGGAAAAGGGGAAAAGGGGGACTCTCCAACTTGGGTTATGCCGACGATACAACCCTGGTGCTGGAGGGAAGCAGTCAAAGTTTCAAAGAAGAGGAGTTACTTGGGGAGTTTGGATCAATATCCGGTCTATAAATTAATACAGAAAAAACAGTGGTATTATCGCTTGGAAAAAATAGAAGGAAAGTGCAGCTAGCAAACTCACCTTTCAAGTGGGCTTCACCGTGAGAACCAGAGAGACTTTTGGGGATCTGGATAACCCCGCAAGGAGACGCCTGGCCGACGTAAGAGACTGCGGCTCGCATGGGAAGTGGGAGGCGCAGTTCTTGACGACCACGATGGGAGTGGTGGTGATCAATGCTTACATGATGTCGATGCTGCTTTTTCAAGCCCAGGAGTACCCGCCACCACCGGACTTCTAGAGGAGGATCAAATGTATCTGCCATAACTTTGTCTCAGGAGGGAGAGCGTCCCTGGAGCACCATTTTGTCCTCAGGAGCGTCCCTGGAGCACCATTTTTAATCTGCAGAAGTAGAGCAAACGGAGGACTGGGGGTCATCGTCCCCAAGGACAGGATAGACAGCATGGCACTATATTGTATAGGCTCCGCGATAGCAGAGACAAGGGGGATGAAGTAGTGGATAACTGAACAGGCGACCTTCTTATTCTTAAACCGGGCCACGCTGTAGGCGCATAAGAGCATCATCAGCCGTGGGGAAAAAGGCAGCGAGCGGTGGACGGCTACTCTCCGCACCTTTTAGAGCAGAAGCAAAACTTCCTTGGAAGAGCCGGCGAACAGATCGGAAGCGGTACAAGAAGGACCCTGGATTACTCGGCATATTTTTTTTTTTGCAGCAAGAGTCCTTTCGGCACACAGAGGGGTTCGGATGGACTAAAGGACTTGGGCTGGGGACTTAAACAACAAGGGAGAGGATGGGATATACATGGAAAAAAAACCTAGAACAGCTCAGTTGAGATTTGAGGGGGGGGGGGGGGGGGGGGGGGGAGGTCGGCTCGCTGGACGCTGAAGGCATTGGGGAAGACTTTAACTAAGTGGAAGGAAATGATTACGAAGCAGTTGTCGGCAAAAAACCTGGTCTCGACGGAATTGCACAGGGGCAGGAAAAAACCGTACTTGATAGTGGAGCGTGCAGAGGGAGAAAAGTTAGTGGTGTGGCGGAAATGACGGACCGGGCCGTATTCTCGCCGGTGGAGTGCTCTAGCCCGATGCTGCTAAGCATCCATAGGGAGACGCCATGAAAGGTGGCACGTAGGATGCGGATTGGGCAGCTGGGGTTACACCTAACCCAGGTATGTGAGTCCTTTATGTGCAAAGCAGGGAAGCCATCGTCTCTCCAAAAACTGCGCAAGGGCATTAGCGAGGCAGCCGAGCAGCCCAAGCAGCAGATTGCCTAGGAGGAAGAGTGGGGGAAGTGTGTGGAGTGGAAGAGAGTCATCGCGCGCAAAGACTCATTGGCGGTATCAGCCAGGTCGCGGAAAGTACTCCTCTGCACCAATAGCTGGAATCTGCAAGTGGGCGCCAGACTATCTTTCCTGGGGGAACGGGCGCGCTGCACACACTCCGGAGATATGGAGAGCATGGATCGTTTTTCAGCTGCCCAGCCGTGGGAACAGTGGTGGGAAAGATGCAAGCATTGCTGCAGCTGATGGGTGTTTTAATGAGGGCAGACTCGGTGGAAGACGTGCTTTTTGGAGGAACTGTTACAAAGACGGGTTTCCGGACCAGACATGTATGACACTAACTTTTTAGCAAGTTTGGCTGGAGAGGTGTAGGGCAGCGTTTCGGCAAGAGCGCTTTTAGCATAAGAGGGTGATTAGGAGGATTTTGGTGATTTTCGACAGACATGTCAGGGTGTAGAATAGAAGGCGCGCATGCAGGGGAATAAGGGGAAGAAGCGAAAGGTGGGCGGAGGCGATTGGGGGCACATGACATCCGATGAGAAGAAGGCGATAAGCAGTCTATATGGCAGTAAAGCGAAGCTGACGTGGAGCACCAAATTTCGGTCGATCTGTGAGGATCCGACACTATAGTGGGTCATGCCTTCCATAGAATCAGTTACGATTGTGGTTGTATATTTGCTATAATGTACTTACAAAAAAAAACAGATACATATACATGTATTTATATATACATATCGATATCTATATATATACTTGGTGGGTGTTAAAATAGTTCAATTGAGTGGTCAAGCTAGAATTGCAAGAGAATAGCTACGACGCGTGCTTGGGCATTGCGAATTTTTATTATCGCATAGCGTTATGATTGTGGTTGTATATTTGCTATAGTGTACTTGCAACAAAAAAAAACATATACATATATATGTATTTATATATACATATCGATATCTATATGTATACTCGGTGGGTGTTAAAATAGTTCAATTGAGTGGTCAAGCTAGAATTGCGAGAGAATAACTACAACGCGTGCTTGGGCACTGCGAATTTTTATTATCGCACAGCGTTATGATTGTGGTTGTATATTTGCTATAGTGTACTTACAAAAAAAAACAGCAGATACATATACATGTATTTATATATACATATCGATATCTATATATATTCTCGGTGGGTGTTAAAATAGTTCAATTGAGTGGTCAAGCTAGAATTGCGAGAGAATAACTACGACGCATGCTTGGGCACTGCGAATTTATATTATCGCACAGCGTTATGTTTATACCCCAAAGCACAATTCCTCCACCTCTCATCGTGCGGTCTCCGCGCACACATCATTTCGCAATCATGAAAGGTAGTATAGCTGTTAGTGTAGGGTCAACTCAACGTTTCTATCTAGACTGCCTATCCCACTTCCAAGAAGATTGGGACTTGCCCACGAAGAATGTTACACGACATAAAATTCGAGCCCTGCCTGGTTGGTTCGACATTCCTTTTAAAGTTATGATGTGTACTAAAGTTTCAGCCACCAAAACTCTCTCCCACCATGACGCTTTAGAGCAGCGTGGGTTGGCCTGTTCCAGGAGCAAGAGTCCTTTTCTGACGCGGATTATCTGACACGTGTTCGCCAGCTAGTTCGCTAATGTTTAGGCAGTTGGGTGTAGGCTTGGGGGACCGAACGTCTACAGAGGAATCTCTGACGCGACAGGTATTTATTGATGCCTTAGAAGCAAAAGTCGCAGAGCGAGCATACAATACGAATCAAGGCATGAACATCAGTTTCAAACACTAGACACATCCGACTTCAGCACCATTGAAAACACTTTAGAAGCTATCTGTAAAACCAAACATGTTGTTGGACGTAAGCATGTCAATAACATATCGGGGTTAAGGGGCAAGGAGCGTCGATATACGAAGAATATTCCATTTAAATAATAGTGAAGCTACATTTATGGATAGAATAGGTAAGACTGTATATGCCAAAATCTTTGTAACGTATGCTAAGTAATGAGGTAGTGCTAGTTTTTCCATAGTTCCAAAATTATACTTGTATGTTTGGGTATGCACTTGTTTAGGACTTCATAAAATATTTGGTGTATAGTATAACAAATATCAAGCTATATAATATATTATTAATACTTCTACAAATTGACTAAGATGGTTAGTTTTATAATGTTCCATTAAATATATCATATGTTGGAATAACCAGAAATATTATTTAACATTCCTGAAGGTTGAATAAGGTAAAATGGTTGAATAAGGGAATGTACCCTAGAAAGGATATGGCTAAGTATGAACTATATAATTCAATGTAATGTTTGCTTTTATCATCTTGCCATTTACATTCACTATGATCAAGGTCGCATGCCTTCGGCTTAATTAGCTGCTCCTTCCTAATTGACGTATATTGTCCAACAAAGATCCTTCTGTTATTCTAACAACATCTTGATGGAGTGTACATACTAGAAATACATAATGCATGCATAAATTAATCGTATAGATGGTATTTCGATGGCAAAGTTGATATTCAGGAGATTGAATATGACTTCACAATGCAGGAAATCGTGCAGGTAGTTACATTACTAGTCCCACATTGTTTTTTTTTTTTTTGCATTGTTTGTACAAATTGGATGAAAGGATTACAATAATGGCGTTAAGAGCTCCATCAAATCGAAGCATATGTTATCAGCACACATTTTATATCTTCATCAGTGAGTGATTGTTACTTTACTTCAATGATCATGCGTACGTTTTGTTAAACTGTATTATGCTTGTAGGCTGTAGTGGGGTAGCCAATATGGGGTACAACCCCAACTAGGGTTTCATATTTGTACCCAAACTTCTGCTAGTTCATCATTCTTGCCTAGCTATTCTGAAATGGTATTCAGAGCAGGAGGTCCCTAGGACCTACCGACCGTTTTTTAAGGGCCCACCACCGCTCGCATGCGGTTACCACGCTACCCCGTGCCCTAGCCTCGTAGCGCCCTCGTGCGCCCTCGTTAGCGCCCTCGCGCGCCCCTCGTTAGCGCCCTCGCGCGCACCCTCGTTAGCGCCCTCGCGCGCCCCTCGTTAGCGCCCTCGCGCGCCCCTTGCTAGCGCCCTCGCGCGCCCCTCACTAGCGCCCTCGCGCGCCCCTCGCAGTGTCGCCCGCCCGCCGAGCCGCCCGCTCGCAGCCCGCTCGCTCGCTGCCCGCTTCGCGGCCCGCCCGCCACGCAGCCCGCCCGCCCGCTCGCTGCCCGCTTCGCGGCCCGCCCGCTTCGCAGCCCGCTCGCTCGCTGCCCGCTCCGCGGCCCGCCCGCTTCGCAGCCCGCTCGCCCGCTCGCTGCCCGCTTCGCGGCCCGCCCGCCCGCTCGCTGCCCGCTTCGCGGCCCGCCCGCTTCGCAGCCCGCTCGCTCGCTGCCCGCTTCGCGGCCCGCCAGCTTCGCAGCCCGCCCGCCCGCTCGCTGCCCGCTTCGCGGCCCGCCCGCCTCGCAGCCCGCTCGCCCCGCTGCCCGCTTCGCGGCCCGCCCACTTCGCAGCCCGCCCGCCCGCTCGCTGCCCGCTTCGCGGCCCGCCCGCTTCGCAGCCCGCTCGCCCCGCTGCCCGCTTCGCAGCCCGCCCGCCCGCTCGCTGCCCGCTTCGCGGCCCGCCCGCTTCGCTGCCCGCTCGCAGCGCCGCCCGCCCGCCCGCTACCTGCTTCGCAGCGCCGCCCGCTGCCTCACTGCCCGCTTGCTGCGTCCCCTCTGCTGCTGCCGCTGCTCTGCTGTGCCCTCACGCCTGAGCTATGGCCTCTATTCGCGTTCTTTCCTTCGATGCTGAGGGCCGTCCCGTGCAGTTCACTTCCTGGCTCGACGACCTGCAGTTGTATCTTATGAGCAATAGCACGGACCACATCTCCCTCTATGACTACGCGTCTGGTGCTGCCGCTGCTCCTGCTGCCACAGCTGAGCTTAGTGTTCGTTCCCACTGGCAGACTCGTGACGCAGCTGCTCGCCTAGCCATTCGTAGTCACCTGCCGCTAGCTGAGCTCGAGCATTTTGGCGACTGCAAATCCGCTAAGGCCCTGTACGATGCTGTCGTTGCTCGCTACTCCTCGCCTGCCACAGCCGAGCTTAGCCGCCTCATGCTGCCGTACCTGTTCCCCGATCTGTCCACCTTTACTACAGTCGCCGATCTTATCACCCACCTTCGCACTAGTGATGCTCGCCTGCGTGCCGCCCTTCCCACCGAGTTCTGCGCTAAGAACCCCCCTCCACTGTACTGGACACTCCACTTCATAGTCACCCGTCTCCCTGACACCCTCCGCTCAGTTCGAGACCACTTCCTTGCTCGCTGTCCCACTGAGCTCACAGTCGCCCTCCTAGAGGAGCAGCTGCTCGCGGCCGAAAAGAGCATTGTAGCTGTTGGTGCTGCTCGTGGCGCTCCTCGCACCCCCATCTTTGAGGGGTGTTCTCCCTCTCCCCTCGCTCCCTCCTACGCTGCTGCTGCTGCTGTTGACTTCCTTGGTGCTGAGTCTGTTGGCGCTGCTTCTGCTCCTGGTGGGAGGCGCCGCACCGGCAAGGGCAAGGGGGGCAAGGGTGGTGGTGGTGGCGCTGGGGGGGGAGGAGGTGGGGGAGGTGGGGGGGGAGGCGGTGCTGGAGGGAGCGGTGGCGGGAGCGCTGGTGGGAGTGGGGTCGGTGGTGGAGGCGGGGGCGGCGGCGGAAGCAGTGGCAGTAGTGGCGGCGGCGGCGGTGGCGGCGGTGGCGGTGGTGGCGGTGGTGGCGGTGGCGGTCGGAGCGGTGGTAGTGGTGGCGGCGGCGGTCGGAGTGGAGGCACTGGCTCGGGCCAGAGCTCCCAGCAGCAGCAGCGTCCCCAGACGACCCAGCAGCTTCGTGAGTGGCTTGCTCAGCGTGGGACGTCGGGGGGCAGTGGCCGCTGTTCTTATGTCATTCGCACAGGTGACCGCAAGGGACAGACGTGTGGGAGGTTCCACACCCCGTACCGCTGCTTCTCCCGCCTTGACGACGCTTGGCGTGAGGAGATGGGCGCGGATGTTGAGCGCCCCCGCTGGGCTGAGCTCATGAGGGCTGGTGTTGATGTCTTTGCTCTTGACTATGATGCTATTATTGCTGCCATGTATGCATTGACTGTTAGTGCCGAGGGAGACTGTTACTTGTGTGTGCCGCCTGACCCAAGTATAGAGCCCGCTGCCCTGGGTACTAGTGAGTCTGCTCTCTCTGGTATGGTGCCCCCTGTACTTGCTCCCCCCAGTGCTGTCCTGGCTGGTTTCGAGTCTGCTCTCTCAGGTACAGCACCCACAGAGACTGCTCTCTCAGGTACCGCACCGGCTGAGGCCTGTCACACCTTCACCCTTGACTCAGGTGCTTCCCGTTGCTTCTTTCGTGACAGTACTGAGCTCACACCGCTTCCTGCACCGGTCCCAGTCTCCTTGGCTGACCCCTCTGGGGGCCCAGTCCTTGCCCAGTCCACCACTGTCCTCCCTTGTCCGGCGGTTCCATCTGGCTCGTTGTCGGGTTTCCACCTCCCCTCGTTCTCGACGAACCTGGTGAGCAACGCTGTCCTCCAGGATCAGTGGGTTGACACCTTTACCCCTGGCGGACAGCGTGTGGCGATCTGCACGTGCTCCAGGACCGGCCGTCACCTGGCGGTGGCGCTGCTGCTGGTGCTGGAGACCCGGACGTTGGAGCTCCTGCTGGTCCTGAGGACCCGGCCGCTGGAGTCTCTTCTGCTTCTAGAGACGCTGCGCGGCCGCGACCGTACTTCGTACCGCTCCTTCAGCAGGTTCTTGGGCAGGCTCCTCCTCCTTGTCCTCCTCCCTCCGTAGAGTGTCCTCCGCCTGTCCAGCCGCAGTCACAGTTACCGCCTGCCTCGCCTCTCCCTGCTCCCTCTCCTTACGCTGGTCCCACAGGAGGTCTTACAGAGCGTCGTGAGCCTGAGTCTCGTCCTGCGTCGCCTGTTCGTCCTGCTCGCACTGGTAGTCGTGTCCGTCGTGAGCGTCCTCCTCCTGTCCCAGGCACTCACTACATGACTCTGCGTCCCTCTACTGCTCCTCGGCGTGTCCCTCTACCGTCTCCTCCTGCGTCCTCTTTGCCTGCCGTTCCGGACCCTGAGTCTGACCGGTATCGCGCTGAGCACCCTACAGTCACGCGTCTCCTCGCTACTGTTGTCACTGACCCTACCTTTGAGTCCTCGGCTGCGTCTGCTCTGGTCGCTGAGTTGGTTGACTTTGCTGCTGCCTGTCGTCTAGACTACGCTGCTAGCCTTGTTGCTGAGTCAGAGTCTGCGTCTGTCTGTCCTCCGTCCGTCGGGGGTGAGTGTGCTCTTGGCACGGACGTCCTTGAGGACAGGCAGGAGGACTTTGACTCTCTTGCGGCTGCTGTACCTCATCTCGTGGCCTGGTTGCTTGCCCCTGAGGGAGACCCGGATGCACTAGACATCCCCACTCCGCGCACTTACGCAGAGGCGATCTCGGGTCCCTACTCCTCTCAGTGGCAGACAGCCATGGACGCAGAGATGGCATCCTGGAAGTCCACAGGCACCTACGTCGACGAGGTTCCCCCTCCTGGGGCGAACATCGTCGATGGCATGTGGATTTTCAGGGTGAAGCGGCCGCCAGGTTCTCCGCCTGTCTTCAAGGCTCGTTACGTTGCTAGAGGCTTCAGTCAGCGTCAGGGGGTCGACTTCTTCCAGACCTTCTCCCCCACCCCGAAGATGACCACTCTTCGGGTTCTGCTGCACGTTGCTGCTCAGCGTGACTACGAGCTTCACTCTCTTGACTTCAGCACAGCGTTCCTGCAGGGCAGCCTGCACGAGGAGATCTGGCTGCGCCGCCCACCTGGCTTTACTGGGTCGTTTCCCCCTGGTACCCAGTGGAGTCTCCGCCGGCCAGTCTACGGTCTCCGCCAGGCGCCACGTGAGTGGCACGACACACTGAGGACTACACTTGCGGCTCTTGGGTTCGCGCCGTCTACTGCTGACCCGTCGCTGTTTCTGCGCACAGACACGTCGCTGCCGCCGTTCTACATTCTCGTGTACGTCGACGACTTGGTCTTTGCTACTGCTGACACTGAGGCACTCGCTCGTGTGAAGTCGGAGCTGCAGAAGAGACACACCTGCACTGACCTGGGTGAACTGCGTAGCTACCTTGGCTTGCAGATCACCCGGGACAGAGCTCGCCGCACCATCACCCTGACTCAGTCACACATGGTGCAGCAGGTCCTTCAGCGCTTCGGCTTCCAGTTCTCCTCACCACAGGCCACACCTCTGGCTACCAGCCACTCGCTCTCAGCTCCACCTTCGGACGAGTCCGTAGAGCCGAGTGGCCCGTACCCAGAGCTTGTAGGCTGCCTCATGTACCTGATGACTTGCACGCGACCTGACCTCGCGTACCCTCTTAGCATCCTTGCTCGTTACGTTGCGCCTGGGAGACACAGGCGAGAGCACTGGGAGGCTGCTAAGAGGGTGCTGCGTTACCTGTGCAGTACATCAGGCATGGGGCTGGTGCTTGGAGGACATGACAGAGTTGTCCTCACTGGTCACTCGGACGCTTCTTGGGTGGACGACCTGGCTACGCAGCGGTCGTCACAGGGTTACACCTTCAGCCTTGGCTCAGGTTCTGTCTCGTGGCGGTCCACCCGCTCTTCCTCTGTTCTCAGCTCTAGTTGTGAGGCTGAGATCTACGCCACAGCCATGGCTGCACAGGAGTTACGCTGGCTCACCTACCTGCTGACTGACTTGGGAGAGCGGCCTAGTTCTCCTCCAGTTCTGTACGGTGACAACAAGGCGGCTCTTGCCTTGTGTCAGGAGCACAGACTGGAGCACAGGACGAAGCACATTGCTCTTCGCTACTTTCTTGCTCGAGAGCTTCAGCAGCACGGTCAGCTTCGGCTTGTGTACGTGGACTCGAAGGCCAACACTGCTGATATCTTCACCAAGGCGCTCCCGCCTAGTGATCATCAGCGGCACTGTACTTCTTTAGGCCTTGTGTCCACGTTTTCTCACTTGCTCACTGCTTGACATTCTTTGTACTGTACTTTATATATATCTTGTTGCTTGCTTGCTAGGTTTTGATCACTGTGTTACCAGTAATTGATCATTTCAACCATAGTATACACGCTACTATCAGAATCCTAGCCACTAATAACTGGGATAAAAGGGCTTGTTTGTGTAGCGGGTGAGTGCGCCCATAATCCCCCAGGCCAACGTGCCTGTAACCCTTCCCTAGGATCAATCGGGGATCACTAGTGGACCTCTGACACCCCCCCGCACTGGGATGCCCGAGGTGCACATACTGGAATTCAAACCCAAGACCTTCGTTCTGATGCCATGTGAGAATCCCAGCCACTAACCACTGGGATAAAAGGGCTTGTTTGTGTAGTGGGTGAGTGCGCCCATAACCCCCCAGGCCAACGTGCCTGTAACCCTTCCCTAGGATCAATCGGGGATCACCAGTGAACCTCTGACAGCTACGTACCCAGTATGACTCGACAAAAGTACCAGGCAAAACGTCACCGTATGTACCCTACTTGTGCACCTCGTCCAGTATCAGAATCCTCTCGAGTGTGCACATGACATTTGTTTATGTGCTCCTTTCGTTCTATACATTATGCGCATATGTTTAGTGTATACTTCACTAATACATAGTAATAATATGCAAATTTAAGGTACAACAGCAGCTTCGTCAGCCAGCAATCCCCTCTCGGTCCCTAACAGGTCTTGTTCTCCAGGAACTTGGTAGGTGTCGGTTGTCTTCAGGACCTCGGTGTTACCACCACGTTTCTTGGGCACAAGCGGTTTGCGGCGTATATGGACACTACCACTAGGGCGCCTCTTGCCACGTTTCCCTGGAAGCCACCTCATGCTGCCCACTTCATCCCTTCGTGTTGCTTTGTCTGGTTAGGTAGCTGCTTCGTGCTCGTATCGGACACTCATGCACCTGTCGCTCCTATGGCACCACCTTCTACGTCACCCCTCCTTCCCGCTGTCAACATATGTTTGTATGCTTTCTTTTATACAGCTTCCTGTAGCGTAGCTTATTATAGTTATCAGGTACTATGGATAGTGGTGTACCCTTTTGCCTTCACCACAATTAATCCTTTCCCTTCTCAATTTTCTCCATGGCAAAAACTCCTCGAAATCCCTTGCCTAGGCTCTAAAGCCTAAGCATATGCCTAAGTCCCTTGAGCCTACTATTCCTGACATGTTATTAGAGCCAGTCCGCCCTTACGACCATTTTTGTTTTCAATGCGCCCACCCTAAGCCGCCGCCATGGTTCGCTCTACAAGTCGTGCATCCATTGCTGTGAGCGTCGTCACGGCCGCGATGGCCGTGGTGGCGAGCTTCGATGGCTCGCTATCTCGCCGCGCCATTGCGCCCGCCCGCTTCGAACCTCACTTGCGGCTTCGCCGCTGCGGAGATAGCTAACACAACGGGAGCTTGACTACGGGGTAGGCACAGTTGTGAGGGTAATATCTGCGTTCCTTAGTTGTTTGCTTGTGTTCTCTCTACTTGCTCGTTTACGAGGAAAATTGGCAAGAGTTCCATTGGCAAAATTTCTCAACAATGATAGCAACAACCTTGGCAAGAAAGTCTGCAAGGTCCGCACCGCTCCAGCGCTGCTGAGAAGCGGCTAACAAGTTCCATTAGCTAACGCAACATCAGAGCTAGCAAGAATGCAGGTCGACCTCCAGCACAGCACGGTCGACCGCGTTCCAGCGTTGCATGGTCCGCACCGCTCCAACGCTGCAAAGAAGCAGCTTGCCAATGTCGCAAGTCTACGGCGTGCCAACGCTGCAGCAAGGCGGCTGCACAGCGTTGCACCCGCATGACAGCATCACACCCACTTCGTAGGTGCTCGCAGCTGGTTGACACGCCGTGCCTCACCTCGTTCACAGCGCAGACGCCAAGGCCGACCACGTCCCCACGACTGCACCCAATCTGCCACATCGACCTCGGGATACCACACCGAGGTCGGCTTCGCCAGAACCACCTGGGCGATTGTCACACACCTCCGCAGATCCCCATCGCTTGGGTAACTCGGCGTCCTCCAGCCCGGCGCCCTCCAGCCCGGCGCCCCAGGTCGACGTCCAGGCGCCCAGGTCGGCGTCCAGGCGCCTCCCGAAGTCAGCCCCCCCCCCCCCCCCCCCCCCCCCCCCCCCCCCCTCTTGTCGACCATCGGTTCAAGTCGGCCGCCGGCTCCCCGTCGTCGGCGTCTTGGCAGTGGCCTCGTGCCGTGGTCAGCGTCGCCCTCAGCGACGGTAATGACCGACTTGTTGTCCAACCGAAGGACGGTCGGCGTCCCAGCGTCCAACAGTCGGAACTCTATGAGGAGGAAGCGAAGGCAGCGAGGTGGCTGCCACGTACTCCGACAAGGTCGATGACAACGTCGTGCACTTGATGCGTCGGCTCGACCAAGAGACGGCGGCCCCTCCGAAGACGAACACGCAGCCTGTGAGGATCTGGTTCAGGAAAGAGAAATCTATTGAATGAATCACGTGGGTACAACACGAGGCTATATATAGGCTCGACACAAGGGCAGTAACGCGGGTGTCACTAAAAGGTTCCGCGGGTCGCGAAGCATCCCAAACGGGCCCTTCCCGAATTTGGTAGAAGGCAATTCGGTGGCAACCGAAAAGCATAGAATTCGGTGAATTCAACCTAGTTCGGTGTATATAAGAAGTATAGTAAAGCGTCGAACCTAGGAAATCAAGCCGAAGCTTGCAAGATAAAATAAAGCTAAGACAGAAAATGCATGATAAAGCAGAATCTAGCAAATTAAGGTAAGGCTATCCGTCGTACTCTCACACGTCCCCCCCTCAAAGCTGGGTGGCGTGAGATACACCCTGCTTGATAAGATAGTCCTTGATAGCATGGTGTGCGTTGCCCATACCAGTTTCTGCAACCCAACTGTCCTCCGATGGGTCATATCCCTTCCAGCGTATCAGGAACTCGAGCGTGTTGCCGCGTCTGCGTCGATGAGCAAGCACGCGTTCCACCTCGTACTCTGGTTCATCCTGTACGAGAACAAGTGGTGGTGGCAGTAGCTGTTGTCCCGTCAACTGTTGGTTGGGGTCCTTGTAGGGCTTCAGTAGCTGAACATGGAAAGCGTTGTGAAGCTTCCACATAGTAGGTAAGCGTGAGCGGAATGTAACTGGTGTCACCATCGCCTCAACGCAAAAAGGACCACAGAAGCTAGGTTGGAGCTTGGACGGAAGGTGAGACAAGTCCAAGTTGCGTGTGTCGAGAAGCACCTGATCTCCGACTGCTATTGAGTGATCTCGTCGCTGTCGATCGGCATACTGCTTCTGGGAGTTCTGCATCGTGGTGAGACGTCGATCAGTCTTCTCCCATAGCTGCCGCATGGTGGTGACGAAGTTATGCGCGGCTTGGACCTGTGCCGGTGTGGTTGGCTGCTGTGGGGTGAGTGGTTCCCGTCCGTAACACAGGAAGAAAGGTGTTTTCCCTGTGGCCACATATGAAGCGTTTTTGTAAGCAAACTCAAGCGTCGGTAACTGTAGATCCCAGTGGCTGATGTCGTCTTTGCAAGCTGTACGCAGTAACTGTTTAACTACCTGATTGAGTCGCTCAGCCTGTTCGTCAGTCTGGGGATGGTACGCTGAAGACATGGCAAGCTTTGTCCCCAAAAAACCCATGAGTTACCTCCAGAACTTACTAGTGAACTTTGGGACTCTGTGTGAGATGAGTGTAGCGGGATGCCGTGGATGGTGATGATGTGGTCGAAGAAGAGGCGAGCAGTTGCTTCAGCTGTAGCCGTGGCGTTGGTCGAGATGAAGTGTTTTATTTTAGAGAACTTTTAGATCATCACGAGTATAGCATCATGCCCTCGTGAGGTCGAAGGAAGCCCAGTAATGAAGTCTAGGCTAACGACTTGCCATGGCTGCTCCGGTACGGGTAGAGGCTGAAGTAACCTTGTTTTTTTCTGCGGAGATAACTCAATCAACGGGAGCTAGACTACAGGCTAGGCACGGGTGTGAGGGTGATCTCTGCGTTCCTTAGTCGTTTTCTTGTGTTCACACTGCTTGCTAGTTCACGGGGAAATTTTGGCAAGAGTTTCACTGAGAAAAGTTAACAACGATAGTGGGAATAACATCAGCTTGCAAGACTACATTAGAACTAGTAAAGCTGCTGGTCGACCTACAGCACTGTACGGTCGACCACAGTCCAGCGCTGCAAGGCTCACACCGCTCTAGCGCTGCAGAGTAGCAGCTTGCCAACGTCGCAAGTTTATAGCGTCCCCAATGTCGGCGCCAAGTGGTCGACGCTCGGCGGCCTCTCGGGTCGACCACACCGGCTCGATGCCCTTCTACCCGGCGCCTGCCAGATCGGCGCCCCCAAACCAATTCGACGTCGGCGCCTCCCAAAGTCGGCGCCCACCCTCATCGACCACCTGGTCCCGTTCACTGCCGAATCCTTGTTGTCGGCGGTGTGGCAGTGGCCTTGTGCAGGTCAGCCAACCCGTCGCCCTGCGTGCCGAAGTCAGCGTCGCCCACTGCAGCTCATTGGCTGCGCTCCCTGCATACCCGACTACGAAGATGGCTCCGCCCAAGGCAGGACGGGGCCAACCACAACCCCGTGTTCACGCTTGGGCCCCCATCCCACGGCAGCAGTACTCATAGAAAAGCTCAGCGGCGTCCATAGAACGCACAACACTCCGGTCACCGCACCAGCCATGCAAGAGGGCATGGCACCTACTGCTGCATGTTGTCGTCACTATCGCCCACGTCGGTCAGGCGTACTTGGCCGATGGCGATGGAGCACCGGTTGAAGGACGAGTATTGCAGCGCCTTCGTCAGGAAGTTGGCGGGCTGCTCGGTGGTCGGGATGTACTACAGCATGAACTTCCCGCGCCTCACCATGTGCTGCAGCCAGGCGTATCGCCGCTCCATGTGCTTGAGGTTGCCTGTCAACCCCATGCCCTCGGCGACAATAATAGCCGACTTGTTGTCCACCCGAAGGACAGTCGGCGTCCTGGCGTCCAGCTGCCAGAGTTCAGCAAGAAGGAAACGAAGGCAGCGTCCCTCCTTGCCAGCTTCGGTGGCCGCTACATACTCTGACTCGTTCGACGACAGTGTCCCGCACTTGATGCGCTCGCTCAACCAATAGACTGTGGCCCCTCCGTAGACGAACAAGTAGTCGCCCGTGCTCGTCCATTTTTGCTTGTCGCCGGCGTCGTTGTCGTCACGTAGCCGACCAGCTCCAGCGTCTCTGGTCCACCGCCAAACTCCAGGGCGGTGTCACGCGTGTTGGCGAGGTATGAGAGGCAGCGGTCGACCTCGCGCCAGTGTTGGTCGCTCCTCACCGTCATGCCGCTGCACAGCTTGCTGCTGGCGAAGGCGATGTCCAGCCTCGTCGTCGTCGCCGCGAACTGCAGCGAGCCGACCTTCTGCCAGGGGGGCGAACAACCTCGACGTCCTCATCTGCAAGCTCACTAACTTCGGCGAGCAGAGGTAGCGTCGCTATCGAGGTGTCCGTCGGCGGGTCGACTGGTGTCTGTCCCGACGCTGGCCCATGTGCCGACTTCCACACCTCCAGCGACATCGTCTCGTAGAACACCACGTCCGACGTGGTGACCACCCGGTTGGCGACGATATCCAGGAGTCCCTAGCCTTTGCTCTCCTCTGACACGCTGAGATGCAGACCCCACCTGGCCTTCGGCTTCAGCTTCCCACCACGCTACTGCTCGGGGACCAAGAACTGCGCCATGCAGCCCCACACGTGTGCCAGCGACAAATCCGGCTTCCTCCCGTACGGCGTCGTCTCCGGCGGCAGCGCCGATCGCTCAAGGCAGTTGCGGACCTAGACGGCCTGACGCAGAGCGTGGTGCCACGAGTGGTGCTGCACACCCATGTGCAGCAGCATCGTCTGCACCGACTCCACCACCGTCCTCATCTCCCGCTCCGCCATGCCGTTCTGCTCCGAGGTGTATGGGCAGGTCAAGTCGAGGACGATCCCCTTGCCGTCCATGAAAGCGGTGAACTCCTTCCCGAGGAACTCCCCTCCCCGGTCAGAGCGCAGCATCAGCACCGACTTCTTCAACTACCGCTCGGCCACCGCCAGCCAGAGCTGGAACTCCCACAGCACATCCGACTTCTTCGCGACTAGCTTCACCCACACGTAGCGGGTCTTGCGGTCCTTCAGCAGCAGGAAGTGCAGGCTCCCGTCCTGGGCTGCCACCCAAAAGGGCCCGCACAGGTCGATGTATACGACAGCCAGGGCGTCCTCGGCGTCCGAGCCTTTGTCGGGGAAGGTGTGCCGCGCCAGCTTCCCGTCGATGCACGAGACACACGGAGAGTCGGTGCCGGCCGACGGCTTGATGTCCAGGCCGGTGGCGACCTCGTGCTTCGCCGAGCTCATAATGGTGTCGATGCCGACGTGCGCGAGCCGCCCGTGCCACCTGGCCGGCATCAACTTCGTCCCCGAAAAGATCGCTCTCAGAGCCACCACCTCCGTCGTGGCCGTCGTCGACGTCGCCGAGAAGGGACAAATGTCTGTGCAGAGAACCCGGCCGGTGTACGTTGCCCGAGAAAGCACTTCCCCGACCGCCGAGACGAGCAGCATCCCGTCGCCGTCGTCCTGCAGCTTCACGCCGTTCTCCTTCAGCGGGCCAGCCGACAGAAGGTTCGCCTACACGCCCGGCACGTAGAGCACGTCGGAGATGAGCGCCTGCTTCCCGGGTGCTCCTTGCAGAGCAACTGTGCCGCGGCCTTGAACGTCCTACAGCGCCCCATCGAAGCCGCGCACGTGCTTGACGTCGCCGCTCGGCTGCAGGTCGACGAAGACCGCCTTCGTCCCCATCAGGTGGTGCGAGCAGCCGCTGTCGAGCAGGACCACCGCCGGGTTCGCCTGCACTGCTGCCGCCACCACCTGGAAGTCCTCGCCGGCCTCCGGCGCCAATGAGATGGTTTGCTCCATGACGCCGACCAGCGAGCACGACGCCTCCTTGTCGTCTCGCCCCTTGCCGCCAGTCGAGGAGTCGGCGTCCTTCGCCGAGGTCGACTTGTTTGATTGCTGCTCCTTGTGCGACTTGCTTCCCCAACGTGGACGACGGCTAGCTGACCTCCCGCGGTCTCCCTTGGCGTCATCGTCGGAGTCAGTGCGGTCGGGTCACTCGAAAGAGAGGTGGTCACAGCCGGCACTCCCGACGTTGACTCCCTCGTCCATGACCACTGTCCTTGGTCGGCTTCTTCTGGTCGGCGTCCTTTACCGGCTTCCCACCGCCGCTCCAACCCCCACCAGGCTGGCAGCGTTACCCCGGTCGACCACCTTGCTTCGTCAAGGCAGCGTAGTTCACCTGCGTCAGGAGCTCTGAGGACCGCTCAGCCTCCTGCATCGCCTCGTCCCATAGGATGAACGAGGTCAGTGAGTCCTCGTTGAGCAACTCCCACATGCCCGGCACCAGGGATGAATACAACCGTTTGCTGAACCGAACACTGTTCGGTTCGGCGAACGCTTTTAGCAAAAACAGATGTTTGGTGTTCGTCTGTGAAGGAGTGTTCGGGCAAACCTCGAACACGTACGTGTTCGACACAAGGAAAATTGTAGCAGCGGCCCGAACACGAACGTGTTCGGGCGAACCTCGAACACGTTTGTCCCAAACACTTTAAGCTAAAAAATGAACCTGTTCGGTTCGCCTCGAACCCGTTCGAGACGAACCGAACAGGTGTTCGTTTCTTTGCTCATCCCTACCCGGCACCACCAACAGCCGCTTCATCACGTTGTAGCTGTTTGGGAGCCCCTTCAAGACGTGTGCGATGTAGGACGCCGTCGCGTAGGTGACGCCTGCCATCCGCATGTTGGCAAGAAGTCGACGAGCCCGGTTGCAGTAGTCGGGCGCCGTCTCCTGCTCACCCATCCGCAGATGCGCCATTTGCTCCTCCAGCTGGCTCATGTAGTGGTCGTCGGTGACCTGGTACGTCGCCTTGATGAAATGCCACGCCTGGTGGCCGGCGTCCAGGTAGTCCCTACATGACTCCAGGGCGATCTACACGCCCGGCGAGCAGCACCGCGAGATGGCTATGAAAGTCAGCAGCTGCACGGCGCGAAACTCTGCACGCAGCTCGGGGTTGCTCTCTGACGGTGTCGCCACGGTGCCGTCGGCGAAGCACATCAGCCCGGCCATCTCCAGATGGCCTCCTTCCACGTGAAAAGGTCATCGCGGCCAACCAGCAGGGGGCTGACGGTGATCCTGTCCGGCGTAAACTTGAAGCACCCGTAGCTCGGCGCAATCCCTCCCGCTGTTACGTGGGTCGTTGACGCCGGTGTCACAGTACTCCGACGTCCTCCGACGTCACCCTGCGAGGAGCCCGCAGCTGCCAACGACTGCAGCCCTCGCGCCTGAACGCCGCCGACTTCATCGGCGTGTATCACACCTCTTTGCCTTGACATGCCTCCCGCACTGCTACCGACTTGAACACCACCGTCGGCGCCCGCTCCGACGACGCCTTCGTTCACCGGTCGAGGAGAGGCCGATCGAGAGGGGTGCTCTGCTGCCCACACGGCGCGGATGCCAGCCTCGACGACCGCCAAGGAGAGCGTCTCCCCGTACTTGCTAGCCTGATGGCGTCTCCTCGCATCCTCCAGGGTATCCACTACCCCTGCATCACCTACGGCGCCTACCATGGTGACTAACGCACAGTTGTCGGCCTACGAACACAATAGGTACATGCAAAAGTCGACTAAACCTAAGGTATCGTTGTGGTGCCTTCCACGCTCACCGCACCATGCGGAGATAACTCTATCAACGGGAGCTAGACTACGGGCTAGGCACGGGTGTGAGGGTGATCTCTGCGTTTCTTAGTCATTTTCTTGTGCACCTACTGCTTGCTAGTTCACGGGGAAATTTTGGCAAGAGTTTCACTAAGAAAAGTTGACAACAATGGTGGGAACAACATTGGCATGCAAGACTACATCAGATTTAGCAAAGTCGCAGGTCGACCCTCAGCGCAGCACGGTTGACCGCAGTCCAGCGCTGTAAGGCTCGCACCGCTCCAGCGCTGCAGAGAAGCGGCTTGCCAATGCCGCAAGTTTATAGTGTGCCAACGCTACAGCAAGTCGGCTACACAGCGTTGGACCTGCAGGACAACAGTGCACCTGCTTCGCAGGTGCGCGCGGCTGGTTGGTGCACCACGCCTTGTCACGTGCACAGCGCAGACATCCAAGCCGAGAACACGCCAGCGACTGCGCCCACCAGCCACGTCGACCTCAGGATACCACTTCCGAGGTCGGCCTTGCACAAAACACCCCAGCGACCTTCGCACCCGTCGCCCGGGTAACTCGGTCGACCGGGCAACCATCCCGGCTACACAATCCCGGCGTCCCCAATGTCGGCGCCAAGTGGTCGATGCCCGGCGGCCTCTCAGGTCGACCACACCTGCTCGACGCCCAGCTCCCCGGCGCCTGCCGAATCGATGCCCCCAAACCAGGTCGACGTCGGCGCTTCCCAAAGTCGGCGCCCACCCTCGTTGACCACCAGGTCCCGTTCATCGCCGACTCCCCGTTGTCGGCAGTATGGTAGTGGCCTCGTGCAGGTCGACCAGCCCGCCATCCTGCGTGCCGAAGTCGGCGTCGCCCACTGCTGCTGATCGACTGCGCTCTCCGCACACCTGACTACAAATTCGGCTCCGCCCAAGTGAGGACGGGGCTAGCCACAACCCCGTTGAAATTTCTGCTTGCTTCTATTTGTCCGCTGGCACATGTCACATGAGGTGCCGAACTGCTGTATGTTTGCTATCATCCGGGGCTAGTAGTAATATTTCGCTATCCCTACTAACGTCTTGTTATTCCCGAAATATCCCGTGTATGCTACGTCGTGAAACTCCTCCAGTAAGAGCTGTTGGAGCGGGGCATAGTTCGGTACCCAAATCTTTCCTGAACCCTTCCTTACAGCTAAGTCTTTCTCCCACTGTAACAGCTTCAGATTCCGTGCTGTAACGATCTTTGCGTCCACGGAGCACCCATGTTGGAATAGACCCTTGAGCAGAGGGTTCATCCCGTCAAGTTGGTTGCCTGCTATATGACCTGGGCGGCTCAACGTGTCTTCTTTGTTGTATAGCTCGGGCCTTGTATATGACGTTGTAGTGGAAGTGAGTTTCGAGGTCGTCCATCCATTGCACCTGTCGTCGTGAAAGCGTAGGTTGCGACTTAAGGTATTTGAGACAGCAGTGGATAGTGTGGATTGTAGTCTTGGCTCCCTCTAGGTAACACCTCCACGCTTTGAACATTGTGACTATCGCTAAAACTTCCTTGTCATTGATGGGGTAGTTCAGTTCTGCTCCGTGTAGCTTCTTACTGAGGTAGGCGATGGGCTGCAAACCGCGTCCGTGATCCTGCATCAGTACTGCTCCGACTTCCTGGTCACTAGCATCTCTTGGTCCATATTTGTAGGAGCCGTATCTTGTATGGAACGCCGTCTTGTGGATCGAGTTGTCTGCCATCTTGATCTGCCAGTAACCCGACCGTAGGTCCAGCTTCGAAAACACCGTTTCACTACGTGTTGGTCTAAAGGATCGTCTATGCGCGGTATAGGGTATTTGTTCTTGAATCTATGTTTGTTCGGTGCCCGGTAGTCGATGCACATCTGTAAACTACCGTCTGGCTTAGAAGTGAAGAGAACCAGTGCACCGAAGAGGGAGGTGGAAGGGCGGATCAGTTGTTTGTCCAGTAGGTACTTAATCTGTTTTTTTTATGTCTGTCAGTTCGGTCGGACTAAGGCGGTATGGTGCACGGGAGACGGGTTTCGCACCTGGTTCCTCCACGATCTCGTGCTCGTGGGTTCGCGCTGGAGGCACTCTTCAGGCAGTTCATCCGGCATGATGTCCTTGTATTGTGAAAACACCTCCTGTACTGCTGCAGATAGCTTCGAACTCGGCGTCTCCTCCTGTGCTGCTGCCATCACTAGTGCTAAGTAACCTGTGTTATTCTCGTTCACTGTCCATTTGAACCATGCAAGTGTCGTTTCTGTATCTGTCCAGCTTCACAGCTCCACACGTTTCCCATTGTTGTAGATGCACGCCTTCCGGTTGACCCAGTCGATCTCGGGGTTGAACCGCTTCAGGAAATCTCGCCCCAAGATGAAATCTAACCCTTTGATGTTCGTGATCGGCAACGTCGGCTTCCACCTCAACGCCCCTATCTGCAGCTGCAGTGTTGACTCGCCGTGGATGAGTAGCTTTGTGTCGTCCACCATCGTTGCTGTAAACTGGGTCTCCTCCGAAGACTCCATTTTTTTCCAATGTTCAGTGGTCACACACCGAGTGGGATGCACCACTGTCCGTCATCACCTGGAGGCGTCTCTCATTGCAAATCACTTCGAGGAGTAGTGGTTGCTGCCGCTCCGAGTAGTTGTAGATGGACTTGCTTACAGGATCATAGGGTATGTCGAATGTATCATCCCTTGGTCATGCGCTCGAAGTTCCTGACCTAATATCAGTTTTCAATGGAGCAGGGTTAGAAGGATTTATCCGAGGCCGATTCAACTTCTCCTGGGCCTGAAACCTTCCTCTAAGCCTTTGCAGCTGTGTAGGCTTCACATGTGGAAAACGGCGGGGAGCCTTAACAACGTGCTGCTGGGAGAGAATATTAACTCCTCGGAACGCTCGGCCCATATCAACGCTCCGGATTGGGATCCCCATTTTACCCGGTACCGTTTTAATTTCTGACCCTCCCTTATACAGGCTTTAAAATCGGAGTCCCAAAACAAACAAAATTGTCTCAAACTTCCTAACTTTGGTTGGGTGTTACCCTGTAGCACCCCAGCCCCACTGAATCATCTGGCACTGCCGGTTTTCTCAAGTTCGCCAACCGAAACCACTGTAAGGGCGACACCCCCCGTCACCTTCAGCAATCGCAACTCAATCGAACCACTGTAGCGGCGACACTCACAGCACCTAAGACAATCGCGTAACAACCAAACACAGGAATGTTGACTTCAGTGGGAAACAACTTGACACTTTTGCACCCCAGTCAAGCTGTCATTAGAAGCTTAGTCGCGCTATCCTAACTCTACAGAGAACTTAGGTCACTACATTGAAAACGAGACACACATTTATGACTCTCCAACGGGAAGGGAACTTATGGTATTAGGGTTAGTTTACGAAGCATTGTGCGGAGATAACTCTGTCAACGGGAGCTAGACTACGGGCTAGGCACAGGGTAGGAGTGATCTCTGCGTTTGTTCCTTAGTCGTTCACTTGTGCTCTCAGTTCACGGGGGAATTTGGCAAGAGTTCCACTAGCAAAAGTTCACAACAATGATGTTCAGAATGATGGCAACAACATTGGCATGCAAGGCTACATCAGAGCTAGCACAGCTGCTGGTCGACTTCCAGCGCAGCATGGTCGACCGCGGTCCAGCGCAGCAGAGCTCGCACCGCTCCAGCGCAGCAAAGTAGCGGCTTGCCAACGTCGCAAGTCTGCGGTGCGCCAACGCTGCAGCAAGTCGGTTGCACAGCGTTGCACCCGCAGGACAACGGTGCACCTGCTTCGTAGGTGCGTGCAGCTGGTTGGTGCTCCACACCTCGTCACGAGCACAGCGCAGACGCCTAGCACAATCCACGCAAGTGACTACGCCCACCAGCCACGTCGACCTCGGGATACCACCCCCGAGGTCACCTTCGCAGAAACCATCCCGTCGACTTTCGCACACGTCACCCGGGTATCCCGGACGACCGGGCAACCCCGCCTGGTCGTCCAGCCCAGTCGGTCGCCGGCTACACCAAACCCGGCGTCCCAGGGTCGGCGTCCTGGCGTCCAGGTCGGCGTCCACTCGCCCAGGACGCCGTCCAGGCGCCCAGGTCGGCGTCCAGGCGCCCGGGACGCCGAGCAGACGCCCAGGTCGGCGTCCAGCCTCCCAGGACGCCGCCCAGGCATCCAGGACGCTGAGGAGACGCCCAGGACGCCGCCCTGACGCCAAGGACGGCGTCCACCTGCTCGGCGCCCTCCAGCCAGGCGCCCCCCAGCTCAACGCCCTTGCAGTGGTCTCCGTACCCACTGCTGCAGGTCGGCTGCATCCCCCGCACACCCGACCACGAGATCGGCTCCGCCCAAGCGAGGACGGGGCCAAACACAACTCCCGTTGACACTCCCTTGCCGCGTTCACGCTTGGGCCCCCAGCCCACACGACAGCAATGCTCGGAGAATAGCTCGGCGGCGTGCACACAACACACAGCACGCCGCAAACCGCACCAGCCATGCAAGAGGGCATGACACCTACTGCTGCACGTCGTTGTCGCCGTCGCCAACTGCGGCCAGGCGCACTTGGCCGATCGCGACGGAGCACCGGTTGAAGGCCGGGTAGTGCAGCGCCTTTGTCAGGAAGTCGGCCGGCTGCTCGGTGGTCGGGATGTACCTCAACGCGAACGTCCTGTGCTTCACCATGTGCTGCAGCCAGGCCTGACGGTGCTCCATATGCTTGAGGTTGCCCGTCAACCCCATGCCCCCGGCGACCGTGATGGCCGACTTGTTGTCCACCCGAAGGACAGTCGGCTTCCCGGCGTCCAGTTGCCGGAACTCTGCCACGAGGAAGCAAAGTCAGCGTCCTTCCTTCCCGAATTCTGTTGCCGCCACGTATTCCGACTTGGTCGACGACAGCGTCGCGCACTTGATGCGCTGGCTCGACCAGGAGACTGCAGCCTTTCCATAGACGAACACGTAGCCGCCCGTGCTCGTTCGGTTCTGCTTGTCGCCGGCGTCGTCGGCGTCAACGTAGCCGACCAAATCCAACGACCCCGGACCACCGCCGAACTCCAGGGCGGTGTCGCGCATGTTGGCGAGGTAGGCGAGGCAGCAGTCGACCTCACGCAAGTGTTGGTCGCTCCTCACCGTGAGGCCGCTCCCCAGCTTGCTGCAGGCGAAGGCAATGTCCGGCCTTGTCGTCGTCGCCGCGAACTGCAGCGAGCCGACTTTCTGCCGGTACTCCTCCTCCTGGCGCTCCTGTGCCTCCTCGTCGTCGAAGGTGAGCTCGGCGTAGGCGTCGACGGAGACCGGCGTCTTCGGGGTCCGACCGCCCTGCTCCTCGTCGATGAAACGCCTACGCAGCTTGTCGGCGTAGCCCCGCTGGTGCAGCCACAGCTTCCTCGCCGGCCTGTCGCGCACGATCTCCAGGCCGAGGTACTTCTGCATTGGTGAAACCTCACGCAGCTCGAAGGCGGCATCCAGCAGCTCCTTCAGCTCCCTCAGCATCGCGGTGCTGCTGCTGGCGGCGAGCAGGTCGTCGACGTAGACCAGCACCCAACAGGCCACCTTGTCGACGCCGACTTTGATGTACAGAGCCTCGTCGACCTGGCTCTTCTTCCATCCGGCGCCTACCAGCTTGTCGTTGAGCGCCTTGTACCACAGCAGCGGCGACTGCTTCAGCCCATAGAGGCTCTTCAGCAGCTTGCACACCCGGCCGGTCCCGTCGTTGAAGTAGTCCGGCTGGTACATGTAGAGCACGCGTGAGCTTGCTCTGCAGGAAGGCGTTCTTCATGTCCAGCTGCATCAGGTTGAGGTCGAGGACGGCGACGATGCTGAGGAAAATCCTCAGCGTGACGTAGCTGCTCACCGGCGCGTACGTCTCGTCGTAGTCGGCGTTATACACATGCGTGAAGCCTTTCACGACCAGCCTCGCCTTCTCGCGCTCTACGGTGTCGTCGATGCGGTACTTCGTCATCAGCACCCACCGGTTCTTCATGATGTTGACGTCGGGAGGCCGCTCAACGAGCTCCCACGTGCCGTTCGCGATGAGGCTCCGTATCTCCTGGTCCATGGCGGCCTTCACTGCCTTGCCCTTCCAGCTCGCCAGCGCCTCCTTCACCGTCATCATGGAGATGTCCCAACGGTGCTCGGGGTCGGCGTGCATGTCAGGGTCGAGATCCGGTAGGTCCTCATCCTCCTCGGCGTCGTTGTACGCCAAGTCGTCGTCGTCGCTGTCATACGTCGTGGTGAAGGCGGCCGGGACGAAGAAGTCGGGCGGCCTCCGAATTCGGCCTGTACGCCGTGGCCGAGGCTTGACCTCCACCACATCACTGTCAGTGGACTGCCCGGCGTCCGACTACTCCCCTACAGCTTCGCCGGCGTCACAGTTCTCGGCGTCCAACTGCACCAAAGCCGGCATCTCAGCGGACTTCTCCCCTATTGTCGACTCCCCCACTGATATCTCTGTTGCTGACAGCTTCCTTGTCGGCTCCATCATCCTCTGCTCCCCTGGCACCTCGGCCTGCTGCTCTGCATCCACGCCGACTTGCTTGATGCCTCGTCGGCCACCGGCGATGCTCGTGGTTGGCGCCACAGGCGACGTCCCACTGCTCCCCTCATCGCCGGAGGCCGACGTCGGTGTTTGCGCACGCGGAACGGTAACGGGAGGAGGAACGACCTGCTGCGGGGCGTACGGACAGGTCAGGTCGTGGATGATCCCCTTGCCGTCCACGAAGGCGGTGAACTCTTTCCCGAGGAACTCCCCTCCCCGGTCAGATCGCAGCTGCAGCACCGACTTCTTTGCCTGCCGCTCAACCAACACCGGCCACAACACGAACTCCCGCAGCACGTTGTACTTCCTGGCGACCGGCTTCACCCACACGTAGCGGGTCTTGCGGTCCTTCAGCAGCAGGAAGTACAAGCTGCCATCCTTGTCAGCCATACGAAACGGCCCGCACAGGTCGATGTGCACGACGGCCAGGGCGTCCTCGGCGTCCGAGCCCTTGTCGGGGAAAGAGTGCCGCGCCAGCTTCCCGCCGACGCACGAGACGCAGGGTGAAGCGGCGCTGGATGCCGACGTAAGGTCCAGCCCGATGGCAACCTCGTGCTTCGCCGAGCTCAGGATGGTGTCCATGCCGACGTGCGCGAGCCTCGCGTGCAGTCTGTCCGGCGTCGTTTTCATCGCCGAGACGATTGTCTACAGAGCCACTGCTCTCGCTGCAGTCGTCGCCGAGCAGGGACGTAGGTCGGTGCAGAGGACCCGGCCGGAGTACGTTGCTCAGCCGAGAATGTCGCCGGTTGCCGAGATGAGCAGCATCCCGTCGCCGTCGGCTTGCAGCTCCACGCCATTCTCCTTCAGCTGACCGGCCGACAGCAAGTTTGCATGCATGTCCGGGATGTACAACATATAGGGGATGAGCACCCGCTTCCCGGCCTCCCCTTGCAGTGCAACCGTGCCTCGTCCCTTGACGTCCTGCAGCGCCCCATTGAAGCTGCGCACGTGTTTAATGTCGCCGCTCGGCTGCAAGTCGACGAAGACCTCCTTCGTCCCCATCAGGTGATGTGAGCAGCCGGTGTCGAGCAAGACTACCCCCGGGTTCACCTGCACGGCTGCTGCCACCGCCTGGAAGTTTTCGCCACCCTCCGGAGCCAACCAGAGGGTCGGCTCCACGACGCCGACCAGCGAGCACGACGCCTCCCCGTCGCCTCGCCCCTTGCCGCTAGCAGAGGAGTCGGCGTCCTTCGCCGAGGTCGACTTGTTCGACTGCTTCTCCTTGCGCGGCTTGCTTCCCCGACGTGGACGACGGGTGTCCGACCGTCCATGGCCTCGCTTGGCGTCGTCGTCGTCGGACTCACTTCGGTCAGGGAACTCAAAGGAGAGGTGGTCGGGGCTGTGACAGATCCAGCACTCCCGACGTCGACCTCCTCCTCCGCGACCGCCGTCCTTGGCCGACTTCGTCGTGTCGGCGTCCCTCCCCGGCTTCTCGCCACTGCTACCACCGCCGCCAGGCTGTCCGCGCTGCCCCGGTCGGCCACTATGCTTCGTTGGGGCGGCGTAGTTCACCTGCGGCAGGAGCTCCGAGGACCGCTCAGCTTCCTGCATCGCCTCGTCCCGCAGGATGTACGAGGTCAGGGAGTCCTCGTTCAGCGTTGCCCGCGTGCTCGGCACCACGACAGCCGCTCCAGCAGGTTGTAGCTGCTTGGAATTCCCTTCAAGACGTGCGTGACATACGACGCTGTGGAGAACTGCACGCCGGACATCCTCATGGTGGCGAGAAGTCGCCGAGCCCGGTTGCAGTAATCGGTCGCAGTCTCCTGGTCGCCCATCCGCAGATGCGTCATCTGCTCCTCGAGCTGGCCGATGTACAGGTCGTCGGTGACCTGGTACGTCGACTCGATGAAGTGCCACGCCTGGTGGCCGGCGTCCAGGTAGTCCCTACACGGCTTCAAGGCGATCTGCACGCCCGGCGAGCAGCACCGCGAAATGACCGTGAAGGTCAGCAGCTGCACAACGCGAAACTCCGCACGCAGGTCGGGGTAGTTCTCCGACGGCGTTGCCACGGTGCCGGCGGCGAAGCCCATCAGCCCGGCCATCTCCAGCTGAGGCTCGATGGCTTCCTTCCAGGTGAGGATGTCGGGGCGACCGACCAGCAGGGGGGTGACCGAGATCCTATCCGGTGTAAACTTGAAGTAGCCGTAGCTCGGCGCGATCCCTCCCGCCGTCACGCAAGTCGCCGACATCGGTGCCAATCCGCTTCGTCGGCCTCCAATGTTGTCCTGCGAGGCCCCTGCATCCGCCGACGACTGCATTCCTCGCGCCTGAACGCCGGCGTCTTCCCCAGCGTGAATCACTCCCCTCGGCCTCGACGTGCCTCCCGCACTGCTGCCGACCTGGTCACCACCGGCGTTGACGCCCACGTCGACGCCGCCTGCCTGCATTATTCACCGGTCGGGGAGACGCCGGTTGGGAGGGGTGCTCCGTTGCCCACACGGCGCAGATGCCAGCCTCGACGACCGCCAGCGGGGGAGTCCGGTACTCGTTCGCCGCATGGCGTCTCCTCGCATCCTCCAGCCGTGCCTCCAAGGTGTCCACGACGCCCGCCTCAACTACGGGGTCCACCATGGCGTCCAACACTGAAGTCGGCTACACTGAAGGTATTGTTGCAGGGCCATCCACGCTCACCGCACCATGCGGAGATAACTCTATCAACGGGAGCTAGACTACGGGCTAGGCACGTGGTAGGAGTGATCTCTGCGTTCGTTCCTTAGTCGTTCACTTGTGCTCTCACTACTTGCTGGTTCACGGGGGAATTTGGCAAGAGTTCCACAAGCAAAAGTTCACAACAATGATGTTCAGAATGATGGCAACAACATTGGCATGCAAGGCTACATCAGAGCTAGCACAGCTGCTGGTCGATTTCCAACGCAGCATGGTCGACCGCGGTCCAGCGCAGCAGAGCTCGCACCGCTCCAGCGCAGCAAAGTAGCGGCTTGCCAACGTCGCAAGTCTGCGGTGCGCCAACGCTGCAGCAAGTCGGCTGCACAGCGTTGCACCCGCAGGACAACGGTGCACCTGCTTTGCAGGTGCGTGCAGCTAGTTGGTGCTCCACACCTCGTCACGAGCACAGCGCAGAGGCCTAGCAGAATCCACGCCAGCGACTACGCCCACCAGCCATGTCGACCTCGGGATACCACCCCCGAGGTCACCTTCGCAGAAACCATCCCGGCGACTTTCGCACACGTCGCCCGGGTATCCCGGACGACCAGGCAACCCCGCCTGGTCGTCCAGCCCAGTCGGTCGCCGGCTACACCAAACCCGGCGTCCCAGGGTCGGCGTCCTGGCGTCCAGGTCGGCGTCCACTCGCCCAGGACGCCGTCCAGGCGCCCAGGTCGGCGTCCAGGCGCCCGGGACGCCGAGCAGACGCCCAGGTCGGCGTCCAGCCTCCCAGGACGCCGCCCAGGCATCCAGGACGCCAAGGAGACGCCCAGGACGCCGCCCTGACGCCAAGGACGGCGTCCACCTGCTCGGCGCCCTCCAGCCAGGCGCCCCCCAGCTCAACGCCCTTGCAGTTGTCTCCGTACCCACTGCTGCAGGTTGGCTGCATCCCCCACACACCCGACCACGAGATCGGCTCCGCCCAAGCGAGGACGGGGCCAAACACAACTCCCGTTGACACTCCCCTGCTGCGTTCACGCTTGGGCCCCCAACCCACACGACAGCAATGCTCGGAGAATAGCTCGGCGGCGTGCACACAACACACAGCACGCCGGACACCGCACCAGCCATGCAAGAGGGCATGGCACCTACTGCTGCACATCGTTGTTGTCGTCGTCGCCGACTTCGGCCAGGCGCACTTGGCCGATCGCGACAGAGCGCTGGTTGAAGGCCGGGTAGTGCAGCGCCTTTGTCAGGAAGTCGGCCGGCTGCTCGGTGGTCGGGATGTACCTCAACGCGAACTTCCCGCGCTTCACCATGTGCTGCAGCCAGGCCTGACGTCGCTCCATGTGCTTGAGGTTGCCCGTCAACCCCATGCCCCCGGCGACTGTGAATGACGACGGACTTGTTGTTTATCCGAAGGACAGTCGGCTTCTCGGCGTCCAGTTGCCGGAACTCTGCTAGGAGGAAGCTAAGTCGGCGTCCTTCCTTCCCAGCGTCTGTTGCCACCACGTACTCCGACTCGGTCGACGACAGCGTCGCGCACTTGATGCGCAGGCTGGACCACGAGACAGTCCTCCGTAGACGAACACGTATCTGCCCGTGCTCGTCCGGTTCTGCTTGTCGCCGGCGTTGTCGGCGTCCACGTAGCCGACCAGCTCCAGCGACTCCGGACCACCGCCGAACTCCAGGGCGGTGTTGCGCATGTTGGCGAGGTAGGCGAGGCAGCAGTCGACCTCGCGCAAGTGTTGGTCGCTCCTCACCGTGAGGCCGCTCCCCAGCTTGCTGCAGGCGAAGGCAATGTCCGGCCTTGTCGTCGTCGCCGCGAACTGCAGCGAGCCGACTTTCTGCCGGTACTCCTCCTCCTGGCGCTCCTGTGCCTCCTCGTCGTCGAAGGTGAGCTCGGCGTAGGCGTCGACGGAGACCGGCGTCTTCGGGGTCCGACCGCCCTGCTCCTCGTCGATGAAACGCCTACGCAGCTTGTCGGCGTAGCCCTGCTGGTGCAGCCACAGCTTCCTCGCCGGCCTGTCGCGCACGATCTCCAGGCCGAGGTACTTCTGCACTGGCGAAATCTCGCGCAGCTCGAAGGCGGCCTCCAACAGCTCCTTCAGCTCCCTCAGCATCGCGGTGCTGCTGCTGGCGGCGAGCAGGTCGTCGACGTAGACCAGCACCCAACAGGCCACCTTGTTGACGCCGACTTTGAAGTACAGAGCCTCGTCGACCTGGCTCTTCTTCCATCCGGCGCCTACTAGCACGTCGTTGAGCGCCTTGTACCACAGCAGCGGCGACTGCTTCAGCCCATAGAGGCTCTTCAGCAGCTTGCACACCCGGCCGGTCCCGTCGTTGAAGTAGTCCGGCAGGCACATGTAGAGCACGCGGTCGAGCTTGCTCTGCAGGAAGGCGTTCTTCATGTCCAGCTGCATCCAGAGCCAGCTGAATCCTGGCTTATGGTATTAGGGTTAGTTTACGAAGCATTGGGCTATAGCATCCCTTCTAGCACATAACTGTTAGAGACTAAGGACGGAGTCTATGAAGATTAAGGGCCGAAATATCTCAAAATCGTTGGACCTAAAGTCTGGACAGAAATGTCGACTTCACAAGAAACGCCGTCGACGAAAAACTAACCGTTGGAATTCTCTCAAACTCGAGTATGTTGTAGCCCTTGACCGTGGCTATCTTTCACAATTTGAATCGCATCAAAAGATAGAGTATAACTCGAGTTATGAATTTCGACGCACTAGGGGGTAAGCTGCCATAGAAACTTAACTCAATCACAATAGTTCTCAAGTCTCACAGAGAGAATTGGAGAAGCAATGAACCAGGTGGGAGGGAAGAGGAGGACGAGAGGGAAGGTCCCCAAGGAGTCCCCAACCAAGGAAACCCCATACCACACAATTCCCCTCTCTATAGGCACCCCAACTTTGACATTTGTCACTTTCCCAACCCATGCCATCCACCTCACCCAACTTGGCCACACTTGCCAACCTGGTTTGGCTTCTCCCAACCATTTGGCATCAACTACAGTAGAGTGACGATTTTTTCCAACCCCCAAAAGTCTATACCCCATATAGAGTCACTCCACAAATTCCCAAAATCGCGGCATCACATTCAAAACTTCGAACAATAATAACTTTCTCGTTCTTGCTCCGATCGCGGCGATTCTTGGTTCGTCGGAAAGCTCTTGAGCAGGGAAGTCATTTCAGATATCTGCTCAAGCAAAATATCATTCACACATACTCAGAGAATCCAAACTACACCAAACACAAATTCTTGCACACGCTCACACCACGCATGCAACGCACAAACATATTATGGGGGGCAGACAGACGTGAATGCGAATGATAGCATCACAAAACAATAATAGTGACATCTCCACGCCATAGAGGGAACTTCATTATGGAAAGCACGCACATGTGGCGCGAGTCTAGGAAGTGACGACATTCAGAGCCAGCAGAAGACGGCGAATATGCATGCTTTTACACGCCACGTATCCGCGTTGTCCTCACTAGAACTACACGTCTGGAAACGGCGCCCACTTTGATGCCAATATAAGCCCGTATGATCTTCAACTGCCCTCTCAAAGTCCTTCGCACCGCCCTCCATATTCATCCGCGTCGCCATCCCATACCAGGCATGCGTCGCCATCTTACTTCCTTCCCCAACGCCCATACATTCCTTTCCGAGGCCCGCAGAGATGGATTTCCGCATCCCGCAAAGATTCGTTTCCGCTGTGCCCATATATTCCTTTCCACAGGGCCCAGATATTCAATTCCCAAATGCGCAAACACTCTCTTCCCAAAGAATCGCACATGCCCTCCCCCAGCGCGCGCACAATCCTTTCTCTAGCGCGCGCACATGCCCTGCCCCAGAGCGCGCACATTCCCTTTACCAGCGCGCGCACATGCCCCCCCCCCCTCCCCCCCCCCTCCGCGCGCGCGCGCATTCCCTTCCCCGGCGCGCGTACATGCCCTTCCCCAGCAAGAGCACATTCCCTTTCCCTTGCAAGTATGTACATTCCCTTCCCAAGTACGCGCTCATTCCATGTTGATAGCGCGCGCACAATCCCGAGCCCCAGCGCCTGATTTCTCCCCTTCACGCATCCATTTCCCCCCTGCTCACTCCATTTCCCCCTTCAAACATCCCACTTCCTCCCTGCCAACTCTCTTTCCCCTTCATTCACCACATTTTCCCCCTTTGCACTCTCTTTTCCCCTTCACTCACTCACCCCATTTCCCCTCCGTGCACTCCCTTTCCCCCTTCAATCTGCCCATCTCCTCCCTCCACACGCTCAATGGCCTTCACTCACACCATTCTCTGCCTCTGCACTCTCTTTCTCCCTTCACTCAACCCATTTCCCCCCTGCTCATTCCCTTTCCCCCTTCGAACATCCTATTTCCTCCCTGCAAACTCTCTTTCCCCTTCACTCACACCATTTCCCGTCTCTGCACTCTCTTTCCCCCTTCAGTCACCCGACTTCCCCCCTGCCCACGTTTAGCCGCCCCCTCCAATCATCCCATTACTGCCCTGCTCACTCTCTTTCCAATGTCACTCACCCCATTTCCTCCCTGCAAACTCTCTTTCCCATTCACTCACCCCATTTCCCCCCTCTGCACTCTCTTTCCCCCTTCACTCACCCCATTTCCCCCCTGCTCACTTTCCTTTCTCCTTCCTAGGTTGTATTCCCCGTCTGCTCACACCAATTCCCGAACTCAACTTTTGCAGAACTACATCCAACGCTGACGTGGCCACCACAAAGGATTGACACACGGGCCACTACGCCGCGCTATGTAAAAAATTCCAATCCCTCTGTCTACCTACTTTCCTGATCCACTGAAGGGCCCGCTGCTGACTGTCGTGGACACGGAGGGCTAAGCACGCATGCGTGATGGCACAACTCGTTGGTCACATTGCGGAGAAGCATAGGACCCCCCAGCAGCCAATATCGAGGCATATGCAAGAGCCGGCCGCTCTCTTGCGAAGCGGAGCAACAATCGTTTTTGGTGGGAAACGAGAAGCCTCGTGCGGCGACTTGTTCTACCTTTACACGCTGGCAGTGCCACACCTGACAAACAGACTTATGGCTGTGGCTGCAAAGAACGGTGAGCTTTGGGGCTAAGAGACCGCGCATATTGATATTCCCCATCATTCGATGCGACGCAAGACGGTGTTTTTTAGCGCACATGAGTACTATGTGAGACATCGATGCCACCTTGTTGCACATTGGACTGCCTTAGATATAATTCCGTCTGCCCACCTGCCCATCTCCCAGGAACGGACGACCGAACGGCTGCGTCAATTGCACGCATACATCTTGTGGCACTCGGTCAGGCGCTCCAGTACCGCGATAAGGATGTCGTCGGTAATGTAGCAGAGCTTGTTTCCAAGACACCACCGTTGATAGAATCGGCCATGTATGGGTTTGCACCGTGCTTCATTAACATCGAGTCAGCAAAGATACAAGTGGCTGGGGGGTTCAATCACGGGGGACCTCGCTGTGGCCCCAAGTACGAACATTTGAAGAATACGTGTGGGAATTTCTAATCTAATGGTTTCCTAATACGGGTGAGTAAATTTGCCATCTAGTCTTGGGTGTGCCGATATTGGGTCACACATGCTTGGCGAATGGTCTAAATCACATCAATAGTCAAGCAAGTCTACCACTTTTGTTCTTGGCAGGTAAGCAGCGCGAGAGACGGCTCGTAAGTGAGGATGGGGTGGGGGGGGAAGCACATGCGGATGAGATGGTTTTTGAGCTCGCTGAGGACATGCTGCCCATCCCTGAGTGTGATGACGACCTGATGGGAGACCTGCCCCCAACCGACCACCGCGAGCAGTGTGACGGGCTGGAGGAAGGGCCGGGGGGGCAACAAGGCCACGGGGTCGGAACGTCCTTGGGGGTTGAAATTGGAGGGCAAGAAGGCACTGGGATGGTAACAGGGCTGGAGGAAGGGGGAGCTGAGCCGGAAGGTGTGGGGGTCGGGTCCGTGCTGGAGGAAGGGGTGGGGAGGGGGGAATGCGCTGGGGCGGGAACATCCTTGGAGGTAGGGGTGGGGGGACAATATCAAGATCTGGACGAAACATCGCGTGAGCACATGGTGGGGGGGCAGGGAGAGACCCAAGTCCGGGGCAGAGGGGTGGGGGTTGGAATTGGAGGGCAGGAAGGCTTGCCGATGGGAAATGGTGGGTGCGAGGAAGGTGAAGCAAAGCCGGAAGAGGTGGGGGTCGGATCAGTGCCGGAGGAAGGGGTGGGGGGGGTGGGGGGAAGAATGCGCTGGGGTGGGAACATCCTTGGAGGTAGGGGTGGGGGTTGGAATGGGAGGGCAAGAAGGCGCTGGGATGAGAATAGGGCTTGGGGAAGGGGTTGGAGCGCCGGAAGGGAACGTGGGGGCCGGACCATCGCTGGAGGAAAGAGTTGTGGTAGAGGGTCTGCTACAGGAGCCTCCAACCAACAACGGAGTTCGGTTGCACGGGCTCGAGGAGGGGTGTCCTCAGGTCAGGTATGTTGAATGTGTTGCAACACACCCCCCAGCATGTTGCGATTCCATTGAATGCACAGCTAACGATTGTTGCACCCCACGCCCATGAGTGTGGAGTGTATATGTAAACACTGCAACGTCCATGCTAATGTGATATCAGTTATCCATGTGTTGGTTGAATGGATTGCATTCTATGCCCATGAAAAACAGTCCATGTGTCGATTGGATTGCATTGTCCATCATATTGTCTTATTATATGTGCTTCATTTTGAACATCTGTTTGTTTTTTACAGGGTGCATGTGACAACGAGAGCCCTACCTGGGTTGCCTGAATCCCCAACTCTTGCTCAGCTTTTAGGCAACCTGGTTTGTCTTCTAGATCCACTACTGATCGCCCAATTCTTCATGACCCTCTGTCTGTGTTGCGCCGTGTGTCCCACTTGCTACGGTAGAATGCGGTTACACTCATGGTGGCAGGTGTGGTCGTGTCTTGGATTGGCATGGAGATGTGATCAGTGTGGCGGCTCTCTTGAGTTTTGGTCCACCAAAAGGTACACGAGTCATGAAGGGCCAGGAAGTTGTGGTCTCACGACCCCTCCCACTGTGCAGCAATTCATGGGTGCATTTTCACTTGCAGGTTTAGGCTTTCAAGCTCTACGGGAGGTCAGTCGCACGCTGGGTATCAAGATACCCAGTAAGTAGACATTTTATCGTCTCATGGGGGGAGAGAATGGTTTGTGGTGTAGCATACGAAGACAGGCAGCCAAGTCAATGGAGACTATAAGAGAGAAAATGAGGCGAAGGTTGATTCCTGGGGAGTGGATTTGTGTTGATGGTCGGTGGGACAAGGAACGAGAGGGAGCTTAGTGTATTGTGTCTTTCATGGATCGAATAACGAGACAGGTCTTGCATTGTGTCACGGTGTCCAAGCACATTGAAGGTGTTTCGTCCACTCAGCTCGAGAAAGTTGCATTTGAGCGAGGCTTAGAGGAGTTGAAGCAGCTTGGATCTGTGGTTAAGGGCATCATTTCTGATGAGGGGGGTTTGTTCAAAGCAGCAATTATAGGAAAAGATATAAACCATCAGATGGATGTGTGGCACAAGGGTCGGAATCTGACCTGGCGGTTTGTCAAAGACTTCATCGACAAGAAGAAGCCATCCCTTCGCGTTCCTGAATGCGAAACGATTGAGGATTTGTGGCATGTTGCTCCCCAGCACCTTTCTGCGTGGCTTTCTGAGTTGGGTTACAAGGGCCGCCTACCAAAGAAACCACAAAAGATGAACTTGTTAGCGCTGTGTGTGGATTGCCCAAACGCATTCCTTTCAAGAAGCTGAAAGCCACTACTGCATAATGGGAACCCAGACATGCGTAAGGTGTTGCGGCTGCGACAACAAGTCAGCGGAGTGGGAAAGGGATGGGAGAAGTGGGAGGGGAGCCCCAAGTAAGTACGGATGGGAGGCCGCATAAGAGACTAAGGGTCAGCATGGTTGTCACATCGCCCTCAAATACGGTTGATGTTCCAGTGAACGGGGGTGGAGTGGGAGGGAGGTGTAACCACCTGTGTACATCGAGATGAGGTTGGCATGGGGGGAGAGGAGGAGAGAGGAGACATGTAAGATTTGGAGTTGGAGGATGTGGATGAGATGTGGGGATATGATCCGCACCCCATTCAAGGTATTCGCCCATGCTGTGAGGCATCGTTCTTGCTCATTCAGACATCTATTTCGTCGGCCGATCGCATTGTGGACGTAGCAGAGGATGGGGATGCGGATGTTCAACCAACATGAGCGGAGCTCTCAGGTATGGTGTTCTTTCCCACCCCATGTCTTCGAATTATGTTTCAGGTGAGATCCTTATTTGCGACATGCCCTCACACTTAGCCCCCCTCTTTCAACTTCATTGCAGGCAATAGTGATGCATCGGTGGAAGAGACCACGCCAGGCAATGGGGAGGCGGCTCAAAACTGGTGGCAGGAGAGGGGAGTTAAGAAGCGTCGGCGTGGTCAGTCTGAGGAGATGGCACAACCGGACTTGGGGATGGATGACATTGTGACAGAGGTGACGATCGGCCAGCGCTTCAGCGTCCATTTCCATCACGTTATGGTGCGGAACGCTATCCTGGCGAGGGAAGGACATCCAATGTCAGTAGAGGACGTTGCTGCAGAGCTGGCATTGGCAGCCAACCATTGGGCGGGTCTCCATTCCGGGTGTGCCCGACGTGGCATTACACCACGTTGCGTACAGGACAATTGGGGGCCAGAGAGCGCGGTGTATCCGCCCGGGTCAAAGACACACACACGCTGTGAAAGAGTGGTTTCAGACGCACTGAGTGCAGCAGAGATGGAACCCTACGTGCTTGGGGTATGTAGTTGGCTGAACGAGTCGTTCCTGTTACAGTCACAATAAGCTTCAATGTGCCTAAAACGAAAGATAGAGTGCACAGTCGGATTTCTGCACAGCGGATTTAAACGTTCATAGCGTTCCGGTCGCAGCTCCAAATGACCTGATTCGACTTGGATCTAGAGCTTCTTGACGTCCTCTACAATAGGCAATTTAGATCGCACGATTTCATCAAGAATTGACGACACAGCGTCGGTTTGAACGAACGGCACTATGGCAGCCACTATAGTCTTAGAACACAAATTGGAAGTGTTACGAGTTGAGAATGACTCCCAGCTCCTACAAACCCCAAGAGCCGAGGTACAGTGATGTGGAACAGTGCCACACTGTCCCCAACCAAGAAGGGTCTCGAAACTACCCTTCACAAGGGCCTACACCAAGTGAAATGTTACACTACACAAAGTAATGTAACGATTCTCACTATCTTGAAGTGGACCCGTTTGGCGAGCTTCGAAATCACTTGAAGCTTGAAACCAAGGCTCTGGTTCTTCACCATAAACTCATCCTTGAGTTCTTGAAGGGTCTGCTATACACACCTGTGACACGCCGAACGTTCGACACACGACAAAATAGAAACCGCGCGAGACACACAAACGACGAAATAGAAACCGCGCGCGAGACACAAATGACCGCGTAACACGCGACTAGCGATAACTCGCTATTGACTCGACACACACACACTTGACATCATGACTCATCAAACACACACTATTATAAGCATGAAATATATATTATCTCATGCCCTCATACCATTCCATGCACACATGCATGCACGCACACGGACAACAAGCCGAGTGCAAACCGAAGGGCTGCACCAACAGTTCCATTCCCTCATCTGCAAGTACGCACCCAAGCGTGTCAGGTTCGTAGGGAGCATGGAGGCACACATTGTGCTGGCCGTGCTCCACTGGAACAAAACGGTCACGAGGGGGAAAGGAGTGAAAACGATGTGGAAAGGGAGCGATATCGAGGGGGGAAGGGAGTGCCACCGTGGGGGAAAGGCAGTGAGGAGCCGAGGGGGAAAGGGAGTGCGACGTGAGGGGGAAAGGGAGTGCGAAACGAGGAGGAAAGGGAGGGCAAAACGAGGAGGAAAGGGAGGGCGAAATGAGGGGGACAGGGAGTGCAAAACAAGGGGGAAAAGGAGTGCGAAACGATGGGGGAAAGGAGCACGGTACGAGGGGGAAAGGGAGTGCGGAACGAGGGGGAAAGAGAGTGCAAAACTAGGGGGAAAGTGAGTGCAAAACGAGGGGGAAGGGGAGGGTTGCACGAGGGGGAAATAGAGTGCGACGCGACGGGGAATGGGAGTGCTCATAGAGGGGGAAAGGGAGCGCGAAACGAGGGGGAAAGGGAGTGCGAGACGAGGGGGAAATGGAGTGCAAGACGAGGGGGAAAAGGAGCGCGAAATAAGGGGGAGTGGGAGTGCAAAAGGCAGGGGAAAGGGAGTGCTAACGAGGGGGAAAGGCGGGTTACACCGTAGGGGAAAGTGAGGTTGGAAAGAGGGGGAAATGTAGTGTGAAACGAGGGGAAAATGGAGTGCGAAACGGGGAGGAAGGGAGTGCTATCGAGGGGGAAAGGGAGTGAGAAACGAGGGGGAAAGAGAGTGCTATCGACGGGGAAAGGGAGTGCGTAACGAGGGGGAAAGGGAGTGCAATTCGAGGGGGAAAGGGAGTGCTATCGAGGGGAAAAGGGAGTGCCAACGTGGGGAAAAGGGAGTGAGAAACGCGGGGGAAAGGGAGTGCGAAACAAGGAGGAAAGGGAGGGCGAAATGAGGGAAAAGGGGGTGCAAAATGAGGAGAATAGGAGTGAGAAATGAGGGGGGAAGGGAGCACGGTACGAGGGGGAAAGGGGGTGCAAAACGAGGGGGAAAGAGAGTGCGAAACGAGGGGGAAGGTGAGTGCAAAACGAGGGGGAAGGGGAGGTTTGCACGAGGGGGAAATGGAGTGCGACGCGATGGGGAATGGGAGTGCTCATCGAGGGGGAGAGGGAGCGCGAAACGAGGGGGCAAGGGAGTGCGAGACGAGGGGGAAAGGGAGTGCGACACGAGGGGGAAAAGGAGCGCGAAACGAGGGGGAGTGGGAGTGCGAAGGCAGGGGAAAGGGAGTGAGAAACGAGGGGGAAAGGGAGTGCTATTGACGAGGAAAGGGAGTGCGTAACGAGGGGGAAAGGGAGTGCAAAACGAGGGGGAAAGGGAGTGCTATCTAGGGGGAAAGGCAGTACAACGTGGGGAAAAGGGAATGAGAAACGAGGGGGAAAGGGAGTGTGACTCGAGGGGGAAAGGGAGTGCTATCAAGGGGGGAAGGGGAGTGCGTAACGAGGGGGAAAGGGAGTGCCAAACGAGGGGGAAAGGGAGTGTGACAAGAGGGGGAAAGGAAGTGTGAAACAAGGGGGAAAGGGAGTGCTTTCGAAGGGGAAAGGGAGTGCCATCGTGGGGGAAAGGGAGTGAGAAACGAGGGGGAAAAGGGGGGCAAAACGAGGGGGAAAGAGAGTGTGAAACGGGGGGGGAAAAGAGCGCAAAATGAGGAGGAAAGGGAGCGCAGTATGAGGGGGACAGGGAGTTTGAAACGAGGGGGAAAGAGAGTGCAAAATGAGGGGGAAAGGGAGTGCGAAACGAGGGGGAAGGGGAGGGCGAAACAAGGGGGAGATAGAGTGCGACATAACGGGGAATGGGAGTGGTCATCGAGGGGGAAAAGGAGCGCGTTTTGAGGGGGAAAGGGGTGCAAAACGAGGGGGAAAGGGAGTGCGAAACGAGGGGGGAAGGGAGGGCGAAATGAGGGGGAAAGGGTGTGCGACACGAGGGGGAAAATGAGTGGGAAACGAGGGGGAAAGGGAGCGCGGTACGAGGGGGAAAGGGTGTGCGAAGCGAGGGGGAAGGGGAGGGCGAAACGAGGGGGAGATGGAATGCGACGTGACGGGGAATGGGAGTGTTCATCGAAGGGGGAAAGGGAGCGCATTCCAAGGAGAAGAGGGAAAGGGAAACATAGGGGAAAGGGAATGCGAAACAAGGGGGAAAGAGAGTGCGAAACGAGGGGGAAAGGGATGGCAAAGCGAGAGGGAAATGGAGGGCGACCGAGGGGGAATGGGAGTGCTCATCGAGGGGGAAAGGGAGCGCGTTACGAGGGGGACAGTGAGTGTCATCGAGGGGGACAAGGGCTCGTGCCGGAACGGGCTGTTCAGCGGGGAACGTGAGAGACCCTACCCACTTCCACTCCGCGCTTTCCCTATTACTCACCCTCGACTTCCGCGGACACATGCGAGTAATTTGCATCGGCGGAATCGGCGGTCGCTGCACTCGGACCACTCTCGTGTTGGCGCGTCATCCCTAAGCCGCGACTACTCACTTGGTGGATGGGATGTGCAAGACTTGCTGCGAATGTTGTGAGTTTACTAGCTCAGTTTTATGATTCAGCTAACTCTCACAATGCTCTTCTTATTGCTTGCCCTGAACATATTCTGTTCTCGGCAGGCAATAGGGTTAGGTCGCAGATTTTGTACTGCGATGTTTTGAAATTGGTGTTAGTGTCGCACAACAATTGTGGGAACAATGACGAAACCCAAAGACTGGCGAACAGCTTTGGACAATTTCGGGAACCCAACCTTCTCGTCATCCAATTGTATTTCTAGTCCCAATCAACCTTCCTACCTTTGAAACTCTTGGACGCCGGGTTTTAAAACCACGAGAAGTAATATTCTTACTTGTCGATGTGTATGACTGGAGTTTCCCGGTCGGTGCAAGGTCTAGTTTCGCGGATCCTCTTTTTGTCTCGGCGATTTTCCCTGGTGCCGGCTGGTCATGACGGATTAAGTTCGCGCCATCATATTCTCCCTTTTTCGCCCTCTCTGAAGTTGCCACGTTGTCCGTTTTCTGCTTCGGGGGTGCCGCATTGCTCCGCACGTACTTTCTTCATTTTCCAACACGCCAAGATACGATGTCCTGTAGCGCCGCAAAATTCGCACGTCGCATTTTTCACTAGCCGCTGCTTCGTATCGCCATTGTCATTCTCCATCGGTTCGGCAGTCGTGGGTTGTGCCAATCGCCCCACGCCTCTATTTGGCTACTGTTTAGCTCGTCGAACAGTTTGATTAGTGCTGCCGGAAACTGCGCCCACGTCCCTTCGCCTTGGACAATTTTGTCGTTAAATGAATCTAGAGCTGGGCCTCGTAACAGTGTTGCTGCGAGCCGTATGCGCATCGCGTCTTTTGTCGGGGTCGTGCATCCAACGGTTTCGAAGTAAATTTCGATTTCAGCTACGAATTGACAGACGTCGCTCCCTTTCACTATAGGATCGAACGCCTCCGGTAGCCTCAGCTTCACTGCTTTGAGGTTGCCTACAGCTGCTACCATTGTTGCGGGTACAATTGTCAATGTCGTCGCTGCTGCTGCTACTGCTGCTGCTGTCGCTGCTGCGTTCGCCGCTGCGTTCGCTGTTGTTGTGGTCGCTGCCGATTGGTCCGCAAGGAGTTTTTTGAGTAATACGAGCACCGTACGTATCTTCTCTTTCGCGGCGAGTAACTCCGCGAAATAAAATAATTGTTGCGCTAGCCGACTTACGGCAAAGCGAATCGATTGTAGAAACGCCGAGCTCAAATTCTGTACATCGCGCAATTCTCTCTTAAGCGAAATTCGCATCCGATCTTGGCCGTTTAAAAGAAACTCGATCCGACGCTTCAGATTCCAACCTGTTTTGGGAGAAGCCGCCCGTCCGTCGCGACGCACTGGGGAGCCCGCGACCGCCCCGCCCGTTCGTCGCGACGCACTGGGGAGCCCGCGACCGCCCCGCCCGTTCGTCGCGACGTCCTGGGGAGCCCGCGCGCGCCCCGCCAGTTCGTCGCGGCGCCCTCGGGAGCCCGCGCGCGCCCCGCCAGGCCGTTGCGGCGCCCTGGGGAGTCGCGCACGCGTCCCCCCCGCCCGTCCGTCGCGGCGCCCTGGGGAGCAGCGCGCGCCACCCCCCTCCACCCGCCCAGCCCGTCCGTTCTGGCGCCCTGGGGGTCGCGCGCCATCCCCCCTCACCATCCCCCGCGCTCCTGCCCCTATCCCACCCGTTTTAGGGTTTCGGGGGTGAGGAGTGTGGGGGTGGCAGTTGTGGGGGTGCCGGTTGTGTGCCCCGTCCCCTACTCCTCCTCCTCCTCCGTCTCCCACTGCTGCAGCTGCCGCTCAGGGGGGTGGATGTGTGGGAGCCGAGGTTTAGGGTTTAAGGGGGGTGTCGTGGAAGTGGAGCTAGGGTGTCAGCAGGGGGTGTGTGAGAGGGGCGTGGGACGGTCGGAGGAGGTTGCGTGGAGGTAGCCGTCGTGACGCCAGCAGCGCCAGTAGTCCGGATGCCCTCGCGCGTTTCGGTAGCCCAGCGAGCCTGCTTCGCCAGTCGCCTGTGGGTCCGTTGCTCCTGTGTGTGCTCGTCGTAGCCGCGGAGCCAGATACTCCCGTAGTCCGGTGCCCTCGTGCGCTCGGTAGCCACTGTGCGCGCCGCTCCTGTTGCCCGTGTGTCTGCAGCTTCAGTCGGCGCCTTTCATCTTCTCGCCCTCACAGTCTCTCCTCCTCCTCACTTGCCCTCTATGATCACCTCTAGCTTTGCTTATAATTGTGAACTATTGCTATGCCTGCTCATTGTGCTGATTACACCCCACTTTGGCTATGGGGGTGTGTCAGAATGTTGTAATTGTCTAGCCTGCAGTGGGGTACTCTATAGCGAGTACAACCCAAATTAGGGTTTCCTATATGTACCTTGCATGCTGCTAGTACAAACCCTCTTCTCTGTTCTATCTTTCGTCCTACTATCTCGATATTACAAGTGTTAGCGAGGTAAGCGAGGCAGCGGTCGAACTCGCGCTAGTGCTGGTCGCTTCTCACCGTGAGGCCGCTCCCCAGCTTGCTGCAGGCGAAGGCGATGTTCGGCCTCGTCGTCATCACCGCGAACCGCAGCGAGCCAACCTTCTGCTGGTACACCTCCTTCTGGCGCTCCTGTTCCTCCTCGTTGTCGAACGTCAGCTCAGCGTATGAACCGATGGAGACCGGCGTCTTTGGGGTGCACCCTGTGTGCTCCTCGTTGATCAACCGCCTGTGCAGCTTGTCGACGTAGTTCTGCTGGTGCAGCCACAACTTCCTCGCCGGCCTGTCGCGCACGATCTCCAGCCCGAGGTACTTCTCCACCAGTGAGATCTCGAGCAGCTCGAACGCGGCCTCCAGCAGCTCCTCCAGCATCGCGATGCTGCTGCTGGCGGCGAGCATGTAGACCGGCACCAAGCAGGCCACTCTGTCGTCGCTGACCTTGAAGTACAACGCCTCGTCGACCTGGCTCTTCTTCCAACAGGCGTCCATCAGCACGGCGTCTAGTGCTCTGCACCACATCAGCGACGACTGCTTCTGCCCGTAGAGGCTCGTCAGCTGCTTGCACACCCGGCCGATCCTGTCATCATAGTAGTCCGGCTGGTACATATACAGCACCTGGTCGAGCTTGCTTGGAGGGAAGGCGTTCTTCATGTTGAGCTGCATCAGGTTGAGGTCGAGGATGGCGACGATGCTGAGGAAGATCCTCAGCGTGACGTAGCTGCTTACCGGCACGTACATCTCATCGTAATCGGCGCCATACACCTGTGTTAAGCCCTTCATAACCAGCCTCGCCTTCTCGCCTTCGACGGTGTCGTCGACGTGGTACTTGGTCATCAGCACCCACCGGTTCTTCATGATGTTCACCCCGAGGGGCCGCTCGACCAGCTCCCACATGCCGTTGGAGATGAGGCTGCGGATCTCCTCATCCATGGCGCCCTTCACCGCCTTGCCCTTCCAGCTCGCCAACGCCTCCTTCACCATCATCGTTGCAATGTCCCAGCGGTGTTCGGGGTCGGCGTGCATTTCAAGGTTGAGCTCTGGCAAGTCGAAGTCTTCGTCTGCGTCGTCATACAGCATATTATCATCGACGTCGGCATACACCGTGGTGAAGGCGGCCGGCGGGGGGCAGACATGGTAAGTCAGCCGCTCAGGCGGCCCCCGAACTCGACCCGAACTTCGTGGTCCAGGTTGGTCGACCTGGACCTCCACCACGTCACTTTCGGTGGATTCCTCTACGTCCGATTACTCCCCTTCATAAGCGCGAGCTGCACTTCCCTAGACGTCCTGCTGCACCAAGGTCGGCGTCCCTGCCAACTTCTCCCCTGTCGTCGGCTCCCTTCCCAACTGCCCGGTCGTCGACTCCTTGGTCAGCTTTACTAGTGACTGCTCCCTTGTCGACGGCTCCCTTGCTGACTCCTCCTTCAACGACTTCACCAAAGTCGGCTTCCCTATCGCCTGGTGCTCTCCTGTCAGTATCGACTTCTCCTCCACGCTGACTTGCTTAACGTCACGTCGGCCACGGGTGATGCTCTTGCTCAGCGCCATAGGACGCCCCACTGCTCCCCTCATTGCCGGAGGCCGACACCGTAGTCAGCTCACGCAGGTTGGCTATAAGGAGTTGGGCAGAAGAGGAAGGAGGGAGGAGATCCTCGGCGTCCTCATCAGCGAGCTCGCCGACCTCGGCAAGTAGAGGGAGGGTCACCGTTGAGGTGTCCGTCGGCCGGTTGGCCTGCGTCCGCCCCGACGCCGGCCCGTGCTGGGACCTCCACACCTCTAGCGACCGCGTTTTGTAGAACATTACTTCCGACGTAGTGACCACCTTGTTGTCGGTGAGGTCGAGGAGCTCCCAGCCCTTGCTCTCCTCCGACACACCGAGGTGAAGGCCCCACCTGACCTTCATCTTCAGTTTTCTGCAACGCTGCTGCTCGGGGACCAGGAACTGCGCCATGCAGCCCCACACCCGCGCAAGCGTCAATTCCAGCTTCTTGCCGGTCAGCAGCTGGTACGGCGTCGTCCCCGGCGGCAGCGACGACCTCTCTAGGCAGTTGCGCACCCAGACAGCCTGCCGCAAAGCGAGGTGCCACCAGTGGTGCTACACGTCCAAGTGCAGCAGCATCGTCCGCACCGACTCCACCACCGTGCGCATCTCCCGCTCTGCCATGCCGTTCTGCTGCGGAGTGTAAGGGCAGGTCAACTCGTGGATGATGCCCTTGCAGTCCACAAATTCGGCGAACAGCTTCTCGAGGAACTACCCTCTGTGGTCAGAGAGTAGCATCAAACCCGACTACTTGGTCTGCCGTTTAGCCACCAGCAGCCACTTCTCGAACTCCCGCATCACATTGGACTTCTTGGCGACTGGCCGCACCCACACGTAGCGGGTCTTGCGGTCCTTCAATAGCAAGAAATACAGGCTCTTACCCTTGGGAGCCACCCAGAATGGCCCGCACAGGTCGATGTGCTTGACAGCCAGAGCATCGTCGGCATCCGAGCCTTTGTCGGAGAAGGTGTGCCGCGCCAGCTTCTCGCCGACAGACGAGACACACGGAGAATCGGTGCTGGCCGACGGCTTGATGTCCAGGCCGGTGGCGACCTCGTACTTTGCTGAGCTCCGAATCGTGTTGATGCCAACGTGCGCAAGAGACACCAGTCTGGCGTCGACTTCGTTGCCGAGACAATCGCCCGTAGAGCCACCACCGCAATCGGCGCTGGCGCTGACTGCATCGAGCTCGCTGAGCACGGGCGAAGGTCGGTGCAGAGGACCCGGCCGGTGTACGTCGCCCGACCGAGCACGTCCCCTGCCGTCGTGACGAGCAACATCTTGTCGCTATCAGCCTGCAACTACATACCGCTCTCCTATGCTGGCCGGCTGACAACAGGTTTGCCTGCACGCCCGGGACGTAGAGCACAACGGGGACGAGTACCTGCTTCTCGGCCTCCCCTTGAAAGAGCAATGGTGCCACGGCCTTCGATGGTCTGCAGAGCCCTGTTGAAGCCGCACACGTGCTTGACGTCTCCGCTCGGCCCAAAGTCGACGAAGGCCTCCTTCGTCCCCATCAGATGGTGGGAGCAGCCGTTGTCAAGCAAGACCAGCGCCGGGTTTGCCCGCACGGCTGCCGCCACCGCCTGGAAATCACCACTGGCCTTCGGCGCTAGTGAGACGGTCGGCTCCACGACGCCGACCAGCGAGCACGACGCCTCCCCGTTGCTTCGCCCCTCGCTGCCTAAGGACGAGTCAGTGTCCTTCGCCGACATCGACTTGATCGACTGCTTCTCCTTGAGCAGCTTACTCTCCCGACGAGGGCGACGACCGGCCGACCTCCCACGGCCTCGCTTGGTGTCGTCGTCGTTGGAGTCGGTGCGATTGGGACACTCGAAGGAGAGGTGGTCGGGGTCGCCGCATAGCCAGCACGTCGACCTCCTCCTCCACGATCGCTATTCTTGGCCGACTTCGACTTGTCGGCGTCCTTGGCCGGCTTTCCTCCTCTTCCACCGCCGGTTGGCTTGCCGCGCTGCCCCGGTCGGCCTTCTGCTTCGTCGGGGCGACGTAGTTCACCTACGGCAGGAGCTCAGTGGACCCGTCGACCTCCTGCATCGCCTCGTCTCTGAGGATGTACGAGGTCAGCGAGTCCTCGTTGAGCGACTCCTGCGTGCCCGACACCACCATCATCTACTTCATCAGGTTGTAGCCGCTTAGGAGCCCCTTGATGACGTGCATGATGTACGACGCCATACAGTAGGTGACGCCGGCCATCCGCATGTTGGCGAGGAGCCGCTGAGCTCGGTTGCAGTAGTCGATCGCCGTCTCCTGCTCGCCCATCCGCATGCGAGTATCCACGAGGCTGGCGACTTTAGCACCGCCCTCCCCTTGGAGGTTGTCGGGCTGGGCATCCGCACAAAGTGGGCGTCGGAGCACCCTTATTGCCGTCTCCTGCTCGCTGGCTTCAACGGGGCTCTGCAGCCTCGTGGATACTCGCATCAGCCAGCAGTGTCTCCAGAGTATCCTCTACGCATGCGTCATCTATGGAGCCCACCATGGTGACTAACACAGCTGCTGGTTTACGAACAAGTTAGGTAGTGCGCAACTAAGCCGACTAGACCGAAGGTATCATTGCGGTGTCGTCCATGCTCACCGCACCATGCAGAGATAGCTAACACAACGGGAGCTCGACTACAGGGTAGGCACGTTTGTGAGGGTAACATCTGCGTTCCTTAGTTGTTTGCTTGTGTTCTCTCTACTTGCTCGTTCACGGGAAAAATTGGCAAAAGTTCAACTAGCAAAAGATCACAACGATGATCCAGAATGATAGCAACAACATGGGCAAGAGAGTCTACATCAGAGCTAGCAAGCACGCAGGTCGACCTCCAGCGCAGCACGGTCGACCGCGTTCCAGCACTGCAAGGTCCGCACCGCTCCAGCGCTGCAGAGAAGCGGCTTGCCAACCTCACAAGTCTACGGCGTGCCAACCAGCAGCAAGGCGGTTGCACCGCGTTGCACCGGCATGACAGTAGCGCACCTGCTTCGTAGGTGCTCGTAGTTGGTTGGCGTGCTGTGCCTCGTCACGTTCACAGCGCAGACGCCAAGGCCGACCACGTCCCCACGACTGCACCTGATCCGCCACATCGACCTCGGGATACCACCACCGAGGTCGGCTTCGCAAGAGCCACCTGGGCGACTATCGCGCACCTCCGCAGATCCCCATCGCCCTGGTAACTTGGTCGACCAGATAGACCAGTTGCCGACTACACCAAGTCGGCGTCGGGAAGTCGGCGCTTCCGAGGTCGACCTCGCCAGGTCGACCACCCGCACCTCAGCGTCCTCCAGCCCGGCGCCCCAGGTCAACGTCCAGGCGCCCAGGTCGGCGACCAGGCGCCTCCCAATGTCGGCGCCCCTCCGCTCGTCGACCAACAGGTCAAGTCGGCCGCCAGCTCCACGTCGTTGGCGGCGTGGCAGTGGCCTCGTGCCGTGGTCGGCGTCGCCCACTGCTGCAGGTCGACTGCGCTCTTCGCACACCCGACCACGGAGTCGGCTCCGCCCAAGCGAGGACGGGGCCAACACACAACTCCCGTTGATAGCCGCGCCCCAACCGCCGCTCTGACACATCCCGACATCACAGCCGGGCATGCTCCTACTGCTGCGGTAGTGCTCTACTATGGCGGTGGACATTGTACGGGGGAGGCGAAAGGGGGTGTCGATCGAGCCGTTGTACCCACACATCTGCCACGATTGTAGCTGCTGACCCTATAGCTACCGCGCGCTGGTGCAAACATAGTTGCAAAAGTTGTAGCAGCAGCCCTGGAAGCAGCACCTGCATCGCCTGTCATCACTCTAGCCACGGGGGTGAATGAAGTATCTGCTGACGCTGCACCACTGCATGAACATTTCTGGAGCACAGGACGAAGCACATTGCTCTTCGTTACTGTCTCGGATGAGAGTTACTGCAGCGTGTTCAGCTTCGCCTTGCTTAAGTGGCCTCACAGGTCAACACTACTGATATCTTCAGCAAGGCCCTGGGGTCTCGTGATCATCGACGTTTTTGCACTGCTCTTGGGCTTGTGCCCACTCTGTTGCAATAATCGAAAGATTATTGTAGCATTCCCAAAGATTCACTCCTAGCGCAGCACTTCATAACGAAGCAGTGCTGCTATACCAGTATCGCTACATGTTCATATAGAGCACTCGGTAGCTCGAGAGTCACCCAAAGGTCAATAGTCACCGAAAAGTCAATAGTCGTGACCGTTGACCAACCGACAACCGCATTAGAGGTTACGCGATGCAACGAGGTAACTGTTGAAGAATGGCAACAGTCGCAGTTGCTATAGTTATGCAATACAGTTGCAATAAGGGAATGTACCCCTCAGAGTACATGGCTAGCTAGATATCCATTTAGTCTCCTTGTAATTCTATCTTAATCATCTTGTTCTCCTTCAACTATAATTAACAAGGTCACTCAAAGACTTTATTGTCTTCTCAACAACTTAGCATCTTTATCGTGTCCACTACGATCCTTTAGTAATAACAGCATGGTATGAGAGCTAGAGTAGATTTTAAGGCCTGGTAAGTTCTTTTCCTTCCTAAGAACAAACTCTTTACAACGTCATTTATTGAAGAACACCTACTACAAGTCTGCTACACCAAAAAATCAGTGCCGCTCTCATTGAGCAACTAGTCACTCGCATCAACGCGCTTGAGAGCCATCAAGCCATAAGCATTGACGGCTCGAGCTACGCCAGAGGCGCCGCTGGACTTCCTCTCCCTGGAGAAGACCGCTGCATCAACTCCGAGATATCATTTACCTTTGACAACCAACAAGCTTCAGCTCCTGCACAAGACAGTCAACATTGCGTACAGTCAGATGCAATCGCAACCATGCAATCCAAGTTTGCTTTGACTTCAAAGCTGAAGACGTCAACTCCATTCGACGTCAAGGATTTCTACACGTGGAGTTTCGAATTCGAGCTTGTCACAACAACCGCTCAGATCTGGATGTACTATGACGGGAGCTTACCTTCTCCATCGGAAGGCACCATCCATGAAAATCATCAGTATTACCATGAATCCCTTCTCGCGTACACCGCGCTCCTCTGAAATCTCTCCCCATCCGAGCAGCTCGGCATCTGCTCCTATTAAACGGAGTGTGCTCCTGCGCAACTGTCTTGGGAACACCTGCGCAATTCATAAATGGCAACAGATCTGGTTACCATGAGTCGTCTGCTCAGTCAACTGGCATCCGTCAAAATGCGGCACGGGGAGAAAGCGGGACCGTATATTAACCGGTGGCGCAATTTGCGCGACCACATTAAGAAGTGCGGTGGAACCGTCCCTGACGACATGTTCGTTTTGATGGTTCTCTCTGGCCTTGGACCCGATTGGCGCCAATGCCAGTCGTTGCTCCGTGCTCGAGCAACCATTTCCGAGTCCGCCCTTTGCGCCACTCTTCTCTCCGAGCAGAAGGAAATCGACCTGTATAATGAGAAGAATGGCAAGCGGGAGAAATTAGTATTCTTCGTTGGAGCAACTGAAGGGGAGCAGCATGGAAAGAAGGGAACCTTCTGCAAATACTGCAAGAAGCCCGGTCACACTATAGATCGGTGCTACAAGCGAAAGGCTGTCGACGAAAGGTGTAACAGTAACTCATCTGGTCAGCAGCCCTTGGTGCCCCAGGCAACTCCAGCTACGACGACGACCTTGTCGCCACCTTCCGTTGCAAGCACCTCACAAAATCATGCACGCATTTTGTCCAAAGACAAAAGCAAGGGATCAGTCTTGAGCTAAATGGCACGTCGTCATAGAGGCATCCGATACTACGACGACATTGAATACCCACGAATCGCGCCCGATGCCCCTATCACACCAAGCCCAAACAATGACCCTACGCTCAGTCTTTGGATCGACAGACCCACCAACATCCCACCTGACATCGAGCTGCCTCCAAGCACTCCGGAGTCACCTCCCAGACTCCCTGCCAAACGATACATCGACCTCTTGCCGTACACTGGTGACTTCGACCGCATCGTCACTCCAAAGATTGCTGGCATCGCGCGGCAGAATCGCGAGAGCGTCAACACCTGGTATCTTGATAGCTGCTGTGGGCAACACATGGTGGGATCACCAACGTTCATCAGTAACTCAAGGCGCATGCGGCGACCATGTGAAATTACCGTCGCCAACAATGGCCGACTCAAAGCATATGACATTGGCAAAATTTACCTTGAGGCTGAAGATACCAAGTTCACTATTCACATCGGAGACGTGCTGGTTGCTCCAGATCTGCAGTACAGCTTGCTCTCTTTGGCGCAACTCAAGTGGTGCAGAGTCAACATTTGTAGCAACTGCAAAGAAAAGGCCTTTTAGTTGTTTTACAATAACACTTACAGTACATCGGCAAGGTCGTCGACGACAATGGAGTCTCCGTGCTGAACTTTTCAGCTCAAGGCACTACTGGAGACTCTGACCGAACTCTGCTGCTGAAGACGACTCCCGCGGAACATCCGACCTGGTCGCATCCCGTAGAGATGGATCTAGAACGGCCCACCTCTGACGGACTTCTTCGCCTGCGCACCGTTCTGACCGCTTCAACCTCTACCCCTGGTGACACTGGACCTGCGACGATGGAAGAAGAAGAGTTTAGCAAGGAGCCAACAACCAGAGAGCAAACCAGCATAAAAAAAAAAAAAAAAAACAAATTAACAAACAAACAAACAAACAAACAAACAAACAAACAAACAAACAAACAAAAACAAACAAACAAATAAACAAAAAAAAAAAAACAAAAAAAAAACAAAACAAAACAAAACAAAAGTTGCGGGACCAGCCTCGCCCAGCTGGACCAATCCCAACCCCACGGTCGGCGCATGGGGAGTCGTCGAAACACCATCAGAAGAAGCTGCTCTTGGAGGTGGCTGTCAGAATATTATGCTCTAGCCTGTAGTGGGGTGCTCTATAGCGAGTACAACCCTTCTAGGGTTTGCTATTTGTATCCCCATTCTTGCTAGTGCAAGCCCTCCTTTGCTCGTTTCTCTCTTGCCTAGCTAGGGTTTACCTAGCTATGGCTCATGATTCTAGCTCCTATTTTGACATGCTATCAGAGCGGTTACGCTCCTGGCCTGTGGGCCCGCCTGCTTCCGCTGCCTTCCTGTGTGTCGCGCGTCCCGTGGCGCGCGATGTTCGTTTTTTCTTCCCGCCGCGCGCTCGGGGCGCGCGGCGGTTTTCTGCCCGCCGTGCGCCCCGAGGCGCGCGGCGGTTTCCCACCGTCGAAGCGCCCCCCGTCGCCCGTCGAAGCGCTCCCCCCCGTCGCCCGTCGAAGCGCCCCCGTCGCCCGTCGGAGCGCCCCCCGTCGCCCGTCGAAACGCCCCCGTCGCCCGTCGAAGCGCCCCTGGGACCCGCGCGCGGCCCGTACGGGCTGCGCCAGGCCCGCGCGCGGCCCGTACGGGCTGCGCCAGGCCCGCGCGCGGCCCGTACAGCCCGCGCGCGGCCCGTACGGCCTGCGCCAGGCCCGCGCGCGGCCCGTACGGGCTGCGCCAGGCCCGCGCGCGGCCCGGGCAGCCCGCGCGCGCCTCGTCCGGCCTGCGGCAGGCCCGTGCGCGCGCCTCGTCCGTCCCCCGAGCTTCTGCCGGCGCCCCACCCCCGCTACTGCCCGCGTTCCTGTGTTAGGGTTTGGGGGTGGAGGGTATGGGGGTGCCGTGAGTGTGAGCCGTCCCCTGCTCCTCCTCCTCCTCCGTCTCCCACTGCTGCAGCTGCTGCTCAGGGGGGTGGGTGTGTGGGAGCCGAGGGTTTAGGGTTTAAGGGGGGTGCCATGGGAGTGGAGCTAGGGTTTCAGCAGGGGGTGTGTGAGAGGGGTGTGGGACGGTCGGGGGAGGTTGAGCGGAGGCCGCCGTCGTGTCGTCCGCAGCGCCTGTATTCCGGGGTTCTGTTAGCCACCGGTAGCTCAGAGAGCCGGTTGCACCTGTCGCCCGTGGGTCCGTTGCTCCTGTCGCTGCTGATCAGACGCAGAGCCTGTTACTCCTGTATTCCGGGGCCCTTGCTCCCGGTAGCCACTAGAGTTGCACCAGAGCCGTCTGTTGCCCGTGTGTCTGCAGCTTCAGTCGTCGCCTCCACTCTTCTCTCCTCTCGCCAGCCCTCCTCCTCCTCACTTGCCCTCTGTGACTGCCTCTAGCTTTGCTCATAATTGTGAACTTTAAACTATTGCTTCTTGAACTTGTGCTCAGAATGTGTGGTGACATTGTGATCCACCCTGAGCTTGTACTGCTTTGCTTGCTCTGCTGATTACACCCCACTTTGGCTATGGGGGTGTGTCAGAATATTATGCTCTAGCCTGTAGTGGGGTGCTCTGTAGCGAGTACAACCCTTCTAGGGTTTGCTATTTGTATCCCCATTCTTGCTAGTGCAAGCCCTCCTTTGCTCGTTTCTCTCTTGCCTAGCTAGGGTTTACCTAGCTATGGCTCATGATTCTAGCTCCTATTTTGACAGTGGCTAGGGAACCTCGACCTCAAGCGAGTGGAAGTGGTCTCCTTATCCTGAGGTGCCAGCACTCCCGTCTGCAGCCGTGGCGGAAACAGACCCATACTGGGCAACGCGCGGTACAAATTGGGGCGGACCTCCTCTCCCAGACCAGTATGCTCCTGACACGCTAGAAGCAACAAAAGAAGAGTTAGAAACAATGACTTATGAATTCGCGGGAGCGGCAGAGTTACCTGAACCAACAGAGGAAGGGCCGCCACCGGAACAAGGACCCCAATTAATTCCGGTTGCTGGCGATGAATACCTCTACCACCGCGTGCCGATGGAAGGACTCCCAGCCTCTGAATGGCCTGAGGTGGCACGGCTCCCACGTCCTCTGATGGTCACTGGAGAATCAGCTCACACCGCCGACTTGGACGACATCGTCGACGTTCCCGATAACATTCTGAAACAAATTGCGGCCTGAGCCTTCGCAGCTGACGTGGACGCCGCCACCGACACGGAGGAGCGGGACGAAGCGGAAAGAAACAAATACTATTAAAGGACCGTCGGCCACCGCGCGGAACCAGTGGCATCAACGCCTCGGACATCCCTCACACGCCACACTCAAGAATTCAATTGCTGCAGAAGTCTTCGACTCGGACGCACTGCTGCTGCCCAGAGGCGGAACCCTCACTATATCCTCGGACAACCCACCGTGCCTCGTGTGCCCCACCGCGTCACTCGCCCAAAAGCCCTTCCCCGACCTACCTCCTGGTTACGAATGCTACAAGCCGCTCGAAAAGGTCTACAAGGACTTCATGATTCTCAGTCAGGAAGGAATTGACGGCGAACGGTACACACTGACCTTCATTGACGCATGCAGACGCTACGTCTGGGCTGCCACACCGACTGCCGCTCTCTTGCCTTTCAATGCTTCGTGGCTTGGATGAAGCGGGCAGAACGTAAATCTGGATTGAAGCTGAAAAGCTTCCAGATAGACGGAGGAGCAAAGTTCTTCTCCACTGAGTTCAAAGAAATCTTCACCAAGAAGGGGATTGAGCACCTAATATCCCTGCCCTACGCTCACGAGCAGCAAACAAACAAGAGCCTCGCCACAAGGATGAGGGCCCTGATGAAGTAGTCGGCCATCCCAACCAAGTATTGGCCGTTTGCGATTAATCACGCTATTCGGCTGCACAACTTGCTGTCCTCCCGAAGCCTCGAGAACAACAATTCTCCTTACAAAGCTTGGACGGGCAGGAAAGCTGACACGCGTCTCCTTTGAGTGTTCGCCTGCATGGTACAATATAAGCCACATACAACAAGGACTGGAAAATTTTCGGATCGGGCAAGATGGGGCATCCACCTCGGGATCGAAAAAAGAATACAAGGCGTGGATCGTGCTGGACTACGCGGCACATGAAGTGACGAAATCACGTGACTGCATCTTCTACGAGAAGCTGACCCTGCCACTATTCAAAGAACATCGCGAAGCTGTCAAGGCACCAGATTGGGTTTTTGAAGGCCACCGCAGTTTTGCCACCTCACACGACGAGGCTGACCTAGCAGAAGACGCTGACGCAGCAATGTCACGCAATTTGACACCGCCCCTAGTATCCCCCTTACACGCCCTTTCAATACTCCAATTTAAAAACTTGTCTCCCAATTCAATCCTAATGATACAACTCGAGAAGCCCACAACTACAACAGTGAAGTGCGCCGTTCTCCGAATGCCGGGTTACCAGCTCCAAACTCCTCGCAGGACACCATCTGCACCAGCCACGACAGCGACGACGATGTCGTCGAAGTGACCAGCTTCCACGACTACGACTGCCTCCACTACAAAAATACCAACGAAACTGGTCTCCGCATTCTTAGCCTCGTAGTCGCAGTTCGCCATGGTTCACCCAAGGAACCCACCGCCGTGCGACAAGCTCTGTCTGGGCCCGACAGCGAGAAGTGGAAGGCAGCCATGGCGGCAGAAGTAGCAGCATTAAAACGTCGCGGGACCTAGAAGCTAGTTCCCCCATCATCGGCGAAGGGGAGAAAGATTCTCAGTGGCAAATGGGTCTTCCGAATTAAGACCCTCGTGGATGGCTCCATCGACAAATACAAAGCAAGATGGGTGGTGCGCGACTTAGAGCACACTTACCTCGTGGACTACAATCAGACCTTTGCCCCGGTCGGAAGTCACACCTCCGTCCGCATCCTCATCTGAATCGCAGCCGTCAAACAACGATCACTCCGGCAAATCAACATTGGAAGTGCATTTCTCTATGCGCCCGTCGACGCCATCATCTCGTTGAGCAACCCCACGCACTCGAAGAATGTGACGACGCCGTCTGTCTCCTCTAGAAATCCCTCTACGGCATCAAGCAAGCGCCCTGCCTCTGCCAGCAGTACGTGCACAATGTCCTGACAGAGCTAGGTTTCGTTCAACTACCACATGACCAAGGGATGTACCGAACGGAGTCGCGCGGCAAGTTCACACTCCTCGTCGCCTATGTCGACGACCTTCTCTACACTGGCAACGACGCCGAACTGCTAGATTGCTTCAAGAAAGAAATTAAAGGAAAGCTTGAAGTTGATCAATCACGACGTCACGCAGTTCCTGGGTCTCAATATCACCCAGTCTGGTGGCTCCATCCACCTCTCCGCCGCTAAATACAAGGAAACGCTCGCGAAGAAATTTGCAATCGCCCCCATCAACCTCACTACCCCCTTTCGCACGCCTCCTCCGAATCACCAACCCGACACTACGCCGCTCTCCACTGAAGAGCATCGGCTCTATTAGCAGCAGCTGGGGTGTCTCCGGTTCACCGCCGTCACGTGCCGGGCCGGATCTCTCCTACGTCGCAAGCTACCTCGGACAGTACCTGAAGCAACCTGAAGGGGAAAATCTACTGGATCTGCACCGAGCACTTTAATACTTCATCTCCACCCCTGCTGTCGGAAGCACCTACAAAGCGAACTTAACTGCTACTCTGCAGCTTCATGGCTACGTAGACGTTGATCATGCAGGTGATATGGACAACAGACACTCCCGCACAGGCTTCATATTTCAACTCCAGCCCGCTTGAATCATATCCTGGAACTCCCAGAAACAGGAACTTACTATTCTTTCATCGGCCGAAGCTGAGTTCATCGCCGCCAGCGCAACTGTTTGCAAAGGACTGTACCTGATGAAGCTCCTGCAGGAAGCGAAAGTGACGATGAACGGGCACTTCACGTTACTCTGCGACAACCAGAGCGCGATCAAGATCGCGAACAAGCCTAGCTTCATGAACTGCACCAAACATATCGCACTACGTTACTTCTTCGTCAAGGATGAAATTGACAAGGGCAAGGTCAAACTCACGTACTGCCCAACTGGTGACATGGCAGCGGACTTCTTGACCAAGAAACTGCAACGTCGGAAATTTCAGCACTGCGCCAACCTCTGCGGGATATCAAAGAAGTCCCATGTGGCTCACCTTCAGGAATGAAGGGGAGTGTTGGAATAACCGAAAGGTTATTGTAGCATTCTCGAAGATTCGCTCCTAGCGCACCACTTCATAACGAAGCAGTGCTGCTGTATCAGTATCGCTACATGCTCATATAGAGCACTCGGTAGCTCGAGAGTCACCCAAAGGTCAACAGTCACCAAAAAGTCAACAGTCGTGACTGTTGACCAACCGACAACCGCATCAGAGGTTACGCGATGCAACCAGGTAGTTGTCGAAGAATGGCAACAGTCGCAGTTACTGCAGTCATGCAATGCAGTTGCAAGAAGGGAATGTACCCCTCAGAGTACATGGTGTCAGAATCCCAGTCACTAACCACTGGGATAAAAGGGCTTGTTTGTATGGCGGGTAAGTGCGCCCATAACCCCCCAGGCCGATGTGCCTGTAACCCTTCCCTAGGATCATCGGGGATCTCCAGTGGACCTCTGACACCCCCCCGCACTGGGATGCCCGAGGTGCACACACCGGGATTCGAACTCGAGACCTTCGCTCTGATACCATGTCAGAATCCCAGCCACTAACCACTGGGATAAAAGGGCTTGTTTGTATGGCGGGTAAGTGCGCCCATAACCCCCCAGGCCGATGTGCCTGTAACCCTTCCCTAGGATCATCGGGGATCTCCAGTGGACCTCTGACACATGGCTAGTCTCCTTGTAATTCTATCTTAATCATCTTGTTCTCCTTCAACTGTTATTAACAAGGTCACTCAAAGACTTTACTGTCTTCTCACAACTTTATCGTGTCCACTTCGATCCTTTAGTAATAACAGCACACTCTGCCTCGCATTCTTGTCTCTTGATTTCGCCTTGCACTTGTTATACACTGCTATATATCTTTATACCTGCATGTTTACTCTTGCTAGGTTGTGATCACTGTACTGCTTTTGCTATTATAACTCTGCATATGAACTGGCCTTGTGGTCACTTGCTTCTGCTCAGACTGTGTGGTGACATTGAGATCCACCCTGAGCTTGCTTTGCTTGTTACTTCTCTTGACTGGTCTTGTGACCGCTTGGTGTTCCCCACTTCGCCGATGGGGGTGTGCGGAACTATATTTTATGGTTAGTGGTTGTAGTGGGTTAGTTTTTATAGGGTACAACCCAAAAAGGGTTAGGTACGGTACTTGCACCCACATTTTGTTCGGTGCACATGATTTCGCCGTTCACATCTTTGACACATGTATCACCCATCTAGTTCATTTCATTCTGTTGTTCTACTTTGGTACGGGGGTCTACAACTCGGGGGAAGGTGGGGGGGGAAAGGGGGATCTTATATCTAGGTGATTATGGTCTATCATTATAGTATCTCCACAAGAATAAAACCATTGTTACAAAGAGCAAGTGGCTGCTCCTAAGAACTTAACATTCAATTTCTTGACAATTAAATGTCCCATTCGCTTATTCCGTATTATTCCGGCTATAGGACCCGGAGGACTCTCTACAAATGTGGAAAAAAAATGCTAGGGTGGACACATACGTGGCAGTAGTTGAATAAGTCCCTGGTGCACTTATTTATCAACTATCAATCTATTCTTTGGGGTGTACTGTTCAATAGGGGGCGGGGGGTCTTATATTCGTAACGAAAAACACCCCTTGTGTGAAAATTTCGCATGGGCGGCGCGTCAGAGCTGTGTCAGAATTCGAGTCTGACACAGACAAGTCAAAATTCAAATTTGTGCCTATTGTGACACGACTTTCAAAGAAGTGTTCAGTGCAGTCGTCGTAGGTTTTCAAATCTCATGCATACAGCACACTCGATATAGATTAATACAAATGCACGTGTAGCGCGATGGTACTACCGTAATCACCCGGACATACCACCCGCCGAAATTGAAGACCCCCCGGGTGGCTTGAGCAGGGTGGGTGCTATATCGGACCTGGTTTCCCCTTTTGGGCCGATCCTGTATAAGACCCGAGAGGGGGGGGGGGGGGGGGGGGGGGGGGGGGGGGGGGGGGGGGGGGGGACGGCGAATCTGCTAGTTTCGCCTAAATTTGACAGGTGCTACAAGGAATAAGCCTTTTGACGTTAACGTCAGCACAAACAACCTAGATTTTCAGCCTTACATCATTAATATATCCCTCACACAGTTTTTCCTTCCTTCCTGCATCAGTTACCTACAAGCATCTAGTGAGAGAATCAGTTGCTACCTACTCATCATCGTCCCCAGCATGCCATTCCTCAACCTCCTCTCCGTCAAAGCGGTCGGGGAGCCACCAGTCCGAGTCTTCTGCATCCCCACCTTCTCTAGCCCCGTTCCCCTCCGCCTCTGCCTCCTCCGCCTCCACATCCTCTGCGTCCTCCTCTGCCTCTATGACGTCGTCGTCCGCCTGCAGCACCTCGGCCGGCACGGGGGCTTCCGCGTAGTAGGGGTTAACGACAACCTCGTCGCCAACCAACTCGTTGACATCCTCCAGCACTTCCACCTCACCCTTGTCCCGCAGGTGAGTAAGGACGAGGTGATCTTCGCTGCCGTCGATGTTGGTGGAGATTCCGCAGGTGACAAACGACTTCTTGACGGGCGCCTCTGGGACCTCTCGCCAGGACTCGTCGATCCATGTCAGAATCGTCCCCGCAGGAGGCTTCTGCAGGTTGCCTGAGGGATGGGCGTGGTAAGCATGAGTTGTAACATGAATTGCATGGGCATCGTTGCACATTAGTGCACTCGGAAAGCATGGCACGAACTCACTTGCACGCGTTTTCGTGTTGATCCCGACATCTTCAAACCAGGTGCCGTAGCAATGACGCACACCGGCCTTGAACGCGCGGTTCACAGACACGTCCAGCGGCTGCAGAAGCGGAGTGCCCCCCCCCCCCCCCCCCCCCTCCCCCGGGATGACCACCCGCGTCAGCCGGAACATGCGCATGGTTTGACCAATGGCTTCGGTCAAGTGGCCACAATAGGAGTCCAGCACGCGTCCGGTTCCCTTGCGAATGGGCTTCAGAAACAGCACAAGGACCTGGGTGATCCGGTCCTGCACAAGACCTTCATCCATCCACCCCTTCTCTTGTGCACGGACCACTACACCTGCCGCAGACAACGCAAAGAGAAGGAATAGTTAGAGGGAGTTCAATACAATAACTCGGGTGCGGCTGTCGTCACTGAACACTTATCGCCAGGGATGGATACTTTGGGGATGGTTTTGCACTTAAACACTACATACGATGGAAGCTTCAGCTCTCCCGCCGTTACTGCCAGCATGACAGTAACGCGTTCCTTCTCATAGCCCGCAGTCCGCACATGGACAGTCCGCGCCCCCTTCGTTTCGATCGTACGCTCCGTCGGAATCTCCAGGAAACGCGGAGTCCGATCCGCGTTCACGATCAGGTCGAGGGGGTAGTCGTGGAGAGAGTGCATCCGCATCAGGAACTCCCGGAAGAACTCGACCTTAGCCTTGCAATCTGCAATCACAAACACAAAGAGAGCATTAGTCGCAAACACATGAGCAACAGTGACATCCATTCATTCACAACTTACCTGCTGCTAACTTCTGACCCATCTTCATTGTAACTCGTCATACCAAGTGCCATCGAGCGCGGAAACCGGTCGACCAGCAGTAGGATGCGCGCCAATTCATTCCGGGCATCCGATGCTTCATGAACTTGGCGCTCCACTGCTGCAGCATGTTGACCAAGACAGCCAGGCCCTTGGCACGGTGCTTAAGAAACTGGCGGTACATGGCCTGTTCCATGAAGGGGTACTTCGCCTTGCGGCCGGCTCCCATGAGGCGACGGCGGCATCCGGAAGCGACCTCCAAACGTTCCCTCATCCGCTTCCACTCGCGAATCTGGACGGGCTACACCTTCTCCAGAGCTCGATTCAACAAGTCTGGCTGCGATTCCTGCAGTTTCAGCCAGTGAAGCTTCTCCTTCACAGTGTACGCATGACGAACACGTTTCGTCATGCGATGACGTGGGGAAGGAGCGTCGGCATCCGCGTTGCGCTTCGGAGGTTCCTGTGGGCGAGTTTGTTCCGGGAAGGTAGGGATCTTCACTTTAGGAAGCGCAGGCTGAGGACGGGTTGCGTTGCTACTCGGTTCATCATTGGTGGCACGACTAACGAGAGGAGACGCATGTGGCAGGACGGGGCGAGGCGAACGGCGTGCGAATGCAGCAGTGGGGGACTGGGTGACGAAAGGCCGCTGTCGCCTAACTACCGTGCTGCTGGAGTCTGGAGAGTTGGCCATCTAAACCTACTGAAGGTTGGTGACACTGGCCATAGCCAGCGTGAATTTAAACTTGGGAAAGGATCGAGCAGGCAGGAAGCGCTCTTATACTGTGCCAAACATAACACAAGTTGGTGGATTGGAGCCGCGACACAAACGGAAGAGGCGAGTCACTGAGTGTGCAGGGACGTGACCGCAACAATTTATTATAAATATAAAAAATCATGTATAAGCTGACGCGCAATAGCATTTACATCTACTGTATACAGAACAGGGGGGTCTTTAATTGATTAGGAGCAAAACGGGGGTCCTCACAGAACTTGCCAAAATTAGAGATCCAGTGCCGGTAGAGAGTCCCGGGGGACCTTCTTACTAGAAAGACATAGTGCCAGCGTAGCTTGTACGTGTTTGTAGATTGACCAAGTTAGAAAACTTGCAATTCCAACAGGTTGATCATTGAAAGATAGCATGATTTAATGATAAAGTGACACACAGCAGGCAGGGTATTTATGCATCCAGCTACCCCTCCTAGAATGACCCTAATCACACCAATAATGGTGTACCAATAATTCTACCCTCTACCCTCCAATAATGTTGAACTCCAATAATTGTGGGCCTGTCAGAGAGAATTAGGCAAAAGAGGACTGAACTAGCAAGAATGGGGATACAAATAGCAAACCCTAGAAGGGTTGTACTCGCTACAGAGCACCCCACTACAGGCTAGAGCATAATATTCTGACACACCCCCATAGCCAAAGTGGGGTGTAATCAGCAGAGGAAACAAAGCAGTACAAGCTCAGGGTGGATCACGATGTCACCACACATTCTGAGCACAAGCAAGAAGCAATAGTTTAAGGTTCACAATTATGAGCAAAGCTAGAGGCAGTCACGGGGGGCAAGTGAGGAGGAGGAGGGCTGGCGAGAGGAGAGTAGATAGGAGGCGACGACTGAAGCTGCAGACACACGGGCAACAGACGGCTCTGGTGCGACAACGTGGCTACCGGGAATGAGTGCCCCGGAGTACAGGAGTAACAGGCTCCGCGGCTAATATGCGCGGCAGGAGCAACGGACCCACAGGCGACGGCGCAACCGGCTCTCTGAGCTACCGGTGGCTAATCGACCCCCGGAATACAGGCGCTGCGGACTACACGACGGCGGCCTCCGCTCAACCTCCTCCAACTGTCCCACACCCCTCGACACACACCCCCTGCTGAACCCCTAGCTCCACTCCGACGGTACCCCCCTTAAACCCCAAACCCTAGGCTCCCACACACCACCCCCCTCAGCGGCAGCTGTAGCAGAGGGAGACGAGGGAGGAGGAGGAGCAGGGGGAGGAACTCACAACCGACACCCCCATAGCCGCCACCCCCACACTCTTCACCCCCAAACCCTAAAACGGGCGGAACGGGGGAAGGAGCGCGGGGGACGGCGAGGGGGACGGCGCGCGGCCCCCAGGACGCCACCACGGGGCAGCGAGGGGCCGCGCGCGGCTCCTTAGGGCGCCGCGACGGGAATTGGGGGGGGGGGGGGGGGGGGGGGGGGGCGCGACGGGAACGAGGGGCCGCGAGCGACGGGAAAGAGGGGCCGCGGGCGACGGGATCGGGGGGACGCGGGCCGCGTGCGACGGGAACGAGGGGCCGCGGGCGACGGGATCGAGGGGCCGCGGGCGACGGAATCGAGGGGCCGCGGGCGACGGGATCGAGGGGCCGCGGGCGACGGGATCGTGGGGCCGCGGGCGACGGAACCGAGGGGCCGCGGGCGACGGGATCGAGGGGCCGCGGGCGTCGGGATCGAGGGGCCGCGGGCGACGGGATCGAGGGGCCGCGGGCGTCCCCCACGGTAGGAAACCGCCGCGCGCCTCGGGGCGCACGGCGGGCAGAAAACCGCCGCGCACCTCGGGGCGCACGGCGGGATGAAAAACCCTAAAAATTTTCGCGGCAGGAAGAAGACGACGCACGCCCGAGGCGCGCGAGAAGCATAACAGCAGCGGAAGCATTTGGTGGTGGGCCCACCCACAGGATCGACCCAACAGGATCGTCCTGCTCTGATAGCATGTCAGAGAGAATTAGGCAAAAGAGGACTGAACTAGCAAGAATGGGGATACAAATAGCAAACCCTAGAAGGGTTGTACTCGCTACAGAGCACCCCACTACAGGCTAGAGCATAATATTCTGACAGGGCCTACAATAATTGTGACAATTATTGTAGGCCCTGTAGGCCTCCAATAATTGTGGGCCTACACTGAAACCGAGCAGCATACCGGTATACAGTATTCGTTATAATGTATTCCGATTTCCAACACTCCCCCTTGTTGTAGGTTTTAGTGCACTCGTTCATCTTGGAGGATGGGGTGGATGAGGTGGTGTACCACCACAAGGTAGGGGTGCGCCCAAATCAAACTAGGGTTTGGTGTTGGCCAAGCTGCCTATCAATGTAGCACCTTTACCTTCTCAAGCTCTTGGTGCTTCCCAACTCCAACCAAACCTCTTCCCTTCACATTTTCTAATCCCTCCTTCCAATCTCGCCTTTCCAGATCTGGATCTAGGGAATAATGGCTGCTGCTGAGGAAATCGTAGCAGCTCTATGCCGAAATCTCCTCGTAACCATGGCGGAATGCGCGTATCGTCAAGGCGGAATGCCCTTAGAGCACGCCAAATGTCTGAAACCGTAGCCTTTAAGATGCGTGGTTGTCAGTGCTGCTGTCTTTTTTGCACGCTTACTGTGCCACACGAAACCACAACAGATGCGCGACTATGACGACTGCAATGACGCATGGCGTGCTGCTGGCGCGGAACTTCATTGGCAGGCGCACACTTCGCGCAATTGAAGCGACGACCTGCCGTTCGTCTGCGGCTGACAATCTGGTGCGCATCTGCTGCAGCATTTTCTTGTCTGCACCTGTTGCATCTTCGTGGTCCTTTCTCCTTCTACTTTTCTCCCCCTACCTCGTGCTGTAATGGCACAAGGCTACCAAGTCTTGAATCCACACCAAAGGGTGATGCCAAGTCCGCTCAAACTTCACCCATGTTTTCTTGTAAGGGCACGTGTCCTTGAGGTTGAACTTCGGCCAAAAGTTGAACTTTTAGAAAGGTTGTACGCGGTAGGATACAGTTGAGAGACGTGTCGCCACGTTACAAAGCGGTACTAGGCTCGAACTTTGACAATCTACACCAAAAGACACGCGCCCTAATGCTCCCCCTATACTCGAGCCGACACACGGTAGCAGGAGGAGTTGCCGAACTCCATCAGCTGGAGGGTTGCGCATGTCGACGCACTCCAAGTATGCCGAGAACTGCACTCCATGTATGCAGAAATGCCCATTCCAATTATGCAGTGCACATCAAGTATGCAGATGTGCACACACCAGGTATGCAGAAATGTGAGGAGCAGGTATGCAAAACGTGCAGACCAGGTATGCAGTAATGCGTGCTCCCATGTATGTTTTCCATTCTTCCCTCAGATGGTGCCATTCATCAGCAACAACCAGCCGCACAATACCGTTGCATCAGAGGACGAGGGATGGTGGCCGGCTGCATCCTTTCTGCCCGCTCCCTCAGCCTATTGGCAACACTTGAGCAGGTGACAGGTCTTCCCCTTATGCTTCGTCACCCCATGTTCCACTCCAGTGCCACCAGATACACTCCACATCCCACTCCCCCCCACCCATGTGCTTGTAGTCATCCACGTACACAGCTATAAGCACATGAGTGAGCGTGGAGTTAGGTGATGCCATGTTGTGCAGCACAGCTCGAAGAGGCCGCACAGGTAAGATCAACACCAGCATTCTTGACTTGGTGATTATCAGCAGATGGTGCGCCCGCTGTTGCGCATCCCACGTTGTTTCCCACATCATTGTCTTCAACCTCCTTTGGTACAGTCACTCCTGCTGGAGGCAAGTCATCTGCCGCAGCACCCACGCTTGCTTCGGCTTCACTGAATTCATCAGCTGCATCAGCTCCAGGTACATCTTGTTTTATTGAGACTGCTCCATCGCCTCCCGTATCCACCGCGAGCCTTTGTCCTTCTCCCCCTGAAGTCCACACCGCAATGTCGGGTGAGACTTCATCGTCATGATGCTGGTGTTTAAGAAAAGACCCAGCGTCCATTAGCATATCCTCAAAGGGTCGCGGTGAGTCAATGTCCATGTCAACCTTACGTGTCGGATTCCGTACGACGCAAGCTTTGAGTGCCATGCGGTATGCTGAACGGGTACGCAACTGTACTCCAGGTGTGTGGGAAATCGCACTCCCGTGTGTATCCAAGTGCACTCTAGGTGTGCGGAGAAGTGTACCCCTTTCACGATCATCCTTATTCGATGACGCATCATCGCGGGAATGTCCAGGATCATGAGCGGATGTAAGTGCCGGCTCATATTTCACCATAAGCACTCCATGCACGTCCTTGCCAAGTCCAATCCGCACACACTCGTCTCCATCAGACATGGTGATTTCGGTGTCTCCATCAGCAACCGTGTTGATGTGAGCCCCTTTCTTCAACAGCTGACAAAAAGAGAGCAGGTTGTTCTTCAAGCCAGGTACGTAGATGACTTATGTGTAGCGAACTGTTGTCCCATCAGGTGCTATTGCTCTAATCGTTCCCGTCATTGTGCTGCTCAGTTGGCTCCCATCAGCCAGCTCCACATAAACAGCTTCGTCCAGCTCCTTTAACTATTCAAACCAGCACTTGTCCGAAGTCATGTGCTGGCTGCATCCGCTGTCCAGCAACCACGACGACCCTCCAGCCAAGGGTAAGGTTGCTTGTGAAGATTGCGCCGTTGCAATGCATATGACAGTACGTTGGTTGTCTCCCCTGGCTGCTCCTTGCTGTAGTGACGCATTGTTGTCACGCTTGGGGTTGCGACTCCTTCGTAGGGAGAACGAACGGCTGCTGCCGGTATGCAGTTTTGTCCTTCCGTTGGTATACGGTTCCCACCCTGGTGGTGACTAGCCAGGGGGTGCCTTGGTACACTTGAAGAAGGGGTGGCCTGGCTCCTTGCAGTACCAACACACAAGAGATGAGCGATCCGCACCTCCATCCTTGCCATGCGTTTTCTTCCCGACTGATCCCTCCTTGTTTCCACTGGTGTCCTTAGCAGTTGGAGAGGGTGAACGGTCTCCACGGGCTTGTTCAGCCATGCGAGGTGGACGCCGGTCACGGTTAGCCTTCGTGATGAGGTCGTGATATCCCTGTTCTTGAATCAGCATCCATTGCATGGTGAAGCTGTCCGTCACGTTGTGTAGCATTGCCGAGTGCCTCATCTCCTCCCAATGTGTCGGTAGTCCTGTGAGCAGGTTTAAGGTGAAGGTGTCTTCATCCACCATCTTCCCTGCGAGTGCTAACTTATCCCGGATTGCTGTTGCGCGGTTGAGATACTCCTCCACCCTCTCTTGACTCCCCATTTTCAGGTTGTCCAACTGCTTCATAAGATAGGCCTTCGCCACCGAATCTTTTGCCTGGTAAGTGTCCATTAAGTACTCCCATGCTTCATAGGCCGGGCTGTAGGATTCGTGGAACATGTCCAGCTGCAGCTGAATCGTGGCGCTCACATTGTGCAGTAGGAACCAAATCGCAAGTGCCGCACGTTGTGAGTAATCCGCCTGTAGCATTTCCAGCCGCTCCATAGCGTCGTTAATGTCACCATTTCCCATGGTAACCGGATACTGCAGGGTCACAAAGAACTCCCACAGATTTGTCACACGCGCGTTCATGCGAAACCGTAGCGCCCACTCCCGGAAGTTGGAGCCGTCAAACGGAGTAGTGGTGAACGCCTTGTCCACCGTTGCTCCCACCATTTTGCGTGACAGCCATTCCTTGTCTTCTTCCGTGTATTCACGTGGAGCGGGGTCGAACAGAGTAGGCACGGTTGACGGTCGAGGTAGCTGTACCGTGCGTTGCATGTCTCCATTCTGTCCACCAAGTTGACGTTCCAGCACTTCCACATGTTCACGTCGCATGACGCCAGGACTGCATTCCATATCTCATCCGCGTCATGTTGTCCACAGAATGTACGCCAATCGGTGGACGAAGTGCACGCGGAGGTATATCATTGCCGCCATAAAGGTGAGACCTAGCCACGGGAGGAACTCCAATGGGATGGAAATTAGTCGCAAGTCGTCGCAGTGGGGGAGCACCAATAGTGTAGGAGGCAAAGCCCACACCTTCCACGCCCACTTGCCCATTTCCGTCACTCTGTTGCCCAATCTGTCCACTTCCCAGTCTACCATGCTCCATTGCATGCACTTCACTCCCATACTCATCATTCCTCCCTCGTGCATCCCTTTGCTCGGATGATTGAGGTGCGGGATTGGAGCTCCCTTCTCCTTGGACGGATCCATCCCTCCCTTGGGATGACTCTCCTCCTTGAGGTATGCCTATTTCTCCGTCACCATCAATTCCTGTATTGACATTGGATGCATGAGTTTGATTAGTACGCGGAGTGCTTGAATGAGATTGCCCATGAGTGGACAGTGTGTTCCAGGTGCTCGTGCTGAGCCAAGATGGCTTCCTCGAAAGCCGCATATCCAGCATCCACTTTATCGTCGAAGTGCGCCATGATGTTGATCAAACCGTCCACCAAGTGTGCGCTAAACGCGCGGTTGGACCCAGAAGCGAACACCAGGTATACAACAGTGTAGACCGGGTGAGCGGTACTCTGATGTATGCAGATACCTATCCGTCATAAATGTCAGTAAATTCCTGAACCAATTTTGGCAGCATGTCCCTTAGAGTAGCTCTGATACCATGCTAGAAAGGCATAGTGCCAGCGTAGCGGAAACGTGTTTGTAGATTGACCAAGTTAGAAAACTTGCAATTCCAACTGGATGATCATTGAAAGATAGCATGATTTAATGATAAAGTGACACACAGCAGGCAGGGTATTTATGCATCCAGCTACCCCTCCTAAAATGACCCAAAATCACACCAATAATGGTGTACCAATAATTCTACCCTCCACCCTCCAATAATGTTGAACTCCAATAATTGTGGCCCTACAATCATTGTGACAATTATTGTAGGCCCTGGAGGCTTATAAAAGGGACTACACTGAAACCAAACAGCATACCGGTATACAGTATTCGTTCTACTGTATTCGGATTTCCAACACTTCTTACCGGAGGGTTCTATAGCCGGAACAATACGGTAGAAAAACCTTGGGCGCACCCTTATAAAAAACGTGTTTTATTAGAAGCACAGGTGCAAATGAGGCCGGTAAGTGCATAGGTGATGGCATTGGACTGCGCAATGCCTCTCAGTCTGATGGCGATGGCTTGTAGCGAAGGGCGTGCAGGTGCATCCAAGTCTATCAGTCCTGCCTGCCCTGTCAGGAGGCTGGAGTTTTTGAAGCTTCTGCAGGTGTGGGTGGCGAGGGCCATCAGAAGCCGTGGCTGAGCGACTTGAGGGCGGAGCGGATGGCGGCGTCCAGCTGGGGCAGCTGCGCGCCCACCACCTCTGTGACACGCGCGCCGTGCTTCCACACTTTGAACGTCGGCACTGACTGCACGCCCTCTCGCGCTGCCACCTCTGGCAACACGTCGATGTCCACCTGCCAGGGGCGCACACAACATACATGTGTGCGTCATGCGTGCGGCATGCGTGCGTCATGTGTGCGGCATGTGAGGGTCATGTGTGCGTCATGTGTGCGTCATGTGTGCGTCATGTGTGCGGCATGTGAGCGTCATGTGTGCGTCATGTGTGCGTCATGTGTGCGTCATGTGTGCGTCATGTGTGCGGCATGTGTGCGTCATGCGTGCGTCATGTGTGCGTCATGTGTGCGTCATGTGAGCAGTATGTGTGCGTCATGTGTGCGTCATGTGTGCAGCATGTGTGCGGCATGTGTGTGTCATGTGTGCGTCATGTGTGCGTCATGTGTGCGTCATGTGTGCGTCATGTGTGCGGCATGTGTGCGGCATGTGTGCGGCATGTGTGCGTCATGTGTGGGGAGACAGGGCTCCCAGCATGCGGTATGCGGTTGTCTGACCTGCCCTGTGGCATTGGGCTTGGCATGCCACCCACATCCACTGCACCCACATCCACTGCACCCACATCCACTGCACCCTCACGACCAAATCTCGCTGCCCCTGCCCGCTGTTCATGCAGGCCAGAACTTCTCCCCGTCCCCACCACCATGCGTCAGTGCAGGCATCAACGAGAGTGTGGCACACCTTGAGGAACTTGACGGTGGGGTGGGCGGCGCTGAGGCGCTCAAACAGCGGCGCGGCCTGGCGGCACGGGCCGCACCACGCGGCAGTGAAGGCCACCACGACCAGCCCTGCATGCAATGGTGCACGAGGCAATGGTGCACGAGGCAATGGTGCACGAGGTAATGGTGCACGAGGTAATGGTGCACGAGGCAATGGTGCACGAGGTAATGGTGCACGAGGTAATGGTGCACGAGGCAATGGTGCACGAGGTAATGGTGCACGAGGTAATGGTGCAGGGCAGGGGTGAACATTTGGGATGAGAGCACAAGACAGTTCCAGCACCAGCTAAGGTGGCAGAGGAGAAGAGGAGCAGGTAGGGCAGTGTGAGTGAAGCATCGCACCCATGCTGGTGACGGCCCCTCGGAACTCGCTGTCTGTGCGCACCGCCACCACCCTGCCACTGCTGCCAACCCCTCCCCCTGCCGCACTGCCGCCCCTCCTGCCATCCGCCCCACTGCTGCCTGGCATTCCAGCCTTATTCAGCTTCGCTTCCACGTCAGCCAAGGCCTTGGCCACGTCAGCGTCGTTGGGCATGAGCTGGCGCAGCTGCAGGTATTCCCGGTACGCCGCCTCCCACTGCTGCAGCTGCCCTCCACCACCGCCATGCCACGGCCGTGGGGTCACGGGGGGGGATGGTGGGGAGGTGGGGCGAGGGGAGGGATATAGGGGAAGAAAGTTTGAGAATAACGGGGCATGTCGTCAAGTGACACGTTTTCTGCGTTGACGGAAAGGCAAGTCAAGTTGGTCCCTGCGGGTTCGCACCAGTTGTGGAAGAGCAGCGCTCAGCGGCACAGCAGCGGACCCACAAAACTCAGGTCTTGAAACAATGCCTCCCTCCTCACAACCTCCCCTCCATTCTTTCTTCCCTCCTGCCACCACCCGTCCTCTTCCCCCTCCCCCTCCCCTTCCCTCCACGCCCTCCCGTCGCACCTGCGAGTGGCAGGTGGCCTGGCGCAGCAGCGCCTTGCAGTAGGCGGGGTGGGCAGCGAGGGCGCGTTGGCAGTCCAGCAGGGCGTCGTGCCAGCGGCGCTGCTGCATGCGGCACGCAGCGCGGTTGCACAGCAGCACCGGGTTGCCCTCGCCGCCCACCGCTATCCCCCGCGAGTACGCCTCCGCTGCACCCGCCGCGTCGCCCGCCTTGAAGAGCTCGTTGCCGGCCGTGCGGGCCGCCGCCAGCTGGCGTGCGGAGGCGAGCAGCGCGGGCAGCGCGGGGTGGTCGGGGAAGAGCTTGGCGCCCTGCTCCGCGCGGGCCACCGCCACGTCGAACCTGGGCAGGGGACGGGGCGAGCAGGCCTGGTGAGGCTGTCATTGAGAAGTTGAGGTGACGCAAATCACCTTGCAAGCTTGTCCACATGAGCGTGGGTCCATGGAATGAAGGTGGGCAGAGCATTGGTACAGAGTGGGCAGAGGATGGGTACAGCGCAAAACGGGAGGTAGGTCATATTTGAAAAGGCGGCGTTCGAGAAGAGAAGAGGAGCAAAAGAGAGTGGCGCGGAGCACAGGCAACAGAAAGGTGGGGGCGGGGAAGTGTGGCATGCGGATTTGTCCAGTACGGCTGCTGTTGTCCAGTACGGCTGCTGTTGTCCAGTACGGCTGCTGTTGTCCAGTAAGGCTGCTGTTGTCCAGTAAGGCTGCTGTTGTCAGGTCAAGTCTCGGAGGAAGGAAGCGAGTTGACCCGGGAGAATGTTAGGCCGCGCCGCACAGCCCCTTCCTCCTCCGGCCTGCAGATCACCTCCCGGGAGAATGTCATATCACGTCCTCGCCCTCACTGCGTGCACTCTCACCCTGCTGTCTAGCCCCAAACCCTGGACCTGTGCTGGTCCAATGCAGAGACGCATGAGGGGGTGTCTCGCGCACCTGCCGAGCAGCAATGAGAGCCGCACGTCCTCGTCCACCACGTCGCCCTCCACCGCCCTCACCGCCCGCCCTCGCCCCCCGCCCGTCCCCTCACCCGCCACCGACGTCCGCACCGCTGCCAGCGCCCCCCTCGCTGACGTCAGCGCGGCCTCCGCCTCAGAGAGGCGCGCGAGATGCCTGCAGCTGCGCGCCCTCCACAGCCACAGCTGAGGGGACGGGGAAGGGGGAGGAAGAGGGGGGAGAAGGTGGGGGAGAAGGGGAAGGGGGGCAAGGGGCAGGACAGGGCTGGGGGTTTTGGGAGGTAGGTGGAGGCTCGTAAACAAAGCCACTCGAATGACGTGTCAGGGTTAAGTAGCTTGCAGGTGCCCCATGCACCATGTGCTATGCACCATGCCCCATACACCATGCCCCAAGCCCCATGCCCCATGCCCCATGCCCCATGCACCATGCACCATGCACCATACACCATGCCCCATACACCATGCCCCATGCACCATGCCCCATGCACCATACCCCATGCCCCATGCACCATGCACCATGCCCCATGCACCATGCCCCATGCACCATGCACCATGCCCCATGCCCCATGCACCATGCACCATGCACCATGCACCATACACCATGCACCATGCCCCATACACCATGCCCCATACACCATGCCCCATGCACCATGCGTGCAGCACCACGAATCACACATGCTCCACGCACCTGCGGGGCGAGGTCAGCGCCATCTCTGAGCGCACCATCCGCCTCCACCACCGCGCCCTGCCAGTCGCCTGCGCGCACGCTCTGCTCGCACCGCGCCACGCACCCCTCCACGCGCTCCACGCGCGCCCTCTCCTCCGCCGCCTCCCCCTCCGCCATCTCCGCCAGCTGCGCGCGCGCATCCTCCACCCGCCCCAGCCGCAGGTACAGGCCAGACAAACGCTGCCGCCCGCGAGTGTAGCTGCCGTCCAGCCGCACGGCCTCCTCGCAGTCCGCGACGGCGTCTGCCACCCGGTTGAGCGCGGACAGCGCGGCGGCGCGGTTGGCGCGGTAGTGTGCGCGCGCGGGCGCGAGCGCGACGGCGCGGTCGTAGAGCTGAAGCGCGTCGGCGAAGCGGCCCGCCTTGTAGTACTCGTTCCCCGCGGCCTTCGCGTCCTCCGCGCTGCCGCTCGCCAGCGCGCGCGCCATGGACGCGGCGGACGGGTGCGGGGGCGAGCGGGACGGCGAGGGGGATGCGTGCGCGGAGGCGGATCCAGCGGCCGCGCGCATATTGGGATGTCGCGGACTGGCGGACCCGCCGCTGCTGCTGCTGCTGTAACTGTAACCGTCACCGTTACCGCTAGCGCTACTGTTACTGTCGCACCACCCGCAGTTGACGCAAAATGTGGACGGCAGCGACGGGTTGGCGGAGATTTTGAGCGTAGGGGATGGGCGGAGCGACGAAAGGACGGAGCGCAGTGAAGGAGGTTATCGAGGGGCGTGTGCGGCCATACGCGTGGGATCAACGCCGAGTGCGGACTGAGGCCAGCTTCAGTTGCTGACCCCTGACAGCCTGCTCGCCGTCAGCTTCATGTCACGGTGAAACCCCCACAGGTCACGCAGCAACGCTCAAGCTGCCGTGGCCTCGACGCGCACTGTGAGACGCCACGCGGCGCACCAGCAGTGCCGCCCGCAAGCTCGCCGAGGACCGACAGGTGGGCGGCAGGGTTACAGGTGGAGGGCGGCGAGACGGAGAGTGAGGACTCGATGACGAGGTTGGTAGCTCGCTGACGAGTACGGTCGAACTATGGTCTAGACGATTGCTAGCATGATTCGGCTTGAAGGGCGCCACGTTGGCGCGGAATACGAGGGCTTGGGCGTGAAGATGACTTCATGAGCTCGATAGGAGCCCAGAAGCGCGACAGAGAAGTGATCTGCTTGGAAAGCTGAAAGCTGAGGATGATCAGCCAACGTTCGGATGAATCGCGAAAGCTGCTTGCTAGCGAAAAAAATAGCCCTGTTCGATAGGCTAACACCTCGGCGGTGTTCGCCAGCACCTTCGAAAGCAAAAACGACGGGATCAGGAAGGTCAGTCACGCGTTCCTGATCGCGTCAGAGGGTTCGTTAAGGCTTTCGTATACGTTTGTTTGCACTGTTTGTGGTGGAACAGCAGCCACCAAGATTTCGCCCCAATGAAAAGAAGGGCTTGGCGAGAGGGGTTGCGAAAATTTGGAGGATTTCGTATACTCACATAGGCTGGATTTCGTATACTTTTGTCGACCCAAAAGTTTTGAATCAACAGTGAGTGCTACGTGTCGGGAAGATCTCCCTCCCTCGTTCAGCGAGTGAATTAGCATTAATAGGATTACCAATATTTCAAATTTCAAAAGTTTTGAACCTCCCTCTTTCAAATGTATACAAAAGCTTTAAGATCCGTCAGCCTGATCAGTCTGTAAAAAACCGGCCGAGCCTCTCATGCCGTCCGAACTAAATACAAAATTGAGGGCCTGGCGAACGCCCCCAAACTTCCTCAATTTCGAACGGCATGACGGCTGTTGGAAACAGTTGATTTAAAGCGCTTTCTGTCGTGGCGAAACACCAAGTCACAAGCGAAGCAAAGCATATCGAAGCACTGGCGAGTCAACCCTCGGAGGTTGAAGTAACCGCTGGAGGTTACGCGAAAGTCAAAGGTCAGCGACCTTTGACCTGACTAGTACAGTGCGACAGCAAGGACACACAACTGACTCGTTACAGAGCAGTTGCCCGAGTCGTTACTGTATCGAACCGCAACAGCAACAGCAACAACAAAACAGTTATAGCAGTATCCTTTCATATTCCCTGTACTCTTATATAATCTTGCATCTCTTTGCTTTAATTAACTTACTTTGCCCTCACATACCAGCGCAAGGTGGTTCAACAATTCCCACTAAGAAACGCTTCCGCTATTACATTGTTCCTACCAGAGTTTAGTCCTGCAAAGATCCTCTAAGGGCTTTTCTCAGCCCAACATGGTATGAGAGCTAGTCAGGGTAAAACTCAACTACAATCAATCTACTACAACAGCGCTAGACATGGCTACCCAGAAAGAAAGGAGCTCTTCTAACGGCTCCCACGGAACTACCCCTACACCACCGCCTGCCTCTGGCCTGCAAACGGAGGAGAACCCGGCAACAAGACCAGCAGCGGGGTCTACCGAAACTCCCGCGAACCAAGCTTCAGGCTTCGACCCAAGTATGATGGAGAAATTTTTCTCCTTTATGTCCTTCTACGAGCAGCACCAGCAAGCGGGACCTGCGCAATCAAGCAACAACAACAACAACGCCACACCGATGAGTCTCGACGGTTCTTCCTACGTACGCGGAAATCAACAGCAGCAGCCTACCTTTGCTCCGTACGAGCCCCAGCGTGGCTCCGTCAGCTTCATGCCGTATCAGCAACCTTCACCTGGACAAGAGAAGAACTTAGACGCACTTCAAGCTCAGTCGCAGTTCGCGCACGTTTTGAAGTTACAAACATCAAGACCGTTCGACGGGAAAGACTTCTTCACCTGGTCATTCGAGTTTGAGCTGATGATGGAAGGCGCGCAGATTCTTGGTTTCTTTGACGGGTCCCTGCCATACCCAACAAACGGCACGCAGTACGACAAGCAGCAGTACACTTATCAGTCAATGATGGCATACACAATCCTGCTGAGAAACATCACTCCGAGTCAGCAGCAGAACATTCGATCTTACCGGGGATACGGCAACTCTGCCGAGCTCGCGTACAACCACTTGAAGAACCTGTATCAAGCAACGGACAGCGTCAATCAAAGTCGGTTGATGGCGCAATTGACAACAGTGGAAATGAAACCAGGCGAAAAAGGGATGGCGTATATCAGTCGCTGTCGCGAACTGCGCGACAAACTCCTTCGATGCGGAGGATCAATAGCCGAAGAAGCCTTCGCGACAGTCGTCATCGGTGGCCTCGGTCCTCAATGGCGCTCCACCCGAGCCATCCTCCGAGCTCACGGAAAAATCTCCGAAGCAGCACTTTGCGCTGAAATTCACGCCGAGCAACAAGACATGGACCTGCAAGAAGAACGACTCAAGAAGAAGACGTCAGCACCGGAATTCGCTTTTCACACTAAACATCGTTACTACAACAACAACAACAATCAATACCAACCAAAGCCCGTACCACCATTCTGTCATATCTGCAAGACGTCAGGGCATCCCCGCACATACTGTCCCAACCGACAGCAGTCGACATCGACGAAGCGGCAAATTCGACCATCGAGCAGTCAAGTCGCCTCAACACAAGCGAATCCCACCACTCAAGTACAAGTCTCAACGACATCGACAAAGCAACCTGCACAAGGAGCAAGAAACATCGTCAGCTGTATGGCCAAATTAACAGATTCCTGCATCACCGAGTCACCACCACATTACTCACCTGAAGAACAACTCGACAACAGTACGCCTCGCCGCCAGTCACTCCAACCGAATCCGACGTACGCAGCCATCGCCCAAAGCGAACCTTCTGGGAAGGACACCTGGTTCTTGGACAGCATATGTGCTCTTCAGAACGCTTCGTGCAGCAAGAATACCAGCTCCAACACGAAGTAATCATCATCGTCGCCAACAACCAAAACCTGCGCACACGACGACAAGGCGTAGTTCAACTTCAGTCACGGGAAACAAACGTCATACTGCAAATGACAAAGGTCTTAATAGCAGAAGGACTCGGCTACAACTTACTAAGCGTCAGTCAACTGATGGCGAAAGGGATCCACCTCGAGGCAGACAGCTCCACTCAAGAATTCAAACTGTACCACGGGAAGGGCGGACTTTACATCGGGAAGGCAGTATTGAAGAACAACGTCTTCGTCCTCGACTTCGTCCCAGATCTTGGCACCGCCGACAGCGACGGCATCGTCAGCTTTGCTCCTTGGACACACCCTCCAGATCTTGACCCAGACTTCAGCCCCGGCGGTTTCTGGCACTCTCACACGATACCTGCAGCAGAACGAACAAGAGCGTTAGCAACAATTCAACAATCAGCAGCAGCAGAGACAACATCGGCAGCAGCAGAGACAACAACGGCAGCAGCAGAGACAACAACAGCAGCAGCAGGAACATCAACACCGGCAACAGAAACAACAACGACGCCAATCGCTGGTCCTTCAACGACACCAATCCTTATCGATGATTCGCCACCAACACCCGCCCAGCAGCTAGCTCCAACTCAACGAGAAGTCCACCGAAGCGCCAACTTCACCACCGGCTTCTACTCCAACTCCGACATGTATCGGCGCTCACCCGGACATCGCGCCAGCGAAGACATCTGGCATGCACGGATGGGACACCCAAGCAACACAACGTTAAACAACACGATAAGAGCAGGAGTGCTCGACAAAGATTCACTACTACTGCACGACGGGAGAGAACTCCAACGAGTCAGAGGAACATGCTTCACCTGTCCTGAAGCCGACTTACCGCATCAGCCGTTCGTCTCTCACCACAACCCGAGCGCACCAGCGTACGCACCACTGGAGAAGGTGTACAGCGACATCTTGTATAACCGTGAACCCGGACAAGGAACATACAGCTACGTCATCACGTTCATAGACGCCGCCACACGCTACGTCTGGCACTTCAACCTTCCTAGCCGAGACATGGCCTTCGAAGCCTTCGTCGCCTGGCTCCCAGCGGCAGAACGAGAGTCAGGAGTAAAACTGAAAAGTTTTCAAACAGACGGGGGGGGAGAATATCAGTCACAGCGATTCAAGCAGTACCTGGCAGAACGAGGCATCAAAAGGCTCATCTCCCTTCCCTACGCCCATCAACAGCAAGGCGTGGCAGAAAGAATGAACAGGACTCTGCAGAACACCATGCGGAAACTGATACGTGGCATGCGGCTACCCAACCACCAGTGGCCTGAAGCGATGGACCACGCCGTCATGCTGCACAACTTGCTCTCTTCGTCGTCACTCCCGAACAACGCATCACCGCATCTGTTGTGGACAGGAAAACTGGGCAGCACAAAAATGTTACGGGTTTTCGGCTGCATGGTACAGTACCGACCCCCAGCTGCAAGAGCCGGCCGATTCTCCCAACGTGCACAGTGGGGACTACACCTGGGCATCGAAAAGAACTACAACGCGTGGAAAATTTTCGACGTCCACTCAAAAGAAACAGTACCAGCACGTGATGTCCTCTTCTACGAGCGGCTCACACTCCCGACGTACCTTGCCAACCTGGAAGAACAACGGGACCTCACAGGTGGTTTTCGCGGTGACCGAGCCTTCGCCTCGGCAGCAGACGAAGCTGACCTAGACGAGCAGAACGTGGACGGAGCCTCGGAAGCAGCCGGACCTCTACCTTACTGTTCGGTCGATGTTCCCATGGACGACGAAAACCCTCGCGACAGCATCAACGCCGAAGTCTACTACGACCTCGCTGACACTAGTTACGTTACACCTGCAAGGGTCAACACCGACGAAGCAGAACGCATAGGACCGCTTACCTGATCCCGAAGACGGTGACGAAGCAGCTAATCCCGAGGACAGTCATCTCCCCCGCTACACACAGAGTGGCCTCCAGATCCTCGGCCTCGTCACTGCAGTCCATGGCACGGCGCCTCCTAAGGAGCCTGCAACGGTTCAGCAGGCTCTGGGGGGGGAGCATAGGGAAAAATGGCGCGAAGCCATGGACAGGGAGCTGAAAGAATTGGAGGAACGCAACACCTGGAAAGTTGTTCCCATCTGAGTAGCACGAAACAAGACCATACTCACCGGAAAATGGGTCTTCCGTGTGAAGACAAAGGCAGACGGCACCATCGACAAATTTAAGGCGCGCTGGGTCGTACGCGGCTTCGACCAAGAACACGGACGCGACTTCACCGAAACATTCGCTCCGGTCAGCCGACACACGTCATTACGAATTCTCCTCGCGATCGCCGCCATGAAGAAGAAGAAGCTGCGGCAAATTGACGTCGCCAACGCATTTCTCTACGCACCTGTCGACGCAGAAATCTTCGTCGAGTTACAGCATGGCTCCAGCACGGACTCCAACCACGTCTGCCAGCTACTCAAGTCCTTATACGGCATTAAGCAAGCCTCGCGGTTATGGCAACAATACCTGCACGCTCGCCTCATCCGCATCGGCTTCAAACAGCTACCGCACGATCAAGGCATGTACCGGCTCACGAAAGGCACCGACTACATCCTGCTAATCGTCTACGTGGACGATCTCCTCTACATCGGGTCAACCGACGGTGTCACTACCTGGTTCGAAGGGGAGCTACAGAAGGATCTCACTCTCACAGTCTCAGCTACCGTCACACAATATCTCGGCCTCAACATCGAAGAAGAGGAAAACGCGATCCATCTCAGCGCCACGAAGTACGCCGACACCATCGCTAAACGCTTCGCGCTCACACCGACTACCATCTCCACGCCATACCGTTACACGGCAGGAAATCACAAGGAAGGCTCCACCCTACTCAAAGCCGCCGGCATACGCGATCACCAGAGGAAACTAGGATGTCTCCTCTTCGCAGCTGTCACCTGCCGTCCGGATCTATCGTACTTTGCAAGTCAGCTCGCCACCTACCTCAAGAAACCTGAAGCGGAACATCTGGCGGAACTCGACCGCGCTCTTCACTACCTCGTCAGCACCCCGACGATCGGTCTGACCTATCATAAGAACGGAACGACAACACCCAAGCTAATCGGCTACGTCGACGCCGATCACGCCGGCGACTCCGACAACAGGCGCTCACGCACCGGCTACGTCTACCGCCTCGAGCCTATCGGACCTATCTCCTGGCAGTCGAGCAAGCAAGAACTAATCGCCCTCTCCTCAGCTGAAGCAGAATATATCGCACTCTGCTCAGCCACCAAGGAAGGATTGTACCTTCGCGAACTCCTGGAAGAAGCAAAGCTGGCCCAATTACCCAGCTTCACTCTGTTCTGCGACAACCAGTCGGCAATTCGCATAGCCAACAAAAACGGCATCGCGAACAGGACGAAACACATCGCTCTGCGAAACTTCTTCGTGAAGGACGAGATCGAGAAGGGGAGACTCGAGCTGTCATACTGCCCCACGTCCGAGATGGCAGCTGACTACTTGACCAAAAAGCTCGGAAAGCAGAAATTCGAGTACTGCATGATGCTGACTGGACAGAGCCACGTCATCAGTCGATAGCGACACTCCAGAAGAGAAGGGGAGTGTTGGAAACAATTGATTTAAAGCGCTTCTGTCGTGGCGAAACACCAAGTCACAAGCGAAGCAAAGCATATCGAAGCACTGGCGAGTCAACCCTCGGAGGTTGAAGTAACCGCTGGAGGTTACGCGAAAGTCAAAGGTCAGCGACCTTTGACCTGACTAGCATAGTGCGACAGCAAGGACACACAACTGACTCGTTACAGAGCAGTTGCCCGAGTCGTCACTGTATCGAACCGCAACAGCAACAATAAAACAGTTATAGCTGTATCCTTTCATATTCCTTGTACTCTTATATAATCTTGTATCTCTTTGCTTTAATTAACTTACTTTGCCCTCACATACCAGCGCAAGGTGGTTCAACAATTCCCACTAAGAAACGCTTCCGCTATTGTTCCTACCAGAGTTTAGTCCTGCAAAGATCCTCTAAGGGCTTTTCTCAGCCCAACAACGGCATATGGGAATAAGGATGCAATTTCGTCCCCTGGCAAATATCCCCCCCCATGCCATTCCATCGGCATTCCCTCTTTCACGGAGGATAGCGATAGCATACAAATGGCATTGCCGTTCAGAGGAGAACCTCTGATCGAGCCAGATGTTTGACAAATGGGGGTTCGTTACCCCCCATTTTCCCCCTCCCGAATACACCTTCTATGTGCACATGCAACGGCACTGTGGTTGTATTTGAGCAGGGTTATTTTTTCTTCGCGTTTTTTACCCTAGTCGAGTAGTTTTTTGCCCCCGGTCAGGTAGTGGTCAGTTACGCAAAATTTTCGCGTCAGTAGGGGGGAAGGTGGGAATAGAGGTTCCAGATGCGGTTGCGTCATTTCCCGTTTCGGGACCCGAAGTTTCGCGCGTGGCATTACGCCCAAACCTATTTGGTGGGTTCCTCCCCCGGTTCCTGATGCGGTTGCCATTCCGATGCCGTCATGTTTCTTTCATTTTTTTCGTGTGTTGGCGAACATCGCCCTTGCAAAAGGTGAGGGCTAGGCTAGTGTTAAGAAGATGGTTCAGCGCAACTTCCTCTAGCTGACCGACCGCCCAACCCAATCGGAAGCCCCGCCCCTAGAGATCGGAAGGAGCGGGGCCCTGAGGGCGATGCTGCTCGCCCCCTTCTACCTGAGTCATCGCAGGCTGGGATAAAAAAATACCGCTAGCTCGCTAGAGGAGTCTGGGTAACGTCATCGAGAAAAAAAAGGCTTCTTCCACAAATCGCATGCCTCACAAAAAGCATTGGCAGATTTTTTTTCGGCCAGTTAGGTTCAGATATTTTTTCCAGGTGCACTGTTTGGGTATCCCTCCCACTGTTAACCCTTAACGAACCCTTTGGCAAACCCCACTTTGGGGTGGCGAGGGTTAGGCTATGCAAGCAAAACCTTTGCTCAATGGCGAAGGACGCTGGATCTTTCCGAGCGGGCTAACGCTACTTGAATGGGATGCGTTCGACAGGCCAACACTAACCCTTTAGGTTCCAGAGCGTAAAAGCCCTGTAACACCAAATTACGGGCTGACCGTGGAAAAAAACCCTGATTCGAAACAGCCGCGATGATTCCGCAGGCGTTAATGTTCGCCTATCGAACATGGCCTTTGCAAAAGGCAACGGTTAGGCTAGTGTTAAGAGGAGTTCTCAGCGCAACTTCCCCTAGCTGACCGACCGCCCACACCAAACGGAAGCCCCGCTTCTAGAGATCGGAAGGAGTGGGGCCCTGAGGGCGATGCTGCTGGCCCCCTTCCACCAGGGTCGTCGCAGGCTGGGATGAAAATTTTCAATCGCTCGCTAGAGGTGTCTGGGTAAAAACATCTCGAAAAGAAAGGGGTAGCAAGCCCTTGGATTGATCTGGTTTTGATTTAGCAGTTATTTTTCGAGCAACAACAACAACGCCACACCGATGAGTCTCGACGGTTCTTCCTACGTACGCGGAAATCAACAGCAGCAGCCTACCTTTGCTCCGTACGAGCCCCAGCGTGGCTCCGTCAGCTTCATGCCGTATCAGCAACCTTCACCTGGACAAGAGAAGAACTTAGACGCACTTCAAGCTCAGTCGCAGTTCGCGCACGTTTTGAAGTTACAAACATCAAGACCGCACACATTTGGGTTCAACAGGTTTTTTTCCTGGGTGCACGATTTGGGTATCCCTCCCACCACAAACCTTTGACGAGCCCTTTGGCAAACCCCACTTTGGGGGGCGAGGGTTAGGCTAGGCGTGGGCCAAACCATTGCCCGATGGCGAAGGACGCTGGATCTTTTCGAGCGGGTTAACGCTACTTGAATGGTATGCGTTCGACAGGCTAACACTAACCCTTCATGTTCCAGAGCGTTAAAGCCCTGTGACACCAAATTACGGGCTAACCGTGGGAAAAAATCATAAATCGAAACAACCGCAATGATTCCGCGGGCGTTGGTGTTAGCCTATCGAACAGGGCCAATGTAGTGATAACCTGCTGTCGCTACCAAGCAAACGAGAATGGCCCAGTTCTGTTGCCCAGCAGCAAAAGGAGGGCGGACAGCACAGCACAGCACCACTGGTGCGGCCGGGTGCTTCCGCAAACCCTGGAGACCCCCTGGTGGTGCGACACAGCTTCGAGCCACCCTCCGCGCAACGGCAGAGCCTGCCACGAAAATTTGTGCCGTCGATTTAAAAAAAAACCCAGAAATCCAAACTTCCCCCAATGTCTAACACCACCAAAACACCCCAAGGGTAAACCAGCGTTAAAAAAACATAAAGATGGGCCAACATTGAATCGATTTACTCAAGAAGTGTAATTACCCTTTTACTTTCGTCGACATTAGGGCACTGCCCTCCCTCTTTTTGTCCAGACTTTTGAATTTTATCTTTGCCCGGAACTACTTGTGCTATCCCTTGGTCCGCGATCCGAGCGGGAACCAGTCTCGCACCATTCTCACACCCAGTTTACCTGGGAGAAGGGGATAGCAGAGGACTACTAGTTTAGCGTTCTTTTGCGCTAGGTGGGCCGCACAACACAGCACAACACTGGCCAGGTTCGGGATGGAATTCAAGGCCCCAAGCCTGTTTCAAGGAATGCGCCCTTGAAATGGAATCTTCGAGGATCACCGGTAGAGGCCCTCACGAAGCATCATCTGGTGCTGTGCGTGTCAAATTAGGCTCATAACTCACTGCTTAGTTACCTAGGGTTTTGGCTAGGAAACGTGAGTATGGAGAGGAAGGTTTGGCAAAAGATGGGTTGACTAAGAAAGATCAGTAAAAGATATAGCAAGGAGAAGCATGGTGCACCACCTACAGCAAGTGAAATGTACTCCACTCTACACTGCAGACAATTATGAAGAATATATAAAAATATACTTCAACACACCCCCTAATTGATTGCAGTGAGAACCTTGTACGGAACACCCCCTGAAGGGGTACACCAAACAGGGCGCAGCGGAAGAAGCGGCAGCAGGTGCGGCGGTGGTAGGTAGACTTCACTCCCGCCACCCCCTCACCCTCTTCCCCCACTGCAGTAGGTGTGGCAGTAGGAGGCAGCTGTTGCTGAAACACGGGGAGGCGGCTGCTGCTAAGACACAGGGAGACGGCTGCTACTGAAACACAAGGAGGCGGCTGCTGCTGAAACACGTCCGCCACCCCCTCACCTTCCCCCCACAGCAGCAGGCGCAGCTATGAGAGAGGAGGAGGCGTGGCGGCAGTTGCTGCTGCTGAAAGACATCCGCCACCCCCTCACACCCTCTCCCCGCCTCCCCCCCACCAAACTGCTGCACGCGCAGCAGGGAGTTAGAGGAGAAGGGGGGGGGGGGGGGGGGGGGGGGGGGGGGGGGGGGGGGGGGGGGGAGGGGGGGGGCTGCACGTGCGACTGCAGGGCGCACGGGCAGGCTGAAACCGTCGCGCGCTCGAGGTGCGCGACAGGTAGAAACCGATGCGCGCCCGGGGCGCGCGACGGGCAAGAACCAACGCGCAGCCGGGACACGCATCGGGCAGAAAACGACGTGCAGCCGGGGCACGCATCGGGCAGAAACCGTCGCGCGCTCCATCCAAAAAATGCTTGGACGCTAAACATACCATAAAGCTAATTCCTAGTTACTTTGTGGTTGGTGTCCAGAAAGCAGCCTTTCAGTTACTAGCGAACATATCTTAATCATGCGATGTGAGCATTGGGGCCTTCCGAACGTAAACATTCTGCAAAGTTACTTACAGGTGGGAATGAATGTGTGATCGGCGAAATGCCCAATTACTCTTCGAGACTTCGGGTTGCACATGAGAATGGGTAACACCGCATGTGCAAACTGCTTGGTCAGCTGCGATTTGTTCCTGGACTCGAGAAAGAGTCATTGCGAAGGTGTTCATTGGGCGAAATCAAGACAGCTGGATTGCAGTGTCAAATTGCAACTCAACGTGCGTCACGGTGTAAGTCGACCCTCAACTGTTTTGAAACTGATCCGTTACCCAAATAGAGATGTGTACAGTTAAAAATCGACAGGCAATATGAACATAATTATGATAAACAATACATAGAGCTGTTGTACAACCGGGTGACCTTGTAATATTTTGCGTCAATTGCATATTACACTTCAATTTGCTCATTAGTTCGTCATGTCATAATGCCAGCCAGCTGGGCATAATATAACGATGTTTACAAAAGGTTCTCCACAGTTTCGGGTAGGCAATCCAAGCCAATTGACGAAATTTTTATTACAAAACTCTAAACATCAATATCACACGGTCACAAGCATGCAGATCGTATCTAATAGCACGTTGAAACTACACGCTAAACTGATCCAGTTTTTGCAATGGGAGAAAAACCTGCAAAGACTATACTGCACAACAATAAAAACAAAACAAACAAACCAGCACTCAAAGTTCAGTGGCTAGTGGGTTATCAAACATACAATGAAATACAGGCCTTACCTCATATAACAAGTAAATTGGTACCTACCAGAAACAAAAGAAAGTGCCTGCAGACAGGCAGCACGAGGACGATGTCGATTGCGTTCTGGTCTTCCATAGCAGTAGTGTTAACTGCAAGAAACAAAATAAAAGAAGAAAACAGAAACAGAAACACAATACTGTGGGATTCAGAGATGTTAGGTATTACAAAGAGAGGGGAGGAAACTGACAGCTTGTCATCCGGAGGGTATCACACAGACGTAATGGAAGAGACGGGCAGCTAAGGCTGAGACTACTTGAACGTTTACTTGGTGAAGCAGCAGGCGAAACCGAATGGCAGGAAGCTGAAAGCGTATTGAAGAAGAAAACTGATGGGAGAGGAGGTTGATGCTGATAAACGCCAGCGACTGGAATGGGGTGGAGTGGAGCAGCAAAGAAAGGGGACGGGGAAAGGGAAGGAGTCTACCTGGACTGACAAGACATGAGAGAGGGCGGGCAAGAAAAAAATCTGGTAACAACCGAAAACACAGGCAATCGGGGAAGATTGTTTGCACACACGTAAAGCATTTACAAAATACTGTGCAAATGGAACAAAACGATCAGAAGAAACATTTACTAGAATTATCCTAAAACAGCTCACAACCACACATGCGAGCAAATATCCCACTGGAGGTGTCGAAGGTGTGCAGTTCGGAGCAGGTGAGGTGACTCGAAAATGAAGGGTGGGACTATTGGCTCATTATCCAGTACAGCAAAAAACTGCCTGATCCAAGGCAATCGTGGTGAAACATGATTGGTCGCTGGGAGCTGCCAATCCGTAGTTCGTGCTGGCGTGCGACGTTGCTGCCTTGTAATCTGCCAGCGTGACAGATATGGCAGCTGGGCAGCAGCGCTGTCACACAAGTTGGTATTGCAGGTTCATGTACCTAAACTTATTCACAAATATTTCTCGTTACAATAGCAATAAATTCTGGGCTTTCCAGTATACACTTCTGTCGGGGTATAAAATTTATAGAATGACCATGCCACTGTCACAAATATTACCTAAACTATGCTAAAAGTCAGTTGCATGAATGGTTTCATTAAGTATATAACTTCATACAAGATACGTACAAAGTAATACACATTCAAATTTTAGGAATTATTCAAATCCTTCTCTATTGTTTTAAATAATTATCTACATCAATTTACGTACCTTAGTATGTTTACACGTAAACATAAATAGAAAATGAATGTGTAGAGCCATGTGACAATGCTGAAGTTATGGGTATTGCTGGTAGGTCAGGGTCATGCAGCGCCAGCTCGCGCGGATGCGGGTGATGTGGCAGCCACGGCCTCCCGTCAGGATGATTCCACTCCGAGCGATGAATGTGCTCGAAGCGCAGTGGAACGAGGTCGATTAGCTCGTTCGAGTCGCCGCTGCAGTCGGGAGTATCAAAGCCGAGGATGTACACACCATTCTCGGAGTGTGCTCGTCTGATCTGCCTGCGCGCTTGGGTTGGCGATGAGTAGTGCAGGAGGATGTCCCGCGTGCGTGGGTCCGTGCTTTAAACGACGCCGCAATCCATCAGTTGAGCGGCGGAGAGATGATTGAAGCGTAGATTCTAGACTATGAGCACGTCATTCAGAGTGGTGTGCGTGCGGCTTCCGCGTGCTTTGAGCACGATGATTCCTTGCGCTCTTGTGCGCAGGCGGGTATTGTTCGCCACGGTGATGTAAGCGACCGTGGGGGTCGAGACGGCGTTGGAGACGAAACGCTCGGATCCGACCATGTATTGCCCGCAACAGCTGTCTAGGTACTATGTGTTGTAGCACTTGTTGTCGTCACGTGCAAGCAGCGCCAATCGCGGCGTGACGATGTGCAGTATGTCGAACATTAAGAATTGTTCGCGTGAGAGCCAATCGATTGGAGCCGCTCGTGAAACAGGTACGTGCGGGGGGCTCTTAAGCAGCGGGACTAGGAGATTCCAGTCCTGTTCATCGTCTTCGCTGAAATCGTGGTGCGCGGTGAACAGATTGTTGTCCGTGAATGCTCCGATTGGGTGGCGTGCTGGTTCGGGTGACGGCATGTGCACGTGGCGATGACGAGATCCGCTCGTTTGTGTCATGGTCATTTTACCGATGACGTTGTGGGCTGGGGCAGCTGCTGCTGATGATGATGCTGAACCGTTGGGTTCAGGTTGCGCGATGAAGTTGGTACCCCTGGGCTTGACGCGTGTCACTTCCTGCGTCTTGTCGGCCGGACGAGCTGCTCGGATTGGTCTGGCGAGGGCGAGATCGGAATTTGCATCGCTCTGCCAGGTGTTCGAATGTTCTGTAGATTTTGCAGTAAAGGCGCTGCGGCCGTCGCTCTTTTGTGTTGTCCATGTAGAAGGCGAGTCGTTCTCGTTCTCGTTGCGGCGCTGGTCGCTGCTAATCCATGTCTCTCTGTTCGTCGAGAAGGGCGGCATATAGGGCAGCTTCCGAGATAACACCTCGCTGTCGGAGTAGCGCCTTGTAGGGCTGCCACTCTGAGCCGAGCCCTTGGAGCACAATATTCACGAAGATATCTTCAGAGATGGTGCTTTCCAGTTTCACGATTTGATCGCGTAAGCTCCGACAGCGGTTGATGTAGTTGTTGGCCTTCTCCCCTGGGGCCATTTTTGTCTCCAGTAGCTGCTGGAGCAGGCGGCTCGAAGAAACCGAATCTTTTGGTTGATACATATCGTTCAGGTGTCGCCATGCTTCGACGGCGCGAGCAGCTGTTGTCTTGTACGATCGGATGCTTAGCTGCTCTGTCGGCGACATATTTCGCAGTAGGACGCCGTACGTCATCAACGACTCGTAAAATTGCGCCACGGCGTCAGCGGTGTCTTCAGCAAGTTCCGCGTAGCTCCCGTCGAAGTAATGGAATATCTGCGAATTTTGAAACAGCAGCTCCAGCTCGAAGCTCCACGTATAGAAGTCTCTGCCGTCAAAACACACACTTGTCTTTATTTTTGATATACTCAGAAACCTTGATTGAGCTAAGAGGATTGCTTCTTCGCTGGGACGGGGAGTCTTGGGGGTTGAGCCATTCGTTTCGAGGGAGAAGGTGTGCGGGGCGATATCGCAGCCGTTTGAGGCTAGTTGAGAGGGCTGGGAAGATGTTCCCGCATCGCCATTCCGCAATGTTTGGAGTCCTTGCTCCGGAGTGGAGAGTCGCTAAAGCAGTTGTGCAAGGACGGCGGTTCCGATCATCGTCGTTTCCTCGTTTGTCACAGCCGGGTTGGGCTGAGCTTCAGCGGTCAGATTCGTCTGACCTCCAGATCCTCCGGCCACTCTTACGGGTGAGCGAGTGACGGACGCCACTTTAGATCGCTGAAGTTTTCGGTGGTGGCGTTGCGAAGGATTCCCGAGTCGCTCTCATACCATGCTACGATCAGAAATGAATCGTGGTCAGGATCACCTCGGGAAGGTTCGCACAGAATGTGTGTGGTAGTGGTGGGCCCTTGACCTCAAATCAGAGTGAATGTAAAATGATTGAGACGATAAAAGCATGCACACATCGAGTTTATATAGGAATACAAAGGGAATACGAAAGGACCTAAACTAGCCATGTACTCTAAGGGGTGCATTCCCTTATTCGAATTCAAACCAAACAGTGCGGCGCGTGCAGTTGCAAAACCTGTTCCCGCCGACTTTCTCGCTCCTGCAGTTGCCGATGCCATTTCATGCCGACAGCCTGGATGCTTCCCAACTGTTCGTGTCGCTTCGAATCATTTCTGACTCTTCGTTCTCCAGCCTCGGTACTGTGTGTTTCGCTTCTTGATGTCAGGAATGCACAGTGTTCTTTCTCAATTTACCATTCGTAACAGAAAGCATACAGATACAAGCATATAAATAATAGTACAGAAGAATACCAATCGTCCTAGCTAGCCATGTACTCTAAGGGGTACATTCCCTGTCAAACATTATATGTGTTGTGTTTGTGTAGGCTGTAGTGGGTTAGCCTATAGGGGGGTCACAACATTAGGGTTTCATATTTGTACTCACAATCCTTTCTAGTTCACCATTCCAGTCCGTTATTACTGACATGGTTTCAGAGCAGGTCCGTCGCTAGGACTGTTCTTAGGGCCCACCTACCTACCTACCTACCTACTGTGCGCCTCGTGCGCCTGCGCGTCCTAGAGCGCTCCTTACCTACCTACCACGCGCACGCAGCTCGCTAGCCGCCCGCGCGTGGCTTTCCTTTTTTTTACCACGCGCACCGTACTAGCCGCTCGCGCGCGGCCGTTTTCACGCGTGCGCCCCGCCAGCTGCCCGCGCGCGCTTTATTTTCTTCGCGCGCGGCCCGTCACGCTGCCTCCCCGCTGCCCGCGCGCCTTTGCGCTGCTGCCCGTGCGCCTCGTAGCCTCGCGCACTGCCCGCCGCTGCCCTGTGCGCCACGCTGACGCACCCGCTGCTGCAGCCGCCCGTCGCCTGCTCGCGCACGCCCCGCAGGCCCGCAGCCCGCCGTCGCAGAGGCCGCCCGTCCGCAGCCGCCCGTCGCCTGCTCGCGCACGCCCCGCAGCCGCCCGTCGCCTGCTCGCGCACGCCCCGCAGCCGCCCGTCGCCTGCTCGCGCACGCCCCGCAGCCGCCCGTCGCCTGCTCGCGCACGCCCCGCTGCCCGCAGCCCGCCGTCGCAGAGGCCGCCCGTCCGCAGCCGCCCGTCGCCTGCTCGCGCACGCCCCGCAGCCGCCCGTCGCCTGCTCGCGCACGCCCCGCTGCCCGCAGCCGCCCGTGCGCCGCTGCCACTGCCGCACGTGCGCATACGCAGCTGCCGCCCGTGCGCTGCTTCCGCTGCTGCTTGCGCACCGCCGCCTCCTGCCGTCGCCGCACGTGCACTGCTGCCGCCCGTGCGCCGCCGCTGCCCGTGCGCCGCCGCTGCCCCTACGCTACCTACCGCGCACACTGCTGCCACTGCAGCTGCCACCAGTGCGCCGTTGCAGCTCCTGCTGCCACGCTCCCTACTCCTGCCGCTCGTGTGCCACTACGGACAGTCGACCCCGCCCGCGCCTTACCTAGCGGCCCCGCCGGTCCCGTTGACCCTACGCACACCTTTCCAGCGGCCTAGTTCCTCCTCCTACTACTGTCACTATGGCTAGTCCTCCCGTTCTAGCTTTCGATGCCGAGGGCCGTCCGGTGAAGTTCGAAACCTGGCTAGATGACCTGCACCTGTTCCTACAGCTCACTGCCAAGGAAGACATCTCGCTGTACGACCACGCCCTAGGCCATGCTACTGCCCCTGACACGTCTGCTGACAGCACTCTACGCTCTCAGTGGCAGACTCGTGATGCGCACGCTCGCTTTGCTATTCGCAACTCCCTGCCGCTAGACGAGCGCGAGCACTTCGGCCAGTGCAAGACTGCTAAGGACCTCTACACCGCTGTAGTTGCCCGCTACTCCTCACCCGCTTCTGCTACGCTAGGCCGCCTCACTCTCCCCTACCTGTTCCCCGACCTAGCCTCCTTTCACACTGTCGCAGACCTCATCACCCACCTTAAGACTAGTGAGGCCCGCTTTCGCGCTGCTATGCCTGCCGAGTTTCTCACTAGCAACCCCCCCCGCTCTGGATCACTCTCTACCACATCGTCACCCGCCTCCCTGACTCTCTGCGTGCAGTCAGGGACCACTTCCTCTCTCGCTCCCCCACTGAGCTCACTGTTGCCCTCCTCGAGAAGGAACTGCTTGCAGCTGAGGCGAGCATCGTCGCTGTAAGCACCTCTCGTGGCGACCCCCGCACCCCGTTCTTCGAGGGGTGTTCCCCTTCCCCCCTCCTCCCCTCTGTCGCCTCTGCTGCTGCTGTCGACCTCCTTGGTGCTGAGAAGGTCGGGACCGCGTCTGCTTCGAGCGGGCGCCGCAAGAGCAAGGGAGGCAGGGGTGGGGGTGGTGGCGGAGGAGGTGGGGGTGGAGGCGGTGGGAGTGGAGGTGGGGCGACTGGGGAGGCTAGTGGCGGCAGTGGGGGAGGAGACAGCAGCGGCGGGAGCGGTGGCAGGGGTGGAGGCGGCAGCGGAGGTGGAGGTGGTCGTGGCGGCGGCAGGGGTGGAGGTGGCCGAGGCGGTGGTGGTGGCGGTGGTGGTCGTGGAGGCACTGGCGGAGGCCCGAGTCAGCAGCCCGCCCCGACGCTTCAGGCCGCCCGTGAGTGGTATGCGCAGCGTAGCTTTACCTGCACGTACGTCATTCGCACAGGTGACCGCAGAGGCCAGCAGTGTGGGAGGCCGCACCCCACGCAGCGCTGCTTCGCGCGCCTTAACGACGCGTGGCGCACCCAGTTTCCCGATGCCGCTGAGCTGCCGCGCTGGGCTGATCTGGAAAAGAGGGGTGTCGATATTTGGGCTCTAGACTTTGATGCTATTCTCACTGCCATGTATGCCATGTCTATTAGTGGAGAGGGTGCTCAGTACTTGCGTGTTCCGCCCGACCCGGGCATTCAGGCCAGTCCGGCTGCCGCTCTAGGTGCTAGTGCGTCTGCTCCCACAGGTCCTGGTGAGGCTGCTGCCCTAGGTGCTCGTGCGTCCGTGCCCCCTGGTACTGGGTTGACTGCAGCACTGCACACCTTCACACTGGACTCAGGTGCCTCTCGCTCTTTCTTTCGTGACCGCACTGTCCTTGAGCCACTCGCTCGGCCAGTTGCTGTCTCCCTTGCTGACCCCTCTGGGGGTCCGGTCATTGCGACCTCCTCCACTGTTCTTCCTTGTCCTGCGGTCCCGTCCGGCACGCTTTCAGGTCTCTACCTCCCCTCGTTCTCTACGAACTTGGTGGCGGGTTGTGCGCTCCAGGACTCGGGTGTTCACCAGTTCACCCCTGCCTACGAGCGCGTGACACACTGCACGTGTGCTCGGACGGGTCGCCACCTGGCTACTTTCACTCGAGAGCCAGGGTCGGACCTGTACACACTGACCACTGAGTCCCCTCAGGTAGCTGCGTCTGCGTCTACGTCTGCGTCTGCGTCAGGTCAGCTGTCCGCCCCCTGCTCGTGTCGCTCTCTGGCGCATGAGACTGTCCTTTGGCACCACCGCCTTGGTCACCCGTCTGTGCAGCGCCTTCGGGCCATGCACAAACGGGACCTTGTTGCTGGTCTTCCCAGGGTGCTCCCTCCCCTTCCCGACTCGCCTGCTCCTCCCTGTATTCCCTGTGTCGAGGGGCGGCAGCGCGCCGCTCCTCACTCCTCCTCCTTTCCCCCGACGACTGCTCCCTTGCAGACGCTCCACTTGGACGTGTGGGGCCCAGCCCGCGTCCGTGGACAGGGTCAGGAGCGGTACTTCCTGCTCGTTGTTGACGACTTCTCACGCTACACCACGGTCTTCCCCTTGCGAGCCAAGGGTGACGTACCTGATGTCTTGATCCCTTGGATCCGCAGATCTTGTCTCCAGCTCACCAGGCGTTTCCGCTCCGACTTTCCTGTCCTGCGTCTGCACTCTGACAGAGGTGGGGAGTTTTCCTCTGGCCTCCTGGAGGCCTTCTGTCAGCAGGAGGGCATTGAGCAGTCGTTCACGCTTCCGGCCTCTCCACAGCAGAATGGGGTTGCTGAGCGCCGCATTGGTCTAGTCATGGAGGTCGCTCGTACCTCCTTGAGTCATGCGGCTGCCCCCCATTTTCTGTGGCCGTTTGCGGTCCGATACGCTGCGCATCAGCTCAACCTCTGGCCCCGTGTCTCCTTGCCCGAGACTTCTCCGACACTGCGTTGGACGGGAGAGGCTGGCGATGCGTCGCGTTTTCGGGTCTGGGGATCCCGAGCTTTTGTCCGCGACACGTCCGCGGACAAGCTCTCCCGTCGCGCTGTCCCCTGCGTCTTCCTTGGCTTTGTCCCGGACGCCCCTGGTTGGCAGTTCTACCACCCCACCTCGCGTCGTGTCCTGGCCTCTCAGGACGTCACTTTTGACGAGTCCGTCCCCTACTACCGCCTCTTCCCCTACCGCACTGCCCCGCTCCCCCCCCCGCCTCTCTTCCTCGCTCCAGGTGCTGAGGTACCAGACCCCCTCCCCCCTCAGGGTGCCGCTCCCTCAGGTGTGTCCCAGGTAGACCCGGGTGAGCCGGTCGAGGTAGCTGTTGACTCTCGTCCTGCGTCTGGGGGTGCTGAGCCTGGGGGTGCTGAGACTGGGGGTGCGGAGCCTCGGGGTGTTGAGCCTGGAGGTGCGGAGCCTGGCGGTGCGGAGCCTGGAGGTGCTGAGCCTGGGGGTGCGGAGTCTGGGGGTGCTGAGTCTGGGGGTGCTGAGACTGAGCGTGCTACACCTGGAGGAGCCCTCTCCTCCCAGCAGCTGCAGGAGAGGTACCTCGAGTACTGCCGCCTCCGGAGAGGTGCTGCTGGAGCTCGTCCCGGTACTTCCCCTCCTACCCAGGAGCTCCCCCCCATTCAGCAGATCCGAGAGTGGTACACACGGCGCTGCAGTCTTCGGAGTGGTCCTCCGGGTGCTGCGGACCTTGGGGGTGGCGCTGCTACTGGTGCTGAGGACCCGGGCGTTGGGGCTGCTGCTGGTGCTGAGGACCCGGGCGTTGGAGCTGCTGCTGGTACTGCGGACCCGAGCGGTGGCGCTGCTGCTGGTGCTGAGGACCCGGGCGTTGGAGCTACTGCTGGAGCTGAGGACCCGGACGGTGGAGCTGCTGCTGGTGCTGAGGACCCGGGCGCTGGAGCTGCTGCTGGTGTTGAGGACCCGGGCGGTGGAGCTGCTGCTGGTGCTGAGGACTCGGACGTTGGAGCTACTGCTGGAGCTGAGGACCCGAGCGGTGGTGCTGCTGCTGGTGCTGAGGACCCGACCGGTGGAGCTGCTGCTGGTGTTGAGGACCCGGACGTTGGAGCTGCTGCTGGTGCTGCGGACCCTGCCGCTGGTGTCTCTGCTGGTTCTGGAGACGCTACGCGGCCGCGACCGTACTTCGTACCACTTCTTCAGCAGGTTCTTGGTCAGGCTCCTCCTCCCTGTCCTCCTCCCTCAGTAGAGTGTCCTCCGCGTGTCCAGTCGCCGTCACAGTTACCGCCTGCCTCGCCTCTCCCTGCTCCCTCTCCTTACACTGGTCCCACGGGAGGTCTTACAGAGCGTCGTGAGCCTGAGTCTCGTCCTGCGTCGCCTGTTCGTACTACTCGCACTGGTCGTCGTGTCCCACGTGAGCGTCCTTCTCCTGTCCCTGGCACTCACTACATGACTCTGCGTCCCTCCACTGCTCCTCAGCGTGTCCCGCTACCGTCTCCTCCTGCTTCCTCTCTGCCTACTCTTCCTGACCCGGAGTCTGACTCCCGTCGTGCTGCCAGTCCCACTGTCACCCGTCTCCTCGCTACTGTTGTCACTGACCCTGCCTTTGAGTCCTCTGCTGCGTCTGCTCTAGTCGCTGAGTTGATCGACTTTGCTGCCCGGTGTCGTCTAGACTACGCCACTAGCCTTGTTGCTGAGTCTGAGTCTGAGTCTGTCTGTCCTCCGTCCGTCGGGGGTGAGTGTGCTCTTGGCATGGACGTCCTTGAGGACAGACAGGAGGAGTTCCAGTGCTTTGCTGCTGCTTTACCCCACCTCGTGTCCATGCTAGTTGCCCCTGAGGGAGACCCGGATGCACCAGACATCCCGACCCCGCGCACTTACGCTGAGGCGATGGCGGGTCCCTACTCCTCTCAGTGGCAGACAGCCATGGACGCAGAGATGGCTTCCTGGAAGTCCACACGCACCTACGTCGACGAGGTTCCCCCACCTGGGGCGAACATCGTCAGTGGCATGTGGATTTTCAGGGTGAAGCGGCCACCGGGTTCTCCTCCTGTCTTCAAGGCGCGCTACGTGGCTCGAGGCTTCAGTCAGCGAGAGGGAGTTGACTTCTTTCAGACCTTCTCCCCCACCCCGAAGATGACCACTCTTCGGGTGCTGCTGCACATAGCCGCTCAGCGCGACTACGAGCTTCACTCACTTGACTTCAGCACTGCTTTCTTGCAGGGCAGCCTGCACGAGGAGATCTGGCTGCGCCACCCTCCTGGCTTCACTGGGTCGGTTCCTCCTGGTACCCAGTGGAGGCTTCAGCGGCCGGTCTACGGTCTCCGCCAGGCACCGCGTGAGTGGCACGACACACTGAGGACGACACTTGCGGCTCTTGGGTTCGCTCCCTCTACTGCTGACCCGTCACTGTTTCTACGCACAGACACCTCACTGCCGCCGTTCTACATCCTCGTGTACGTCGACGACTTGGTCTTTGCCACTGCTGACACCGCGGCACTTGCCCACGTGAAGTCGGAGCTGCAGAGGAGACACACGTGTACAGACCTGGGTGAACTGACAAGCTATCTTGGCTTGCGGATCACCCGGGACAGAGCACGGCGCACCATCACCTTGACTCAGTCACACATGGTGCAGCAGATCCTTCAGCGCTTCCGCTTCACGTACTCCTCGCCTCAGTCCACTCCTCTGCCTACCGGTCACTCGCTCTCAGCTCTGCCTTCGGATGAGTCCGTAGAGCCGAGTGGCCCGTATCCAGAGCTTGTGGGCTGCCTCATGTACCTGATGACCTGCACTCGACCTGACCTTGCATACCCTCTTAGCATCCTTGCACGCTATGTCGCTCCTGGCCGTCACAGGAAGGAGCACATGGATGCCGCTAAGAGGGTGCTGCGCTACTTGTGCAGTACGTCGGGCATGGGGCTAGTGCTTGGAGGGCGAGACCGAGTTGTACTTACTGGACACTCAGACGCTTCTTGGGCGGACGACCAGGCTACTCAGCGGTCGTCTCAGGGTTACACCTTCAGCCTTGGCTCCGGCTCAGTTTCTTGGCGTTCTACACGCTCTTCTTCTGTTCTCAGCTCCAGTTGTGAGGCTGAGATCTACGCCACAGCCATGGCTGCCCAGGAGCTACGCTGGCTGACCTACTTGCTGACCGACTTGGGTGAGCGGCCTCGTTCTCCTCTAGTGCTGTACGTCGACAACCAGGCTGCCATTGCCTTGTGTGAGGAGCACAGACTGGAGCACAGAACGAAGCACATCGCCCTGCGGTACTTCCTTGCTCGAGAGCTGCAGCAGCGCGGTCAGCTTTGTCTGCGTTACGTGGCCACTGAGGCCAACCTTGCTGATGTGTTCACCAAGGCGCTTCCGCCTTGTGACCATCAGCGCTTCTGCACTCTGCTAGGCCTTGTGCCTACTGGACCTCACTTACTTACCTCTTGACCTTGCTTGTACTGTGATCACTATATATATATCTACCTGCATGTTTACTCTTGCTAGGTTGTGATCACTGTATCTCATGCTCTGTTATAAACCTGCATGTGAACTGGTCTTGTGACCACTAGCTTGTGCTCGGAATTTGTGTGGTATCCTTGAGATCCACCCTGAGCTTGTTGTTGCCTTGCTTTGCCTTGACTGGTCTTGTGACCCCTAGGTCTCCCCCACTTTGCCTATGGGGGTGTGTCAAACATTATATGTGTTGTGTTTGTGTAGGCTGTAGTGGGTTAGCCTATAGGGGGGTCACAACATTAGGGTTTCATATTTGTACTCACAATCCTTTCTAGTTCACCATTCCAGTCCGTTATTACTGACATTCCCTTATTCGAATTCAAACCCAACCGTGTAGCGCGTACAATTACGAAATTGTTCCCGCCATTATCTTCGCTCCTGGAGCTGCCCGATGTTGTCTGCTCCGACGGTCTAGATGCTCAACTGTTCGCGTCACTTCGACCTTCTGCCTTCGTACCCCTTTCTACGTTCTCCGTTCTTGCTACAGGTGGGAATGCTCAGTGCGGTTTTCTCAATTCACTATTTGTACCACGCCGGGAAAGAGTTCGAACTAACTATGAAAGACAGAATGTCATTGATGATATGATTCAAAGAAAATTATTTCCCTGATTAGGCTATTTGACCGAGCCATGCGCAACCTTTGTAGCTTGATATTTAGATTAGGTAATGTATTTGGAATCACTAATTTCGTCTTTGAAGATAAGCATTCCAAAACTCAGGTGTAAAGCATAGCACACTTCCAAGTATTTCAAGTAAAATAGATGCTCTATTAACAGCAAATACAAGTTAGATACAAAGGAATTTTGTAACTTCCATCAAGGTTACCAACTATTCACATGGAATCTCGAGTGCAGATCCTTGACTGCCGAAAAGACAGGTTTCGGATTCCAAACCAGCGCCTTGTGAGGCTGGGATTGGGTGGATGGAAATTTCTATGTGTGGGTTACTTCGAACTGAACCATACTGGTTGCGTTCCGAACCTGGAAAGTTGCGAGAAAGTAACTGCAGAGACACCTGACATGCAAACAACATACCCCCAACCCTCCCCCCTCGAAAGGTGACCGCAATTTTTAAGATGCCGTGGCGCGCGACGGGCAGGAGTCGACGCGCAGCCGGGGCGCGCATCGGGCAGGAACCGACGCGCTACCGGGGCGCGCATCAGGCAAAAACCGACGCGCGCCCGGGGCGTGCATCGGGCTAGAACCGACGCGCGCCCGGGGCGCGCGACGGGCAAAAACCGACGCGTGCCCTGGGCGGGCGACGGGCAGCTTGACGGATTGCGCCATAGCGGAAGCTAATGGTGGGCCCAAAGATGAAGGCTATAGGAACGAGCCTGCTTTAAATACCGTGTCAAATTAGGCTCATAACTCACTGCTTAGTTACCTAGGGTTTTGGCTAGGAAACGTGAGTATGGAGAGGAAGTTTTGGCAAAAGAGGGGTTGACTAAGAAAGATCAGTACAAGATATAGCAAAGAGAAGCATGGTGCACCACCTACAGCAAGTGAAATCTGCTACACTCTACACTGCAGACAATTTTGAAGAATATATAAAAATATATTTCAGCGGTGCGGAGGGGTCCGCACTAGTAGTGCGGCAACAGAACTGGGCTAATGTGTAAACAACACCAACTGAATGGGTTGTAAGAGAGTAGTAGATGGGAAAGAACAACCCAGCTCCTAACTTTCAGATTTCTCATATTTACTCCAAGGTTTACTCAAAAAGTGTGAACTCATGAATTTTGCTCACGCGAGGCTCAAATTATATTCAAAACCGGTCTTGCGGGGCAAACTTTCCGACACGTGTCCATTTTCGCACCAAGATTTTTTTGACGGGGCAAAAAACATAAAACCCCAAGGTAACCAGGACACATTTTCGTAAGGGATCAACCCTAAACACCAAGTGGGCCCCGTTTTTAGGGTTGATCCCTCACGAAAATGTGTCCCGATTTCTCTTGGGGTTTTGTGTTTTTTGCCCCATCAAAACTTTCCTGGTGCGAAAGTGGACAAGTGTCGAAAAGTTTGCCCCGCATAACCATTTTTGAACACAATGTGGGCCTTGCGGAAGCAAAATTCCATAACGTCCCACTTTTCGGGATCAATTTTGAGAGATTTCCGAAACTAAGGAGCTCCAAAGTACTTTCCCGTAGAAGATCCCTACGAACAAGGGCGCTGGTCGCCCAATTGCGACGTTCCCACTGTTGCGACTCTTGCCAGTGAGCATTGTAAAAAGAGCGACTGAAAGAGTGGATTGGATAAGACAAGAATTGGTGACGCAAGGGGAATGATGTGACTAGCAACCTCGTGTTGTGGTGGGTGATGTGCTCCAACCCAATTTGCAGCACAATGATTGACGAAGTCAGCGCTCTTCGCGTGCCATCGTGACTCCGCGCTTCTGACTGACCAGGGCCCCTTCTTAACCCAAAAAGCTTCTCTGATTTACAATGCGGGGTTCCGTGTGTTACCTAGCGAAAGTTGTCGCACACAATTGATGAGACCAAGTGTCGATCAAACAAGCAACCAACAATATATTCGTAAGGATATTCCACGCCGCAACACACCTCGACATACCTCTGGCTTCTCGACGGGTAGTTTAGAAGCCACCAAAGCTGGCAAAGAGGCTCGCCGACCTCGCTCCCTCCTCGCCGAGTTCCATCTGCTGGATGCTGGGGTGCTCACCGTCCTTCAAGTGGACAACCAGTCGGCCATGACGGTCGCAGAAGGTTTGGGGTTGCAGGGCAACCTCAAGCACATGGAGCGATGATATGTGTGGCTGCAGCAGTTGGTCAAGCACGGGAAAATTGTACTACAATAAATCTCGATTACCGAGCGACCGCCTTCCTGACGAAGGTGCTGCACTTTTCGGCCTTCAACCGGTGCTCCATCGCAATCGGCCAAGTGCGTCTGGCCGATGTCGGTGACGGTGACAACGACGTGCAGCAGTAGGTGCCATGCCCTTCTGCATGGCTGGTGCGGTGACTGGCGTGTTGTGTGTTGTGCGCACGCCGATGACAAGTTTTTTCGTATAATCCTTGGTTTCTAGGGAGAGCAATAGTGTGTGGGGTGCCCAAGCGTGAGCGCGGCAGGGGAGTGTCGACAAGAGTTGGCCCCGCCCTCGCTTGGATGAAGCTGACTTCGTGGTCGGGTGCGGACGAGGTGCAGCTGACCGTTCGCAGTGGGCGACGCCGACTTAGGCAAGCACTCGATGAAGTCGGTCGACTTGCACGGTTCCACTGCGAATCCGCCGCTGACGGGAAGCCGGCGGCCGACTTCAGCTGAGTGGTTGACGAAGGAGGTCGTCAACCAGAGGGTGCCATCTTGTTGGCGCCAACCTGGGGGAGCCGACTCGTTGAAGTCGGTGGGTGACTGCTGACCTGGGTGGTCAACGAGCACGTACAACAGTTGGTGGGTTTTGACCGCCAAGTCTGTTGTAGAGGACTCTCCACTAGTTAGCAGGAACTAGAAGTTTTACCCAAGAGTAGAGCACTCTATTAGCTTTCCAATGAGCCCTTGAAAGTGAGCACAAGTCACACATTTGGAGGGTTGGGGGCATACAACCACCCCACCACCGTTTCCCTCCAATACACGCGACTTCCAACACTCCCCCTTGCACCCAACCGACTAGGTGTGCAATCCAACATGCTCATAGCATGTATGGGATGAATCTTTAGGGAGTGGTTCCGTGAGAGAATCCATGTGTTCATCATCACCCTTGGCCGCGAAGCAAAGTGCCGCGCAAGTCCTTTGTTGGCCAACTCCTTAACCGACTCGTAGTTGGCGTGCGCAAGCCAATTATGCCACGCCTTAAGAGTCACCTTGGAGCCTTACGCCACTTTGATAAAGCCACTATCGGGCGCATCTTCAGTTGGTAGAGTTCTCCGTTGAGAACGCCTTGTGCGAATTGCTTCCCCCCTTTTCCGAAATAGGTTCATCTTCGCATCGTCCATGGTGAAGGTCACTCCTTTCTTCGCAAGTTGCGAGTCGGAGAGGAGATTCACCTTCAACCCCGGGACATGAAGCACGTTCGTGGTGTCCACCGGTCCGCTATCGACGATGGGGCGCGTACAACCAACTCCAACCACCGGTAGCGACTTGTCGTTCCGAAGACCACTCGCGTGACGTCTCCCGGTGCGCCAATGTTGTTGAGGAGCGACGCCGAATGCGTCATGTGTTGTGTTGCACCGGTGTCGAAGAACCATGCGTTGCTTGGAGACTTGGTCCCGTTATCGGCCAATAACACGATCGACTCCCTTGAATCATTTGCCTCGCTGGATGCCGTGTGCACGTTGCCCTCTTGGTTCCGCACCTTCGATGGAGTCCAATCGCTCGGACGCTTCCGGCACTCTCGCAAAAAGTGTCACAGTTTGCCGCATTAGTGGCACTTGCTTGAGAAGTTCGACGCGTTTCCCTTACCGAGCTCGCTTCCACCATACGATTTCTTCGTCGCACCCTTGCTCCACTTGGACTTCTTTCAGGAACTCCTTCCGGAGTATATGGCGGTCCCCACGCTCTCATTAGCGAATTGTCGGCGACGCGATTCCTCGTCGAGAAGCCGGCCGACCACCATTTTCTTCGTCCAAGTATCTTGCACACTATCGAGTGTCGTAGTCAACGTCGACCACTCTTCCGGAAGGCCGCAAAGCAAGGTCAAAATCAAATCCTCCTCCATGACCGTTCCATTGAGGTAAATGAACGTTTCCCCGAGTTCCTCCACACAAGTCGCATACTCGTGCATTGATTCGCCCTCGCGCCACTTCACCGTGAAGAACGCATTCCGGGCTAGGACCTTGCCATGGAGAGTCTTGTTCACGTAAATCGTCTCGAGCCGCTTCCACGCTTCATGCACCGACGCTTCGAGCTTGATGCATGTGCGCACCGAGCTCACGAGGATGATGCCGATGCATAAGATCAACGTAGAGAACGCCTTTTGGTCCTTCTTCTTCCATGCTGCAATGTCGTCCTCGTTCGTCGTTGGCTTTTTCTCCGTTCCATCGAAGAAACCCCGAAGTCCGCGCTCCATCACGAGCACTTGGAACATAAACTTCCACGCGGAGTAGTTTTGTCCCGTGAAAATCGGTACCGCCGACGTGTCGAACACTGTCGCGGTAGTCCAGGGTTCATCGAGATTCGTGACGACACCATCCAAGGAAGTGCGGGAGGCCTCGCTTGAAGTCGGCATGCTAGCTTATTGTCACGCGCGTAGACTCCTCCGACCAGCTCTGATACCACTGTTGTAGAGGACTCTCCTCTAGTTAGCAGGAACTAGGAGTTGTACCAAATACTAGAGCACTTTGTTAGCTTTCCAACAAGCCGTACAACACATGACTCGCCTAAGTAATGAGAGAGTTATAGGCGTTTATGTGCTTGCTTGTGCTCTAAGAACAGAGGATAGGAGGTCTCTGGAATTTTGTCGAATTGCACTATATACAATGAACTATGATTTTCAGTATGAAACATGCAAACAAGGCAAACACATTTATAGATACTCAAGACATCGACTCGCGCATGTAACATCTAGTCACTACGAGATGCGTCGCGAACACTCGCGCATGGGGTTCGTGTCTGAAAGAACGAACAGGAATGATGAACTAACAGGTTAAAACAGTACAAGTACCTAACCCTAGAATTGTGTACCCCGTATAGGCTAACCCACTGTAGCCTACACAAGCATAACATATATAATGTTTGACACACCCCCATAGGCAAAGTGGGGGAGAACTAGGGGTCACAAGACCAGTCAAGGCAGAGCAAGGCAAAACAAGCTCAGGGTGGATCTCAAGGATTCCACACAAATTCCGAGCACAAGCAAGCGGTCACAAGACCAGTTCACATGCAGGTTTATAATAGAGCAAGAGGTACAGTGATCACAACCTAGCAAGAGTAAACATGCAGGTATATATATAAAGATCACAGTACAAACAGAGTCAAGAAGTGAGCAAGTGAGGTCCAGTAGGCACAAGACCTAGGAGAGTGCAAAAGCGCTGATGGTCACAAGGCTGAAGCGCCTTGGTGAACACATCAGCAGTGTTGGCCTCAGTGGCCACGTAACGGAGACAAAGCTGACCACGCTGCTGAAGCTCTCGAGCAAGGAAGTACCGCAGAGCGATGTGCTTCGTTCTGTGCTCCAGTCTGTGCTCTTCACACAAGGCAATGGCAGCCTTGTTGTCAACGTACAGCACTGGAGGGGAACGAGGCCGCTCTCCCAAGTCAGTCAGCAGGTAGGTGAGCCAGCGTAGCTCCTGGGCCGCCATGGCTGTGGCGTAGATCTCAGCCTCACAACTGGAGCTGAGAACAGAAGAAGAGCGTGTAGAACGCCAAGAAACTGAGCCAGAGCCAAGGCTGAAGGTGTAACCCTGAGACGACCGCTGAGTAGCCTGGTCGTCCGCCCAAGAAGCGTCTGAGTGTCCAGTGAGTACAACACGGTCTCGCCCTCCAAGCACTAGCCCCATGCCCGACGTACTGCACAAGTAGCGCAACACCCTCTTAGCGGCATCCATGTGCTCCTTCCTGTGACGGCCAGGAGCGACATAGCGTGCAAGGATGCTAAGAGGGTATGCAAGGTCAGGTCGAGTGCAAGTCATCAGGTACATGAGGCAGCCAACAAGCTCTGGATACGGGCCACTCGACTCTACGGACTCATCCGAAGGCAGAGCTGAGAGAAAGTGAACTGTAGGCAGAGGAGTGGCCTGAGGCGAGGAGTACGTGAAGCCGAAGCGCTGAAGGACCTGCTGCACCATGTGTGACAGAGTCAAGGTGATGGTGCGCCGTGCTCTGTCCCGAGTGATCCGCAAGCCAAGGTAGCTTGTCAGTTCACCCAGGTCTGTGCACGTGTGTCGCTTCTGCAGCTCCGACTTCACGTGGGCGAGTGCCTGAGTGTCAGCAGTGGCAAAGACCAAGTCGTCGACGTACACGAGGATGTAGAACGGCGGCAGCAAGGTGTCAGTGCATAGAAATAGCGACGGGTCAGCAGTAGAAGGAGCGAACCCAAGTGCCGCGAGTGTCGTCCTCAGTGTGTCATGCCACTCACGTGGCGCCTGGCGGAGACCGTAGACTGGCCGCTGGAGCCTCCACTGGGTACCGGGAGGGAACGACCCAGTGAAGCCAGGAGGGCGGCGCAGCCAGATCTCCTCGTGCAGACTGCCCTGCAAGAAAGCAGTGCTGAAGTCAAGAGAGTGAAGCTCGTAGTCTCGCTGAGCGGCTATGTGCAGCAGCACCCGAAGAGTAGTCATCTTCGGGGTGGGGGAGAAGGTCTGGAAGAAGTCTACTCCCTCGCGCTGACTGAAGCCTCGAGCAACGTAGCGTGCCTTGAAGACAGGAGGAGAACCAGGCGGCCGCTTCACCCTGAAAATCCACATGCCACTGACGATGTTCGCCCCAGGTGGGGGAACCTCGTCGACGTAGGTGCCTGTGGACTTCCAGGAAGCCATCTCTGCGTCCATGGCTGTCTGCCACTGAGAGGAGTAGGGACCTGCCACCGCCTCTGCGTAAGAGCGCGGGGTCGGGATGTCTGGTGCATCCGGGTCTCCCTCAGGGGCAACTAGCATGGACACAAGATGGGGTAAAGCAGCAGCAAAGCACTGGAACTCCTCCTGCCTGTCCTCAAGGACGTCCGTGCCTAGAGCACACTCACCCCCGACGGACGGAGGACAGACAGACTCAGACTCAGCAACAAGGCTAGCGGCGAAGTCTAGACGGCACGCGGCAGCAAAGTCAACCAACTCAGCGACCAGAGCAGACGCAGCAGAGGACTCAAAGGTAGGGTCAGTGACAACAGTGGCGAGGAGACGTGTGACTGTAGGACTGGCAGCACGATGGGAGTCAGACTCCGGGTCAGGAAGAGTAGGGAGAGAGGACGCAGGAGGAGACGGCAGAGGGACACGCTGAGGAGCAGTGGAGCGACGCAGTGTCATGTAGTGAGTGCCAGGGACAGGAGGAGGACGCTCACGTGTGCCACGACGACTAGTGCGCGCAGGACGAACAGGCGACGCAGGACGAGACGCAGGCTCACGATGCTCTGTAAGACCTCCTGTGGGACCAGTGTAGGGAGAGGGACCAGGGAGAGGCGAGGTAGGCGGTAACTGTGACTGCGACTGGACAGGCTGCAGACACTCTACGGAGGGAGGAGGACAAGGAGGAGGAGCCAGACCAAGAACCTGCTGAAGGAGCGGGACGAAGTACGGTCGCGGCCTCGTAGCGTCTCCAGAGCCAGCAGGGACACCAGCACCGGGGACCTCAGCACCAGCAGTAGCTCCACCGTGCGGGTCCGCAGCACCAGCAGCAGCTCCACCGCCCGGGGCCTCAGCACCAGCAGCAGCTCCACCGTCCGGGTCCTCAGCACCAGCAGCAGCTCCACCGTCCGGGTCCTCAGCACCAGCAGCAGCTCCACCGTCCGGGTCCGCAGCACCAGCAGCAGCTCCACCGGCCGGGTCCGCAGCACCAGCAGCAGCTCCACCGTGCGGGTCCGCAGCACCAGCAGCAGCTCCACCGCTCGGGTCCCCAGCACCAGCAGCAGCTCCACCGTCCGCGTCCTCAGCACCAGCAGCAGCTCCACCGTCCGGGTCCTCAGCACCAGCAGCAGCTCCACCGTCCGGGTCCTCAGCACCAGCAGCAGCTCCACCGTCCGGGTCCGCGGCACCAGGGGCTCCACTCCGAAGACTGCAGCGCCGCGTGTACCACTCTCGGATCTGCTGAAGGGAGGGGAGCTCCCGGGGAGGTGGGGAAGCACGGGTACCGGCGCCAGGAGCACCCCTCCGGAGGCTGCAGTACCGGAGGTACCTCTCCTGCAGCTGCTGGGAGGAGAGGGCTCCTCCAGGTGTAGCACGCTCAGGCTCAGCACCACCAGACTCAACACCACCAGACTCAGCACTCCCAGGCTCCGCACCCCCAGGCCCAGCACCCCCAGACGCAGCACCTCCAGGCTCCGCACCTCCAGGCTCAGCACCCCCAGTCTCAGCACCTCCAGGCTCAGCACCCCCAGTCTCAGCACCCCCAGGCTCAGCACCCCCAGTCTCAGCACCCCCAGGCTCAGTACCCCGAGGAGGACGCGACTCGACGGCTACCTCGACAGGCTCAACGGGGTCTACCTGAGACACACCTGAGGGAGCGGCACCCTGAGGGGGGAGGGGCTCTACAACAGCAGCACCTGGCGCGAGGAAGAGAGGCGGAGGGGGGAGCGGGGCAGTGCGGTAGGGGAAGAGACGGTAGAAGGGGACCGACTCGTCGAACGTGACGTCCTGAGAGGGGAAGACACGGCGCGAGACAGGGTGGTAAAACTGCCAGCCAGACGCGTCAGGGACAAAGCCAAGGAAGACACAGGGGACAGCGCGACGAGAGAGCTTGTCCGCGGACGTGTCGCGGACAAAGGCACGAGATCCCCAGGCGCGAAACACCGACGCATCGCCAACCTCTCCCGTCCAACGCAGTGTCGGCGAGGTCTCCGGAGCGGAGACACGGGGCCAGAGGTTGAGCTGATGCGCGGCGTACCGGACAGCAAACGGCCACAGAAAATGGGGGGCAGCCGCATGGACCAAGGAGGTACGAGCGACCTCCATGACCAGGCCAATGCGGCGCTCAGCAACCCCATTCTGCTGCGGAGAGGCCGGAAGCGTGAACGTCTGCTCAATGCCCTCCTCCTGACAGAAGGCGCTCAAGAGGTCGGAGGAAAACTCACCGCCCCTATCAGAGTGCAGTCGCAGGACCGGAAGGTCCGAGCGAAAGCGCCGCTCCAGCTGGAGACGAGTAGCGCGGATCCAAGGGATCAAGACATCAGGGACCTCACCCTTGGTGCGCAAGGGGAAGACCGTGGTGTAGCGCGTGTAGTCGTCAACTACCAGCAGAAAGTAGCGCTCCCCGCCCTGTCCACGGACGCGGGCTGGGCCCCACACGTCCAGGTGGAGTGTCTGCAGAGGAGCCTCCGTCGGGGGAAACGCAGAAGAGTGAGGAGCGGCGCGCTGCCGCCCCTCGACACAGGGAATACAGGGAGGAGCCGGCGAGGGTGGGAGGGGAGGGAGAACCCTGGGAAGACCAGAGACAAGGTACCGCTGGTGCATGGTCCGAAGGCGCTGCACGGACGGGTGGCCAAGTCGGTGGTGCCAGAGGACGGTGTCGTGCGCGAGAGACCGACACGAGCAGGGGGCGGACAGCTGACCTGACGCAGACGCAGACGCAGCCACCTGTGGGGACCCAGTGGTCAGTGTGTACAGGTCCGACCCTGGCTCCCGAGTGAAGGTAGCCAGGTGACGACCCGTCCGAGCACACGTGCAGTGTGTCACACGCTCGTAGGCAGGGGTGAACTGGTGAACACCCCCGTCCTGGAGCGCGCTACCTGCCACCAAGTTCGTAGAGAACGAGGGGAGGTAGAGCCCTGACAGTGTGCCGGACGGGACCGCTGGACAGGGAAGGACAGTGGAGGAGGTCGCAATGACCGGACCCCCAGAGGGGTCAGCGAGGGAGACAGCAACTGGCCGAGCAAGTGGCTCAAGGACAGTGCGGTCACGAAAGAAACAGCGTGAAGCACCTGAGTCCAGGGTGAAGGTGTGCAGTGCCTCAGTCGACTCAGTACCAGGGGGGACAGACGCACGAGCACCTAGAGCGACAGCCTCACCATCACCTGAGGGAGCAGACACGCAAGTACCTGCAGCGGCAGTCTCACTAGCACCTGGAGCGGCAGTCTCACTGGTCAGAATGCCCGGGTCGGGCGGAACACACAAGTACTGAGCACCCTCTCCACTAGTAAACATGGCATACATGGCAGTGAGAATAGCATCAAAGTCTAGAGCCCAGATATCAACCCCCTTCCTCTCCAGATCAGCCCAGCGGGGCAGCTCAGCGCCATCAGGGAACTGGGTGCGCCAAGCGTCGGTAAGGCGCGCGAAACAGCGCTGCGTGGGGTGCGGCCTCCCACACTGCTGACCAGTGCGGTCACCAGTGCGGATGACATACGTGCAGCTAAGACGCTGGGCATACCACTCACGGGCCTCCTGGAGCGACGGAGTGTGCTGCTGGCTCAGACCACCGCCAGCGCCTCCACGGCCACCACCACTGCCGCCACTTCCGCGACCACCGCCTCCCCTGCCGCTGCCACGACCACCTCCGCCCCCACCGCCGCCCCCGCCCCTGCCACCACCCCCGCCGCTGCCGTCACCACCCCCACTACCGCCACTAGCCTCTCCAGCCCCTCCTCCACTCCCACCGCCTCCACCCCCACCTCCTCCGCCGCCACCTCCACCCTTGCCCCCTTTGTTCCTGCGGCGCCCGCTCGAAGCAGACGCGGTCCCGACCTTCTCAGCACCAAGAAGGTCGACAGCAGAAGCAGAGGCGACAGAGGGAAGGAGGGGGGAAGGGGAACACCCCTCAAAGAAAGGAGTGCGGGGGTCACCACGAGAGGCACCTACAGCGACGACACTCGCCTCGGCTGCAAGTAGCTCCTTCTCGAGGAGGGCAATGGTGAGCTCAGTGGGACAGCAAGCTGGGCAGAAACTGATCCCTGACTGCGCGCAGAGAGTCAGGGAGGCGGGTGACTAGGTGGTAGAGAACGAGCCAGAGCGGGGGGGGGTTGTTAGCTAGGAACTCGGCAGGCATAGCAGCGCGGAAGCGGGCCTCACTAGTCTTGAGGTGGGTGATGAGGTCAGCAACGGTGTGGAAGGAGGCCAGGTCGGGGAACAGGTAGGGGAGGGAGAGGCGGCCTAGTGCGGCAGAAGCAGGCGACGAGTAACGAGCAACTACAGCAGTGTACAGCTCCTTAGCAGTCTTGTGCTGGCCAAAGTGCTCGCGCTCATCTAGCGGCAGGGAGTTGCGAATGGCAAAGCGAGCGTGAGCGTCACGAGTCTGCCACTGTGAGCGCTGAGTGCTGTCAGCAGTAGTAGGAGGTGCAGTAGCGTGGCCTAGGGCGTGATCGTACAGTGAAATATCTTCCTTGGCAGTGAGCTGTAGGTAGAGGTGCAGGTCATCGAGCCAGGTGTCAAACTTCACTGGGCGGCCCTCAGCATCAAAAGCGAGTACAGGAGGAGTAGCCATAGCAGCAGTAGCAGTGGCAGTAGCAGCAGTAGGAGTAGCAGTAGCAGTAGTGTAGTGCAGGTAGGACAGCGCGGCTCGGCTAGGGCTGTGCGGCTCGGCTAGGGCGGCGCGGCTCGGTTCGGGGCGCGCGGCTCGGCTCGGACTGGGCGGCTCGGTTCGGGTCGCGCGGCTCGGCTCGGATCGGGCGGCTGTAGCGGGCGCGGGCCGTTGGGGCCTTTAGGGGCGAGCGCGGGGCCGTACGGGGCCTCTAGGGGCTAGCGCGGAGCCGTGCGGGGCCGTATGGGGCGAGCACGGGGCCGATCGGGGCCGCTAGGAGCGAGCGCGGGGCTTAGTCGGGGCCTCTAGGGGCTAGCGCGGGGCCGTTCAGGGCCTCTAGGGGCGAGCGCGGGGCCGTACGGGGCCGTAAGGGGCGGGCGCGGGGCCGTTCGGGGCCGTAAGGGGCGAGCGCGGGGCCGATCGGGGCCGCTAGGAGCGAGCGCGGGGCCGTTCGGGGCCGTAAGGGGCGAGCGCGAGGGCCGATCGGGGTCGTAAGGGGCGGCGCGCGGGTCACTAAGGGGCGGATCGCGGGTCGCGGGGCCTCAGGGGGCCGTGAAAAACGAGGCGCCCTAGGGCGCAGGTAGGTAGGTAGGTAGGTAGTGGTGGGCCCTAAAAAAACGGTCCTAGCGAAGGACCTGCTCTGAAACCATGTCGGAAAGAACGAACAGGAATGATGAACTAACAGTGCAAAACAGTACAAGTACCTAACCCTAGAATTGTGTACCCCGTATAGGCTAACCCACTGTAGCCTACACAAGCATAACATATATAATGTTTGACAGTTCGGAACTCGAAATTCACCGGATCGAACTCTCCTTGAACCCAAGTTGGAATGTGGTGCCGCCACGTGGCACCAAACTCTAGGTTCTTCCGAAGTCAACCTAGAACCTTCACAAAACCTGCAGCTCACTTGAAACTGAGCACAAGTCACACATTCGGTGGGTTGGGGGCATACAACCACCCCACCACCGTTTCCCTCCAACACACGCAACTTCCAACAAAGTCGACGCCGACTTGCGGTTTCCCTATCAACCAAGTAAAAAGGGCGACAAGATTCTGCGGGGTACGCGACCGTCGCCCAGGAGGTTTTGGCAAAGCCGACCTCGGTCTGGTATCCAGAGGTCAACATGACTCATCAGGCACAGTCAACGGTACATGGCCGACTTGGCACCTGTGACGTGCACGTGACGGTGCACGTCGCGCCAACCTTGGTGTGAACGTACGATGTGGGTGCAATGTGATGTGGGTGCAAGAACGTGCGCATAGAATCACATGCGGGTGCAACGTTGGTAGACCGCTCTGATGCGACGTGACAAGCCACCTTGGTGTAGCGCTGGCAGGCTGCCGACTTGTTACGTTGGCAAGCCGCTGCTCTGCAGCAGTGGAGCGCCGTCGACTTGCAGTGCTGGCAGGTCGCCGACCCCGCAGCGCTGGCTGTCGACCTGCCTGTGTGCAAGACAGACTTGCATCTGATGTAGCCAGTTTTTGCCGTTGTTTTTGCAACCATTGTTCTCAACTTATGCTAGTAAAACTCTTGCCAACTTTCACCGTGAGTGCAAAAGTGCTAGAGAATGCAAAAGAATGCTACGACCACTCGTACCACGCGTGCCATCCCCCGTAGTCTAGCTTCCGGTGTAGAGTGACTCTCCGCAGCGTCCGCAGGTGCAAGCAGCAGTGCAGGAAGCTTCACAGACTTCCAGCACAATTCCCTAAAGCACCACCTCATTGGGCAACTTGATGGTTAACTCGATGGTTAACTTTGAAACTGCCCAATGGAGTGACACACCGCACCAACACATCATCTGTTAGCGTGAATGTGACGTGAGGGTGATTTTGTGAGTTACTGACTGCCATGCGGTGCTGGCACCGCGGGAATCCGGGATTCATTGTATTTCACGGGAAATCAGTAGGCAACTTGTAGTTTTCGCTTTCAGTGTCATGGTTCATTTTTAGTGAAAGCTCATACAGAAAAGCTCAAGCAAAACACTACAGTAGCAAAAGCCAGGCAAAAGCCTAGCCTCAAGCCAAGCAAAAGCCTAGCCCTCCCTGCGAGTTCATGGTGGTTTCGTGAAGGTCCTCGGATTCGTCCAGATGGACTGGAACCCATCCTGCCACCTCAGCCCTACTACCATATTGTCACATATCCGCTTCATGGCACGTGCCTCGTCATCAACCAAATTCCATGTCGCCTTATCCCTCCGCGCCTGCATACTAGGCCTGTTACTATAGATCCTTACGTGTTTGTTGAATTCCACGTTTATCCTCCGAAGCACCTTCCGAGCCAGAAACTTCCTTGTTTTTTGCAGTGACACATCGCACCTCCCCAGCCAAATCTGGTGAACTGCCACCGCCACCATTGTTGCCTCCGGAAAACCGGACCTCTTCTCTTCCTTCCCGAATAGTAGGTCTGCCAGCCGCTCCACGTGTCTCGTCGGCTGCATCATGCCAAGTGCCGTTTTGACAGCAGCCACCACCGGCGCGACGCGCAAGCATTCCAACAAACAATGCTCCAGCGTCTCCTTCTTTCAGCAGAGCGGGCAAGCATCCCCCCCTCTCAGAAACGAAACCCTCTCCCCCACCTGGAGGTTAAGGTTTTGCGCCCGGAGCAGTACATCCCGCGCACGTAGCGGGGTTACCCAGTCCGAATCAATCTTTCTGCCCGCCCGAGCTTCCCAGCTCGCCCTCTTCTCTACTGCTTCCGTGCTTTTGCTCAGCTCCCTGAGCCGTTTCAGCGGAGCCACCTTGTCCTCGTCGAACAGGGTCGATCCCAACAGCCGCGTCCTAGCATCCCCAATCTCCCTTACTGCTCGTGTCTTGGAGAACGCCACCGGCACCACGTCGTCACATCCCAGCACAATTTTGACCTTCCAGGCCGTTCGCTCCCCGTTCCCGTCTAGACCGCATAGCTCAACTTTCCTTCCCATGCAAGTCTCCCAAATCTCCCATAGACACCTCTGACCTCCCGGGAGCTTAGTGCACACCACCGGTGTTTCGGCTGCGACCTCGTATGCCGTCAGTGGCGCCAGCAGCCACCTCTTCCATTGCTCCGGAGCTGCCGCGAACGCCTTTAACGCCATCTCTGCTTCTTTCTCCCCCCCCCCCCCAGCTCTCTCTCCAGCGTTTCTTTTGACTTCAGCACCATCGTGCCGTCCCACTTCCGTAAAACCACATCCCGCATCTTCCACTTTCTCAGCTTCTCAGTGCTTTTCTGTCCGCTGAAGGGAGCGTTTGCCCGGTGAATAATTCGCCTGTTGAAACAAAGAAACTCCTCCGCCGCCTCCCATCTCGACACCGCCTCTCTCACCTCCACCACCGTCAATTTAAGGACCGCTTTACAGATTCTCGCCCACCTTCAACTTTGAATCAATCCCCCTTTTAACACCGCCTTGTGTGCATACAACGTCGCCCATCCCAGAGGCAGGCCCGCCGCCCGTTCCGCCAGCCCGCGCCAGAGAGAGCACTCTTGCAACAGCGTCAGCCTTGCGCAGCAGCGTAAGGCCACAGTGTCGATCCTTCCGCATGGGTCGATCACCCCCAGGCCCCCTAGCTCTCTTGGCGCATAAATCAGTCCACCGCTCCATAATTTGAAATGCTTTTCCGTATCCGCGTGGCTGCCTGACACGAAGTTTTCAATCAGCTTCTCCACCCTCCTCCACAGCAGGTCGTTCGGGGGATACACCTGCGCCTGGAAGAGAAATATAGGGATAATGTAGCTGTTGATGATGGTCACTCTCGCACCCGTCGTTAAATATTTCACTTGCCATTTGCTCAATTCCTCTGCCGCCCTGTCGAAGGCCTTTTCCCACGTAATCTCTGCATTTCCCCCGGGTGTAATCTACACCCCCAGCAATCTCTCTGCCGTCTCTTTCTCCACCCACTTGTAGCCCAAACCAGCCGGCGCCGGTTCCCCCACATTCTTCCCCGGTGGAAGCACGGCAGACTTCCCAGCATTCACCTTCAGCCCCGACACTGCTGCGAAATCTTGTAGCACCGCGCCCGCCTCCGATAGTTGTGCCTCCCCTTCCAGCAACAGTGTGGTGTCATCTGCGTACCCCACGTACGCGAGTCTTTCACAACCTTTCTCTCCGATCCCCAGCTCCCTCTTCTCCACCAAACGGCTTAGTGGCTCTACCCGCACAAAAACAGGTAAGGTGCGAGCGGGCACCCTTGCCACACCCCTTTCCGCATCTGGATCTGATCCCCGACCCATCCGTTAATGCACAGCCTCGTGTGTACGTCCCTGTGCAGGCTCTCAATCCATCCCACAGAGCGCGGAGGGAAGCCAAGCTTGGCTATCGTCTCCAGCATGAAACCCCTTCGTACCGAATCGTACGCCTTCTCGAAGTCTATGAGTAGCAAATACCAGTCATTGCCTTCGTTCTTGGCCGTCTCAATCAAATCAGTGACCAACGACACTGCGTCTGTAAGCCGTCTACCGGGTAAAAAGCCAAACTGCTCCTTTGAAATCACGTGATCCAGCACCACTTTCATCCTAGTCGCCATCACCTTCGCTAGGATCTTGTACACGCTAGTCAGCAACGTTATTGGCCTGTAATTTCTGACATCCGTCTCCTCCCCCTTCTTGTAAAGCAGAATCGTGACCGCTTCGTTCGCCACCTCCGGCAGCTTCCCTGATGTTACAAACTGCTCAACCATGTTCATCACTGGCTTCTTAAGCAACTCCCACTGGTGCTGAAAAAGCTCCTTAGGGATGCCGTCACTGCCTGGCGACTTGTCATTGACCAGCTCCCGTATTGGTTGCTTAACCTCTGCCTCTGTCCAGTCCCTTGATATAGCTTCGGCAGATGCCTCCTCGAGTACCCTACGCAGGGCCTAGTCCAGCACCGGCTCTGCCTCATCACCCCCTACCTGCTCGTCAAAAGCCTCCGCGAAATGACTCTTGGCCGCTGCCAGGATCTCCCGAGCTTCTCTATGACTTACACCATTCCGTACTAGTTCCTTAATCCCCGATTTTGCTTTCCTGCTTTTGACCAGCGCCGACAGAAGAGCGGTAGGTGCCTCACCATTCAGTTGCACCTTCAGCCCCGTTCTTGTTTGCAGGAGATTTCGTCGGATATCCTAGTACCTCTCCAGCATTGCCTCCCTGTTCGTCAGCAGCGCCTGTAACTTGTCATCACTCGGGTCAGCTATCACTTTTTGCCGCAGCGTGCACACTTGCTCCTCCAGTGCGCGCCGTGTCATTTTGACCTGCCTTCTCTCCTCCTTGTCGTATTTTCGTTGGCGAGCTCCCAGGCGACTGGACAACTTGTCAAAGTCGTCGCACCCCTCTGCTCCATGCCTCCGGATCACCTCAGCCACCGCCACTTCTACACCAGGGCGCTTCACCAGTCTAGCCGGAAAGCGCCAGACACCCGGGCCAGGTTCCTGCGCATCCCTCCACACCAAACGCACACAGACTGTGCACTTAGGATCAGTGATCCCCTTCGGAATCTGCCGATGAGCAACCCTGGCAACTAGATGCAACGACTGCGAGACCAGCACCCTGTCGATCCTGCTGACTTTCGCTGATCCGCAGTAGAAGGTAAGCTGACATTCGTCCGGATTTAGCTCCCTGAATACGTCCTTCACATGAAAATCTTGCAGCATGTGCATCATCCTGTTGTTGTCTCCTACCACTCCCTGACGATTTGACTTATCTTGCACCGGGTCTTCAATCATTTTAAAATCGCCTGCTACCACCAGCTGCTCCCCTTTTGGCAGGTCTGCAACAACCATGCTGAACTCTGTTTCTAGGAAACTGCCCCTTGGAGGTGCCTGTGCTGGAAAATACACCGCCAACAATCTCATCTGCCTTGCACCCCACCGCACCCTCGCGTGGAGCAACCTGCCCGACACATGCCGGTGGACGTCCTCTACTACCACCCCATCCCGGAAGCTCAAAATGGCCACCCCACCTTCCCTGGTAGGTGCTCCTGCCGCGGCCAAACTGTGAGGATTTAACTCTGTCCAAAAATTGTGATCCTCTGCCACTCTCATATCCGCTAGAATCACCACATCCGCAGCTGTTTTGATCCATCTTTTTAACGCTTGCCGCTTTCCTTCGCTCCCCAAACCGTTGATGTTCAGGGACAGAATGGTAAGGCAGTTGGTGCTACTCATTGTTTAACCACCGTTGAGCCCCCCTCGCATCCACATGGCATTGAGACTGCAGCTGGTAATCCGACTATAAATCCTGGAGTACAACAAAAGCAACCGACGCCGCGACTAAAGCTCTCTAACCGCTCCGTCCGTACTGTGTAAGATGTTCTGACACCACCTCCCCCCACAGCCTGGTCACAAAACAGCGTCACACCCCGAACTCCTTCCTCGCCGCCTGCAGCGCCACCCCAGCCTTTGAAACGCGCGATGCAAAGCCAGCTGACACCCTGTCGCTGTGCCTCTGTGAGACCACACGCTCTGCCGCTTGCGCAAAAGTAACTCCGTTCGCCTTCTCGCAGCATTCCTGCATGCAGATCCATTCCTCGCGGTTCGCGCCGGTCAAAATCAGCACCACCGCCGGGTCCTTCAGAATGAGCCTGGTCAGATCTGTGATATGGACTGAGGCGGCTGCGCGGATCCGACACACCCACGACATTAGCACCACACCACTTCCAAAACAGCAACAGCAGGTGAGCAAGCAGAAAACACCAACCATTACCGTTAATCCCATGCACCCGTCCCAGTAACAGGCTCCATTTGCCGATGTTGTTCTGTCGTTCCACAACATAGTCGTCATGATACCTTGTCATATGAAACCCCGAACAGTAGATACAACTCTGAGAGGGGTAGTGGACCATAAGTTGCTTGCCATGCGTCGTCGGGTCGTCAATCTTGTGACGCCACCGATACTTGTCACCAGCGTGCTGCTTCACCAGTCCTTTCACCTTACCATCCGGTGAAAGCAGCTCCCTTCCTTAAACGCAGACCTTCCCCTCTTCTCCAGTTTCACCATCACCAGCATTTCCCGCAGCATCTCAGGTGTGATCACGGCATCCACTCCCTTAAACAGGACTTCCACCAACGATGGGTCTGCAGCCCGCACCTTCACATACGCAGGGTCAACCGGGTGCTGCCAGTCGAGGTTGATCCGCTTCCCATCCAGACATACGTGCACAATGCCGTGCTTCCACACAAAGTTCGCGTCCCGAGCACGCTCAAAGGTAACCTGCAGCCGACAATACTGCTTCTTGTTCAGGTACACCACTGATAACTCCTGAAACTTTGTCTCTCCTTGAATCTCAAATTTCAGATCCTTCTTCCACAGATTAAAAAGCGCGCGTAAGGTTGCCTGTACCCGCATCACCTCCGGCTTGAAGACGAAAGGAATCAGCAAGACAATGGCGCACCGAACGCGCTGTGCAACTTCGCTCTTCACAGACGCATCATACCGCTCCTCAAGATCATCACTGAGGTACCCGTCGTCCTCCTCATCGTCATCCGTAGTTAGCGCAGTCCTCGTAGCGTCACGCTTCTCCTGACTGACATTGTCGCCTTCCACCCCGTCTGCAGGCACAGGCTTATCAGTGCCAACTGTAGGAGCCACTGACGCTCCGGAAACAGCTGTTCCCAGCAAACTCCGTGCAGCCTCCTTCAAGTGCTGCGCCGTCACATCCGGCTGAAGTGCGTCTTTGTCCGCCTCCGTGAACAGATCGGTCGTGCGCTTGACAGACGAGGATGCAGAAGCGTCGACGACCACCGGCACCTCCTTAGGCTTATCCAGAGTAGCACCAGCCGAGTTTTCCGTGTTGCATACCCCTCCATTCCTGGTCGTCATCCTGGACATAGTGCGATGATGACACGGCGAAGCCTGAAAACCTCCTTGAGGTGAAAGCCAACGTCTGAGCACAAGCCCAGCACCACCATTGTCGTTTTTTATATCCTTCAACTTGAAACACCGAGAGGATGAGGTCCTTGAGAGTAGGGTTTAGGGTTTAGGGTCAGGCGGCATACACAAGTAGCAGTCACCCTCAGCACTAACAGTCAATGCATACATGGCAGCAAGAATCGCATCATAGTCAAGATCAAAGATTGGAACCTCACGCCTAAACAGGTCTGCCCACTGGGGCAGCTCAGTCACATCAGGGAACTGGGCACGCCAGGCATCATCAAGCCTAGAGAAGCAGCGGTACTCAGTAAAAAAACTTGCCGCAGGACTGACCAGCACGTGCACCTATGCGGATCTTATAAGTGCAGCGACCACGCTGAGCGTACCAGTCACGAAGCTGCTGAGACGAGGGTGGCTCACGCTGACGCTGCTGCTGCTGCTGCTGCCCCTGGCCACCATCGGGGCCTCCCCGCTGGACGGCTCCACCCCGTCCTCCACCACCGCCGCCACCACCGCCCCCTGCTCCACCACCACCGCTGCTGCCACCCCCACTGCTACCGCCACCGCCGCCGCCCCCCCCCCACCGCCTCCACTCCCACACCCACCCCCGCCACCACCACCTCCACCTCCACCTCCACTACCCCTGCCGCCCTTGCCCTTGGCGCTGCGGCACTTCCCACCAGGAGCGGAAACCACCCCGACTTCCTCAGCACCAAGGAAGTCGACTGCAGCAGCAGCAGAGGCGTAGGAGGGGGCAAGGGGGGAGGGGGAGCACCCCTCAAAGATGGGGGTGCGAGGAGTACCTCGAGCAGCACTGACAGCAACAATGCTCATCTCTGCTGCCAGGAGTTGCTTCTCGAAGTCGTCGACAGTGAGGGTGGTAGGGTCTAGGGCAAGGAAGTGGTCCCTGACCGAACGAAGGGAGTCAGGGAGGCGGGTGACTAGGAAGTAGAGGGTAAAGTACATCGGGGGGTGGTTCTCGGCGAGAAACTCGTCGGTAAGGGCGGCACGAAAGCGTAAGTCACTAGTGTGCAGGTGGGAGATGAGATCCTCAACAGTGGTGAACGAGGACAGATCGGGGAACAGGTAGGGCAGCATGAGGTGACCGATGGCTGCAGTAGCGGGGGAAGAATAGCGGGCAACTACAGCTTTGTACAGCGCCTTAGCGGTCTTGTGCTGGCTAAAGTAGGCGCGCTCAGTAATCGGCAGGTGGTTGCGAATAGCTAGGAGTGCTACAGCGTCACGAGTCTGCCAGTTAGAGCGAGTGAGAGCGTCAGCGGTAACATCAGGGGCAACAGAGGTGCCAGAGGCGTGATCGAACAGTGAAACGCCGTCTTTGGCATCAGTCATAAAAAAGAGTTGCAAGTCCTCGAGCCAGGTAGCGAACTCGATCGGGCGGCCATCAGGCTCAAATGCTAGAACGTTTAGAGTCGCCATTGGCACAGCACAGGCAAGGGGCAGCGCGCGGGCTGCAAGATTGCACGAGGGCAGAGGGGAAAGGGCGCGCGGGCTGCAGGGCAGCAGAGGGCAGCAGAGAGCGGCGCGCAAGCGGTTAGGGCGGCGCGCGGGGCAGTAGAAGGCCGCGAGCATGCGGCTAGGGCGGCGCACAAGCGGTTTGGGCGGCGCGCGGGGCTGACGAGGCAGCGGGAGGGAGCGCGCGGGGCTGACGAGGCAGCGGGCGGGGTGCGCCGTCGGCTCGCGGGGCTGGCGAGGCAGCGGGCGAGCGGCGGGCAGGCTGGCAAGGCAGCGCGGGCGGCTCGCGGGGCTGGCGAGGCAGCGGGCTAGCGGCGGGCGGGCTGACGAGGCAGCGGGCGGGCTGCTAGGGTTGCACGCGGGGCTGACGAGGCAGCTAGCGGGCAGCGGGCGGGGCTGACGAGGCAGCGGGCGGGCTGCGCGGGCGGCGCGCGAGGCTGACGAGGCAGCGGGCGGGCTATGCGGGCGGCGCGCGAGGCTGACGAGGCAGCGGGCGGGCAGCGCGCGGGGCTGACGAGGCAGCGGGCGGGCGAGGCACGGGGCTGACGAGGCAGCGGACGGGCGGCTCGCAGGTAGGGCGGCTAGACCGTGGGGTAGCGGACGGTGGGCCCTAACGAAGCTTCGGTCCTACGGACCTACTACTCTGAATACCATGTTAGAAGTTCTAGGCAAGAATGATTGGATTGATGAAACGATAGGTACATAAGCTAACCCTAACATTGGGTTGTACCCCATATGGGCTACCCCACTAGCAGCCTACACAAACATAATATACATAGTTTGACAACTGCATGTGGTGTGGTTGCTCGGAAGGCAGGAATGAAAGTTAGACGGCGGTGTGGAAGGCGAAGTGTAGGGGTGAGGAGAAGGGGGGGGGGGGGGGGGGGGGGGGGGGGGATTTTTTAGTTTCTGTGTTGTGCAATGATTATTGTCTCGTGCACCATAGGCTTGAATTCTTCTTTGCATGTTACGTTATGTTTCTCTGTTTCTAATTATTCGCTCCAAGTCTCCCTTCGGAAAAAACAATGTAGTGATGGTGTGAAAAGGCAAGGAATAATGACTAGCTTGATGAGACATAGACTTCTCATTACAGTGGCCTTGTGCCGTATCACCCCGAATAGTAGCGCATGCGCGCTTATAATAAAATCAGTTTTTTGAAGGGGGGTGCTTCTAATTGAGTATAGGGTATAAGCGTATGTGCCTGTAAAACGTGAAAAATGAAGCCCTCAATAAGACGAACACGGCCGTGAAACGTTCATGTGTGATCGTATATGGAATCAAGGCGAAATAAAAAAATTGCGATTCGATTTCCCACCACAAAGAAAGAAAGAAAGAAAGAAAGAAAAAACATCCATAAGCATACACTTGTCAGCGCTGACGCGTAACCTGCCGTGCGGTGCAATTTTATCGTCACACGCTGCCGGGCAGGTGAATTACTTCCGAACCCTCTAGAAGGGGTGGAATATGCCCTGCCAGCGCAGCATGTATGGTGCTGCGAACGCTCCTCTGCGGGTTCAGGCAAGGGGTTTCCCGTCTGTCATTGTCAAGGACCCCGAGCCGCCAATCCGAAGGGGTCCCCTCCGAACTTCATTTTTTCACCCATTCTTGCACTTTCACATTCAGTTTCTTGTTTCGCTCGTCTGGCTGCGGAAGCCATGGCGAAATCCTTGGCCCGCCTATCTAGTTAGTGCTGACGGCTGGTATAGCCGTGTTCCACCAAAGCCTCTAGAGCCACCACAACCTCCTACGCCACATGCGCCCCCTGCTCCTCCCGTTCCTCCAACACCTCCCGCTCCTCCTCCTCCTCCAAATCCGCCGGCCATCCCGTCTTGACGCTCCTGCTGCCATCTACGTTTGATGAGTATATGTCCGATACGAACAAGCCCCCATATGAGTGGATTGAAGCTTCGGCGCCGGCACCACGTTAGGGCCAACCTTAAGAGTGCAGGTAGGACGAGTCTGCCGTGGGCGCTGACGATGATGTGTCCACCGACGACGAGCAGCGCGCCGAGGCCGACAAAGGCGCTGAGGCTGGCACCGAGTCTGGCACCGGGGCTAGCACCGAGGCTGGTGTTTTTCATGAGGGTGTCATGGGCGGCAGCGACGACGACGGCGTCGAGTACTGGTCGTGCGATGGCCTAACTGATAAACTAACGATTCGATCGTATCCGCCTATTAACCGCAAGCGTCCCCACCCTTCTTGTGAGTATTGTGACGTTCCCCCCCCACTCTCCCAGGCACAAGCCCTTGCAGCATAAACGTCATGCATATACCGACCAAGAAAAAATGAAGTAGCTCGTGCGCCTGGATGTGGCGGTTTCGGTGCGCGCTGTGTCTCGTGAATCTGGCATCCACCGCAAGTGTCTCACGGAGTAGAAGAGAGTGGCGGAGGCCCTCAAATATGCTCACGACGCACTCAAACGCATGCACGGTCGCGGCAGAGCATTGTGGTACCGGCCGATGGAACTCAAGGTGTACGTGAAGCTCCTCGATTGGCTGCGCAAGGGAGTCGCCGTCTCCGTCCGTCGTCTGGAGGAGTGGTCGCGGGAGTACATGAAGGTGCTCTTCCCGGATGTGAAGTGGAAGGGGAGCCAACGGTGGTCGGACCTGTTTCAGCGGCGTTAGAATCTGAGCGTATGCATGAAGACAGGGTGGCCCAGAAAAGAGCGGAGGTTTTTATAAAAAGAGCATATATTCCATGTGATTCACTAACCCGCGCTTCTCCCCACCCCTTCCGTTGCAGATGCTCAAAGTTCAGGTAGTTCGTCCACGATAACCGTCGTGAGCGAGGCATCGCCCACGACGGCCAGATGCCGCTATGGCTGGAGATGCTGGCAAACACTGTCAGAAATAACTGAGCAGGAATGAATGAACTAGCACAGAATGTGGTACAAGTAGGAAACCCTAACTTTGTGTACCCCCTAAGGTATAACCCACTACAGCCTAGACAATATAAACATGCAATGTTTGACACACCCCCATAGGCGCAGTGGGAGACAACCACAGGGTCACAAGACCAGTCAAAGCAAAGCAAAGCAAGCTCAGGGTGGATCTCAAGGATTCCACACAAATTCCGAGCACAAACAAGCGGTCACAAGACCAGTTCACATGCAGGTTTATAACAAAGCAAGAGATACAGTGATCACAACCTAGCAGAAGTAAACAAGTAGGCATATATATATAGTGATCACAGTACAAGCAAGGTCAAGAGGTAAGCAAGTGAGGCCCAGTAGGTACAAGGCCTAGCAGCGTGCAAAAGCGCTGATGGTCACAAGGCTGAAGCGCCTTGGTGAACACATCAGCAGTGTTGGCCTCCGTGGCCACGTAACGCAGACAAAGCTGACCACGCTGCTGCAGCTCTCGAGCAAGGAAGTACCGCAGAGCGATGTGCTTCGTTCTGTGCTCCAGTCTGTGCTCCTCACACAAGGCAATGGCAGCCTTGTTGTCGACGTACAGTACTGGAGGAGAACGAGGCCGCTCTCCGAGGTCGGTCAGCAGGTAGGTCAGCCAGCGTAGCTCCTGAGCAGCCATGGCTGTGGCGTAGATCTCAGCCTCACAACTGGAGCTGAGAACAGAAGAAGAGCGAGTAGAACGCCAAGAAACTGAGCCAGAGCCAAGACTGAAGGTGTAACCCTGGGACGACCGCTGAGTAGCCTGGTCGTCTGCCCAAGAAGCGTCTGAGTGCCCTGTGAGAACAACCCGGTCTCGCCCTCCAAGCACAAGCCCCATGCCCGACGTACTGCACAAGTAGCGCAACACCCTCTTAGCAGCATCCATGTGCTCCTTCCGGTGACGGCCAGGAGCGACATAGCGTGCTAGGATGCTAAGAGGGTATGCAAGGTCAGGTCGAGTGCAGGTCATCAGGTACATGAGGCAGCCCACAAGCTCTGGATACGGGCCACTCGGCTCTACGGACTCATCCGAAGGCAGAGCTGAGAGCGAGTGACCGGTAGGCAGAGGAGTGGACTGAGGCGAGGAGTACGTGAAGCGGAAGCGCTGGAGAACCTGCTGCACCATGTGTGACTGAGTCAGGGTGATGGTGCGCCGTGCTCTGTCCCGGGTGATCCGCAAGCCAAGATAGCTCGTCAGCTCACCCAGGTCTGTGCACGTGTGTCTCCTCTGCAACTCCGACTTCACGTGAGCGAGTGCCGCGGTGTCAGCAGTGGCAAAGACCAAGTCGTCGACGTACACGAGGATGTAGAACGGCGGCAGCGAGGTGTCGGTGCGTAGAAACAGCGACGGGTCAGCAGTAGAGGGAGCGAACCCAAGAGCCGCAAGTGTCGTCCTCAGTGTGTCGTGCCACTCACGGGGCGCCTGGCGGAGACCGTAGACTGGCCGCTGAAGCCTCCACTGGGTGCCAGGAGGAACTGACCCAGTGAAGCCAGGGGGGCGGCGCAGCCAGATCTCCTCGTGCAGGCTGCCCTGCAAGAAAGCAGTGCTGAAGTCAAGAGAGTGAAGCTCGTAGTCGCGGTGAGCGGCTATGTGCAGCAGCACCCGAAGAGTAGTCATCTTCGGGGTGGGGGAGAAGGTCTGAAAGAAGTCTACTCCCTCTCGCTGACTGAAGCCTCGAGCCACGTAGCGCGCCTTGAAGACAGGTGGAGAACCCGGCGGCCGCTTCACCCTGAAAATCCACATGCCACTGACGATGTTCGCCCCAGGAGGGGGAACCTCGTCTACGTAGGTGCCTGTGGACTTCCAGGAGGCCATCTCTGCGTCCATGGCTGTCTGCCACTGAGAGGAGTAGGGACCCGCCATCGCCTCAGCGTAAGAGCGTGGGGTCGGGATGTCTGGTGCATCCGGGTCTCCCTCAGGGGCAACTAGCAAGGACACGAGACGGGGCAAAGCAGCAGCAAGGCAGTGGAACTCCTCCTGTCTGTCCTCAAGGACGTCCGTGCCAAGAGCACACGCACCCCCGACGGACGGAGGACAGGCAGACTCAGACTCAGACTCAGCCACTAGGCTAGCAGCGTAGTCTAGGCGACAGCAAGCAGCAAAGTCAACTAACTCAGCGACCAGAGCAGACGCAGCGGCGGACTCAAAAGAAGGGTCAGTGACAACGGTAGCAAGGAGACGCGTAACAGTGGGACTGGCAGCACGACGGGCGTCAGACTCCGGGTCAGGAAGAGTAGGTAGGGAGGACGCAGGAGGAGACGGCAGCGGGACACGCTGCGGAGCAGTGGAGGGACGCAGAGTCATGTAGTGAGTGCCAGGGACAGGAGGAGGACGCTCACGTGGGACACGACGACCAGTGCGAGCGGTACGAACAGGCGACGCAGGACGAGACTCAGGCTCACGACGCTCTGTAAGACCTCCTGTGGGACCAGTGTAAGGAGAGGGAGCCGGGAGAGGCGAGGCGGGCGGTAACTGTGACTGCGGCTGGACAGGTAGAGGACCCTCGACGGAGGGAGGAGGACCAGGAGGAGGAGCCTGACCAAGAACCTGCTGAAGGAGCGGGACGAAGTACGGTCGCGGCCGCGCAGCGTCTCCAGAAGCAGCAGGGACACCAGCGGCAGCCCCAGCGCCCAAGTCCTCAGCACCAGCAGTAGCTCCAACGTCCGGGTCCGCAGCACCAGCAGCAGCGTCACCGGTCGGGTCCTCAGCACCAGCAGCAGCGCCACCAGTCGGGTCCGCAGCACCAGTAGCAGCTCCAACGCCCGGGTCCTCAGCAGCAGCAGCAGCGCCACCGCTCGGGTCCTCAGCTCCAGCAGCAGCTCCAACGTCCGAGTCCTCTGTACCAGCAGCAGCGCCACCAGTCGGGTCCGCAGCACCAGGAGCAGCTCCAACGTCCGGGTCCTCAGCACCTGTAGCAGCTCCAACGTCCGGGTCCGCAGCGCCAGGAGGACCACTCCGAAGACTGCAGCGCCGTGTGTACCACTCTCGAATCACCTGAATGGGGGGGAGCTCCTGGGAAGGAGGGGAAGTACCGGGACGAGCTCCAGTAGCACCTCTCCGGAGGCGGCAGTACTCGAGGTACCTCTCCTGCAGCTGCTGGGAGGAGAGGGCTCCTCCAGGCGTAGCACGCTCAGGCTCAGCACCCCCAGACGTAGCACCCCCAGACTCAGCACCTCCAGGCTCCGCACCCCCAGGCTCCGCACCCCCAGGCTCAGCACCCCCAGGCTCCGCACCCCCAGGCTCCGCACCCCCAGGCTCAGCACCCCCAGGCTCCGTACCCCCAGGCTCAGCACCCCCAGGCTCCGCACCTCCAGGCCCAGCACCCCCAGACTCAGCACTCCCAGGCTCAGCACCCCCAGACGCAGGACGCGAGTCAACAGCTACCTCGACAGGCTCACCCGGGTCTACCTGGGACACACCTGAGGGAGCGGCACCCTGAGGGGGGAGGGGGTCGGGTACCTCAGCACCTGGAGCGAGGAAGAGAGGCGGGGGGGGGAGCGGGGCAGTGCGGTAGGGGAAGAGGCGGTAGAAGGGGACGGACTCGTCAAAAGTGACGTCCTGAGAGGCCAGAACCCGGCGCGAGGTGACGTGGTAAAACTGCCATCCAGGCGCGTCGGGAACAAAGCCAAGGAAGACACAGGGAAGAGCGCGACGGGAGAGCTTGTCCACAGACGTGTCGCGGACAAAAGCTCGGGATCCCCACACCCGGAAACGCGACGCATCGCCAACCTCTCCCGTCCACCGCAGAGTCGGGGAAGTCTCCGGCAAGGAGACACGGGGCCAGAGGTTGAGCTGATGCGCAGCGTACCGGACCGCAAACGGCCACAGAAAGTGGGGAGCAGCCGCATGGGTCAGGGAGGTACGAGCGACCTCCATGACTAAGCCAATGCGGCGCTCAGCAACCCCATTCTGCTGTGGAGAGGCCGGAAGCGTGTACGACTGCTCAATGCCGTGCTCAGCACAGTAGGCTGCCAAGAGGTCGGAGGCAAACTCACCACCTCTGTCAGAGTGCAAGCGCAGGACAGGAAAGTCCGAGTGAAAGCGCTCGCCTAGCTGGAGACGGGCTCGGCTGATCCAGGGGATCAAAACACCAGGGACGTCACCCTTGGCGCGCAAGGGGAAGACCGTGGTGTAGCGCGAGTAGTCGTCAACAACTATCAGGAAGTACCTCTCCTGACCCTGACCACGGACGCGGGCTGGGCCCCACACGTCCATGTGGAGCGTCTGTAAGGGAGCAGTCGTCGGGGGAAAGGAGGAGGAGTGAGGAGCGGCGCGCTGCCGCCCCTCGACACAGGGAATGCAGTCAGGAGCAGGGGAGTCAGGAAGGGGAGGGAGCACCCTGGGAAGACCAGCAACAAGGTCCCGTTTGTGCATGGCCCGAAGGCGCTGCACAGACGGGTGACCAAGGCGGTGGTGCCAAAGGACGGTGTCGTTCGCCAGAGAGCGACACGAGCAGGGGGCTGACCTGACGCTGACGCAGACGCAGCTACCTGAGGGGACTCAGTGGTCAGTGTGTACAGGTCAGACCCCGGCTCTCGAGTGAAAGTAGCTAGGTGGCGGCCCGTCCGAGCACACGTGCAGTGAGTCACACGCTCGTAGGCAGGGGTGAACTGGTGAACACCCCCGTCCTGGAGCGCACTACCTGCCACCAAGTTCGTGGAGAACGAGGGGAGGTAGAGACCTGAGAGCGTGCCGGACGGAACCGCTGGACACGGAAGGGTGGTGGAGGAGGTCGCAAGGACCGGACCCCCAGAGGGGTCAGCAAGAGAGACAGCAACCGGCCGAGCTAGAGGCTCAAGGACAGTGCGGTCACGAAAGAAAGAGCGAGAAGCACCTGAGTCCAGTGTGAAGGTGTGCAGTGCTGCAGTCGACTCAGTACCAGGGGGCACAGACGCACAAGCACCTAGAGCAGCAGCTGCAGTAGTACCTGTGGGAGCAGACACACTAGCACCTAGAGCAGCAGCGGGGCTGGCCTGAATGCCCGGGTCGGGCGGAACACGCAAGTACTGAGCACCCTCTCCACTAATAGACATCGCATACATGGCAGTGAGGATAGCATCAAAGTCTAGTGCCCAAATATCAACACCCTTCCTGAGCAGCTCAGCCCAGCGCGGCAGCTCACCCCCACCAGGAAACTGGGTGCGCCACGCGTCGTTGAGGCGGGCGAAGCAGCGCTCCGTCTGGTGCGGCCCCCCACACGTCTGGCCAGTGCGGTCACCTGTGCGAATAACGTACTGGCAGGTGACGCTGCGTCGCGCATACCACTCACGGGCGGCCTGAAGGGTCGGGGCAGGCTGCTGACTCTGACCGCCCCCCGGGCCTCCACGACCACCACCCCCTCCGCCTCCGCCCCGGCCACCTCCACCCCTGCCGCTGCCACGACCACCTCCGCCTCCGCTGCCACCTCCGCCCCTGTCACCACTTCCGACGCCGCTGTCACCTCCACCACTGCCGCCACTAGCCTCTCCAGTCGCACCTCCACCGCCACCACCTCCACCCCCGCCTCCTCCGCCACCACCCCCACTCCTGCCACTCCTGCCCCTGCGTCGTCCGCCTGAAGCAGACGCAGCCCCGACCTTCTCAGCACCAAGGAGGTCGACAGCAGCAGCAGATGCGACAGAGGGGAGGAGGGGGGAAGGGGAGCACCCCTCGAAGAAGGGGCCGCGGGGGTCGCCACGAGAGGTGCCTACAGCGACGATACTAGCCTCGGCTGCAAGCAGTTCCTTCTCGAGGAGGTCTACGGTGAGCTCAGTGGGGGAGCGAGAGAGGAACTGGTCCCTGACAGGGCGCAGAGAGTCAGGGAGGCGGGTGACAACGTGGTAGAGAGTGATCCAGAGCGGGGGGGGGTTGCTAGCGAGGAACTCGTCAGGCATGGCAGCGCGAAAGCGAGCCTCACTAGTCTTAAGGTGGGTGATGAGGTCTGCGACAGTGTGAAAGGAGGCTAGGTCGGGGAACAGGTAGGGGAGAGTGAGGCGGCCTAGCGTGGCAGAAGCGGGTGAGGAGTAGCGGGCCACTACAGCTGTGTAGAGGTCCTTAGCAGTCTTGCACTGGCCGAAGTGCTCGCGCTCATCTAGCGGCAGGGAGTTGCGAATAGCAAAGCGAGCGTGCGCGTCACGGGTCTGCCACTGTGAGCGCTCAGCTGGGGGGGCAGTAGCGAGTGGGGCGGTCGCATGGCCGAGAGCGTGGTCGTACAGTGTAATATCTTCCTTGGCAGTGAGCTGTAGGAAAAGGTGCAGGTCATCTAGCCAGGTTTCGAATTTGACCGGACGGCCCTCGGCGTCGAAAGCTAGAACAGGAGGACTAGCCATAGTGACAGCGGCAGGAGTAGAAGCAGTAAAGACACTGAAAAGGCGTGCGCAGGGTCAGCGGGGCCGGTGGGGCCTACGGACTGTAGTGGCGCACAAGCAGCAGTAGCAGGAAGTGTAGTAGCAGGATCTGCAGTGGTGCACAGGCGCAGCAGGCGGCAGCGAGAGCCGGCGCAGCAGGGGCGGGCTCAGCAGCGGTGATACGCGGGCAGCGGCGGGCGCAGCAGCGGCGGTGCGCGGGCGGCGGCGGGCTCAGCAGCGGCGGTGCGCGGGCGGCTGCGGGCTCAGCAGCGGCGGGCCGGTAGCAGGCAGTGCGCGGGCCGCGCGGGCCGGTAGCAGGCAGTGCGCGGGCCGGTAGCAGGCAGTGCGCGGGCCGCGCGGGCCGTCGACGGTCAGCGCACGAGCCGCGCAGGCTCAGCGCGGGCTGCGCGGGCTGCTCGCGGGCTGCGTAAGCGGGTCGCGGGCGGCTCGCGGGGGTTCGCGGGCAGGTCGCGGGCTGCTCGCGGGCAGTTCGCGGGCTGTGTGCGGGCTGCGCGGGCTGGTCGCGGGCTGCGCAGGCGGTTCGCGGGCTGTGCGTGGGCGGTTCGCGGGCTGTGAGCGCGGCGCGCTGTGCGGTTCGCGGGCGGCGTGACGGGGGCCGTGAGAGGCCGCTAAAAAAAAAAAATTCGAAGGGGCCGCAGGGCCGCTAGATCGTGCTAGATCGACGGGGCCAGCGGGGCCGGAAACAAGCGAAGGTAAGCAGGTAGGTAAGTCGGTGGGCCCTAAGAACAGTCCTAGCGAAGGACCTGCTCTGAAACCATGTCAGAAATAACTGAGCAGGAATGAATGAACTAGCACAGAATGTGGTACAAGTAGGAAACCCTAACTTTGTGTACCCCCTAAGGTATAACCCACTACAGCCTAGACAATATAAACATGCAATGTTTGACAAACACCATTGTGGATCGATCGGGCGTGAAATCGGTGCCCATCAGGAGTGGCGGCTACCAGAAGGAGCGTGTAACGGTGATGCGGGCGTGCACGGCAGATGGGGAGAAGCTGAAGTCGTGGGTGTTTTCAAGCGCAAGAGCGTGTCAATGGGAGATTTACCGCCCGGTAAGCGATGTAGTGTGTTCAACGGTTATTTGATGAGTGTTTTTTATTATTTTATGGATTAACAACCCGCTCTTGATTGCATAGATATCGTCGTGGCGTGCCACGAGAATGGCTGGATGGACGCCGCGGGCGTCACGCGGTGGCTTGACGAGTGCATCAAGCTCTTCATAAGGCCCCGGTTTGGAACGCAGAAGAGGAGCGCAATGCTCGTGCTCGATTCGTACAGCGGTCACCTCACGCACGAGGTGAAGAAGAAGTTCGCAGAGCTCAATATCATGCCGGCGGTGATCCTGGGGGGCTATATATAAGAGGTACAGCCTCGGGACGTGTCGGTCAACACGAGCTTCAAGGCCTCCGTCCGCAAGCAGTATCAGAGCTGGTTCGAGGAGGACAGCATGGAGACGTTGACACCTGCCGGTAAGGTAGACACCGTTCTTAATACATGCGCGCGAGAAACATGAAGAAACATCAAGAAGCCGCCTGCGGCGGTAGTGCTCAGGTGGATATCCCAGGCCTGGAAAGGCAGTGCCCGCCGACCTCATCAAGAAGGCCTTCCTCACCTGCGGCATCAGCAACGCGCTTGACGGGAATGAGGACGGGCTCGCCGTGGCGCACAGGAGGAGCCAACTGACAGCGGAAGTGGATGTGGACGGCGATATCACTGCCGATGGCTTATTGGGCGACAACTGCAAGGAGCCCGAGTCAGACGATGAGGACTAGACCCTAGCTAGACAGGCTAAACTTTTGAAATGTAATCCCCCAGCTAGACATGATAAACCCTGGAAAGTCGTTAGCGCCAGTTTAATCATGGAAGACTGTAATTAGATAAAGTTTTAAATTCAGTTAGGTTAAATGTTTCCTTAAGTAGGTATAGAAACTCAAAATTTAACAAAAAGGGTGCGCTTATAATAAGTACGGGGTTCAGAAGGGATGCGTGTCAAACTATATATATGTTTGTTAATTCTAGCCTGTAGTGGGGCATCCCATACAGAGTACAACCATTTTAGGGTTGGGGCTTGTACAATTCATCCCCATAGTCAATCCATTCCGCTGTTTGTACTTCTTAACATGGTATCATCGAGTATGTGAGGTCCAACTATGTTCCTACTCCCCTGTCGCCGCACGTGCCTTGCCCTGCCCGTCGCGCGCTGCCCTGTCCTGCTGCCGCGCACCGCGCTGCCATCTCGTGCGCACTCCTTGCTCTGCCCCGTCGAGCCACGCTGCCCCGCGCTGTCCCGCCGCGCCGCGCTGCCCCGCTGCGCTGCGCTGCCCTGCGCTGCTCCGCGCTGCCCTGCCGAGCCGCGCTGCCCCGCCGCGCCGCGCTGCCTCGCCGCGCCGCGCTGCCCCGCCACGCTGCGCCGCGCTGCCCTGCGTGCGCCTCGCTGCTGCGTGCATGCCGCCCTCTGCAGCCTGCGCGTGGCCTCCTGACGCCCGTGCGCCACCCGCTGCCGCAAGCGCGCCGCCCTCTGCTGCCGCGGCCCGCCCTTTGCAGCCCGCACGCCACCCACTGCTGCCCGCGCACTGCTCACGGCCGCCCACGCGCCGCCCTCTGCCGCCTGCGCGCCCCCCACTTCCGCCCGTGCTCCGCACTGTCTACTGCCGCGCTGTGCTATGCCGCCTACTACTCTCGTGCCGCCTCGTCTTCAGCGCTACAGCCTGGCTTAGTTACTGCCATGGCGACCTTTACTATTCTTTCGTTTGGCGCGGAGGGGCGCCCTATAGAGTTTGAACCCTGGCTAGAGGACCTGCACTTGTACCTGCAGAGTGTCACTAGGGACGACGTCTCCCTGTTCGAGCACACGTCGAGGTCCCTTCAGGCGCCCACGACTCCAGCTGAGCCTTCTGTTAACGCTGGGGAGGAAGTGCAGCAGCAGTACCGGGTTGACCGCGTTGTCTGCACACGGTGGACGACACGCGACGCCACCGCCCGACTTGCTATTCGCACTCACCTGCCGCTCGACCAGAGGGCCCACTTTTGCCAGGTGACGTCGGCCCAGGCTCTCTACGATGCTATGGTTAGGCACTACTCCTCCCCCTCTTCTGCCACCCGAGGTCGTCTTGCGCTGCCATTTCTCTTCCCTGAGCTGTCTCACTTTCACACTGTAGCTGACCTCGTGACCCATCTGCGCTCACTTGACTCCCGCTATCGAGCCGCCCTCACGCCAGAGTTTCTTGCTAAGAACCAGCCGCCCCTGTACCTCACCCTGTACTTCTTCACGACTCGCCTCCCTGACACCCTTCGTGCTATTCGCGACCACTTCCTCTCCCTAAACCCCACTAGTCTCGATCTTGCCTCCCGTCTCCTCGAGGCGAGATTAGTGCCCGCACTGTTGCTGCCTCCCGTGGCACCCCCTGCACCCCCTTTTTTGAGGGGCGCGCTCCCTCCCTTATCGCGTCCTCTACTGCCTCAGCTGTTGCTATTGACCTCCAAGGTACTGAGGCGGTCAATGCTGTGTCCACTCCTGACGTGAGACGCGGCGGCAGCGGTGGGCGTAGGACAAGTTGGGGTGGGGGTGGTGGAGGTAGCAGTGGCGGTGCGAGGGGCGGGGGTGGTGGGGGTGGCGGGGGTGGCGAAGGGGGCGGGAGTGGTAGTGGTGGTGGAGCTGTCGAGGGTGGCGAGGGTGGAGCAGTCGGTGGAGGAGGCGGTTCTAGGGGTGGGCAGCAGCCAGTAGAGACTGAGAGTATAGGTGCTTGTGAGACTTCTAGCACAGGTGCAGTTCCTGCGGAGGCTTTGCATACTTTTACACTGGACTCTGGCGTGTTTAGGTGCTTCTTCCGCGACTGCACCACAGTCACACCGCTCACTGCACCTGTCCCTCTCACTCTGGCCAGCCCCTCCTCTGGCCCAGTCGTTGCATGCAACTCCACTGTTCTCCCGTGTACAGCAGCCCTCTTTGGCTCCCTCACAGGTCTCCACCAACCCTCGTTCGCTACAAACTTGGTGAGTGCCGCTTACCTCCAGAATTTGTTGGTCACCACCACCACTCCTAGGGGGGAGTGCGTGGCTATCTGTATGGACACAGTGACTGGCGACCACCTTGCCACGTTAACACGGAGGCCTGTATGTACACACTTCACACTGAGTCTGCTCAGGTGGCAGCGTCAGGTCAGGTAGTTGCGTCTTGCTCGTATTGGTTTCTCACGCACCAGTCCCTCCTCTGGCACCTCCGTCTTATTCACCCCTCCCTTCAGCGTCTCCGTAGCATGCACTCCCGTCTCCTTGTCTCTAGCCTCCCGAGGTCCTTGCCCCCGCTCCCGCCGTCGCTTGCGTTGCCATGCACTCCCTGCGTCGAGGGGCGGGAGTGCGCCGCTCCTCACTCCTCCTCGTCTCCTCCGACCACTGCTCCTTAGCAGATGCTGGACATGGACGTGGGCCGCACCGGGAGCGCTACTTCCTCCTGGTCGTCGACAACTTCACGCGCTACACCATGGTTTTTTCCTTGCAGTACAAGGGCGATGTCCGTAGTGTTTTGATCCCTTGGATTCGTGCTGTTCGTCCCCAGCTGAGAGCACGGTCTCGTCAGGACATCCCGGTGCTCCGTTTGCACTCTGACCGTGGAGGTGAGTTTTCCTCCGGTCTCCTCGAGGTTTTTTGTCGCGAAGAGGGCATCATTCAGTCGTTCACGCTTCCAGCCTCTCCACAGCATGATGGGATCATTGAGCGCCGCATTGGCTTGATCATGGAGGTTGCTCGTACCTCCATGATCCATGCGACTGCTCCCCATCTTCTGTGGCCGTTTGCGGTTCGATTCGCCGCGCATCAGCTCAACCTCCGGCCCCGTGTCTCCCAGCCAGAGACCTCGCCTACATTGCTTTGGACGGGGGAGGTTGGCGATGCGTCGTCGTTTTGGGCCTAGGGTTCGCTTACACTTGTCCTACCGTGGGCAAGCTCTCTCCTCGCACTATTCGCTGCGTCGTCCTTGGTTTTTCCACTGACGCGCCTGACTGGCAGCTTTACCACCCAGCCACGTGCCGCATCCTGTCTCTTGAGACGTCACCCTTGACGATTCGGTTTGCTACTACAGTCTCTTCCCCCACCACAGTTCTCTAGTCCCCCCCCCCCCCGCCCCTCTTCCTGGTCCCATATTACCCCCCGGTAGACCCCCCCCCCCCCCCTCGCGGCCTGCTCCCTCAGGTGTGTCTCAGGTCACACCACCCCCCTTGGTTGAGCCTTTGGAGGTCTCCTCAGACCCCTCTGTCCCGGCTGAGGGGGGTGACCTTGCTGCTGACGACACAGCAACCTCTCGCCGCCCGCCGCGCTTGGAGTCTCCTCCTTGTTTTCCGTCTCGGCCGTCTTCGCCGCCTGGTGCCGTTGAGGGTGGTGACTGTGGAGGTGCTGGTTCTGGGGGTGCTCACTCTGAAGGTGCTGGTTCTGAGGGTGCTGACTCTTGAGGTGCTGGTTCTCGGGGTGCTGGTTCTGGGGGTGCTGACCCTGTGGGTGTAGTCTCAGAGGGTGATGAGCATCCTGGTGGTGGTGGAGTAGAGGGTACTACTGCTGGAGGTTCTGCGGGTGCGTTGCAGCCTCTGCCGCGACGCCCCTTGTTTGTGGAGCAACAGCACTCGTTGCGGCCGCCTCTTGAGTCAGTTGCTGGAGGTTCTGGGGGTGCTGGAACTGGAGGTACTGGAGTTGGAGGTGCTGGAGGTTCTGGTGCTGGAGGTACTGGAGCTGGAGGTGCTGGAGCAAGAGGTGCTGGAGCAAGAGGTGCTGGAGGTTTTGGTGCTGGAGGTGCTAGAGTTTCTGGTCCTGGAGGTGCTGGAGCAAGAGATGCTGGAGGTTCTGGTGCTGGAGGTGCTAGAGTTTCTGGTGCTGGAGGTGCTGGAGCTGGAGGTTCTGGAGGTTCTGGCACTGGAGGTAGTCGTGTTGGAGCTAGAGGTATTCCTGGTGCTAATACTGGAGGAGCTAATTCTGGGGTTGCTGCCCGACCACTGCAGCCGCGACCGTTGTTCTGGGAGCCACCACCTGGCTCGGCGCTTCACCAGCTTCTCCGTCTTCCGTCTGCCTCTGCAGAGCCGTCAACCACTCGTACTTCTCCTCCTCTACTGACTCCGCCACGTGACCTGTCTCAGACACAGTTACAACCTCACTCTCCATTGCCTGTTCCTTCTCGTTTCACTCTGTTGACAGACTCCCTTGCTGAGCGTCGAGAGCCTACGTCCCGTCTGCTTCACCTGTTGCTCGTACTCCTCGTGCACGCCGTGTTTGCCCTCCACCTGTCCCCGGCACTCACACCATGACACTTCGTCATTCCTCTATTCCACAGCGTGTTGTTCTACCGTTACCTCCCTCGTCCTCCCTTCCTGACGTTCTTGACCCTGTGTCTGACCTTGCTCATGCTGCTAGTCCGATTGTCACTCGTTCTCTGGCCACACTTGTCACTGACCCTACCTTTTCATCTGCTGCTGCGTCTGCCTTAGTCACTGAGACTTAACTGCTACGTGTCGCTTTGACTACGTCGCGAGTCTTGTTTCTGACTCTACATGTCCTCCGTCCGTCGGGGGTGACCTTGCTCTTGGCTGTGACGTCCTTGAGGACAGACAGGTTGAGTTGGAGTGCCTCGCGGCTGCTGTACCTCATCTCGCTGCCATGCTGCTTGCCCCTGAGGGAGACCCGGATGCACTGGACATCTCGACCCCGCGCTCTTACGCAGAGGCGATCATGGGTCAGAGATGGCATCCTGGAAGTCCACAGGCACCTACGTCAATGCAGTTCCCCATTATGGGGCGAACATAGTCGATGGCATGTGGATTTTCAGGGTGAAGCGGCCGCCAAGTTCCCTGCCTTTCTTCAAGGCGCGTTATGTTGCACGAGGTTTCAGTCAGCGACAGGGGGTCGACTTCTTCCAGACCTTCTCCCCCACCCCGAAGATGACCACTCTTCGGGTGTTACTGCACGTTGCAGCACAGCGTGACTACGAGCTGCACTCCCTCGACTGAGTTCTTGACAACTTTCTTGCAGGGCAGCCTCCACGAGGAGATCTGGCTGCGTCGCCCACCTGGCTTTACTGGGTCGTTTCCTGAGGGTACCCAGTGGAGCCTCCGGCGGCCAGTCTACGATCTCCGTCAAGCGCCCCGCGAGTAGTACCACACACTGAGCACTTCACTTGCAACTCATGGTCTCGCTCCTTCGACTGCTGACCCGTCGCTGTTTCTGCGCACCGACACTTCTCTGCCGCCGTTCTACATCCTCGTGTACGTCGACGACTTGGACTTCGCGACTGTTGACAGTGAGGCACTGGTCCTTGTGAAAGCGGAGCTGCAGAAGAGACACACACACACTGACATGGTTGAGCTACACAGCTATCTTCGCTTGCAGATCACCCGAGACAGAGCAACGCGCACCATCACTTTGACTTAGTCACACATGGTGCAGCAGGTCCTTCAGCGCTTCCGCTTTCAGTTCTTCTCGCCACAACCCACTCCTCTGCCTGCGAGCCACTCGCTCTCAGCTCCACCTTTGGACGAGTCCGTAGAGCCGAGTGGTCCGTATCCAGAGCTTGTGGGTTGCCTCATGTACCTGATGACGTGCACTAGGCCTGACCTCGTGTACCCTCTAAGCATCCTGGAGCGCTACGTTGCGCCCGAGAGACACAGACCAGAGCACTGGCGGGCTGCTAGGAGGGTGCTGCGCTACTTGGCCAGTACATCAGGCATGGGGCTTGTACTTGGGGGACGGGGCCCAGTTGTGCTCACAAGGCACTCTGACGCTTCGAGGGCTGACGACCAAGCGACTTCCTGGTCTTCACAGGGCTACACTTTCAATCTCGGCACTAGATCTGTCTCGTGGAGGTCCACTCGCTCGTCTTCTGTGCTTAGCTCTAGCTGTGAGGCGGGGGTCTACGCTGGGGCTATGGCTACGCAGAAGTTACGCTGGCTGACCTACTTGCTGACCGACTTGGGTGAGCGGCCTCGTTCGCCTCCGAATCTGTACGTCGACAACAAGGCCATGATTGCCTTGTGTCGGGAGCAGAGACTGGAGCACAGAACGAAGCACATTTCTCTACACTACTTTCTCGTGTGAGAGTTGCAGCAGCATGGTCAGCTTCGTCTTGCTTACGTGGCCTTAGAGGCCAACACTGCTGATGTTTTCACCAAGGCCCTTGGGTCTGGTGATCATCAGCGTTTCTGCACTGCTCTAGGCCTTGTGCCTACTCTGCTGCACTTGCTTACCTCTTGACTTTGCCTTGTACTGTGATCTATATATATATATATATATATATATATACAAATACATATACATATCTACCTGCATGTTTACTCTTGCTAGGTTGTGATCACTTAACTGCTTGTGCTACTATAACTATGCATGTGAACTGGCCATGTGGCCGCTTTCTTGTGCTCGGACAGTGTGGTGATCTTGAGATCCACCCCGAGCTTTGTTTTGTTTCTTCTCTTGACTGGTCTTGTGACCGTTTGTTATTCTTGCTATGTCACAAAATGCTAGCGGAATGTGTTGATCGACTAGTAGGGCAAGAGGTACAAGTACGAATGTCGATGGACAATGTGTACCCAATACTAGGCAACTCACTGTAGCCTAGCAAACTAACAAAACATAAACATATTATTAGACACACCCCCATAGGCTAAGTGAGGGGCATCAAAGCAAGCAAGGCAAACAAACGGTCACAAGACCAGTCAAGATAAGAAGGAATACAAGCTCGGGGAGGATCTCAAGATCACCACGCATTCCGAGCACAAGCAAAAGGCCACAAGGCCAGTTCAAGAGTTCAAAAAATATATATAGATGCAACGACAAGCAGAGCAAAGCTACTACAAGCGAGCACCAGTGTCAACAAGTCCTAAATGCACACAGATTTTGTGGTGGTCACCAGGCGCCAAGGCCTTGGTTGCTGAAGATGTCCGCAGTGTTGGCCTCTGAGGCCACAAAGTCCAGGCGCGCCTCGCCGCGACGCTGCAGCTCTCGCAGGAGGAAGTACCTCACGTCAATATGCTTCACTCTGCTCTCCAGTCGAGGCTCACGACACAGGAGAATCATGGCATTGTTGTCAGCGAATAAGGTCGAAGCAGAACGAGGCCGCTCACCAAGGTCAGTGAGCAAGAAGGTCAACCAGCGAAGCTCCTGCGCAGCCATAGCACTGGCATAGATCTCTGCCTCGGCAGTGGACGTAGCCACAGACGACAACCGCGTAGACCTCCACGACACAGCTCCAGCTCCCAAGCTGAAACAGTAACCCTGGGTTGAGCGCTGAGTCTCCACGTCGTCAAGGTACGAAGAGTCGCAGTGACCGGTCAGCACAACTGGCTCTCTCCCACCAAGCACAAGCCCCATGCCTGATGTAGTCGCTAGGTGCTTTGCCAACCTCACAGCAGCCGTCCAGTGAACAGGACGGTGTCTCCCAGCCACAACAAAGCGTGAGAGAACGCTGAGGGGAAAGGCGAGGTCCGGGCGCGTACAAGTCATCAGGTACATGAGGCAGCCCACAAGCTCTGGGTACGGACCACTATGCTCGAAGGGCTCGTCAGGAAAAGGGCCGGTGGGTCTGTGGTCTACGGCACGAGGAGTGGGCTGTGTGGTGGAGTGCTGAAGCCTGAACCGCTGAAGGACCTGCTGCACCATGTGTGACTGTGAGAGTGTAATGGTGCGAGCGGCTCTGTCCCTGGTGATCTGCAGGCCGAGGTAGAGCTGCAGTTCACCGAGGTCAGTGCACGTGTGTCTCTTCTGCAGTTCAGACTTCACCTCATACAAAGCTGTCCTGTCAGCTGTAGCGAAGACCAAGTTATCGACGTAGACCAAGATAAAGAACAGAGTGGAGCCGGACCGAACAAACAGCGACGGGTCGGCAGAAGAAGGGTGAAACCCAAGGTCATGAAGCGTGGAGCGTAGAGTGTCGTGCCACTCATGAGGCGACTGGCGGAGACCGTAGACTGGTCGCCTCAGGCTCCACTGGGTCCCAGGTGGGAAGGTGCCCGTGAAGCCAGGAGGACGTCGCTGCCAGATCTCCTCATGCAATCGTCCCTGAAGGAAAGTAGTGGAGAAGTCGAGGGAGTGCAGCTCGTAGTGTCACTGTGCTACTACGTGAACTAACACCCGAAGAGTAGTCATCTTCGGGGTCGGGGCGAAGGTCTGGAAGAAGTCAACTCCCTCGCGCTGACTTAAGCCCCTCGCCACATAGCGCGCCTTGAACACCGGTGGTGATCCAGGCGGCCGCTTCACCTTGAAGAGCCACATGCCATCGACAACGTTCGCCCGGGGAGGGGGAACTGTGTCGACGTAAGTGCCTGTGGATCTCCAAGACGCCATCTCTGAGTCCATAGCCACTTTCCACTGAGAGGCCCACGGCCCTGACACTGCCTCGAGGCACGTGCGAGGAACCAGTATGTCAAGGGCGTCGGGGTCTCCCTCAGGGGAAAGCAGCATGGCACAGAGAGAGGGGGAAGCGGCTACCAAGAACTCCAGCTCAAAATGTCTGTCCTCTAGGACGTCACAGCCAAGGGCAAACTCACCCCCGGCGGACAGAGGACAGGGAGGAGCAGCCACCACGTGGGTGGCGTAGTCACGGCGGCGGGTGGCGCCAAAGTCAGTGACAGCAGCAGTAAGAGCCAAGACAGACGACGGAGAGGCACGAGGGCGAGCAACATGGCAGTGGAACCTTATCTTGGGAAAGGCTCATAGCATCAATGGTAACAGCATTGGCTTTTCTCATGACTTCACCGCTTTACCCCTCTTTTTCCTTACTGACGATCTCTGTTGCGCTCACAGCTGCCTCACTGCGCACTTCCGCTCTCATCACACCCATTCTGAAAAAACCCGCCATCGCTCTAGTCTCGACCGGCAGCAACTGCGAGGAGTGGATCTGTACGCAAGTGTGTTGCGGGAAGGCGAAAGGGAAAACCTTCATGACTGCTACAGAACACATCATCTCGGCGACTCACCTGCTGAACCTCGAGAAGCTGGGTACTGCGACGAATGTTTCGATGGACAAGGCAAACCTTACCGGTCTGAAGAAGGATTACGGATTCTGAGCCTGCAGAGAGAGAACCGTGTGCTGTTAGCGATCATCGGATGGAGTGCTGTAGTCAGTGTAGTCACCATCTCCAGCCTGTGGATGAACAGGGGCTGCCAACCAGTGATTAAATGAGTAACAAAAACTTCTTCTCTCTAGCAGGCCTTAACGTCAATGGCCTGAGTGACAGAACAAAGCAAGACAGAGTTACAACTTGGTCCAGAACAGCCGCAGACATCATCATCCTCACTGACACGAGATTACCTGATGACCACTCTTACTGGAAAACAACCGCTTTCACCACAGTCCTCACAACCCCACCCACTAACAAAGCCGGAGGAGTAGCCATCCTAGCAAGAGATCCAACCATCCTCTTTCAAAACACTAAAACTCACCTGTCCGGGAGGCTAATAGTAGCTGATGCCAGCCGCTCTGGCTTCTCCCTCACCCTTATTGCCGCTTACTTCCCCGCAGACGCGACCGACAGATGCTTTTTCCTTACAAACGTAGTAGGCCCCGCATTTGATCAGATCCCTTCCACTGCACACGTAGTTCTCATAGGTGACCTGAACACAGTGGAAGATCCGATCTTAGACCGTACGTCCCAGGTCGGCACATCACTAGAAAACGATAGGCTTATCTCACGCTGCTGACGCTTTCAGCTGTCTGATGCCTTCCGCACGCTGCATCCTAAGCTTAGAGAGTACACCTTTTACGCCGCATCCAAGCAATCCAGTTCTCGCATTGACCGAGCCCTCGTTTCCTGCTCGCTCCTGCCGCACCTTGACATAGCTGCACACATTAGTCCCGAAGAGTACATCTCAGACCACGGTTTCGGAATAAAAATAGCCCTTAAAATTAAAGCCTCGTGTCACCTGGGCCCTGGCATCTGGAGGTTACATGCTGCCGCCTTAGGCAGACCCGGGGTTCGGAAAGCTGTTGAAGCTGCTCTGGCGAAAGTGGCTGCTGAAGGGGATGGGAATTTTGAGCTGCTCCTGGGAAGACTCAACGTAGGGCTACGGTCCTATGTGAAGGAGGAAAGCAAACGCGTTAAGCGAACAACGGCTCATCTAGCAGAAGTGGTGGCTGAGCTGCATCAGGAGCAGATGAGGAATCCCGGGTGTCAAAAAACAAGGGACCTGCTTCACATCAGGGATACACAGCTGAAGGAGTACCACGCGTCACGGAGAGACAGGCTTCACGTGATGACAGGGACAAATGCAGAACTGGCTGGGGAGGTCCCCTCTCCTTTCCTTTCAGCACGGGTCAAGGTCCGGAAGCAGAAAATGCAGATAACGGAGCTGGTTGTAGGAGACTCTAAGATCTCTGACTCACCTGAGATTCTGAAGGTTGCGACCCAGTAATTCACCGATCTCTTCGTCGGAAATCGTCGGACATCGTCGGAAAGGTGGAAACCGCTCGCCGGCAGGAAGCTGGATGCGGTTGCAGCGGAGGGGCTGGCAGCAGACTGGTCGGAGGCAGAGGTGAAGCCGGCTTTTAAGGCGCTTGCGGATGGAAAGTCCCCGGGGAAAGATGGGCTCCCGAAAAAGCTTTTTGAACGGAATTGGGACATTCTTGGAGTGGAATTCCTTCGATTGGCGCAGTCTTTTGCTGACACCGCGCCATTACCTGCAAGCATCAAAGAAGCTGTTACTATCCTGCTTCACAAAAAAGGGGAGAAGGACAACCTGGACAACTACCGTCCGATTACCCTTTTGAATTCACGTACTAAGTGTTGGCGCGAGTGGTGGCGAACCGTATGAAACAGCATCTGCATAAGGTGATCTCGGCTGAACAGTACGGGTTCATCCCCGGAAGAAGGATCTCAGACGCCATCGGGGTGGTTGCTGACGTGATTGAGGCGGCGAAGAAGGGGAATAAGGACTGGTACATCCTGCTGGTTGATTTCCGCAAGGCCTTCGATTTGGTGTCACGCAGCTTGCTCTTCTCATTCCTCAGGGAGATGGGGTTTCCGGAGAGATTCGTTGGCTGGGTGGAAGGCCTGCACAAGGACACCAGAACGAGGTTACTGATAAACGGCTGGCTAGGGGAAGCAGTGGAGGTCAGGTCGGGGGTGCGGCAGGGTTGTCCGCTTGCTCCCTACCTTTTCTTTTGTGCAGTGGAACCCTTGGCGCAGGAAGCGGTCCGGAGGAAGTTGGGTCTCTGCAACATGGCAAATCAACGGTTAACATATGTCGGTTATGCCGACGACACAACGCTGTTTCTGGAGGGGAAGAGGCAAATCGCCAGAGCAGAGAAGCTGCTAGAGTTCTTCGCTGGCCTGTCAGGGCTGCAGACGAACAAATCCAAGTCAGTCATTCTTCCGATCGGGCATAACATCGGGAGGAGACCGGGAACGCTCGGCGGCTTCAAATGGGCAAAGGCGGACAAAGCCGAACGGGTTCTGGGGGTCTGGGTTACCCCTTCTGGAAGCAGCGAGCCGACCTGGAAGCGGGCTTTTGAAAAAAACATTGTGGAATTAATCAAATGGAAGGCGCTCTTCCTCACGATTGCGGCCAGAGTGGTGATTATCAACAGCTACATCACACCACGGATTGCTTATCAGGCGCAGGTCTATCCACCGACGGAGGAGATCTGGAAAAGGCTCATGAAGCTGATTCACAATTTCCTTACGAGGAACAACGCAACGGCTGAAAAAGGATTTGTGCTGTGGAACTGGGGCCTGCTTATCACGCCGAAGACTGACGGAGGGTTGGGGGTGCTGGATCCTGTAATTCTACTTGCCTGCCTTGCCGCGAGACGAATTGGAGGGCTTCTGCTGGAAGAGAACGGGATGAAAAAGGAAATCATGCTCACAGCGGCCGGTCTTCCGCTCGGTGAGGACACTTTCCTGTCGCATGCGAAGCTGCTGGAAAACTGGCCGGGGGATGGGGAGCGCTGGAAACGTGCGAGTGAAACCTTCATGAATTCTCCCATCGCTGACACTGGGAAATCTTGTAGCACTGAGGAGGTGGCGCAAGAAAGGGTGGTTTTCAATCGGAAGCTGCTGCTCAATGGTACAAACCCGATAGGGGGGCAGAAGGAAGCGAAAGGCCTTTGGGAGACGAGGTTGGGTGATCTGGTTGCTCCTCAGGGTGATGGGACGGTGGCGATTAAAGACATCGACACACTGGAGAGGGAGTTACGCAGTAGAGACTCGGCGCGGTTGGCCCTCAAAGCCTTTGGTGCAGCACCGCAGGAGTGGAAGACAGCCTTGGTTCCAGACTTTGGGCAAGAAGGGGAGGAGGGTATGGTGCGCAGCCCTGTTGTCACAACGGGAGGAGGGGGGCGTGCAGCAGCTACAATTTTCCGCTCGGCTGTTTTCATGGACGGGCAGCTGACACCCTTGAAGCAGCTGAGAGATTCGTGGGCCAAGCCTGATGCAGTGTTAACGAAGCAGGCGAAGTGGGCCGGTAAATGGAGTGGCAAGATTGATTGGGAGCGTGTCATTCGCACCTGCAACTCACTCGTCATCCCAAACCGGCCCCGGGACGTCCTCACACGTGTTCATAACCTGGACTTCCTCAGCAGCAAGCCCAGGTGTCCTTACTGCGGGGAGGAGGAGACGCATGATCACTGCCTTTTTAGCTGCCCAAAGATTCAACCCGTGGTCCAGGGGCTCCGACGAGCTCTGCGCATACTCAACCTGGCAAGGGCGCCTGCTTCGTTGGGGGACTTACTGTTCCAGGAAACTGGAACCATGTCGGATTTTCCGGAGGCCACGCTAATGGCCATCACACTCCACCAGCTCTGGGTGGAACGTTGTGAGGCAAGATTTCGAGGGCAGAAATTCAGGACACGTCGGGTGCTCAGGAGAATTGGTACGGCTTTCCGGCTGCATGCAAGAGTGTACATGAGGGTGACGGGTGCGAAATGCCTGAGGTCGAGCAAGTCGGGGAAGCATAAGAAGGTTAAAAGTGTTTTTGAAGCGGAGCAGGAAATGCTGTTGAGGATCAAGGAAGATGGCGACAAAAAATGGAAGTGGAAGGCCAGCTTTGCAGCAATCTGGAACAGGCCGAGGAGGGTTTTCTTACCGCCCTAGATACCCTGCTGGGCAGCTCAAGGTGTCTGCCCTCACGCTCAGTTGCGACTGCTATCGTTGTATGCATTGGCCTCATTAATGTATACTCCAATTACCAAAAAAAAAAAAAAAAACAGGAGAAGGCGACGGAGACTGAGGGGGAGAGAAAACAGCCGGAGTCGAGTCCAGAGGAGGAAACGTAGGACCGTACGCAGTAGGAGACTTTGAGAAGACAGGAGGAGAGGAAGGAAGCCCAAGGACCCGAAGGCCACTCACAGGTGGGAACAGCTGCTCCAAGAGTGGCGGCTGCTGCGACTGCTGCTGCTGCTGCTGCTGCTGCACAAGCTGCTGCTGCTGCCGCTGCTGCAGCTGCTGCTGCTGCTGCTGCTGCTCCTCCTCCTCCTCCTCCTCCTCCTCCACCTCCTCCTCCTCCTGATCCTGCAAGTCCAATTGCGGCAGCTCTTGCCTCTCCGGCGCCAACCGCTCCTGCTCCTCACGCTTACGGCGGCGAGCCGCCTGAAGACGTGTGTCGTGGCGGTGGGGAGGCGCAGTAGTAGTGCCTCCAGCGCCAGTCTCCTCAAAACTAGTGCCGCCAACTCCAGCGCCCCCAGAATTAGCACCTCTAGTGCGAGCGCCTCCCGCTCCAGCACCCACCGAACTACAGTAGCACCTCCAGTGCCAGCACCTCCAGCTCCAGCACCCCCAGAACTAGCACCTCCAGTGCCAGCACCTCCAGCTCCAGCACCCCCAGAACTAGCACCTCCATTGCCTACACCTCCAGCTCCAACACCCCTCAAAGGGTAGAGGGGTAGCGTAAGACACACCTGACGGGGCAAGACCAGGGGGGCGCGGGGGCACCGGAGGAGCGCGAGCAGGAGGAGGAGAGGGTGCTAGGAAAAGAGGAGGAGGGGGGACCGGGAGACCTCGACAGGGGCACCAAGTGTAGTACGACACGAACTCGTCAAACCGGACGTCACGGGAGTCTAGGAAACGGTGGAGGGGCGGGTAGTAAAAGGTGTAGTCGGAGGAGTCCACTGAGAAACCAAGGAAGACACAGGCGATGGCGCGAGCCGAGAGCTTGTCCGCAGAGGTGTCGCGGACAAGCGCAAGGCAGCCCCAGACACGAAAGGCTGACCCAACACCAGGGGACTCTGTCCAAAGACTGGTCGGTGAAGCCCATGGCCGCGAGATACGCGGCTGGAGGTTCAACTGGTGGGCTGCGTTGCGAACAGCGTAGGGCCACAGAAAATGGGGCGCACGGGCATGGATCATGGACGTGCGGGGAATATCCATGACCAAGCCAATGCGGCGCTCAGCAACCCCATTCTACTGTGGAGACTCTGGCAGCGTCCAGGACTGCGCGATGCCCTGTTCGCCGCAGAATCCGGTAAGCACGTCGGAGCTAAACTCACCCCCACGGTCGGAGTGGAGACAACTGACTCGACTGCCACGGGTGTCCGCGGTGGTCAGAAGCCACCACATCACGGTAGAAGTCACCTCAGACTTCTTCGTGATAGGAAACACCGTGGTGTACCTGGAGTAGTCGTTGACAACCACCAGAAAGTAGCGCTCCTGCTCAGGTCCCTGCCAAGCGACAGGGCCCCAGACGTCCAGGTGGAGGGTCTGGAAGGGAGCAGTGGTCGGACGAAGGGAGGAGGAGTGAGGAGTGGCGCGCAGGCGGCCGGCGACGCAAGGAGTGCACGGCGGGGCAGGCGAGGGAGGGAGTGACGGAAAGACGCGCGGGAGGCCTCAGTCAAGATGCTGGCTAGCCATGCTGCGGAGGCACGGGATGGACAGGTGACCAAGGCGGTGGTGCCACAAGACTGTTGGGTGAGAGAGTGAACGGCAAGAGCAAGACGCAGCAACCGGACGGTACACAGCAACCTGTGGGGACGCAGGAACCTGACCGGACTCGGCTACCTGGAGGGACGCAGTAACATGACCGGACTCTGCTACCTGGTGAGACGCAGTAATCTGACCGGGCTCTGATACCTGGTGGGACGCAGTGTGCAGAACGAAGAGACCTGAGTGGGGCTCCCTGGTGAACGTGGCAAGAAGTGCCCCGGTGGAAGCATCCGTACAGATCGCCGTCCTCCCGTGCACAGAAAAAGTGACTGTGATCCCACGGTCCTGAAGGTATCCAACACCCACCAAGTTCCGAGAGAACGAGGGGATGTAGAGACCAGTGAGGAAACCAGAAGGGACAGCCGGGCATGGGAGAATGGTTGAGCTGCGAGCGACTGCTGGTCCTGAAGTAGGATCAGCCAGGGAAACTGGGACTGGAGCCGAAAGAGGTGTAACAGTGGTGTGGTCGTGAAAGAAGCACTGAGACGCGCCTGAGTCCAGCGTGAAGGAGAGCGACAAGACAGGAGTCGTCACGGCTCGACTAGTGACTACACAAGCACCTACACTAAAAGCACAAGTACCTACACTAGCAACAGGCAAAGGTCCTAAGCTAGGTACATGCGAGCCAAGAGACCCATATGTGACAGAATAAACAGCATCCATAGACGTATCAAACACAGGGTAACCATTACGAGACAGACCGGGCCAGCCTCGATGCAAGACCAAAACGCTCATGGTAAAGGTCGTCGAGGCGGCTGTAGCAGCGCTGTGCAGAGTGGTCAGGACGCCAGCAGGTAGTGCCAGCACCAGGGCCAGTCAGGATCTGGTACTGGCAGGGGCCGACATCGCGGCCACCGCGACGAGCCCCCCAGCTGGCTGGGCCGCTGCTGCAGCCAACGCTACCCGAACCACCAGGCCTCCACGGCTGCTGACAGCGCCATTGCTGCTGAGGGCGCCAGTGCTGCTGAGGGTGCCACTACTGTTGAGGGCGCCACTGCTGCTGAGGTTCCCTCTGCTCAAACTATCGCTGCTGCTGTCCCTGCTGCTGGAAAATTCTAGTGGACGCCATGGTAAAGGCTAGCGGGGTGCAGGAGCGGCAGGCTAGGAGCGAAAGGAGCTAGAAGCGAGGAGTGAGAACAACTTGGAGCGCTAGGTGAAATTAGGCGAGGAACGGCCGGAGCACGGAGCAAACTGAGCTAGAAGCGACTGGAATGAGGAACGGCTGGAGTGAGGCACGACCGGAGTGACAAACGTCAGGCTAGAAGCTACGGGCTCGAGGAGCGGCTGGAGCGAGGAGCGAGAACAGCTAGGAGCGCCAGGTGAAACTAGGCGAGGAACGGCCGGAGCACGGAGCAGACTGAGTTAGAAATGGCTGGAACGACGAACGGCTGGAATGAGGGACAACCGGAGCGAGAAACTACGGGCTCGAAGAGCGGCTGGAGCGAGGAGCGAGAACAACTAGGAGCGCCGGGTGAAACTAGGCGAGGAACGGCCGGAGCACGGAGCAGACTGAGCTAGAAGTGGCTGGAACGAGGAACGGGTGGAGTGAGGCACGACCAGAGTGACAAACGTCAGGCTAGAAGCTACGGGCTCGAGGAGCGGCTGGAGCGAGGAGCGAGAACAGCTACGAGCGCCAGGTGAAACTAGGCGAGGAACGGCCGGAGTATGGAGCGAAACTGAGCTAGGAGTGTCAGGAGCTGGAACAGTTAGGAGTGTCCGTCTAGGAACAACGGGCCAAGGACGGCAAGCTCTGAGCTAGTGTGAAACCCTAATCGGAGCTAGTTAGTGTGGATGCGGCTGCCAGCTGCTGCCGGGAGGGCTGTCAGTGATAGTAACAATGCACGGTGACGAGGACTCGCGGGGAGGCAGGATGGACGCACAAGAACGGGAGGGAGATGCACTAGATGGTGGTAGTGTACTGCAATGCGCGCTGCAGTGGGCTGTGCTGGCGTGTGGCGCTGGCTGGCTACGCTAGCGTGCTAAGCAGACATGCATGCTGGCGTGCGCGCTGGCCGGCTGCGCGTGCGTGCTCGCTGGCGGGCTGTGCTGGCTTGCGCACTGGCGTGCGCATTGGCGTGCGCGCTGGTGGGCTGCGCTGGCGTGCGCGCTGGCGTGTGTGCTGACGGGCTGCCCTGGGCCAGGGCGGAGCGCGCTGCTGGCTAAGGGGCGCACGCGTCCTGGTTGGGGCGCTCGTTTCTGGCTGGAGCGCGCGCGTTCTGGCTGGGGCGGGGGCGTTATGGCTGGAGCACTCACTACGGGCCGGGCCGCGCACGTTCTAGCTGGGCGCGCGCGATCTGGCTGAGGCGCACGCGTCTGGCTGAGGAAAGCGCGCTCAGGGCTGACGTTTCATATTGGGCCTCCCTGATTCCGGGGAAAAAAATTCCCCCTCTAGTATGAGTGCACATTTTTCAGAATGATGCTACCCTGATTGCTCAGGGTTGAAAAGTATATAACTCTGATTGATCAGGGTCGAAAATCGAAGATCAGAGTAGTAACGTGCCCTTTGTTACCGCGGAAAAAGTCTCGCTCTTCGTAAAGTCTGCGCTCTGTGTTTTGCACACACTTTGTGCGCGCTGATTTCCACCCTTTAGTTTCACAAAATAGTATGTATTCACACATTTTAGCGCGGCGAAGAGACGAGCGATTTCGGTCAACCAAACTTTTGATTGGATACCACAGATGTGCCAAGTTTTTAATTCGCCGAGTACCTGAAGATCGCCAACATCGCTGTGCGAAACGCTAAAAAAATTCTGGTAACTTCGCGCACACGCAATTACGACAGTAGAACGACCTATTCGCAATTCGTGAATGTAACATATATTGAGTGTACTCACCTGTCAGGCATGCTGCTGTCCTTCGCTCATGCGCTGGCTGTACTGTGATCAATCCGAAGGGGGATATCGGGAGGAAATTTCCAAGAAACTTCCTCTCGATAAGGTCAAGTTCTGGGACCACATATTCGATACCCTATTAAGTCAGGGTCCACTAACAGGCTAGTCTGTTACACTATACTCAAAATCAGGGATAGGAAAACTATTACTCTGTTTTGAACAGGGTTGAGAACTTAGTAATTCTGAAATCTCAGTCTCCGCAAAGTGGAAAGCCTAAAATCACCCTGAAATCAGGGTAATTACCCTGATAAAATCATCCCTGAGCGCGCTACTGGCTAGGGGCGAGCTAAGGCGCCATGGCGGGCATAGGACAGCCTACTGGCTGGAGTGAGTAAGGTGAGAGGGAGGAGCCTGAGGACTATAGTGCAACTTAGGCCTTCGAAGCTTCCTAGCGTTATACCATCGCAGAATGCTAGCGGAATGTGTTGATCGACTAGTAGGGCAAGAGGTACAAGTAGGAATGTCGAGGGACAATGTGTACCCTATACTAGGCAACTGACTGTAGCCTAGCAAACTAACAAAGCATATAAATATTATTTGACACTATGCCCCACTTTGCCTATATGGGTGTGTCAAACTATATACAAGTTTGTTAGTTTTAGGCAGTAATGGGGCAGCCCATATAGGGTACAACCCTTTTAGGGTTAGTACTTATACCATTCATTTCCATAGTCAATCCATTCCGCTGTTCGTACTTCTTAACAATCCGCTTTTAATCGATGACCGGCCATAAGCGCATGTCAGAATCTCAGCCACTAACCACTGGGATAAAAGGGCTTGTTTGTGTAGCGGGTGAGTGCGCCCATAACCCCCCAGGCCAACGTGCCTGTAACCCTTCCCTAGGATCGATCGGGGATCACCAGTGGACCTCTGACACCCCCCCGCACTGGGATGTCCGATGTGCACACACTGGGATTCGAACCCGAGACCTTCGCTCTGATACCATGTCAGAATCCCAGCCACTAACCACTGGGATAAAAGGGCTTGTTTGTGTAGTGTGTCAGAGGTCCACTGTGTCAGAATCCCAGTCACTAACCACTGGGATAAAAGGGCTTGTTTGTGTAGCGGGTGAGTGCGCCCATAACCCCCCAGGCCGCCGTGCCTGTAACCCTTCCCTAGGATCAATCGGGGATCACCAGTGGACCTCTGACACCCCCCCGCACTGGGATGCCCGAGGTGCACACACCGGGATTCGAACCCGAGACCTTCGCTCTGATAACATGTCAGAATCCCAGTCACTAACCACTGGGATAAAAGGGCTTGTTTATATAGCGGGTGAGTGCGCCCATAACCCCCCAGGCCGACGTGCCTGTAACCCTTCCCTAGGATCATCGGGGATCTCCAGTGGACCTCTGACACCCCCCCGCACTGGGATGCCCGAAGTGCACACACCGGGAATCGAACCCGAGACCTTCGCTCTGATACCATGTCAGAATCCCAGTCACTAACCACTGGGATAAAAGGGCTTGTTTGTGTAGCGGGTGAGTGCGCCCATAACCCCCCAGGCCGACGTGCCTGTAACCCTTCCCTAGGATCATCGGGGATCTCCAGTGGACCTCTGACACACTGGTGATCCCCGATTGATCCTAGGGAAGGGTTACAGGCACGTTGGCCTGGGGGGTTATGGGCGCACTCACCCGCTACACAAACAAGCCCTTTTATCCCAGTGGTTAGTGGCTGGGATTCTGACATGGTATCAGAGCGAAGGTCTCGGGTTCGTATCCCGGTGTGTGCACCTCGGGCATCCCAGTGCGGGGGGGTGTCAGAGGTCCACTGGTGATCCCCGATTGATCCTAGGGAAGGGTTACAGGCACGTTGGCCTGGGGGGTTATGGGCGCACTCACCCGCTACACAAACAAGCCCTTTTATCCCAGTGGTTAGTGGCTGGGATTCTGACAGTGTAGCGGGTGAGTGCGCCCATAACCCCTCAGGCCGACGTGCCTGTAACCCTTCCCTAGGATCAATCGGGGATCTCCAGTGGACCTTTAACAGCGCATCGCTCCAAGTAGAAGGGTAGGCGCTTTTAATAAGACAACGCTTATATCCGGGATGATACGCTAATGTGTGCATGCACAGTTGGAGGTGAGGAGACATCGGTCGGGTCATAAGCTACGGTACTACCGTAGCCTCGCTATTGACACTCAGGCACAAGAAGGTTGGCATACGTAGGCGTGCACAGTGTGCAACGGTTGAAGTGGTGGAAACACTGGTGGTAATTGAAGCTGCTTTTCATGGATATTTTTTTAACGAGCGTATTCCTACGACCTCGTATCAGGGGCACCTCGTACCAGATTGGTACTCCACACCTGTAAATTGGTCATCTCGCTAAAACCTCGTATCAGCAAAAGTTGACGGCTAACCTAGAAATGCGACGCAAACTCAATGCTGATGTGTCTTGTTGCGATCCAGCACTCTGCGCTCCAGATGCCGCACCAGAACATCGCGCCTCGAATTACAGCAAACCCTCGCCACGTAAGCACAACCACACCACTTTGCCCGACACTTCTCCGTCACCCCTATACACATTTGGTTGCCTTGCCAACACCAGTGGGAAGTTGAAAAGCACAAGTTTCGGTGCCACTTTTCGGCAGAGGTAATCAGTGTCCCACCATGACCGACATACTCTTCTTGCCACGCTTGTTACCGTATTCTCCCGGATATAAGACCCTAGGGTCTTATGAAAAATTCATAGAAAAAAGAGGGGGGGTCTTGTCAAAGGCTTAGAAATGTATAGTACCCGGGTCTTATAATACGGACATATTTTTTGAAAGTGTATTTGATTGCTTAGCTGTTGGATAGGACCGCGGATGTGCGGCGATTCAATCCGGGTGTGGCTTCTCATTGGTCGAAATGGCACATTTAGGGTGATCCAGCGTTACATGGCAAGATTCCTTGCCTTGTCATCGTGCAACCCAACCTTGGCGGTCCAGAACATGCGCGACTCGCCAGCATGGGCTGCACGAGGGACATTGGGTTAATCGAGCGGCCCATGCTAAAGCTTCAGCTTGGCCCGAAAATGAACCAGAGAACCCCAATTGAACTAGTATCTAGGCTCGGGGGGGGGGGGGGGGGGGGGGGGGGGGGGGGCTAGTAATGTTACCCCCTCAAGGGGGGGGTATAGTGAAAACGTGCCAAAATAAAAGACCCACCCCCGTATTACAGACCCGGGGGTCTTGTTTTCCGGGGGGTCTTATATCCGGGAGAATACAGTAATTGTGTGGCATGCGTTCTGTTATAATACTTTCTTAAATAGTGCTGTCAACTCATGCATTAAACTGCTTGAACAGTTTAGCCTCGCGGAACAGGGAGAGAGCCTTCAAGAGTCGCGAACTGAACTGCTCGCACGGAACCGTCGGTTAAGGAGGCGACGACTAGAGGTATGGGAGGACGAAATGGCGACGATGTCCAAAGACATGTTTTTGGACTTATTCCGCATCAATCGTGCCATACTAGACTACATATGCGAAGGAATGCAGTCCGTGCTCAACCCAATCATTCAAAGGCATCATATCCCGATTAGAGTGGCTGTGTTGGTGCCCATTAAGTACTTTGCCAGTGCGATGGTGTACGTCGACCTGGCTTTCTGGTTCGGTGTCCCCAAAACACTGTGTCATAAGCTCGTAGACCTGTTCCTACAGAACTTCCCTCTTGTTTTCAAAGCGGAATGGGTCCCCTTCCCTTTATGCGAGGAAATGCAAGACATAGCTGCGGCGTTCCATAGCATAAAGGGCGTGCCCATGGTGATAGGCGCCATCGATGGGACACATATTCAGATACGAGGCATGGATGGCCACAGGGCGGAATACTACACGAGGAAATCACAATATGCAGTGCAGCTACAAATAACATGTGACGGGTTCGGAAGGATTTGGGACTACCTAATCGGCTTTCCTGGCCCCTCTCATGACCAGAGAGTTTTCGTACAATCTAGCCTCTACACGCGACTAGAAAACGGAGACATCACCCCGTACCAGCTGGTGGGTGATGCGGCTTACCCGCTACGCAGCTACTGCCTCACCCCCTTGCATGCGCCGACCGGCCGCCTCATGCTCGAGTGGGAGCAGACTTTTAACTACTGCCAGTCCGCCACTCGGATGTCGGTGGAGCGAACCATCGGCCAGTTCAAAGGTCGATGGCGCCTCTTTGTCGGCCGCCATGATTGTGCGTTATGGCGCGTCCTAGTGGGGGCGAGTTGCGTGGTAATCCTGCATAATATGGGCATAGAAATGGCTGGGGCACCGATGAAGAATCCGAACCATAAGTGGGCCACTATCTCCCTATGACGAGACCCTTGGTGGACCAGGGGCGAACTTGCGACATACAACTAGAACGAGGATCTTACAGTGACGAAGAATGACCTGAAAGAACAACGGAAGCGTTTCGGGCTTGCGCTTCATGACGCGTACCTTAAGCGACGTCGCCGCGGCGATGCCACACCTCCACATCGTCGCTGAGCCCGGCGTCGGTGTGGCCATCGCCGTCGCCCTGCCAGCTGTCTCCCGCCCGGTTGCTGGCGAAATTGAGTGGACGACTGGTCTGTGACTACTGCGAAGTCATCCACTCGCGGATCACTCCAGTGATCTGAGCGACGCTGTCGCTGGAGCATTGCTTGAAAGTCTCTGCAAGGAGTTGAGCGGCTGCCATAGTCGCAGTTTCGTTGATGCGTCGACGTGCCCTGGGTGGGGTGCCGCGCCCTGTGTGGATTGAAGGGATGGGATAGGGACGCTAAGCGAGGTTGTATGTAATTTCCATACTGACATTATACAAATCAACATATGTAAAGTGTGGTTTGACAAGTTCACAAACAATCCGCAGATGTGGGCGTTATACAACGCAAAGCAGAAAATTACCAGTGTTTGGTGTCGATTGTTTGTTAGACGCCTTCGGGACCTACATGCTTGGATCGACGGTTACATTTTGTGCTCCGCCGCCATCCAGAGCGTGTGGCTCTGCAGCTGCGGTATCCTCGTACCGTAAGCCCCCGGATAGAAGCGCAGGCCTCGGATAAGCGCCGGCGCTTATAAAAGGATGAGGGCGCTTATATCCGGTCCTCGATTATAAGCGCACCCCCTGAGAATTCATTATTTATTATAAGCGCATGTCGATTTTTTTTTCTTGAAAAACTGTCGAATTACAGAAACGAATTTCGCCTTAGCAGGGAAACGAAGCACAATTCCAGTTTCCCACTCAAAATCTCACTTGCTGCGCGTCTAGTCAGCATGTGCTGTCACTTAGTCAGCATATGTTGGCAGGGAATCAATCCCTGCCAAGCTGCGCGAGATTCGAATTCGTGACCCCATATAGTTTCGACTCGATGAAAATGGGCATAACGAGATCTACAGTTTGGTGTAAAATATACTTAATTTCATTTTTGCCATTATATAAATGCCGGCACTTATAAAAATCCTCGATTCTAAGCCCACCCCCTAAAAAACAGTGTTTTTTTATACCCCCAGGGGCGCTTCTATCCGGGGGCTGACGGTAAAACAAGACCATCCACTGCCACCATCGCGGTTTTATCACGGTCTCACCACCGGAGGCCGTATCTCCACGTTCGATCTGCTTCTAGAGCGCCTTGAGCCGCTTCCACTAGTTGCCGCATGCTGTAGCATTGCGGCACCAGTCCGGATGCTGCTGCTTGACGTGTTCGATCAGGCGCAGCCAATACTGCGAACCCTATCTCCCCGTCATCTGCGTCAGCTCATCCTCCTCAGTGTCGTAGTCGGTATTGACACCAGCAGTACTCGGACCGGCAGTGGGAGGCGGAGAGATAGTAAACTGCGCGGGCGTTTGTCCAACGTTGCGCAGAGGTCTAGCCGTAGGTCTTCCTGCAGCCAGCTCCGCCATCATCCACTTGACGTAGGCAAGATCTTCTACTCGCCATGGGGCTTCTTGTGTTGCACCTGTTTGAGATTTACGCTTGCGGGCCATGATAGTTGCTCTAACGTTGTGTGAGCACATACAAATGCTATAGCTAGATTTGTAAGCACGGTTGGGTTGAGATGGCGTGGCAGTGGTTCGGACATGGCAAACGTGACTAGGTCTGGTAATCGCTCAACGTGCGGGGGATCTGACATTGCCGCGTGGCGCCTAGTGGCGTCATGTTCCTTGATGGTGCACAGTCTGCACGTTGCTGTGCAGCGCACCAAAGCCACGTAACGAATCCGTGCAGGTATGAGTATCGGCCGCAAACACAGGGTAGACGGCTGCTCGTCAATTTGAACCGTGCATGGGGGGGGGAGCCACGTTCGAACGACGCTGTGCGAGCAATATCATTGGTGCGCTGTTTCGGTACAAAGTTGATACGAGGTGTTTTATAACGTGATGTAGCTGAAAATCTATTACTGGTATGAGGTTGGACCGTAGGAACACGCTCTAAAGCTTTACAAGCAATCAAAAACTTATTTCACCTAAACAGCAGTTGCTGCCACGTAAAATCAAGGCACATACCGTATACGTGGTTCACTAAGCTATGGACGGCATGCAAGCGCAGTGCTACGAGGCATGGAGGCGGTTGAAGAGGAGGACCAGCTGCTCGAATGACAGCTCCTCGGGACGCGCCTGCAAGCAGGGCGTGCATGCAGTGAGAGGCGTGCAAGTAAGCCATGCATGTAATGCTATGGAACATGGGACTTACAGGGCTGGTTGGATTGAGTTTCAACTAGGAGAGGCAGCCAGCGCAAGAAGGGGCCAGTGGCTTACATGAGGCTTAGAAGGAGAGGCACTGTGGCACTCGCTTCAGGGGGGGCAGCAGAGATAGAGATCACTCAGCAACCAGAGCTTACCTGCTGCATCCCCGTCAGCACACCACCCACTGCACCTCACCCTGCACCACCCACTGCACCTCCCCCCTGTGCCCCCCTCACGGCACCACGTGACTCACAGTGGCGGGCAGCGAGAGCGCCTCCAGAGCAGCAGACACCTGCTGCGACGAGTAGGAGGGCTGCAGCGACGCCCGCAGCATCTTGCGCTTCGCCTGGAATGCCCTGTTCACCTGCCAACGTGCCGTGGTGGTGCGTGGTGCAGTGTGGTGCGGGTGTATAGGGTGTGGCGCGGTGCGAGATAAACCAACGGCACAGAGAGTAAGGGAGCAGAATTTGGAGCACCTTGAGACAAGTGTGAAGCAGGATGTGAGTGAGAAAGGCAGAGAACGTTGTGAGGGCAGGGTTGGGGGCAGATGCCAGGTGACACAGCAGATGCCCATGCGTGGAGCACCCCCGTGGCGAGCAGAGCAGGGTGATGGGCATGCATGGCCCGATGTTGTGAGATGTGCTTACCATGTGGAAGAACTGGGTGGGCGATGCCACGTGGACTCGTTCCATTGGTGGCTTGAGGGCGAATGACACGACTGCTGCATCAACCTGGTCGATGAGAGAGACACGGGACAGGAGATGAGATGAGATGCTCAAAGACAGACCCTGCTTGAGATTGTTACAACAAGACATGGTGCTAAGCAGACACGGAGATGGACGTTAACAAAGTTGTAAGACGCACAGGGTGATATTGTGCATTTGACATGGGGTATGGGAGGCATACAGCATGAGGCGTGGGGCATGGGGCATGGGGCATGGGGCATGGGGAATGGCCCTTGGAACATACATTTGGGGGAGGTAGGAAGCTGCGGCGGCTGACGAAGAACTGATAGGTGGGGTCTGATGGGGGGATGGTGACACACAGGGGGAGGAGAGTGGGCGATGGGGCGAGAGGAGTGAGCGATGGGGAAAGAGGAGTGAGAGATGGGGAGGGGGGAGTGCGAGATGAGGAGGGGATTGAGAATAAAGGGTGCAGAGTAAGAGATGAGGGGATTGCAGTGTATTGGGGAAGTAGTGGCATGGTGCTGCTTGCTCACACAGAGCACAGTGCTCACCCGCATGGCACCTCACCCGCATGGCACCTCACCCGCATGGCACCTCACCCGCATGGCACCTCACCCGCATGGCACCTCACCCGCATGGCACCTCACCCGCATAGTACTGCACGAACACGCTCATGGGTCGGTACTGCGATGCTGCCGGTGTTGCATCCACCAGCCGCTGTGCCGCGTCATCCTGCCCGGTGGGGAGTGGTGGGGGGTGGTGGAGGATGGTGAGAGATCTGGGGGGATGTGACAATTTCCAACACAGGTGGATGTCATGCTTGCAGCCATGCGTCATCACAGCACCCCCTCACACCATGCCATCACCCCACGCCCTCCCAGCTGTCATCACATGCAGCACGCCATCACACCACATCACACCATGCCATCACACCATGCCATCACACCATGCCATCACACCATGCCATCACACCATGCCATCACACCATGCCATCACACCATGCCATCACACCATGCCATCACGCCATGCCCCTCACCCCATGGCCTAGCAGCACCTCACTGCACCTCACCTCACCTCACCTCACCTGCAGCATGCAGACGACGGTGGAGACGAGGTGGCCGAGGGGCAGGAAGAGGCGCAGAAAGTCCGTGGTGATGTTGAAAGGGAGGTTTGTCACCACCTGGCAGACAGGCGCACGGGAGAGAGGCGCACGGGAGAGAGGCGCACGGGAGAGAGACGCACGGGAGAGAGGCAGGTAAGGTGGGGCATTACAGGGGAAGGCAGAGGTGATGTTGACAGGGAAGTTTGTCAGCACCTGCCATGCACGCGCTCGGGGGAGAGGAGGGTGGTGAAAGGGCGATGGGAGATGGGGCGATGTGAGATGGGGCGATGGGAGATGGGGCGATGTGAGATGGGGCGATATGAGATGGGGCGATATGAGATGGGGCGATATGAGATGGGGCGATATGAGATGGGGCGATGGGAGATGGGGCGATGTGAGATGGGGCGATGGGAGATGGGGCGATGGGAGATGGGGCGACATGAGATGGGGCGATATGAGATGGGGCGATATGAGATGGGGCCATATGAGATGGGGCGATATGAGATGGGGCGATATGAGATGGGGCGATATGAGATGGGGCGATATGAGATGGGGCGATATGAGATGGGGCGATATGAGATGGGGCGATATTGGGGCTAAGCTGGCGATGCCTCCCCCTGCTCCCCCACGGTCGGGACAGGCCCGGTGTGAGATGGGAGGTAAGGAGAGAGTGGCACATGTCAAGGAGAGAGTGGCACATGTCAAGGAGAGAGTGGCACATGTCAAGGAGAGAGTGGCACATGTCAAGGAGAGAGTGGCATATGTCAAGGAGAGAGTGGTACATGTCAAGGAGAGAGTGGCACATGTCAAGGAGAGAGTGGCACATGTCAAGGAGAGAGTGGCACATGTCAAGGAGAGAGTGGCACATGTCAAGGAGAGAGTGGCACATGTCAAGGAGAGAGTGGCACATGTCAAGGAGAGAGTGGCACATGTCAAGGAGAGAGTGGCACATGTCAAGGAGAGAGTGGCACATGTCAAGGAGAGAGTGGCACATGTCAAGGAGAGAGTGGCACATGTCAAGGAGAGAGTGGCACATGTCAAGGAGAGAGTGGCACATGTCAAGGAGAGAGTGGCACATGTCAAGGAGAGAGTGGCACATGTCAAGGCGAGGGGACTGCAGGGGGGTGTGGTGTGGTGTGGGCACGACGAGGGGGGGCGGACTAAAGGTGGGGAGGTGTGCAGAAGGAAAGGAAGGAAAGGAAAGAATGAATAGAACGAAGGAAAAGGATGCGCGGATAGAAGGTGCCACAGTGAGGGGGACTGTGTGTTGCGCATGACAAGAGGTGTAATCAGGGTGCGACCTCGTGCCTGGGTAGAAGCAATTGAAGGTGCCTGAGTTACCACAGTCGGGTTGGCCTTTCCTTTTCAACCAGCCCAGTCCATCTCAAGCCTCTGTAGGTTCGTGACAGGCCAGCGTTTAGGCCTGCCTACCCTTCATTTTAGTCACATCTATGAAAAGAAAAATATATGTATGCGAACAGATGGTTTTTCACATGCTGTAAACATCTCTTTGTGGACCAAAGCTTGCGCATGACGTTGAACGAGAAAGGGCGATCCAGACAGCCGATTATGGGATTGGAAATACAACGACAGCAGCCTATACTGGCAGGCACTTGCTCACGCCTGTGAGCCGCATGGGCTTCAGCCTTGAGCCTCCGCCACCCACCTTGGCGCGCACGGCACTGCTGCCTCCATTCCCCTCGCTGCCTCTGCTCGCCACAGCGCCAGCGGTGGGAGCAGCAGCAGGCGGTGCAGCAGCAGGCGGTGCAGCAGCAGGCGGTGCAGCAGCAGGCGGTGCAGCAGCAGGCGGTGCAGCAGCACTGGGCACGGGCGGCTCTCCCGCCATGCCCATGCCGTCCATCCCACGCGCGCGCGCTGCTGCCCCACCACTCGCCCACGCCCCTTCGCCGTGTGCTGCCCTTCCCTCCGCCCCTCCCAGTGTGTGTGTGTCGTCCCCAGCCGTTCCAGTGAGGTGGTGCAGGCGCGCAGGCAGGTGCGTGTGCAGGGGCCACTTGAGAATGTCCGCATGCACCACCTGCCGTGGCGTGGGTGGCAAACGGAAGGTAGACGAGAGGAGAGGAAGAGGGTGGGAAAGAAGAGGGGCGAGCACAGGGCAAGCAGTGCAGGCCAAAGGGATGAGAGATGCCAAGGGGATGAGAGATGCCAAGGGAGGCACACAAAGCAGCTGGCCACAACACATGCGAGCCCAACACAACACATGCGAGCCCACCACGACCCATGCGAGCCCAACACAACCCATGCGAGCCCAACACAACCCTGTTTGAACCACACGGGCAGGCAGACAGGTGGGTGGGCAGGTGGGGGCAGGCAGGCAAATGCTAGTGGAACCACGTTATCAGCGGCAGCAGTGGGAGGGGAGGGTGGGGAGGGACGGGAGGGAGGGGAGGGATGGGAGGAGGGCAGTTCCCCTTGAGCCACACACAGCGGCTCATCCAACCCAAGCCCAAGGCCCATAGCTGTCGGGGACCTAAGTTGGGTCCGTACGTTTTTGGAACCACGTAATCGTAATGTTACGCGTAAACGTAAACGTACGCGTACGTACACGTAAATTCGCGAAACATATTTCCGGGCAGGGAAAAAAAAAATGTCAAGCGGGGCCATCGACTAAGGGCGTGGGACAAGAGGCAGGACCTGAGATAAACAATGTTGCAATTATGTGAGTGGGAGGAGGGGGGAAAGTGTGCTGGGGTTGGTAAAGCAGCACATGGAACCCATCACATGGAACCCATCACATGGAACCCATCACATGGAACCCATCACATGGAACCCATCACATGGAACCCATCACATGGAACCCATCACATGGAACCCATCACATGGAACCCATCACATGGAACCCATCACATGGGACCCATCACTGCAAGTTATTTGGTTGGTGGTCGAAACATCGTCGCACCACCCTTTGGTTGTGCATCTACAACCGAAAAGAGGGTACAAGATTGTTTGTTGGGCAGCCCAAAATAAAAAACTAACCTGCCCGAAAACGTATACGTATTATTTGATCCGCACACGTAACGTAAAACGTGCGTAAACGTACGCGTAAGGTCCAACTTAGTCGGGGACCTGCTGTCGGTCCAGGAGGCGTGAGGCTGAGGTGGGTGGGTGAGTGAGTGGACCTCCCCAGCTCCTCCCCTCGTGAGACATGGACTCCAGCTCTGGCCGCCAACCAGGCAGCCCAACCAACGATGGGTGGCAGGCAGTGTGCAGGGCAGCGTCACACGGCCCCATCACCCCACGGCACACAATACGGCCAGCCACCCCATGCTATGCTGGACATGAACCCAGTACCCAGGAGCACTCACAGATTGTATGGTAGGCTTTTACAGTCGCGTGGGTAGCCCACCATTTCTGTAACACCACTTACATGCCTGCCCGTGTCGTAGCAGTAAATACGTTTGATAGCCCTTGTCTTACACTCGCTGTACCGTTTGTTATAGTCAGCGAGAAGGACTGTTAGGCGAGGGGAGGGGAGGGCCGTGCGCACCTCTACTTGTGGGCACTGGGCGAAGCGCTCCCGCACCAGCTGCACCATGTCAGGGTCCTGTGCGGTGCAGTGTGGTGCATGGATGTGATGGGCATGAGGAATGTCAGAGACACGTGGAGGAAGCAAAAGGACTTGTCTGGACAAATGAAGGGATGGCAGCGATAGCAGGGAGAAGACATGCAGTCGAGGAGGGAGAGAGACTGAGTGGTGGGAGAGAGACTGAGTGGTGGGAGAGAGACTGAGTGGTGGGAGAGGGGTGGGGAAGAGCAGCGGAGAGACGAAGAAACGGAAGGATGAAGGAGTGGAACGACCACCATTTGCATCTCCCCATCACATGCAGCTAACATTCGCCACTGCCACCACTGCGCCTACACTCCGCTTCTCCCCCCCTTCTCCCACCTTCTCCCCGCCCCCCTCCCACCTTCTCCCCGCCCCCCTCCCACCTTCTCCCCGCCCCCCTCCCACCTTCTCCCCGCCCCCCTCCCACCTTCTCCCCGCCCCCCTCCCACCTTCTCCCCGCCCCCCTCCCACCTTCTCCACGGCAATGACATGAGCGCCAGCAGCCACGAGGGCAGCAGTGAGAGCGCCCGTGCCCGGCCCCACCTCCACCACCACGTCGCCCGCCTGCACGCCCGCTGCCGCCACCGTGGCCAAGCTGATGTCGTCCCGCAGTAGATAGTGCTGGGTTGCGTACGGTGGGGGATGGTGGGCGGGCAGGTGGGGGGTTAGGGGTGGGGGGGTAGGGGGAGGGAGGGGATTGGGGAGGTGGGGGGGGGTGGGGAGGTGGGGGGGTTGAAGAGGTGGGGGGGGTGGGGGTGGCAGAGGGTAGTTCAGTGGACTCGAAGTCCATCTTGCTGCCGCCACCGTGGCTGTGCTGATGCCGCCCCGCAACAGATAGTTCTGCCGGGAGGGAGGGGGGGAGGGGGGGGGAGAGGGGGTTTGGGTGACGGGTGGGGCTGGGGGTGAGGAACGGGGTGAGGAACGGGGTGAGGTGGTGTCACAGGAGAGAGGGATTGCGGGGCACGGGGCACGGGGCACGGGGCGCAGTAGTGGGGTGTGAAGGAGCTGCAATGTGATGCCGTCAGGCCCCGCCACACCACGCCGTGCCACACCACGCCGTGCCACACCACGCCGTGCCACACACACAGGGCGTGCTTACCTCCGCCCGGCCCCACCACACTGCTCACACTCTCCCTGCACATGCCATGCCATGCCATGCCATGCCACACCGCTGGTAACCCGCCATGCCATTCACGCCCTTTCCCCCCCAAACCCCCCCCTTCTCACCTCGCCTGCTCCCCCCCCGCCTCCCCTGCTCCCCCCGCCGCACCTGTCCGAGCCATCGCTTGGCGCGCCGGCTCTTGCTGCGCAGCGCGGCCGCCGTCGCCTGCGCGTTGCGCCGCATTGAGTCCGTCACTGCCCCGCTGCTGCCGCCTCCGCTTTCCGCTTCCTCCACCGCGAACTTTCCGCCTTCCCTTCTGCCACTCCGGGTCTTCCGCCCGTCGCCGTTCTCTCCCCCATGCGTACGCGTTGTTCGCTGATTGGACAGAGACGGCGCCGCTATTTCTCCACTCCCACCATCTCGGCCGCCTTTCTTTCTCCCACCGTCCGATCCCTCCGCGCTTCGAGCCTCGGCTTGCGCAGGCACAAAGCGGTCAGCCCCGAGAAGCGGTGGTAGCGGCGCGCGCGGAATGGGTAGGCGGAGTGTGCGGGTGAGCATTGCAGCTGACTGTGCCGTGGGGAGTAGAAAGGTGGACAACAAACAAGACGTGGATGTCCAAATCGGAATGTACGCGATATTATCAACTCGAAACACACTCAAAGGACACGAGATGCCAATCTCATTCCTCAATCTCTATGCTCTCAATCCCTAAAAATACCATGTGGTATTCGGGAAAAAGGTGGTCGAGAACAGAAAACGCAAAATAAGGGCGTGGAACATTTGTCAAAATATTATTGTCCTGATGTAAGGAAATTTTTCAGCATTCCTTACTGCGTACGTCAACATCGCGTACAACAGCGGTTGTTATTCGCCCGTTACTCTTAACGTAGCTTCGCCCGTTACTCTTAACGTAGCTTCGCCAACATTCGTGCGCACTGTTTCACGAAACCATGCACCGCTGGCCTGGCCGAGTCGGCCTATGCTTCGGGACTAGCCCGAACCCCAATGCCAGCCTAGCACTAGTTAAGCTCGCACGCACCACGTTACCGTTTGCATGTTCGCGTACCGGTATAAGTATTCGCTCATGCCTTCGCTCATACTTTGTACTCGTTTGACACCTAGTGCAATCCTCGCTATCTCGTTCCATTGCACCCGTAACACTTGGTATTCATAGCAATTTCCCTATTCGGACCGCGCATCTCCGCGCTTAGAGAAATCAACTTGTGATTTTCCACTCGAGTGGACCCACGCCCCTTGGCCCCTATGAGTCGTTGTCCTCGCGTTCTCTCATAAACGCGTGCAGCCACGAGTGCGCTAGAGCTAAGACGAGCCGCCACCCTTCGACATGGCTGAGCATATTGACGTCACGACCCTCACGCAGGAGCGCCTGAATCAACTGCTCTAGCAGCTGCACGAAAATACTAAGGAAATTGCGGCGCTAGCGGTAGAGCGTGCGTCACTGCAAAATGACGTCGCACGGGCGCAACAAGCACAGCCAGAAACACAAGGCGCGCAAGAACAAGTAGCACGTCAAGCATCGCAATACGAAAGTGTGGGGCAACCCTCGAGCGTGGCTAGTGATGGCGTCGCCCACAACAACGGAGACGACGACCACGGCACGACACTGTCAAAACATATGCATGTTAGTATCTAGGCTATATTGGGGCTAGCCTTAAGGGGTACAGAAACTCACTCGACACTCTAGTCTTGTACCCCAACCTCCACCTAATCACACATACTCTTCTCATTCTAACATGGCATCAGAAGCCTAGGTTAGGAACCTAGGACCACCTTGTACTAAGGGCCCGCCCTTCCGCTAGCGCCCTCGAGCGCCTTCTTCCTTTCGTGCGCCCTCGCGCGCCTCGTTTCCTGGTCGCGTAGCCCGCTAGACGACCGCGCGCGGCCCCCTTTTTGCCCGCGCGCGGCCTCGTTTTTTGCCCGCTAGCAGCCTGCGCGCGGCCCGAATCGCGTGCGCGACGACCATAGGCCGCTCGCGCGGCTCGATCCGCCCACGAGCAGGTCGCTAGCCGCCCGTCGGCCCGCCCGTAGGGCTTCGCGTCGCCCGTAGGCCGCCGCCCCTGCTTTCGTAGCCGCTGCCTGCGCGCGAGTGCAGCCCACGCCCGACCGCTCGCCCCTAGGACGGCGCTCGTAACGCCGCCGCCCGCCCGCAGGTCGCAGCCCGCGCGCAGTGGCGATCGCGCGTCGGCTGCTGCAGCTCGCGCTTAGCTGCAGCTCGCGCTTAGCTGCAGCTCGTGCTTAGCTGTAGTAGGACCCCAGCCGCGGCCTGCACGCAACTGCAACCCTAGGCGCCGCCGCGCACCGTGCATAGGCCCGCCGTTGCGCTGCCCTACCTGCCCGAGCCGCGCCGCCCTGACTGAGCCTACTGTTTAGGGTTTAGGGTTTTGCAGCACCTACTGTCCCTGTTCCTGCTGTTACAGCTGTTCTTCTCACTACAGTTGTTCCTACTACTGCTCTTACTGCCGCTACTGCCACTATGGCTACACCCACAGTTCTCTCTTTCGATGCTGAGGGCCGTCCGCTCCAGTTTGATGCTTGGCTTGACGATCTCCACCTTTTCCTCCAGATCACCGCTAAGGATGACGTCTCGCTGTATGACCACGCGTCCGGAACCGCTCTCGCACCTGCTGACACTGCTGACAGTACAGCTCGCTCCCAGTGGCAGACTCGTGACGCCCACGCTCGCCTAGCCATTCGCAGCCACCTGCCGTTAGATGAGCGCGCGCACTTTGGCCAGCACAAGACTGCTAAGGAGCTGTACGATGCAGTAGTCGCCCGCTACTCCTCACCTGCCTCCGCTACGATAGGCCGTCTCTCTCTGCCCTATCTTTTCCCCGATCTCGCCGCCTTTCCCACAGTCGCTGACCTCATTACACACCTCCGCACCAGTGACACTCGCTTCCGAGCCGCCCTCCCTGCTGAGTTTCTCGCCAAGAACCCCCCACCGATGTACCTCGTTCTCTACCACCTAGTCACCCGTCTCCCTGACTCTCTTCGCGCAGTCAGGGACCACTTTCTCGCCCTCTGCCCTACCGAGCTCACCATTGACCTGCTCGAGAAGCATCTGCTTGCAGCTGAGGCTAGTATAGTTGCTGTAGGTGCCTCTCGTGGCGACCCCCGCACGCCCTTCTTCGACGGGTGTTCCCCTTCCCCCCTTCTCCCCTCGGTTGCCTCTGCTGCCGCTGTCGACTTCCTCGGTGCTGAGGACGTCGGGGCTGCGTCTGCTCCTAGCTGGAGGCGCAAGAGCGGCAAGGGCAAGGGGGGCAAGGGTGGCGGCGGTACCAGTGGGGGAGGTGGGGGTGGCGGTGGAGGTGGAGGCGGTGGGGGTGGTGGCGGTGGTGGGGGTGGTGGCGGGGCTGGGGGGGTCAGTGGCAGCGGCGGAGGTGGCAGCGGCGGGGGTGGCAGCGGCGGGGGTGGTGGCGGCAGTGGTGGTGGGGGAGGCCGGGGTGGAGGTGGTGGTGGTGGCGGCAGTGGGCGTGGTGGCGGCGGCTCGGGTGGTGGTCGGGGTGGACCAGCGCAGCGTGGAGGCTCGGGTGGTGCCCAGCGCCAGCAGCAGCGTCTTGGAGAGACCCCGTCGTCCCAGCAGCTTCGTGAGTGGTACTCTCAGCATGGGGGGTCTGGGGGTGGAGGCACCTGCACGTATGTCATCCGCACCGGTGACCGCGCTGGTCAGACGTGTGGGCGTTTCCACACGCCGCACCGCTGCTTCTTTCGTCTAGACGATGCCTGGCGTGCACAGTTCCCGGAGGCCTCTGAGCTGCCCCGCTGGGCTGATCTGCTTAAAAAGAACATTGATGTATTTGCACTTGACTTTGATGTTATTCTTGGAGCCATGTATGCATTGACTATTAGTGTTGAGGGTGACTGTTACTTGTGTGTGCCACCAGACCCAGGCATTGCGACCAGTGAGGCTGCCGCTCTAGGTGCTAGTGCGTCCGCTGCCCCAGGTCCTGGTGAGACAACTGCTCTAGGTGCAGGTGTGTCTGCTGCCCCAGGTGCTTGTGAGACTGCGCCTTCAGGTACAGCGTCTACTGCGGCACTGCACACCTTCACCCTGGACTCAGGTGCTTCCCGCTGTTTCTTTCGCGACCGCACTGCCCTCGAGCAGCTTCCTAGACCGGTTGCTGTCTCCCTGGCTGACCCCTCCGGGGGTCCGGTTCTTGCGACCTCCTCCACTGTCCTCCCGTGTCCTGCGGTCCCGTCTGGCACCCTGTCAGGTCTTTACCTCCCCTCGTTCTCTACGAACTTGGTGGCGGGCTCTGCTCTACAGGACGGGGGTGTTCACCAGTTCACCCCTGCCTATGAGCGTGTGACCCACTGTACGTGTGCCCGGACGGGTCGCCACCTTGCTACCTTCACTAGGGAGCCGGGGTCGGACTTGTACACACTAACCACTGAGTCCCCTCAGGTCGCTGCGTCTGCGTCTGCGTCAGGTCAGCTGTCGGCCCCCTGCTTGTGTCGCTCCCTGTCCCACCAGACTGTCCTCTGGCACCACCGCCTTGGTCACCCGTCAGTGCAGCGCCTTCGCGGCATGCACCGTCGCCTCCTTGTCTCTGGTCTTCCCCGGGTTCTCCCTCCCCTCCCACCCTCGCCTGCGCCTCCCTGTCTTCCCTGTGTCGAGGGGCGGCAGCGCGCCGCTCCTCACTCCTCCGAGTTTCCCCCGACAGAGGCTCCTCTGCAGACACTCCACATGGACGTGTGGGGCCCCGCCCGCGTCCGTGGACAGGGCGGGGAGCGCTACTTTCTGCTGGTAGTTGACGACTACACGCGTTACACCACGGTCTTCCCCTTGCGCACCAAGGGTGAGGTCCCTGATGTCTTGATCCCTTGGATCCGCACTACCCGTCTCCAGCTGGAGAGGCGCTTTCGCTCGGACCTTCCAGTCCTGCGACTGCACTCTGATAGAGGTGGTGAGTTTTCCTCCGACCTCTTGAGAGCCTTCTGTCAGGGGGAGGGCATTGAGCAGACGTTCACGCTTCCGGCCTCTCCGCAGCAGAATGGGGTTGCTGAGCGCCGCATTGGCCTGGTCATGGAGGTCGCTCGTACCTCCTTGGTCCATGCGGCTGCCCCCCACTTTCTGTGGCCGTTTGCGGTACGGTACGCCGCGCATCAGCTCAACCTCTGGCCCCGTGTCTCTGACCCGGACACCTCGCCGACACTGCGTTGGATGGGAGAGGTTGGCGATGCGTCGGTGTTTCGAGTCTGGGGATCTCGTGCCTTTGTCCGCGATGCGTCCGCGGACAAGCTCTCCTCCCGTACCCTCCCCTGTGTCTTCCTTGGCTTTGTCCCTGACGCGTCTGGCTGGCAGTTTTACCACCCTGCCTCGCGCCGTGTCTTCCCTTCTCAGGACGTCACGTTTGACGAGTCGGTCCCCTTCTACCGTCTCTTCCCCTACCGCACTGCCCCGCTCCCCCCTCCGCCGCTCTTCCTCACTCCAGGTGCTGCTGTGGTAGACCCCCTGCCTCCCCAGGGTCCTGCAACCTCAGGTGTTTCCCAGGTAGACCCGGTCGAGCCTGTCGAGGTAGCTGTCGACTCTGGTCCTGCGCGAGGTACTGAGCCTGAGCGTGCCGAGCCTGGTGGTGCTGGGTCTGGTGGTACCGAGACTGGGGGTGCTGAGCCTGGGGGTGTGGAGACTGGGGGTGCTGAGCCTGGGGGTGCTGCCGCTGGGGGTGCTGGGCCTGAGGGTGCTGACACTGGGGGTGCTGCGCCTGGGGGTGCTGACACTGGGGGTACTGAGCCTGGGGGTGCTGTGCCTGGGGTTACTGAGCCTGGGGGTGCTGCGCCTAGAGGCACTCTTTCTTCCTTGGAGCTGCGTGAGTGGTACTCTCGGTACTGCCGCCGCCACAGTGGTACTGTGGGAGCTGGGAGTACTGTTGACACTGGAGCTGAGGGCGCTGGAGCTCCTGGTGCTGGTGTGGCTGCCGACCCTGGGGTTGGCGCTGGAGGTGCTGGGCCTGGAGGTGCTGCTGGAGCTACTGGAGGAGCGAGTGCTGCTGGAGCTGGAGGTGCAGGTGCTGACGGTGCTGCTAGAGCTGGTGCTGAGTCTGGGGGTGTTGCTGCTGGGGACACTTCGACAGGAGACCCTGGGACTACAGGTGCCGGCTCTGGGGGTGCTCCTGCTAGTGACGCTGGTCCTGGAGGTGCTGGAGCTGCTGGAGGTGGTGGAGCTGCTGGTGCTGGGGGCACTGCGCAGCCACGACTGTTCTTTGCTCCGCCGTCTCCATCGTCTCTGCCACCGCCTGACGCTGCTCTTCGTCAGGTTCTTACCCTCCCGTCGTCTACTGGTCTTCCGTTACAGCCTGGCTCACCACTGCCTGCCCCTTCTCCTTACACTGAGCAGACAGGAGGTCTTGCTGAGCGTCGTGAGCCTGCGTCTCGTCCTGCGTCGCCCGTTCGCACTGCTCGCACTAGTCCTCGTGTCCCACGTCCGCGTCCTCCTCCTGTCCCTGGCACGCACCAGATGACACTTCGTCCGTCCACTGCTCCACTGCGTGTTCCACTGCCGTCCCCCCCTGCGTCTTCTCTGCCTGACGTTCCAGACCCTGAGTCTGACCGTGTACGTGCTGCTCACCCTACTGTCACGTGTCTCCTGGCCACTGTTGTCACTGACCCTTCCTTTGAGTCCGCTGCTGCGTCTGCCTTAGTTGCTGAGCTTGTCGACTTTGCTGCTCACTGTCGTCTAGACTACGCCGCGAGTCTAGTTGCTGAGTCTGAGTCTGTCTGTCCTCCGTCCGTCGGGGGTGAGTGTGCTCTTGGCACGGACGTCCTTGAGGACAGGCAGGAGGAGTTTGAGTGCTTTGCCGCTGCTGTACCTCATCTCGTGTCCATGCTGATTGCACCTGAGGGAGACCCGGATGCACCAGACATCCCGACCCCGCGCTCTTACGCTGAGGCGATCGCGGGTGAGTACTCCTCTCAGTGGCAGACAGCCATGGACGCAGAGATGGCATCCTGGAAGTCCACTGGCACTTACGTCGACGAGGTTCCCCCTCCTGGGGCGAACATCGTCAGTGGCATGTGGATTTTCAGGGTGAAGCGGCCGCCAGGTTCTCCGCCTGTCTTCAAGGCTCGTTACGTTGCTCGAGGCTTCAGTCAGCGAGAGGGAGTAGACTTCTTCCAGACCTTCTCCCCCACCCCGAAGATGACCACTCTTCGGGTGCTGCTGCACGTTGCCGCTCACCGTGACTACGAGCTTCACTCTCTTGACTTCAGCACAGCTTTCTTGCAGGGCAGCCTGCACGAGGAGATCTGGCTGCGCCGCCCCCTGGGCTTCACTGGGTCGTTCCCTCCTGGTACCCAGTGGAGCCTCCGGCGGCCAGTCTACGGTCTCCGCCAGGCGCCTCGTGAGTGGCACGACACACTGAGGACTACACTTGCGGCACTTGGGTTTGCTCCCTCCACAGCTGACCCGTCGCTGTTTCTGCGCACCGACACTTCACTGCCGCCGTTCTACATCCTCGTGTACGTCGACGACTTGGTGTTTGCCACTGCGGACACTGAGGCTCTCGCCCACGTGAAGTCGGAGCTGCAGAAGAGACACACGTGCACAGACTTGGGTGAGCTGCGCAGCTACCTTGGCTTGCAGATCACCCGGGACAGAGCACGCCGCACCATCACCCTGACTCAGTCACACATGGTGCAGCAGGTCCTTCAGCGCTTCGGCTTCACCTGGTCCTCAGCACAGGCCACTCCTCTGGCTACAGGTCATTCGCTCTCAGCTCCACCTTCGGACGAGTCCGTAGAGCCGAGTGGTCCTTACCCAGAGCTAGTTGGCTGCCTCATGTACCTGATGACTTGCACTCGTCCTGACCTCGCGTACCCTCTTGGTCTTCTGGCTCGCTACGTGGCTCCTGGTCGGCACCGACCTGAGCACATGGCTGCTGCTAAGAGGGTACTGCGCTACTTGTGCAGCACATCAGGCATGGGGCTAGTGCTTGGAGGGACGAGCCCAGTTGTTCTCACTGGGCACTCAGACGCTTCTTGGGTTGACGACCAGGCTACTCAGCGGTCGTCACAGGGTTACACCTTCAGCCTTGGCTCTGGTTCAGTTTCGTGGCGTTCTACACGCTCGTCTTCAGTTCTCAGCTCCAGTTGTGAGGCTGAGATCTACGCCACAGCCATGGCTGCACAGGAGTTGCGCTGGCTCACCTACCTGCTGACTGACTTGGGAGAGCAGCCTCGTTCTCCTCCAGTGCTGTACGTCGACAACAAGGCCGCCATTGCCTTGTGTGAGGAGCACAGACTGGAGCACAGAACAAAGCACATCGCTCTGCGTTACTTCCTGGCTCGAGAGCTGCAGCAGCGTGGTCAGCTTCGTCTGCGTCACGTGGCCACTCGGGCCAACACTGCTGATATATTCACTAAGGCGCTTCCGTCTGGTGATCATCAGCGTTTCTGCACTTTGCTAGGGCTTGTGCCCACATTTCCTCACTTGCTGTAGGCCTTGCTTGTACTGTGATCTATATATATATATATACGTGCATGTTTGCATTGCTAGGTAGAGATCACTGTGCTGTTCTTGCTGCTTATATACCTCTGCATGTGGACTGGCCTTGTGGCCGTTTGTTTGTGCTCAGTGTGTGTGGTGACGTTGTGATCCACCCTTGGAGCCGTGTTTTGTTTCTTCTCTTGACTGGTCTTGTGACCATTGCTTGCTCTGGCTATCCCCCATTTCGCCTATGGGGGTGTGTCAAAACATATGCATGTTAGTATCTAGGCTATATTGGGGCTAGCCTTAAGGGGTACAGAAACTCACTCGACACTCTAGTCTTGTACCCCAACCTCCACCTAATCACACATACTCTTCTCATTCTAACAGACACACCCCGGAGCGACGAATGCGGCCAAGAACTAGCCACGCGTCACGATTTCAGTGCCGAACGACGACTCGGCGCTGCCGTCAGCGATGCCGCTCAAGCCGCAACGCCCGCCTTGCTTCAATCTGAGCCAACGGAGTGGTCCGACCGTTTAGGCGTGGTTGTTCACGATCAACGTCTTTTTCGACGCCAACTACGTCTCGGCGGACGCGACCAAGGTTCGATATGCCGTGTCGCTGTTGCGACGACCCGCCACAGATTGGTGGCGCGTTATCGTTACGAAGCTGACGGACTACGAGACTCCGCCGTCACGGGAAGGATGAACCGGACCCTGGGCGAGATTTGAGCCAATTGCGGCTTCGATCGCGGCGCGACAGAAGCTCCGCACTTGGCGCCAGCTCGGTTCCGTCCAAGACTACACTAGCGGGTTCCTGGCGCTGTGCGAGCAGGTGGGGTATATGCATGAGGCGGAGCGCATTGACCGCTATGTCGGCGGCCTGAAGCACGAAATCCCCCAGGAAATCCTGCTTCGCAAGGTCACGGAGTTCAATGAGATTCTTGCCATGGCGGAGAAACTCGATTTCTTACGCCGACCGAGACTGGGGTCCTACGGCAGTAACAGCAGCTGGGGACATCGGACTCGTGGGACGAGCGAGCACGCCCCGATAAGCGTTGTCGCCGCGAATGCAGCTGCCGCACCGTTCAAAGGGCGCTGCTTCGCGTGCAACAGGCCGGGGCACCGTAAGAGCGATTGCCCGTAAAACGCTAAGGGAAAGGGGGGAGCCGAGCAGCAGAAACAGACCAAGCAGCAGGGAAACTTTTGGAGTCAGTAGCAGATGGGCCCTCTACTGAGAGGTCACGCCGCTCGCCCGACCCAACCGACCCTCACCGAGTGATTATGCTGGTTCACGCAATCGACCACACCCAACCGAATAAGGAGGCTACAACGGTAGACAGCCCCATACTGCTTAGTGGGAAAATACAGACGGACTTCGTTAAAATCTTTGTAGATGGGGGAGTTAGCTACAGCCTGATCAACACTGCCACAGCAAAGAGACTGAAATTGACACTGGACCGATGCTTACCTGAGATTGACGCACAACCGGTCGACATCACGCCACTGTCGATATGGGTACCCGTGGACCGAGTTTGGATCCGATGCGGGGGTAACTTCACATTCACACTAGAAATGTTGGCGACGACCCTCGACGGGACCGACATTTTACTCGGCCGTGATTGGTTGCGACGACACAATCTGCGAATCGACTGGACGACGGGTAAGTGCACCGTGCGAGTGAACGGTAACAATGCCGCCCTATCTCGCTGGAGCTCGCTTGGGTCTTCGTCGGTGCGTGTCAACGCGGTGACGATGAAACGCGTCGTAACGGCATTAGCTGACGTGTATGCGGTTGACATTCGGGAAGCCGAGGCAGCAGACAAACCAAGCGATTTGCAGAAAATGCTTGCCGATGTACCGGATGTCTTGGCAACGTTATTGAAGGAGTACAGCGGGATTTTTCTGGATGACCTACCAGAGGGACTGCCACCTCAACGACCGCACGACGACATGATAGATCAGGATAGATCTGGACCGACCACGGGGGCACAACCAACAGTACAGCGACAGTACAGAATGACCCAACCCGAACTGGGTGAACTACGGAAGCAGCTAAATTATTCGCTCGAAAAACAATCCATTGCCTGATTCCGTCACCATTCGCCGCACCAATACTGTTCTTACCGAAAAGAAACAGAGGATTTCGCATGTGCATCGACTACCGCGCACTGGACAGGGTTACCATCAAGTCACGTTACCCCATCCCGCGAGCCGACGAACTGATTGGCCAACTTCGCACAGCCCGAGTCTTCTTGAAAATCGATCTTCAAGTATGTTACCACCAGATTCACGTCACTCCACCCAACTACCCGAAAACAGCCTTTCGCACCCGCTACAGATCATTCGAATGCACAATTTCGCCCTTCGGACTGACCAACGCACCCGCCACCTTCCAAATGACCATGAACGAAGCTTTCTGCCCAGTGTTAGATAAGTGTGTGATTGTCTATTTAGAAATAATACTAATCTACAGCCCAGACAGAGCACAGCACATGAAGGACATCAAAGTAGCCTTTAAATTCCTTAGTGAAAACCGTCTAACGACCAAAGCCTTCAAGTGTGAGTTTTTACAAGATAGATTTGAGTTTTTAGGGCACAATATTTTAGCCGACGGAGTGGAAATAGACCCGAAGAAGATCGCGACGATTCAAGCATGGCATGCGCCGACCAACTTGACCGAGTTGCAGAGCTTTCTGGGGTTCGTCAACTACGTGCAACGTTTCTTCCCCGACATGGCGCGGTTGACTGCCCAATTGACCGACCTGTTGAGGAGGGGGGTTGAGTACACGTGGGGGGAGAAAGAGCAAGCTGCCTTCTCGGCCCTCAAGAAAATTTTGTGCTCGCCGCCCGTACTGCTCATCGCTGATCCACACGGCCCGTTCGAACTGGTCACCGACACAAGTGACATCGCCGTGGGAGCAGTACTGTTGTAGGACTTCGGGAACGGCCTTCAGCCAATTGCACACGAGTCCTCCAAGCTTCACTTGCCCGAACGCAACTACCTGATACACGACCGCAAGATGCTAGCGATCGTGCACGCATTCAAAGTGTGGCGATGCTACCTCACGGGAGCCGACATGACAGTACGGACGGACCACCGATCACTACAATACCTTCGCGTCCAACGGAATCTCAATCCGCGACAGACGGGTTTTCTTGAGGGGCTTCTTGAGGAAGGGGGGGGAGGGGGGGGGGGGGGGGGGGTAAGAAAAATTTCGGCATTCCTTACCGCGTACAACATCGCGCAGCAGTCGTTATTCGCCCGTTAATGCTAACGGGGCTTCGCCAACATTCGCGCGCACTGTTTCACCAAACCATGCACCGCTGGCCCGGCCGTGTCGGCCTACGCTTGAGGGCTAGCCCGAATCCCAATGCCAGCCTAGCACTAGCTAGCTCGCACGCACCGCGTTACCGTTTGCATGTTCGCGTATAAGTATTCGCTCATGCCTTCGCTCATGATTTGTACTTCTTTGACACCTAGCGCAATCCTCGCTACCATCTGGCCCCAAATAGTAGCGCATATGAGCTTATAATAAATTCTTTTTTTTTTTTTAGGGATGGCGCTTGTAATTGAGTAACGGCCATAAGCGCCGGCGCTTTTATAATGGCAAAAATGAATTTTAGTTTTCAGGGTACCAAACTGAAGCCCTCAATAAGGCGAATACAACTGTGTACCATGCGCGTGGGATCATGCATGGAATCCCGGCGAAACTTGCCGCGATTCGATTTCCCACCGCACAAAACCCATCTCGGAGCAACGCACCTGCTAGCGCTGACGCGAAACCTGCCGTGCGGCCCAATCAGGTTGTCATGCGCTGCCATGCAGGAGCATCTTAGCCGAACCCTCCATAAGGGGGTGGAATCTGCCCTGTGAGCGCAGCACCTATGGTGCCTCGAACCCTCCTCTACGGGTTCAGGCAGGGGAGGACTCGTCTCTCATTGACGAGGACCCCGAGCCGCAAACCCGAATGGGTCCCCTTCAATCTCTCATTTCTTCACTCTTTCTTGCAATTTTTTCAGTTTTGATTTCTCGCCCGCCTGGCTGTAGAAGCTATGGCGGAATTCACAAGCACGCATTTTATGTTCAAGAAGAAACCTAGGCCCGCGTACCGAGTTAACGCTGATGGGTACCACCAGACCCACCACAGCCTCCTGCGCCTCCTGTACCTCCTTCTCTGCCTGCTCCTCCTCAACCTCCAGCGCCTGCTCAGCCTCATGCTCCTCCTGTTCCTCCGTCTCCTCCTTATTAGGTGTCTCCTCACCTCACGGGCAATCAGCCCGTGCTGACGCTCCTGCTCTCATATGCTTTCGACGAGTACCTCCCGGAACCGGATTGTAACAAGGGCCCAGATGTATACGTACCCGCTCTGGTGCCGACACCACGTTGGGGCCAGCCCGAAGACTACACGTGGGACGAATCTGCAGTCGGCGCTGACGACGACGTGGCTGACCATGAGGAAGATTCGCGCGCTGAGGGCAACAAAGGCGCGGAGGGTGGCACAGAGACTGGCACGGAGGCCGGCACCGCTGAGGATGTGTTTCCCGAGGGTGCTCCGGACGGCGACGACGACGACAGCGTCGAAAACTGGCCACGCGACGGGCTCTTTGAGAAACTTCCGATACCATCTTATCTTCCTATTAATCGCAAGCAACCCCACCCTTCTTCACAGAACCGTGATGCCCGCCCCCCCTCTCCCAGGCACAAGCCCAACGAGCACAAGCGTCAGGCCTATACTGCCGCCGAGAAATTGAAGTGGGTCGCGCGGCTGGATGTGGCGGTGTCAGTGTGAGCTTTGGCTCGCGAGAGTGGCATCCACCGGAAGTGTCTCACCAACTGGAAGCGGGCCGTTGAATCCTCAAGGAAGCACACTCTGCCAGGAAGCGCATGCACGGTCGCGGGAGGGCGTCGTGGTACCGGCCGATGGAGATTAAGGTGTATGAGAAACTCCTCGACTGGCGCCGGAAGGGAACCGCCGTGTCCGTCGGCCGCCTGCAGGAGTGGTCACGGGAGTTCATGAAATGTTTCTGTTAAACTGTATTATGCTTGTAGGCTGTAGTGGGGTAGCCAATATGGGGTACAACCCCAACTAGGGTTTCATATTTGTACCCAAACTTCTGCTAGTTCAATCATTCTTGCCTAGCTATTCTGAAATGGTATTCAGAGCAGGAGGTCCCTAGGACCTACCGACCGTTTTTTTTTTAAGGGCCCACCACCGCTCGCATGCGGTTACCACGCTACCCCGTGCCCTAGCCTCGTAGCGCCCTCGTGCGCCCTCGTTAGCGCCCTCGCGCGCCCCTCGTTAGCGCCCTCGCGCGCACCCTCGTTAGCGCCCTCGCGCGCCCCTCGTTAGCGCCCTCGCGCGCCCCTTGCTAGCGCCCTCGCGCGCCCCTCACTAGCGCCCTCGCGCGCCCCTCGCAGTGTCGCCCGCCCGCCGAGCCGCCCGCTCGCAGCCCGCTCGTCCTGCTGCCCGCTTCGCAGCCCGCCCGCCCGCTCGCTGCCCGCTTCGCGGCCCGCCCGCCACGCAGCCCGCCCGCCCGCTCGCTGCCCGCTTCGCGGCCCGCCCGCTTCGCAGCCCGCTCGCTCGCTGCCCGCTCCGCGGCCCGCCCGCTTCGCAGCCCGCTCGCTCGCTGCCCGCTTCGCGGCCCGCCCGCTTCGCAGCCCGCCCGCCCGCTCGCTGCCCGCTTCGCGGCCCGCCCGCCTCGCAGCCCGCTCGCCCCGCTGCCCGCTTCGCGGCCCGCCCACTTCGCAGCCCGCCCGCCCGCTCGCTGCCCGCTTCGCGGCCCGCCCGCTTCGCAGCCCGCTCGCCCCGCTGCCCGCTTCGCAGCCCGCCCGCCCGCTCGCTGCCCGCTTCGCGGCCCGCCCGCTTCGCTGCCCGCTCGCAGCGCCGCCCGCCCGCCCGCTACCTGCTTCGCAGCGCCGCCCGCTGCCTCACTGCCCGCTTGCTGCGTCCCCTCTGCTGCTGCCGCTGCTCTGCTGTGCCCTCACGCCTGAGCTATGGCCTCTATTCGCGTTCTTTCCTTCGATGCTGAGGGCCGTCCCGTGCAGTTCACTTCCTGGCTCGACGACCTGCAGTTGTATCTTATGAGCAATAGCACGGACCACATCTCCCTCTATGACTACGCGTCTGGTGCTGCCGCTGCTCCTGCTGCCACAGCCGAGCTTAGTGTTCGTTCCCACTGGCAGACTCGTGACGCAGCTGCTCGCCTAGCCATTCGTAGTCACCTGCCGCTAGCTGAGCTCGAGCATTTTGGCGACTGCAAATCCGCTAAGGCCCTGTACGATGCTGTCGTTGCTCGCTACTCCTCGCCTGCCACAGCCGAGCTTAGCCGCCTCATGCTGCCGTACCTGTTCCCCGATCTGTCCACCTTTACTACAGTCGCCGATCTTATCACCCACCTTCGCACTAGTGATGCTCGCCTGCGTGCCGCCCTTCCCACCGAGTTCTGCGCTAAGAACCCCCCTCCACTGTACTGGACACTCCACTTCATAGTCACCCGTCTCCCTGACACCCTCCGCTCAGTTCGAGACCACTTCCTTGCTCGCTGTCCCACTGAGCTCACAGTCGCCCTCCTAGAGGAGCAGCTGCTCGCGGCCGAAAAGAGCATTGTAGCTGTTGGTGCTGCTCGTGGCGCTCCTCGCACCCCCATCTTTGAGGGGTGTTCTCCCTCTCCCCTCGCTCCCTCCTACGCTGCTGCTGCTGCTGTTGACTTCCTTGGTGCTGAGTCTGTTGGCGCTGCTTCTGCTCCTGGTGGGAGGCGCCGCACCGGCAAGGGCAAGGGGGGCAAGGGTGGTGGTGGTGGCGCTGGGGGGGGAGGAGGTGGGGGAGGTGGGGGGGGAGGCGGTGCTGGAGGGAGCGGTGGCGGGAGCGCTGGTGGGAGTGGGGTCGGTGGTGGAGGCGGGGGCGGCGGCGGAAGCAGTGGCAGTAGTGGCGGCGGCGGCGGTGGCGGCGGTGGCGGTGGTGGCGGTGGTGGCGGTGGTGGCGGTGGCGGTCGGAGCGGTGGTAGTGGTGGCGGCGGCGGTCGGAGTGGAGGCACTGGCTCGGGCCAGAGCTCCCAGCAGCAGCAGCGTCCCCAGACGACCCAGCAGCTTCGTGAGTGGCTTGCTCAGCGTGGGACGTCGGGGGGCAGTGGCCGCTGTTCTTATGTCATTCGCACAGGTGACCGCAAGGGACAGACGTGTGGGAGGTTCCACACCCCGTACCGCTGCTTCTCCCGCCTTGACGACGCTTGGCGTGAGGAGATGGGCGCGGATGTTGAGCGCCCCCGCTGGGCTGAGCTGTGTTGATGTCTTTGCTCTTGACTATGATGCTATTATTGCTGCCATGTATGCATTGACTGTTAGTGCCGAGGGAGACTGTTACTTGTGTGTGCCGCCTGACCCAGGTATAGAGCCCGCTGCCCTGGGTACTAGTGAGTCTGCTCTCTCTGGTATGGTGCCCCCTGTACTTGCTCCCCCCAGTGCTGTCCTGGCTGGTTTCGAGTCTGCTCTCTCAGGTACAGCACCCACAGAGACTGCTCTCTCAGGTACCGCACCGGCTGAGGCCTGTCACACCTTCACCCTTGACTCAGGTGCTTCCCGTTGCTTCTTTCGTGACAGTACTGAGCTCACACCGCTTCCTGCACCGGTCCCAGTCTCCTTGGCTGACCCCTCTGGGGGCCCAGTCCTTGCCCAGTCCACCACTGTCCTCCCTTGTCCGGCGGTTCCGTCTGGCTCGTTGTCGGGTTTCCACCTCCCCTCGTTCTCGACGAACCTGGTGAGCAACGCTGTCCTCCAGGATCAGTGGGTTGACACCTTTACCCCTGGCGGACAGCGTGTGGCGATCTGCACGTGCTCCAGGACCGGCCGTCACCTGGCTACGTTTACCCGTCGGCCGGGGTCGAGTCTCTACACACTGACCACTGCGTCTCCTCAGGTCGCTGCTGTCGGTCAGGTGTCTGCGTCAGGTCTGGTAGCCCACGCCTGTGAGTGTCGTTCCCTGTCGCACCAGACTCTTCTCTGGCACCACCGCCTGGGTCACCCCTCCTTGCCACGCCTTCGTGGCATGCACCGTCGCCACCTTGTGTCTGGTCTTCCCAGGTCCCTCCCTCCCCTCCCTGCCTCGCCTGCGCCGCCTTGCCTTCCTTGCGTCGAGGGGCAGCAGCGCGCCGCTCCTCACTCCTCCTCGTTCCCCCCGACAGAGGCTCCTCTGCAGACCCTCCACCTGGACGTGTGGGGCCCAGCCCGCGTTCGTGGTCAGGGCGGTGAGCGGTACTTTTTGCTGGTTGTCGACGACTACTCGCGTTACACCACGGTCTTCCCCTTGCGCACCAAGGGTGAGGTCCCTGCTGTTCTGATCCCTTGGATCCGCACGGTTCGTCTCCAGCTCCGCCGCCGTTTCCGGACGGATCTTCCTGTCCTGCGTCTGCACTCTGACAGAGGTGGTGAGTTTTCCTCCGATCTCTTGAGGACCTTCTGTCAGGCGGAGGGCATCGAGCAGACCTTCACGCTTCCGGACTCCCCACAGCAGAATGGGGTTGCTGAGCGCCGCATTGGCCTGGTCATGGAGGTCGCTCGTACCTCCTTGGTCCACGCGGCGGCTCCCCATTTTCTGTGGCCGTTTGCTGTCCGGTACGCCGCGCATCAGCTCAACCTCTGGCCCCGTGTCTCCTTGCCGGAGACCTCGCCCACACTGCGTTGGACGGGGGAGGTTGGCGATGCGTCGCGCTTCCGGGTGTGGGGTGCTCGTGCCCTTGTCCGCGATACGTCCGCGGACAAGCTCTCCTCCCGCACGCTTCCCTGTGTCTTCCTTGGCTTTGTCCCTGACGCGCCTGGCTGGCAGTTTTACCACCCCACCTCGCGCCGGGTCTTCGCCTCTCAGGATGTCACCTTTGACGAGTCGGTCCCTTTTTACCGTCTCTTCCCCTACCGCACTGCCCCCCTCCCTCCCCCGCCGCTTTTCCTTGCTCCTGGTCCCCCTCCGGTAGACCCCCTTCCCCCTCAGGGTCCTGCTCCTTCAGGTGTCTCTCAGGTAGACCCTCCTCCCGTCGCTGAGCCTGTCGAGTTCACAGGTGACTCAGGTGCTGCTGCGGGTGGTGCTGCTGGGAGTGCTGAGCCTGGGGGTGCTGGGCCTGGGGGTGCTGGGGCTGCAGGTGCTGGGACTGAGGGTGCTGGAGCTGAGGGTACGGTGCCTGAGAGTATGGAGCCTGGGGGTGCTGAGCCTGGGGGTGCTGAGCCTGCGGGTGCGGGGCCTGGGAGTGCTGGGACTACGGGTGCTGGAGCTGAGGGTACTGTGCCTGAGAGTTTGCCGCCTGGGGGTGCTGAGCCTGGGGGTGCTGCGACTGGGGGTGCTGAGCCTGCGGGTACTGAGCCTGCGGGTACTGAGCCTGGGGGTGCTGCTACTGAGCCTACGGAGCCTCGGGTTACTGCGTCTGGGGGTGCTCCGGTTCGGGGTGCTGAGCAGTCTCTCACACCGCAGCAGCTTCGTGACTGGTACGTCCGGCGCTTTCGCCGTCCTAGTGGCTCGGCTGGAGTTGGGGGTGCTGGGGCTGCTCGTCCTGGGGGTGCTCGTACTGGGGGTACTGGAGCTGCCGGGACTGGTTGTTCTGGGAGCACTGCGACTGGAGCTGCTGGAGCTGGGGACTCTGGCGCTGGCGGTGCTAGCGGAGTTGGAGCTGCCGACTCTGGGGGTGGCGCTGCTGCTGGTGCTGCGGACCCGCCTGGTGGAGCTGCTGCTGGAGCTGAGGACCCGAGCGGTGGCGCTGCTGCTGGTGCTGGGGACCCGGACGTTGGAGCTCCTGCTGGTCCTGAGGACCCGGCCGCTGGAGTCTCTTCTGCTTCTGGAGACGCTGCGCGGCCGCGACCGTACTTCGTACCGCTCCTTCAGCAGGTTCTTGGGCAGGCTCCTCCTCCTTGTCCTCCTCCCTCCGTAGAGTGTCCTCCGCCTGTCCAGCCGCAGTCACAGTTACCGCCTGCCTCGCCTCTCCCTGCTCCCTCTCCTTACGCTGGTCCCACAGGAGGTCTTACAGAGCGTCGTGAGCCTGAGTCTCGTCCTGTGTCGCCTGTTCGTCCTGCTCGCACTGGTAGTCGTGTCCGTCGTGAGCGTCCTCCTCCTGTCCCAGGCACTCACTACATGACTCTGCGTCCCTCTACTGCTCCTCGGCGTGTCCCTCTACCGTCTCCTCCTGCGTCCTCTTTGCCTGCCGTTCCGGACCCTGAGTCTGACCGGTATCGCGCTGAGCACCCTACAGTCACGCGTCTCCTCGCTACTGTTGTCACTGACCCTACCTTTGAGTCCTCGGCTGCGTCTGCTCTGGTCGCTGAGTTGGTTGACTTTGCTGCTGCCTGTCGTCTAGACTACGCTGCTAGCCTTGTTGCTGAGTCAGAGTCTGCGTCTGTCTGTCCTCCGTCCGTCGGGGGTGAGTGTGCTCTTGGCACGGACGTCCTTGAGGACAGGCAGGAGGACTTTGACTCTCTTGCGGCTGCTGTACCTCATCTCGTGGCCTGGTTGCTTGCCCCTGAGGGAGACCCGGATGCACTAGACATCCCCACTCCGCGCACTTACGCAGAGGCGATCTCGGGTCCCTACTCCTCTCAGTGGCAGACAGCCATGGACGCAGAGATGGCATCCTGGAAGTCCACAGGCACCTACGTCGACGAGGTTCCCCCTCCTGGGGCGAACATCGTCGATGGCATGTGGATTTTCAGGGTGAAGCGGCCGCCAGGTTCTCCGCCTGTCTTCAAGGCTCGTTACGTTGCTAGAGGCTTCAGTCAGCGTCAAGGGGTCGACTTCTTCCAGACCTTCTCCCCCACCCCGAAGATGACCACTCTTCGGGTTCTGCTGCACGTTGCTGCTCAGCGTGACTACGAGCTTCACTCTCTTGACTTCAGCACAGCGTTCCTGCAGGGCAGCCTGCACGAGGAGATCTGGCTGCGCCGCCCACCTGGCTTTACTGGGTCGTTTCCCCCTGGTACCCAGTGGAGTCTCCGCCGGCCAGTCTACGGTCTCCGCCAGGCGCCACGTGAGTGGCACGACACACTGAGGACTACACTTGCGGCTCTTGGGTTCGCGCCGTCTACTGCTGACCCGTCGCTGTTTCTGCGCACAGACACGTCGCTGCCGCCGTTCTACATTCTCGTGTACGTCGACGACTTGGTCTTTGCTACTGCTGACACTGAGGCACTCGCTCGTGTGAAGTCGGAGCTGCAGAAGAGACACACCTGCACTGACCTGGGTGAACTGCGTAGCTACCTTGGCTTGCAGATCACCCGGGACAGAGCTCGCCGCACCATCACCCTGACTCAGTCACACATGGTGCAGCAGGTCCTTCAGCGCTTCGGCTTCCAGTTCTCCTCACCACAGGCCACACCTCTGGCTACCAGCCACTCGCTCTCAGCTCCACCTTCGGACGAGTCCGTAGAGCCGAGTGGCCCGTACCCAGAGCTTGTAGGCTGCCTCATGTACCTGATGACTTGCACGCGACCTGACCTCGCGTACCCACTTAGCATCCTTGCTCGCTACGTTGCGCCTGGGAGACACAGGCGAGAGCACTGGGAGGCTGCTAAGAGGGTGCTGCGTTACTTGTGCAGTACATCAGGCATGGGGCTGGTGCTTGGAGGACGCGACAGAGTTGTCCTCACTGGTCACTCGGACGCTTCTTGGGTGGACGACCTGGCTACGCAGCGGTCGTCACAGGGTTACACCTTCAGCCTTGGCTCTGGTTCTGTCTCGTGGCGGTCCACCCGCTCTTCCTCTGTTCTCGGCTCTAGTTGTGAGGCTGAGATCTACGCCACAGCCATGGCTGCACAGGAGTTACGCTGGCTCACCTACCTGCTGACTGACTTGGGAGAGCGGCCTAGTTCTCCTCCAGTTCTGTACGGTGACAACAAGGCGGCTCTTGCCTTGTGTCAGGAGCACAGACTGGAGCACAGGACGAAGCACATTGCTCTCCGCTACTTTCTTGCTCGAGAGCTTCAGCAGCGCGGTCAGCTTCGGCTTGTGTACGTGGACTCGAAGGCCAACACTGCTGATATCTTCACCAAGGCGCTCCCGCCTAGTGATCATCAGCGGCACTGTACTTCTTTAGGCCTTGTGTCCACGTTTCCTCACTTGCTCACTGCTTGACATTCTTTGTACTGTACTTTATATATATCTTGTTGCTTGCTTGCTAGGTTTTGATCACTGTGTTGCTTGTCTTGTACTATATCTAGCACTGCATGTGAACTGGCCTTGTGGCCTTTACTTGTGCTCGGAGTGTGGTGACGTTGTGATCCACCCTGGGCTTTGCTTTGCTTTGCTGGACTGGTCTTGTGACCCTTTGCTCTCCCCCACTTTGCCTATGGGGGTGTGTTAAACTGTATTATGCTTGTAGGCTGTAGTGGGGTAGCCAATATGGGGTACAACCCCAACTAGGGTTTCATATTTGTACCCAAACTTCTGCTAGTTCAATCATTCTTGCCTAGCTATTCTGAAAGTTTCTACCCCCTCGTGAAGTGGAAAGGGAGCCAGAGGTGGCCGGACAAGTTTCGGCGGCGGTGGAATCTCAGGGCACGTTCTTGGCGCGTGTCAAACTTCGGGCCAGGCTGCTTGACACGAGGTGGAATAGACAGGGATGGGGCAAAATCGTTCTTTCGTGTCAGACCTCCCTGGGGAGCCTGACACGAAGTAAACTTGGCCCGAATCTTGACACTGGCCAGGAACGTTCCCTCAATGTGTGAATGAAGACGAAGGTTGCCTAGAAAATCGCCGCCCGTGAGAATCACCGTGGTTTTTTATGCATTTTTTTCGTGCTTGTTATTTACTAACTGTAACCGTTTCTTCTGCCACCTCTACCACCGTTTCACAGATGTCGCGAAGCAGTGCAAGAAGTTCTGGCAATACGTCCGTGACAAGCGTCGCGAGCGCGACATCTAGACGACGTGGATCATCAACGACGACCAGATGCCGCTTTGGCTCGAGATGCCCTTCGCCACCACCGTCGATCAAACCAGAGTTCGGTCGGTGCCCATCAGGAGTGCGGGGTACCAGAAGGAGCGCGTCACTGCGATGCTGGCGTGCACGGCGGACGGGGATAAGCTCAAGCCGTGGGTGTTTTTCAAAGGGCGTTTTCCTGCCGCGTAAGACACGTGTGTTGTTTATGCGAGATTCTGTTCTTGCCTGTTTTTACTAATTCTCACTATCCGATGTTGACTGTGCAGATGTGGCCGTGGCGTGCCATGAGAATGGGCGGATGGACGCCAAGGGCGTCATTCGATGGCTTGAGGAGTGCGTCAAGCCTTTCTTGAAGCCCCAGTTCGGGAGGCATGCGATGAGCTCGATGGTCGTGCTGAACTCCTACCGCGGTCACCTCACTGAGGGGGTGAGGGAGAAGTTCCGCGAGCTCAACTGCGCACCTGCGGTCATCCCGTTTGGCTGTACGGCGGAGGTACAGCCCCTCGACGTCTCCATCAACAAGAGCTTCATGGCCTCCGTCCGCCAGTAGTATCAGAAGTGGTTTGAGAAGAGGGCCAAGAACAGCTGACAAAAGCAGGTACGGTATAAACGGATTAAACCGTTTGGTAGTTTATTGTCCCCCCCTTTGTTGCTCTAGCGGGTTCCGATCGTGTGTTTGTGTTGGTGCAGGGAACCTGAAGAAGCCACCCCCAGAGGTGGTTGTGAGATGGATCTCACGGGCCTGGAAGGTAGTCCCCGCCGACCTCATCAAGCGCGCCTTCCTCACCTGTGGCATCAGCAACGCGCTTGACGGCAGTGAGGACGGGCTCGCCATGGCGCACAGGCGGAGCCAGCTGACAGCGGAAGTGGACGTCGATGACGACATCATCGTCGATGGCTTTTTTTGCAACAATTGTCAGGAGCCCGAGTCTGACGAGGAGGAGGAGTAGATCCTAGGTATAAAGGCTAAACTACGAAATGTTTAGTTAAAAAATATTGTAAATGATGAAATTGTCGGTGCAAGTTTTATCATGTTAGATGGTGGACAATGTTAATTGTTTGTGTGTGTGTGTATATGTGTGTGTGTGTGTGTGTGTGTGTGTTTTGGGTTGCGAAGCAACCTATTACAATCGTTATGTACAATTTTTTTTTTCATCCTCTCACTTGAAAAACAGATGAAAAAGAAAAAATCCAGTGAACGGTGGCTATGGTAAGTGACTCACTATGTATTTGCCACAACAATTGAGCACGAGCCGTAACCATTTTCCTTCTCATTTCATACCGATAGTTTGATTTGAGTGAACCTATACTGTATAGATAAAACATGAACATGGGTTGGCCAATTGATATAACTGTGAACGCTTGACTGTTTATTCCGTAATGCATATGCTTAATTATGTTATGCATATATGAAATATAATGATAGATATGTAAACCAAATATTGAATGAAAATGCATAACGATAATGCATATGCTATTGTAGTGGTGAATGTAGTATTATTTCGATATTAGTCCAGTGCAGTGACATGAATGCATAGCATGATAGAAATGCGTAACAGTTGATTGACCCAGACTCTATGCTATCGGCATCCCCTGCCTAGCATGGGGGGGAGCTCAATAACATAATTTCTGAACCATCCAACTGCTACATGAAACAACACAATCTGTGTAAACTAAAAAAATGATCAAAATCCATCAAATCCAGTTCAAGTGAACACACTCACTGAGTGGGCAAAGAACCTTCTCGGAAATGATAGGTTGACCATTTTTTTAAAATCCACAGATGCGCGTTGTTAATGCAATGGTAGATGAATATGGATGAATATGCATACCACACAAAGACACATACGCACATACCGATATGTCAAACTATATGCATGCTATATTTGTGTAGGCTGTAGTGGGGTAGCCAATATGGGGTACAACCCCTTTAGGGTTTGATATCTGTACCCAACTCTCATTCAATGCATTCATTCCTGCCTAGATTTCTGACATGGTATCAGAGCAGTAGGTCCGTAGGACCGTCTTTTTTTTCGGGCCCACCTACCGCTACCCCACGACTATGAATGTGCCTGTGTCTGTGACGTGCTGCGCTGCGCGCGCCGTCTGCCTGCTGCCTGCTGTCTGAGCTGCCTGCCTTGCCTGCTGCCTGCTGCCTGCCTTGCCTGCGCTGCACCACACACACACGCCCTGCCTTGCCTGCGCTGCGCTGCCCGCGCGCGCCCTGCCTTGCCTGCGCTGCGCTGCCCGCGCGCGCCCTGCCTTGCCTGCGCTGCGCTGCCCGCGCGCGCTGCCATAGACCCGCGCGCGCTGCCCTAAACCCTGCGTAGCCCGCTACTGCCCCGAGCGCCACGTCCGCAGCCCGCGCAGCCCGCAGCTGCCCCGCGCGCCGCGTCCGCTGCCTGCGCAGCCCGCGGCTGCCCCGCGCGCCGCGTCCGCCGCCCGCGCAGCCCGCGGCTGCCCCGCGCGTCGCGTCCGCAGCCCTCGCTCGGCCCGGCGCTGCCCCGCGCGCTGCCTCAGCCGCTCGCGCAGCCCGCGGCTGCCCCGCGCGCAGCCTCAGCTGCCCTTGCGCGGCCCGCTTCTTCCGCGCGCGCTGCCTCAGCCGCTTGCGCAGCCCGCGGCTGCCTCGCGTGCCGTCCTACTCTGGCCGCGAGCCGCCCTGCACTGATCGTGCACAGCCTTGACTTACCCTAGTGCCTCCTCGCAGCCCTTCCTTCCCTACGGCCTGCCCTACTGGTCCCATGATTTCTCTTCACGGCAGCGGTGGGAGCGGTGGTGGAGGTGGCGTCCGTAGTGGAGCTGTTCGGCACGGAGTTTCTGGCGGCGGCCAGATGCAGCTGCAGCGATGTCCGAGCGAGACCCTTACGCCCCGGCAGTTGCATGAGTGGTACGCTCAGAGTTGGGGGTGTAGGACTACTGCTCGCTGCCCGTACGTCATTCGCACAGGTGATCGGGCTGGTCAGACCTGCGGGACAGTTAGTCACACAGAGTCCCGCTGCTTCTCCCGTCTGAGCGACGCTTGGCGAGCACGGTTTGGCGACGAGGCTGAGCTACCCCTCTGGCTAGAGCTGCTTCGAGACGGAGTAGATATATTTGCTCTAGACTATGACACTATCCTTACTGCCATGTATGCTCTGACTGGTACTACTGAGGGTGACTGTTACCTGTGTGTGCCCCCTGACCCTGGTATAGCGGCTGCTGCTCTAGGTGCTAGTGAGTCTGCTCTCTCTGGTACTGCGCCTGCTGAGGCTTTGCACACCTTCACGCTTGACTCAGGTGCTTCCCGCTGTTTCTTTCGCGACAGTACCACAGTCACTCCCCTCCCTGCACCTGTCCCTGTCTCACTGGCTGACCCCTCTGGGGGCCCAGTGCTTGCTCGTTCCTCCACAGTACTTCCATGTCCGGCGGTCCCGTCCAGTGAGCTGTCAGGTCTCCACATCCCCTCGTTCTCTACGAACCTGGTGAGCAACGCAGTCCTTCAGGATCATTGGGTTGACACCTTTACTCCTGGAGGACAGCGTGTGGCGATCTGCACGTGCTCCAAGACTGGCCGCCACCTAGCCACGTTCACACGTGAGCCTGGGTCCAGTCTGTACACCCTCACCACTGTGTCGCGCTACACCCCTTTGTCTCCTCAGCTGTACGCGTCTGCTCAGGTTGCTACCCAGTGTGAGTGTCGCCGCCTGTCGCACGACACTCTCCTGTGGCACCACCGCCTTGGTCACCCCTCCCTGCCCCGCCTTCGTGGCATGCACTCTCGCTTCCTGGTCTCTGGTCTTCCCAGGTCGCGGCAGCGCGCCGCTCCTCACTCCTCCTCGTTCTCTCCCACAGAGGCTCCACTGCAGACTCTCCACCTGGACGTGTGGGGCCCAGCCCGCGTCCAGGGGCAGGGCCGCGAGCGGTACTTCCTGCTGGTCGTCGACGACTACACGCGTTACACCACGGTCTTCCCCTTGCGCGCCAAGGGTGATGTCCCTGCTGTTCTGATCCCCTAGATCCGCGCTGTTCGTCTCCAGCTTCGCGAGCGGTTCCAGTCGGACTTTCCTGTTCTGCGTCTGCACTCTGACAGAGGTGGTGAGTTCACCTCCGACTGTCAGAATGTTATTATTGTCTAGCCTGTAGTGGGGTGCTCTATAGCGAGTACAACCCAGTTAGGGTTTGCTATATGTACCCCAACTGCTGCTAGTGAAACCCCTCTCCTTTCAATCATTCTTGCCTAGCCTTCTTGACATGCTATCAGAGCAGGTCGACCCCCTTGGGTCGATCCTGTGGGTGGGCCCGCCACCTAACTGCTTCCGCTGCTATTCTGCTTCTCGCACGCCTCGGGCGCGCGCCGTCTTCTTCCTGCCGTGCGCTCAGGGCGTACGGCGGTTTTCTGCCCGCCGTGCGCCCCGAGGCGCGCGGCGGTTTCCTGCCCGTCGTGGCGCCCCCGGGGACCTGCGCGCTGCCCCCCGTCGTCCTCCTCCCGTCGCCTCGTCGCGGCGCCCTGGGGGCCCGCGCGTCCCCCCCCTCCCGTCGCCTCGTCGCGGCACCTTGGGGGCCCGCGCGCCGCCCCCTCCCGTCGCCTCGTCGCGGCGCCTAGGGGGCCCGCGCGCGGCCCCTCCCGTCGCCCGTCGAGCCGCCCTCGGGGGCCCGTGCGCGGCCCCACTGCCGTCACCCCCCGTGGCGCCCTCGGGGGGCCCGCGCCCTGCTTCTTCGTGGCGCCCAAGAGCCACCCCGCTGCCTCCCTTTCCCTCCGTGCCCCGCCCCTGCTGTTTCCCGCGCTCCTGCCTGCGTTAGGGTTTGGGGGTGGCGGGCATGGGGGTGACCGGTGTGGGTAACCTGCGGCTCCTCCTCCTCCTCCGTCTCCCACTGCTGCAGCTGCCGCTGAGGGGGGTGGGTGTGTGGGAGCCGAGGGTTTAGGGTTTAAGGGGGGTGCCGTGGATGTGGAGCTAGGGTTTCAGCAGGGGGTGTGTGAGAGGGGCGTGGGACGGTCGGGGGAGGTTGCGTGGAGGTAGCCGTCGTGACGCCAGCAGCGCCAGTAGTCCGGATGCCCTCGCGCGTTTCGGTAGCCCAGCGAGCCTGCTTCGCCAGTCGCCTGTGGGTCCGTTGCTCCTGTGTGTGCTCGTCGTAGCCGCGGAGCCAGATACTCCCGTAGTCCGGTGCCCTCGTGCGCTCGGTAGCCACTGTGCGCGCCGCTCCTGTTGCCCGTGTGTCTGCAGCTTCAGTCGGCGCCTTTCATCTTCTCGCCCTCACAGTCTCTCCTCCTCCTCACTTGCCCTCTATGATCACCTCTAGCTTTGCTTATAATTGTGAACTATTGCTATGCCTGCTCATTGTACTGATTACACCCCACTTTGGCTATGGGGGTGTGTCAGAATGTTATTATTGTCTAGCCTGTAGTGGGGTGCTCTATAGCGAGTACAACCCAGTTAGGGTTTGCTATATGTACCCCAACTGCTGCTAGTGAAACCCCTCTCCTTTCAATCATTCTTGCCTAGCCTTCTTGATACCGACCTCCTGCGGGCCTTCTGTGAGGAGCACGGCATCCGCCAGTCGTTCACGCTTCCGGCCTCTCCGCAGCAAAATGGGGTTGCTGAGCGCCGCATTGGCTTAGTTATGGAGGTCGCTTGTACCTCCATGATCCATGCGGCTGCCCCCCATTTTCTGTGGCCGTTTACGGTCGGGGACGCCGCGCATCAGCTCAACCTCTACCCCCTGTCTCCGTGCCGGAGACTTCGCCCACACTACGTTGGACGGGGGAGGTTGGCGATGCGTCGCGATTCCGGGTCTGGGGTGCTCGTGCCTTTGTCCGCGATCTCACCGCGGACAAGCTCTCTGCTCGCGCCATTCCCTGTGTCTTCCTTGGCTTTCCTCCTGACGCGCCTGGCTGGCAGTTTTACGACCCCGCCTCGCGCCGTGTCTTTGCGTCCCAGGAAATCACCTTTGACGAGTCGGTCCCGTTTTACCGTCTCTTTCCCTACCGCACTGCCCCTCTTCCCCCCCCGCCGCTCTTTCTCGCTCCAGGTCCTTCCCAGGTAGACCCCCTCCCCGCGCCAGGTCCTGCTCCCTCAGGGTCCTGCTCCTTCAGGTGTGTCTCAGGTAGACCCTCCTCCCTTGACTGAGCCGGTTGAGGTCACAGGTGACTCAGGTCCTGCTGAGGGTGGTCCCGCTCGAGGTGCTGCTCCTACGGGTGCCGAGTCTGAGCGTGCTGGGCCCGGCGGTACTTTGTCTGCACGACGTGCTGGTACTGGAGGTGCTAGCGGTGGTGGTTCTGGAGTTGCTGGAGGTTCTGGAGCTGCTGGGGGTGCTGCGCCTGGGGGTACTGAGGCTGCTGGTGAGCAGTCTCCTTGGAGCGGCCGCCTACGTAGTCGCTCCGCTGGTGCCTCGCCACAGCCTCTCTCCCCACAGCAGCTGCGTGAGTGGTACACTTGCCATCAGGGTCGCGCCGCTGGAGCTGGGGGTGCCGCTTCTGCGGGTGCCGAGTCTGTGCGTCCTGAGCCTGGAGGTTCTTTGTCTCCTGGAGGTGTTGGAGTAGCTCGTCCCGGAGGGGCTCGTACTGGAGTTACTGTGCCTGGGAGTGCGAGGTCTGGGGGTGCTGAGCCTGAGCGTGAGGAGCCTGAGGGTGCTGAGCCTGGAGGTGCTGAGCCTGAGCGTGAGGAGACTGGAGGTACTGCGCCTGGGGGTGCTGCGACTGCTGGTGCGCGGTCTCCTTGGAGTGGCCGCCTTCGTCCGCGTACGCCTCTCACCTCACAGCAGCTGCACGAGTGGTACGGTCGCCGTCAGGGTCGCGCTGCTGGAGCTCGGGGCTCTGCAGCTGGAGGTGCTTCTGCTGACGTCGCTGGAGCTAGGAGTGGTGCTGGTACTTTGTCTACTGGAGGTGCTGGAGTCGCTGGTTCTGGAGGTACTCGTACTGGAGGTGCTGGAGCTGCTGGGGCTGGAGGTACTGTGTCTTGGGGTGCTACTGCTGGAGACATTGAGGCTGGAGACCCTGGGACTGGAGGTGCCGGTTCTGGGGGTGCTGCTGCTGGTGGAGCTGGTCCTGGAGGTGCTGGCGCTGGAGGTGCTGGAGCTGCTGGAGGTGGTGGAGCTGCTGGTGCTGGTGGCACTGCACAGCCGCGCCTGTTCTTTGCTCCGCCGTCTCCGTCGTCTCAGCCACCGTCTGACACTGTACTTCGCCAGGTTCTTAGCCTCCCGTCTTCTACTGGTCTTCCGTTACAGCCTGGCTCCCCGCTGCCTGCTCCTTCTCCTTACACCGAGCAGACAGGGGGTCTTGCTGAGCGTCGTGAGCCTGCGTCGCGTCCTGTCTCGCCTGTTCGTTCTGGTCGTACCGGTCGTCGTGTTCCTCGTCCGCGTTCGCCGGCTGTCCCCGGCGCGCACCTCGTTGTCCGTCGTCCTTCCTCTGCTCCGCAGCGTGTTCCTCTGCCGTCTCCTCCTGCGTCCTCTCTGCCTGACGTTCCGGACCCTGAGTCTGACTTGGTTCGTGCTGAGCACCCTACTGTCACGCATCCTCCTCCTCTACCGTTGTCACTGACCCGTCGTTTGAGTCTGCTGCTGCGTCTGCCTTGGTCGCTAAGCTTGTTGACTTTGCTGCTGCCTGTCGTCTAGACTACGCTGCTAGTCTTGTTGCTGAGTCTGAGTCTGTCTGTCCTCCGTCCGTCGGGGGTGAGTGTGCTCTTGGCACGGACGTCCTTGAGGACAGACAGGAGGACCTTGAGTGTCTTGCGGCCGCTGCGCCTCATCTCGTGGCCATGCTGCTTGCCCCTGAGGGAGACCCGGATGCACCAGACATCCCTACCCCGCGCTCTTACGCTGAGGCGATCGCGGGTCCCTACTCCTCTCAGTGGCAGACAGCCATGGACGCAGAGATGGCATCCTGGAAGTCCACAGGCACTTACGTCGACGAGGTTCCCCCTCCTGGGGCGAACATCGTCGATGGCATGTGGATTTTCAGGGTGAAGAGGCCGCCGGGTTCTCTGCCTGTCTTCAAGGCTCGTTACGTTGCACGAGGCTTTAGTCAGCGAGAGGGAGTTGACTTCTTCCAGACCTTCTCCCCCACCCCGAAGATGACTACTCTTCGGGTGCTGCTGCACGTTGCCGCTCAGCGTGACTACGAGCTTCACTCTCTGGACTTTAGCACAGCCTTCTTACAGGGTAGCCTGCACGAGGAGATCTGGCTGCGCCGCCCACCTGACTTCACTGGGTCGTTCCCTCCTGGTACCTAGTGGAGCCTCCGGCGGCCAGTCTACGGTCTCCGCCAGGCGCCTCGTGAGTGGCACGACACACTGAGGACTGCACTTGCGGCTCTTGGGTTTGCCCCTTCCACTGCTGACCCGTCGCTGTTTCTGTGCACCGACACTTCGCTGCCGCCGTTCTACATCTTCGTGTACGTCGACGACTTGGTCTTTGCCACTGCTGACACTTAGGCTCTCGCCCTGGTGAAGTCGGAGCTGCAGAAGAGACACACGTGCACAGACCTGGGTGAGCTGCGCAGTTACCTTGGCTTGCAGATCACCCGGGACAGAGCACGCCGCACCATCACACTGACTCAGTCACACATGGTGCAGCAGGTCCTTCAGCGCTTCGGCTTCACCTGGTCCTCGCCACAGTCCACTCCTCTGGCTACAGGTCACTCGCTCTCAGCTCCACCTTCGGACAAGTCCGTAGAGCCGAGTGGTCCTTACCCAGAGCTAGTGGGCTGCCTCATGTACCTGATGACCTGCACTCGTCCTGACCTTGCATACCCTCTTGGCCTTCTGGCTCCCTACGCGGCTCCTGACCGGCACCGAAAGGTGCACATGGATGCTGCAAAGAGGGTACTGCGCTACTTGTGCAGTACATTGGGCATGGGGCTCGTGCTTGGAGGGCGGAGTGTAGTTGTCCTCACTGGGCACTCAGACGCTTCTTGGGTTGACGACCTGGCTACGCAGCGGTCGTCACAGGGTTACACCTTCAGCCTTGGCTCTGGCTCTGTTTCTTGGCGGTCTACTCGCTCCTCTTCTGTTCTCGGCTCCAGTTGTGAGGCTGAGATCTACGCCACAGCCATGGCTGCACAGGAGTTACGCTGGCTCACCTACCTGCTGACTGACTTGGGAGAGAGGCCTCGTTCTCCTCCAGTTCTGTACGTCGACAACAAGGCCGCCATTGCCTTGTGTCAGGAGCACAGACTGGAGCACAGAACGAAGCACATCGCTCTGCGTTACTTCCTGGCTCGAGAGTTGCAGCAGCGTGGTCAGCTTCGTCTTGCTCACGTGGCCACTCAGGCCAACACTGCTGATATATTCACCAAGGCACTTCCGTCTAGCGACCATCAGCGCTTTTGTACTTTGTTGGGCCTTGTGCCTACGTTTCCACACTTGCTGTAGACTTTGCTTGTACTGTGATCTATATATATGCCTGCATGCTTGCTCTTGCTAGGTAGTGATCACTGTACTGTTGTTGTTGCATATATGTCTCTGCATGTGAACTGGCCTTGTGGCCCTTTGCTTGTGCTCAGTGTGTGTGGTGACGTTGTGATCCACCCTGAGCTTGCTTTGCTTTTCTTGACTGGTCTTGTGACCCCTTGTTCTCCCCCACTTTGCCTATGGGGGTGTGTCAAACTATATGCATGCTATATTTGTGTAGGCTGTAGTGGGGTAGCCAATATGGGGTACAACCCCTTTAGGGTTTGATACTTGTACCCAACTCTCATTCAATGCATTCATTCCTGCCTAGACTTCTGACACGATATGCACACACAAAAAACTCAAACACAATCGGAAAATCTACCTAGAAGAAACATAACATAACAATACATAGCATCAATCATACAAACAAGAATATTTCTTCTTTTCTATTTGGCCTTGATTTTCCGAATGGTACAGCAAAGACTCTGAGGGGGAAAACGGAGGGGGGAGATGTGGGAGGGGAAAGGAACGGGCCAGAAAGGGCAGGAGGACGAAATCAGAGACGCATAAAAGAACTACGATACGACGGAATAACAGGATTTTAAACGTAAACAAAGACGATCCAAAACGAGCACGATAACAACGATGAAAGGAAAAGACACGTGATTGGGAACCATACAAGAACAAGAGTAGAAACGAGTAACAGATGCAAAAGACGAAAGGAAGTAGCAAGTTTGAAGAACAGAAGAAACATATGATAGATTATCAACGACCTAAAAACCAGAATGAAAAGCTGATGTTTTAACCAAGGGACTAGAATCCAAGTTTTAACTACTTGCATCCCTAAAAACGGCAAACAAAGAAGTAGATGGCGAAAACCTAGTCTAGGTTATAATCATCGAAGTTAGTTCTAATTGATAGCTTGAAATATTTCTCACTTTAGAGTGGTAGGTAGGGCATGGCTAGCAGGCGGGTATCAACCAAGCTCCACCAGCGAAATGAAAGGAGAGAAGGAAAATAGGGACACAAACCCTAAGGCTATTACAATCCCGTCGCAAAAAGATGGCACAAACTTTTACGATGCTTTTCGGATTCAGAGGCTTTGGCGGAGACGGTAAAAAGCAAACATTTTATTCAGAAGGGGCAAACGAATATTACTACAAAATTCTTTTCTACTCTTCTAATTTCCCGCACTCATCCTTTTCTCCACTCTCTCCCCACTCCCTCTCTGATTCTGTCTCTTTCCAACGCTCTTCTCTCACCAAATTCTGCCGCCTTCGTTGCTGCAGCTGCCGCGGACAACACGCCTCGAGATGGATAGCGTGGTTGTGGCGTCTCTCCTGAGCACTCCTGGCACAAGCAAAAAGTCGCCAGCGCGCTAAGAACCAGCAGATCGACGCCAGCGAGAGGGTAGAAGAGGGGAAACGAAAGAGAGACACAAGGACGAAGGGAATTGGAGAAAAGAGATAAGAAAAGCGGATGGAGATAGAAGGAAAGGGAGAAGCATACGGAAGCCTGAATAAACAACAAAACAGAGGTAGAAAAAGCAAGGTAGCAAAAACAAAGGCATGCTCACAAAAACAAGGTAGTTCAAGATCAATCTTTAATCCAAATCTCGACATACTTGAGTAGGCGTTACTCTCACTAATCCTAACAAACTAACAAACACTTGCAAATCCTGCTCGTCGTGCTCTTAGTGCTGCTGCTGCTGCTACTCTCTTACCTATATACTAGAATAGAGTGAGTGGTTGGAGAAGAACGAGAGCGGCAGGAAAAGAAAGAATGGAAGAAAACCTAACCACCTCCTTCGTCGCAAATGTATTTTACAATAAAAGTATGACATGTGAAAAAATTTGTCTGATGTAGCACAACGGTTGGGATCTTGGCTCTCGATTCAAAGGTCGTGGTCTTGATTCTCTATTGATCATTATATCTACCCGGATACGCAATTTTGATTTTCTTCGAAAATTTAAAACGTCAATGTACATTAAGATCCATGCCCGATAAGCGGTTCGTTAGCTTAGCCCTTTAAAATCTCGGTGATTGAAAGGTAAGCGGATCGAAACTCGGCTGAAACATGAAACATTTTGTTCAAAAAACTGATGTTTCTATTTTCCACACACTATTTGTACACTCTTTGTAATTAGCAACAAAAACAATCAAACAGATTACGTGAATATGCATACGCTTCGCAACCCTACGACGACTTTGTCGCCTCTTGTTGTTTTTTTTTTTAAACGAAACCTTCATAAAGTTACAGGGGTGCGCTTATAATAAGTACGGCCTCCAAAGGGGGTGCGCTTATAATCGAGTTCCGGCCATAAGCGCCATGCTCCAGATCGAAGTGCCGACGCCTTTAATCAAACGACGCTTATATCCGGGGCCATACTGTATGTTTTCCATTGCACCCATAAGACCTGACAACAGTGGTGGCTGGTGACGGGCCAGTTTAAATTGTTGTACCACTGTGTCAAATGTTGTAGCCTGTAGTGAGGCATGTCATGTGGGGTACAGTTGTTAGGGTTAGGTTTATGTACCCCAACTCACAGTAATACATCATCATTAAGTTTCTGACATGGTATCACCTAGGTTAGGATCCTGTTGGATCCCGTTCCTCCCTCTTGAGCCTCTCAAGCCTGTTGCGCCTAGCCTATCACGCCCGTAGCGCCCGCCCGTCGCGCCCGTCCCGTCCCCTAGCGCCCGTCCCGTCCCCTAGCGCCCGTCGCCCGTCTCGTCCCGTCCCCTCACGCCCTTCGCGCCTCCCTGCCCGTCGCGTCGCGCCCTACCCTGCCCGTCGCGTCGCGCCCTGCCCGTCCCGTCGTGCCTACCCTGCCGTCCCGTCGCGCCTACCTGTCTATCGCGTCGTGCCCTACCCGTCCTGTCGCGTCGCGCTTTGCCTGTCCCGTCGCGCCCACCCTGCCGTCGCGTCACGCCCTACCTGTCCCGTCGCATCGCGCTCTGCCCGTCCCGTCACGCCTACCCTGTCGTCGCATCGCGCACTACCCTGCCCGTCCCGTCACGACCTGCCCGTCGGGTCGCGCCCTACCCTGTGCGCCCTACCCGTCACGCCCTCCCTGTCGCGCCTTGCGTTCTACCCGTCGCGCATGTGCCGCCCTGCCTCTTGTGCTCCTAGCGCCCTGCTTGTCGCGCCCTGCTCAGGCCTTCTAGGCGCCTGGCAGTCGTAGCTCTCTCCCCTCCTCATTAGCTATGGCGGCGCCTAGGGTCCTGCGCTTTGATGCTGAGGGCAGGCCGCTGGAGTTCTCTGTCTGGCTCCTCCGTGCGCAGCGCCTGCTAGAGAGTCAGTGTCAGGCTGACGAGTCCCTCTGGGCGCACGCCTCCGGTAACATTCTTGCGCCCTCTGCTCCTAAAACCGTAGGCGCTGACCCCACCACTGCGGACAGAGAGCGTTTTGCACGTCAGCGTGGTGCTCTGACAGCCTGGAAGTCGCGCGACGCCGCGACCTGCATCGCCCTCAGCAGCCTCCTCCCTGAGTCTGAGGAGACCCACTTCACCCAGGTTCGCACTGCTCGCGAGTTCATGACTACGATCAAGGCCCGCTACTCCACTCCCACCACTGTCTCTCTTGGTCGCCTGTTCCTCCCATTCCTGTTTCCTGACCTCGCCTCGTTTGAGCGTTCTGCCGACTTGATCGCTCACCTGCGTTCGCTGGATTCTAGCTACCGCACTGCCTGCACTGATGCACAGCTTGCACTGCTCCCCCCCCCCCCCTATGGCGATCACTATTTGTTTTATCGTCACTAGCCTCCCTGACCGCCTTGCCACAGTTCGCGACGCGCTTCTTCTGAAGCACCCTAGCGAGCTCACTATCGAGGTCCTTGAGTCTGCACTCAAGGACGTCGAGAGCAACCTCCGCTCGGTAGCCTCCGCCTCTGGCGCTGTGCCCCCTCCACTGTTCCATGGCTGCACTGTCCCACAGCTGCCCACCTTTACTGCCTCCCTCGCCGCTACCGCTACTGACGAGACCGCGGCTGCTGTCACGACTTCTGCGCGGTCTAGAGTTAGGAGTGGCAGGAGGGGCGGCCAGGGTGCGGCCAGCAGTGGAGGCGGCGGAGGTGGCGTGGCAAGTGGCGGTGGCGAGAGTGCAGGTGTTGGTGGAGGTGACGCTCAGGTTTGTCGGGCACCAACGGGGCTGTTAGCTGCAGGTGCTGGGGTGGCGGCCTGGTACCTGGCTCAGCAGCAGCAGCAGCAGCAGCAGCAGCAGCAGCAGCCACAGCAGCAACAGCAAGGGCAGCAGCAGGTTCTGAGGCAATGGTCAGGACCGCGTCAGCTGTCGCGTGGTGACGCCCACCCACCCTGCCCCTACCTCATTCAGACAGGTACTCGTAGTAGCCTCCGCTGCGACCGCCGTCACCCACTGGGTCAGTGCTTTGCTCAGCTCATTGACAGACTTCGCGCGGCCTACGGCGCAGACGGCCCTGCCCCTGACTGGCTTCCCCTTGTTCTCTCGCACGGTCCCGCACTGTGGGACATGTCTGCTTCTCAGTTACTTGAACTCTTAGGAACTGCAAATGCTATGTATGCTGTTGTTGACTCTAGTGCTTCTAACTCCGTTTGCTCGCGTGTTTTTAGATTAGGTGCTAGTGGTTATCCTGTGCCAGTTGCTAGTGTAGGCAATTGCTTAGGTACTCGTCCATGTGCTACTCTGACGGACGCTTCGCTATCATTCACCCTAAACTCCGGAGCTTCGCAGCGTTTCTTCCGCGACCACACGACTCTTACTCCGCTTCCTGCGCCTATCTCTATAGCACTGGCTGATCCCACTTCGGGACCAGTCATTGCTCACCACTCTACTACGCTTCCGTGCCCGGCTGTTCCCTCGGGTTCTCTGACGGGCTTCCACGTCCCCTCGTTCTCTAGGAACTTGGTGGGTGTGCGGCCGCTCGTGAGTCAACACGTTAGTGTTTGGTTTGAGCCTTCTAGGGACTCTGCGGCCTGTGTGGACGGTGACACGTACGCCCCCCTGGCCACCTTTCACCATGAGCCGGGTTCTGGTCTCTACACGCTTCACACTGGCCCCTGAGAGAGGCAGCAGCAGCAGCAGCAGCAGCAGCAGCAGCAGCAGCAGTAGCAGCAGCGGCAGCAGCAGCAGCAGCAGCTGTTGCTGCCTCCGACCCCTGTCACTGGCCCACGTCAGGTCCCAGCGTCCCTCAAGGTTGCTGCGTCCCACCAGGTAGCTGTGTCTGGTCAAGTTGCGGTGTCTGTTCAGGTTGCTGCTTCTTGCTCGTGTCGGTCGCTTGCCCACCCCACCGTTCTGTGGCACAAACCGTCTTGGTCACCTGTCCCTTCCTCGCCTTCGCACTATGTCTAGTCAGCGTCTTGTCTTAGGCCTCCCGCGAGTCTTGCCGTCGCTGCCGCCTTCGTCTGCACCACCTTGTGGCCCTTGTGTCGAGGATCAGCTTCGCACCACCCCTCACTGTCAGAATGCTATTATTGTCTAGCCTGCAGTGGGGTACTCTATAGCGAGTACAGCCCAATCTAAGGTTTGCTATTTGTACTCAACTGCCTGCTAGTTCAACCCCTCTCCTTTCATTCATTCTTGCCTAGTTCTATCAACATGCTATCAGAGCAGGTCGACCCTCCTGGGTCGATCCTGTGGGTGGGCCCACCACCTAAGCCTTCCGCTGCTACTGCTACTGCTACTGCTACTCCCTGTCCGCCGCGCGCCCCGTGGCGCGCGGCGTCGAAACTAGGGTTTTCAGCCCGCCGTGCGCCCCGAGGCACGCGGCGGTTTTCTGCCCGCCGTGCGCCCCGAGGCGCGCGGCGGTTCTCTGCCCGCCGTGTGCCCCGAGGCGCGCGGCGGGTTCCTGCCCCGTCACTCGGCACGTCGCCCCCGGGAGGCGCTGCGACGGGCGACGGGGACCCGCGCGTCGCCCCCCGTCGCCCGTCGTGGCCTGCGCGCGGCCCGTACACCCGGCACGCGGCCCGTACGGGCTGCGCCAGGCCTGCGCGCGGCCCGTACGGGCTGCGCCAGGCCCGCGCGCGGCCCGTACGGGCTGCGCCAGGCCCGCGCGCGGCCCGTACGGGCTGCGCCAGGCACGCGCGCGGCCCGTACGGGAAGCGCCAGGCCCGCGCGCGGCTCGGGCCGCCTGCGCGCGGTTCGGGCGGCTCTACCAGGCCCGTGGGCGGCCCGTTCCTCGCTGCTCCTGCCCTCTCCACTGTCCCCCGTGCTTCTACCGGCGCCTCACCCCTCCTACAGCCCGTTCTCCTAAATTAGGGTTTGGGGGTGAAGAGTGTGGGGGTGGCGGCTATGGGGGTGTCGGTTGTGAGTTCCTCCCCCTGCTCCTCCTCCTCCCTTCATTGGGCCACCAAGCCCTTCGAGACTCTCCACTTGGACGTCTGGGGCCCTGCCTCTCGCCCTGGTCCTGAGCGAGAGAGTTTCTTTCTGGTGGTCGTCGACGACTACTCTCGTTACACCACCGTTTTCCTTTTGGCGAAGAAGTCCGACGTGACTTCTACACTAATCTAGTGGTTGCTCACCACACAGGGTACTCGTCACCGTCGTGTCAATTGTCTTCACTCTGACTGTGGGGGGGAGTTTTGCTCCGCCGTTCTCGCCAGATTCTGTCGCGAGCAGGGCATCCTCCAGTCCTGGACGCTTCTAGAGTCCCCACAGCAGAATGGGGTTGCTGAGCGCCGCATAGGCTTGGTCATGGAGATTGCACGCACCTCCATGATCCACGCCCGTGCGCCCCATTTTCTGTGGCCCTACATGGTTCGGTACGCTGCTCACCAGCTGAACCTCTGGCCACGTGTCTCCCAGCCAGGGGTTTCTCCGACCAGTCTTTGGACCAGGCCCCCTGGTGTTACGTCGCGTTTTCGTGTCTGGGGCTGCTTGGCGCTTGTTCGCGACACCTCCGCGGACAAGCTCTCCCCTCGCGCCCTTCCCTGTGTCTTCCTTGGTTTCCCAGAGGACTCCTCTGACTTCACCTTTTACCACGATCCCCTTCACCGGTTCCTTTACTCCCGCAACGTCCGTTTCGACGAGTCAGTCCCCTACTACACCCGGTACCCCTGTCGAGGTCTCCCGGTTCCTCCTCCCCCTCTCTTCCTGACTCCCACTCCTCCCCCCCCTGGTCCAGCCCCGTCAGGTGTGTCACACGCTACCCCCCCCCCCCCCCCCCCCCCCCTCGGTAGCCCCTCAGGTCCCATCCCCTTCTCCGTAGTCCTCCTCACAGTCACCGCAGCAGCCGTCAGCACTTCCTTCACAGGCTGCTGCAGACCCTGAGGGTGCTGGTGTTTGTGGCGCGGACCCCGGAGGTGCTAGCTCTGGAAGTGTTGGACTTGGAGCTGAGAGTGTGCCTGCATGAGGGTCATTGCCTCTGCTGACAGGGTTGCTTTGGCGGACGTGAAGTCCGAACTGCAGAGGAGACACACGTGCACTGATCTTGGTGAGCTGCGCCACTACCTTGGCTTGCAGATCACCAGGGACAGAGCACGTCGCTCGCACCATCGCTCTGACCAAGCCACACATGGTGCAGCAGGTCCTTCAGCAGTTCCGGTTTCAGTTCTCCACTGCACAGCCTACTCCTCTTGCTGTTGACCACAGACTCACTGAACCCTTCCCTGACGAGCTGTTTGAGCCTAGTGGTCCTTACCCAGAGCTTGTGGGTTGCCTCATGTACCTGATGACTTGTACTCGCCCGAACCTCCCCTTCCCTCTCAGCTCCTTGCTCGCTTTGTTACACCAGGGAGACACCGTCCTGTTCACTGGACAGCTGCTGTGAGGGTGGCGAAGTACCTAGCGAGAATATCAGGTGTGGGGCTGGTGCTTGGAGAAAGACAGCCTGTCGAGCTCACTGGCCACTGTGACTCTTCTTACGCCGACGCCGACGAGACTCATAGGTCCACGCAGGGGTACTGTTTCAGTCTAGGCTCTGGAGCTTTGTCGTGGAGGTCTACTCGTTCCTCCTCTGTCTCGACCTCTACTGCTGAGGCCGATATTTACGCTGGATCCATGGCTGCACAGGAGCTGCGTTGGTTGACCTTCTTGCTCACTGACCTTGGTGAGCGGCCGAGCTCTGCACCGACCTTGTTCACAGACGACAAGGTGATGATTCTCCTGTGTCGAGAGCCTCGACTAGAGAGCAGAGTGAAGCACATCAACGTCAGGTACTTTCTTCTTCGAGAGTTGCAGAGGCGTGGACCAGGCCCTCAGATTCACTTTTAGGGACGTTGATGCATCAGGGTCCCTGTGATAAAAAAGGCCGATTTTCAGTGTCCCTAAAAAAAAAATGCCTGATTTTTCAGGGTTCATGAAGAAAAAAACACTGATTAATCCTCAAACAGACAACTTCAACGCGGTGATAACAACAACGATCTTTGAAGTTTACGAGAGTTGAAACTCAGATCTCCCCCTACGACTCCGGTTTCACTAACAACTGAAACACTCCGAGCTGTTTGTAGACAGTTTGTAACAAATACGGCCATTACTAGACATTCGGGCGTTTTCCAGGAAGGATAACGAATGTGCATTCAGTGTACACTTCGATAAAAGGCTGAAAACTCAGTGTTAACTATGAAATGAAGGCTGAAAAACCAGTCTCACAAAAATCTACACACTGAAAAATCAGTGTAGGTACACAAAAATAGGCTGAAAATTAGGAATTTCACGGAAAAATTCCTGATATCGTAGGGCCTGGCGTGGACCAGGCCCTCAGATTCACTTTAAGGGACGTTGATGTATCAGGGTCCCTGTGAAAAAAAGGCTAATTTTCAGTGTCCCTGGAAAAAACATGGCTGATTTTCCAGGGTTCATAAAGAAAAAAACACTGATTTTCACGCACATGGATACCTTCAATGTGATAACAATGCAACAAAATTGTGCAGCCTACGGTAATAGAACCTCGGACGTAACAGTTTGACGGCGGTTTTGCTAACAACTAAGACACTTCAAGCTATGGGCAAGCGGTTTAAAGCTTGGATAACCAGAGACTGGTTGTCTCGAGCATTTTTCAGGAAGGATAACGAATCTGCATTCAGTGTACACTTCGATAAAAGGCTGAAAACTCAGTTTTAACTATGAAATAAAGGCTGAAAAATCAGTCTCACAAAAATCTGCACACTGAAAAATCAGTGTAGGTACCCAAAAATAGGCTGAAAATCAGGAATTTCAAGGAAAAATTCCTGCTATCGTAGGGCCTGGCGTGGACAGTCTCGTTTGGACTTCGTGTCCTCCGAGGCCAACATTGCATACATTTTCACCAAGACCTTTCCGCCTTGTGACCGCCACAAGTTTTGCGTGCTCTTAGGTCTCGTTGACACAGGTTCTCGTCTTGTGTTGTCTGCTTGCTTTGTTTGTACTCTTTGTGTCAAATTATATATGTAACATATATGTGTAGGTTGTAGTGGGGTAGCCAATATGGGGTATAGCCCCTTTAGGGTTTCATATTTGTACCCAACTTGATTCTAGTCCATTCATTCCTGCCTAGCTATTCTGACATGGTATTCAGAGCAGGAGGTCCCTAGGACCTCAGGATCGATTTTTTTTAGGGCCCACCACCAACCGCTCGCTGTTACCATGCTATCCCACGCCCTGCCCTAGCCTGCCTGCCTTGCCTGCCCGTCGCGCTGCCCCGCAGCCCCGCGCGCCGCCCGTCGCGCTGCCCTGCAGCCCCGCGCGCGCCCTGCCTTTGCCCGTTGCGCTGCCCCGCAGCCCCGCGCGCCGCCCGATGCGCTGCCCCGCACCCCCGCGCGCGCCTTGCCAGCCCGTCGCGCTGCCCCGCAGCCCCGCGCGCCGCCGGTCGCGCTTCCCCGCAGCCCCGCGCGCGCCTTGCCAGCCCGTCGCGCTGCCCCGCAGCCCCGCGCGCCGCCCGTCGCGCTGCCCTGCAGCCCCGCGCGCGCCCTGCCGCTGCCCGTCGCGCTGCCCCGCAGCCCTGCGCGCTGCCCGTCGTGCAGCCCCGCGACCCCACGCGTCGCCTGTCGCGCTGCCCCGCAGCCCCGCGCGCCGCCAGCCCTACTGCCGCGGCCGCCTGCCCCACCCGTGCGCTGCCGGCGCTGCTAGATCCGCGCTGTTCGTCTCCAGCTTCGCGAGCGGTTCCAGTCGGACTTTCCTGTTCTGCGTCTGCACTCTGACAGAGGTGGTGAGTTCACCTCCGACCTCTTGCGGGCCTTCTGTGAGGAGCACGGCATCCGCCAGTCGTTCACGCTTCCGGCCTCTCCGCAGCAAAATGGGGTTGCTGAGCGCCGCATTGGCTTAGTCATGGAGGTCGCTTGTACCTCCATGATCCATGCGGCTGCCCCCCATTTTCTGTGGCCGTTTACGGTCGGGGACGCCGCGCATCAGCTCAACCTCTACCCCCTGTCTCCGTGCCGGAGACTTCGCCCACACTACGTTGGACGGGGGAGGTTGGCGATGCGTCGCGATTCCGGGTCTGGGGTGCTCGTGCCTTTGTCCGCGATCTCACCGCGGACAAGCTCTCTGCTCGCGCCATTCCCTGTGTCTTCCTTGGCTTTCCTCCTGACGCGCCTGGCTGGCAGTTTTACGACCCCGCCTCGCGCCGTGTCTTTGCGTCCCAGGAAATCACCTTTGACGAGTCGGTCCCGTTTTACCGTCTCTTTCCCTACCGCACTGCCCCTCTTCCCCCCCCGCCGCTCTTTCTCGCTCCAGGTCCTTCCCAGGTAGACCCCCTCCCCGCGCCAGGTCCTGCTCCAGGTCCTGCTCCCTCAGGTGTGTCTCAGGTAGACCCTCCTCCCTTGACTGAGCCGGTTGAGGTCACAGGTGAATCAGGTCCTGCTGAGGGTGGTCCCGCTCGGGGTGCTGCTCCTACGGGTGCCGAGTCTGAGCGTGCTGGGCCCGGCGGTACTTTGTCTGCACGACGTGCTGGTACTGGAGGTGCTAGCGGTGGTGGTTCTGGAGTTGCTGGAGGTTCTGGAGCTGCTGGGGGTGCCGAGTCTGTGCGTCCTGAGCCTGGAGGTTCTTTGTCTCCTGGAGGTGTTGGAGTAGCTCGTCCCGGAGGGGCTCGTACTGGAGTTACTGTGCCTGGGAGTGCGAGGTCTGGGGGTGCTGAGCCTGAGCGTGAGGAGCCTGAGGGTGCTGAGCCTGGAGGTGCTGAGCCTGAGCGTGAGGAGACTGGAGGTACTGCGCCTGGGGGTGCTGCGACTGCTGGTGCGCGGTCTCCTTGGAGTGGCCGCCTTCGTCCGCGTACGCCTCTCACCTCACAGCAGCTGCACGAGTGGTACGGTCGCCGTCAGGGTCGCGCTGCTGGAGCTCGGGGCTCTGCAGCTGGAGGTGCTTCTGCTGACGTCGCTGGAGCTAGGAGTGGTGCTGGTACTTTGTCTACTGGAGGTGCTGGAGTCGCTGGTTCTGGAGGTACTCGTACTGGAGGTGCTGGAGCTGCTGGGGCTGGAGGTACTGTGTCTGGGGGTGCTACTGCTGGAGACATTGAGGCTGGAGACCCTGGGACTGGAGGTGCCGGTTCTGGGGGTGCTGCTGCTGGTGGAGCTGGTCCTGGAGGTGCTGGCGCTGGAGGTGCTGGAGCTGCTGGAGGTGGTGGAGCTGCTGGTGCTGGTGGCACTGCACAGCCGCGCCTGTTCTTTGCTCCGCCGTCTCCGTCGTCTCAGCCACCGTCTGACACTGTACTTCGCCAGGTTCTTAGCCTCCCGTCTTCTACTGGTCTTCCGTTACAGCCTGGCTCCCCGCTGCCTGCTCCTTCTCCTTACACCGAGCAGACAGGGGGTCTTGCTGAGCGTCGTGAGCCTGCGTCGCGTCCTGTCTCGCCTGTTCGTTCTGGTCGTACCGGTCGTCGTGTTCCTCGTCCGCGTTCGCCGGCTGTCCCCGGCGCGCACCTCGTTGTCCGTCGTCCTTCCTCTGCTCCGCAGCGTGTTCCTCTGCCGTCTCCTCCTGCGTCCTCTCTGCCTGACGTTCCGGACCCTGAGTCTGACTTGGTTCGTGCTGCCCACCCTACTGTCACGCGTCTATTAGCCACTGTTGTCACTGACCCGTCGTTTGAGTCTGCTGCTGCGTCTGCCTTGGTCGCTAAGCTTGTTGACTTTGCTGCTGCCTGTCGTCTAGACTACGCTGCTAGTCTTGTTGCTGAGTCTGAGTCTGTCTGTCCTCCGTCCGTCGGGGGTGAGTGTGCTCTTGGCACGGACGTCCTTGAGGACAGACAGGAGGACCTTGAGTGTCTTGCGGCCGCTGCGCCTCATCTCGTGGCCATGCTGCTTGCCCCTGAGGGAGACCCGGATGCACCAGACATCCCTACCCCGCGCTCTTACGCTGAGGCGATCGCGGGTCCCTACTCCTCTCAGTGGCAGACAGCCATGGACGCAGAGATGGCATCCTGGAAGTCCACAGGCACTTACGTCGACGAGGTTCCCCCTCCTGGGGCGAACATCGTCGATGGCATGTGGATTTTCAGGGTGAAGAGGCCGCCGGGTTCTCCGCCTGTCTTCAAGGCTCGTTACGTTGCACGAGGCTTTAGTCAGCGAGAGGGAGTTGACTTCTTCCAGACCTTCTCCCCCACCCCGAAGATGACTACTCTTCGGGTGCTGCTGCACGTTGCCGCTCAGCGTGACTACGAGCTTCACTCTCTGGACTTTAGCACAGCCTTCTTACAGGGTAGCCTGCACGAGGAGATCTGGCTGCGCCGCCCACCTGACTTCACTGGGTCGTTCCCTCCTGGTACCCAGTGGAGCCTTCGGCGGCCAGTCTACGGTCTCCGCCAAGCGCCTCGTGAGTGGCACGACACACTGAGGACTACACTTGCGGCACTTGGGTTTGCTCCTTCGACAGCTGACCCGTCACTGTTTCTGCGCACCGACACTTCGCTGCCGCCGTTCTACATCTTCGTGTACGTCGACGACTTGGTCTTTGCCACTGCTGACACTTAGGCTCTCGCCCTGGTGAAGTCGGAGCTGCAGAAGAGACACACATGCACAGACCTGGGTGAGCTGCGCAGTTACCTTGGCTTGCAGATCACCTGGGACAGAGCACGCCGCACCATCACACTGACTCAGTCACACATGGTGCAGCAGGTCCTTCAGCGCTTCGGCTTCACCTGGTCCTCGCCACAGTCCACTCCTCTGGCTACAGGTCACTCGCTCTCAGCTCCACCTTCGGACAAGTCCGTAGAGCCGAGTGGTCCTTACCCAGAGCTAGTGGGCTGCCTCATGTACCTGATGACCTGCACTCGTCCTGACCTTGCATACCCTCTTGGCCTTCTGGCTCCCTACGCGGCTCCTGACCGGCACCGAAAGGTGCACATGGATGCTGCAAAGAGGGTACTGCGCTACTTGTGCAGTACATTGGGCATGGGGCTCGTGCTTGGAGGGCGGAGTGTAGTTGTCCTCACTGGGCACTCAGACGCTTCTTGGGTTGACGACCTGGCTACGCAGCGGTCGTCACAGGGTTACACCTTCAGCCTTGGCTCTGGCTCTGTTTCTTGGCGGTCTACTCGCTCCTCTTCTGTTCTCGGCTCCAGTTGTGAGGCTGAGATCTACGCCACAGCCATGGCTGCACAGGAGTTACGCTGGCTCACCTACCTGCTGACTGACTTGGGAGAGAGGCCTCGTTCTCCTCCAGTTCTGTACGTCGACAACAAGGCCGCCATTGCCTTGTGTCAGGAGCACAGACTGGAGCACAGAACGAAGCACATCGCTCTGCGTTACTTCCTGGCTCGAGAGTTGCAGCAGCGTGGTCAGCTTCGTCTTGCTCACGTGGCCACTCAGGCCAACACTGCTGATATATTCACCAAGGCACTTCCGTCTAGCGACCATCAGCGCTTTTGTACTTTGTTGGGCCTTGTGCCTACGTTTCCACACTTGCTGTAGACTTTGCTTGTACTGTGATCTATATATATGCCTGCATGCTTGCTCTTGCTAGGTAGTGATCACTGTACTGTTGTTGTTGCATATATGTCTCTGCATGTGAACTGGCCTTGTGGCCCTTTGCTTGTGCTCAGTGTGTGTGGTGACGTTGTGATCCACCCTGAGCTTGCTTTGCTTTTCTTGACTGGTCTTGTGACCCCTTGTTCTCCCCCACTTTGCCTATGGGGGTGTGTCAAACTATATGCATGCTATATTTGTGTAGGCTGTAGTGGGGTAGCCAATATGGGGTACAACCCCTTTAGGGTTTGATACTTGTACCCAACTCTCATTCAATGCATTCATTCCTGCCTAGACTTCTGACACGATATGCACACACAAAAAACTCAAACACAATCGGAAAATCTACCTAGAAGAAACATAACATAACAATACATAGCATCAATCATACAAACAAGAATATTTCTTCTTTTCTATTTGGCCTTGATTTTCCGAATGGTACAGCAAAGACCCTGAGGGGGAAAACGGAGGGGGGAGATGTGGGAGGGGAAAGGAACGGGCCAGAAAGGGCAGGAGGACGAAATCAGAGACGCATAAAAGAACTACGATACGACGGAATAACAGGATTTTAAACGTAAACAAAGACGATCCAAAACGAGCACGATAACAACGATGAAAGGAAAAGACACGTGATTGGGAACCATACAAGAACAAGAGTAGAAACGAGTAACAGATGCAAAAGACGAAAGGAAGTAGCAAGTTTGAAGAACAGAAGAAACATATGATAGATTATCAACGACCTAAAAACCAGAATGAAAAGCTGATGTTTTAACCAAGGGACTAGAATCCAAGTTTTAACTACTTGCATCCCTAAAAACGGCAAACAAAGAAGTAGATGGCGAAAACCTAGTCTAGGTTATAATCATCGAAGTTAGTTCTAATTGATAGCTTGAAATATTTCTCACTTTAGAGTGGTAGGTAGGGCATGGCTAGCAGGCGGGTATCAACCAAGCCCCACCAGCGAAATGAAAGGAGAGAAGGAAAATAGGGACACAAACCCTAAGGCTATTACAATCCCGTCGCAAAAAGATGGCACAAACTTTTACGATGCTTTTCGGATTCAGAGGCTTTGGCGGAGACGGTAAAAAGCAAACATTTTATTCAGAAGGGGCAAACGAATATTACTACAAAATTCTTTTCTACTCTTCTAATTTCCCGCACTCATCCTTTTCTCCACTCTCTCCCCACTCCCTCTCTGATTCTGTCTCTTTCCAACGCTCTTCTCTCACCAAATTCTGCCGCCTTCGTTGCTGCAGCTGCCGCGGACAACACGCCTCGAGATGGATAGCGTGGTTGTGGCGTCTCTCCTGAGCACTCCTGGCACAAGCAAAAAGTCGCCAGCGCGCTAAGAACCAGCAGATCGACGCCAGCGAGAGGGTAGAAGAGGGGAAACGAAAGAGAGACACAAGGACGAAGGGAATTGGAGAAAAGAGATAAGAAAAGCGGATGGAGATAGAAGGAAAGGGAAAAGCATACGGAAGCCTGAATAAACAACAAAACAGAGGTAGAAAAAGCAAGGTAGCAAAAACAAAGGCATGCTCACAAAAACAAGGTAGTTCAAGATCAATCTTTAATCCAAATCTCGACATACTTGAGTAGGCGTTACTCTCACTAATCCTAACAAACTAACAAACACTTGCAAATCCTGCTCGTCGTGCTCTTAGTGCTGCTGCTGCTGCTACTCTCTTACCTATATACTAGAATAAAGTGAGTGGTTGGAGAAGAACGAGAGCGGCAGGAAAAGAAAGAATGGAAGAAAACCTAACCACCTCCTTCGTCGCAAATGTATTTTACAATAAAAGTATGACATGTGAAAAAATTTGTCTGATGTAGCACAACGGTTGGGATCTTGGCTCTCGATAAGGCCCTGTTGGCAACGGAGCGACATGAAACTACCGTAACAAACAAAGTTGACGCGCTGACTTACAACTTACCACGATCGGGCACCCGCCTTAATCGACAACTCACAGCACCGAGCCGCCCTCCCTCCCTGCCCTTGACCCCACCCACCACCCTGCCTCCCACTGGCTCACTTATTAACACACTCCTGCCTCGTGTCCTACACGTACAGTTGCTTACCTCATGAAATATTATAATTTTTAAACACATTGATGTTTTTCAAAATTGTGTATTGTGAAAGCGAAGCTGCCTGTACCGAATATTTGGCATCGTCGAAGCACGCTAAACGCCCTTCTCCAACTACAAAAACCGTGGGTTGGAGTTCATTCCCTCCACCCACGTTTCTCGTTTTCCAACGGCTCAATCAACATTTCCGTTCGAGTAGTTCATTTCCTCGTCCAAGCTGGCTAGAACTCGCACTCTTCCCAGAGGCGAGTCACCCTCAACACTTCTGCAAGACATTTTTAGCTACAATCGCTCTACGATGGCGTCTACGCCAGCACTTAATCGCGGCAATTCGTCGGCCCCGACTTCCGACTCCGACCGTAACGCCTGGGAATCAACGGGCGATCGTCGTAACAAGCGGCGGGCAGAGGAAGGATCGCCCGCCCCATCTGCAGTGGACGTGCTGTTGGGCGGGCTCGAGGTCAACAAAAACTCGAGCGCGCCCAAACAGCAGCACCCTTCGGCCCCTGTGGCGCATGTGGCGCCTGAGGCACGTGTGACACAAGTGGCGACGGCAGCGCTTGTAGCACCTGTGGCGAGGCGCCGAACAGCGACTTTCTCTGACGTGACGACCCCGGCGTTGACCACCGCGTTGACCCCGGACCAGGTAGCCGCGCTTGTGTCCCTATTACAGCAGCAGCCCGCGAGCGTTACAGCTACGGAAACTGCACAACCCGCGGGCTCTGCATCTGCTAAAAAGGAAAACGCAAAAAGAGAAAAAGGAGCGCGAGGAACAACGGCGAACCGGCATAACAAGGAAGCAGCTGCCACCATTCCACCTGCGCCGGCGGTCGACAACGACACCGACGGCTCCGACGACGATGATGGTGAGGCTCCGGTCAATACCACAAATTTCAATTCCATGGAGCATCTTCCCCCCCTCCCCTCTACTACTAACACCACTTGGTCGGCGGCAATGTTCAACCACGCGAACGTGCGGGCGAAAGCGGAGATTCTGGAGGACATGAGGGCTTACCTGAAACAAACAGAGCACAAGCTACAGCACGGCGACTTGGCGGGCGGACTCGAAATGGTCGTCGCCGCCCTCGACGACATTTCCGCGCGCTTCGAAATGTTTCAAGTCGAAGACGCCTCCGACGACCGCGTTGCCAAGCGCTACAAAATGTACCTGCAGAAAAGCCTTCTCACTTCACGCCCGTTCAAGCAAGCCGTCGCAGATGTGGCTGCCATGGACCGAGCGGCGGGTGCTCATTCTCGCTCCCACCATGGTGGAAACCACGGCGCCATGGCGTTCGCCCCAAATCGTGGCCCTCCACCCTCGGGCACCTTCCAAGGCTTTCATGGTTCGTGTTTCCGCTGCGGCCAGCCAGGCCACGTCGCCAATGCATGCCCTCGGAATGGGCACGGGGGCCAAGGACCCGCACCGGTTGTGTAGGGGTCGGGCCATGGTGAAGGGCGCCACTAGGCGCGATGCACGGTGCACTATCGAGTGCTTAGACCGTAGGCAGCCTAGTAGGGCTTGCGGTGGCCATGGGCCAGCCCTAGGATAGGGTAGTCAAAAATGGGCTTTGGCCTAGCGTTGGGGAAGAGGAAGAATGCCTCTCGGTCCCCTAGGATAGGGTAGTAAAATATGGCCGTAGGCCTAGCTTGGGGAAGAGGAAGAATGCCTCTCGGTCCCCTGTATGCCCCAATTGATGGGATAAGAAACATGCTAGTATGCATGACAATGTATGACCATGAGATATAGGGATTTTATTAATGCTCCCTCTGGTTTGTGAAGGACCACCAAAAAAAAAAAAAAAAAAAAGAGGCGACGAAATCGTCTTAGGGTTGCGAAGCAACAATTGTAAGTTTGAACAACGTTAATCTGTTTGTTACATTCAGATTAAAGTAAAGTATGTTTTCTTTTATATTTTGATATGAAACTCCGTTTCGTATGTTATTTTGTTTGTTTAAACGTAAACCAAAACGATGGTGATTGTTTGTACACATGATAGGGCTGCGATATATTAATGGAAGTATATAAACAGAAATAGTTTTAGATATATATATATATATATTTTCCCATATTTCCAGTTATCCATCGTTTTCACTGAGAGAGTGCTGCTGCCTTTATCGCGCAATTTTTTCGGATGACGTCAGCAACGCTGATTCGAAATTACGCAGAAAGGTCCAACCAGGAAACTTCTTCGAATGCTCGAGCAAGAAAGCTGACGTCAGCAGCGATTCGCGCGACGCAGCTGACGTCAGCTGTGATTTCTCGCGCGCGAAATTCGGGTGTTGCTGCTGAGGTCAGCCCAACATTTCTTCCGCGCGAAATTTCAGGCGACGGTGCTGACGTCAGCCCGCAATTGCAGCGCGTGGTTGCAAAGTTGCCACAGTGTGTTTCAAAACTGTTTCGACAGTTAGAAACACAACAGCTTTTTGACAGCTGTCAAAACGGTTGATTGACAGCTTTTTTACAGCTGTTAAAACTGCTCAAAGCCACTTGAGTTATTTGTTTCTGCCAGCTGTAGCCACTGTTGACGCGGTTTCAAGGTGTCTTTTTGTAATGTAGTAACTGTAAAATTAAGGACTGATCTGATTCTAGAAATATCTGATTCCAACTGTTTAAATTGCATCTGCCATGGAATCTCAAGTGCCACAAACTACAAATGCCAACTTGAGACCCATCTCACTAAAGCCAATAGTTTTAGCTATTGCCATGTGCAGATTTTGTATTGTTTGAACATTGAGTGAGGCAAGACAAAATAACAAAGGACCATTTGATTCTGTCCAATGGAAACAACTCTTTGGATAAGTGACAATAGGGCAACAAAAACCGTTGAAGTTGAGGAATGTGCATCAACATGTGAGCAAATTTCATGATACATTTTATGATAGACTCTTCAAGGGCAGTTTTCACACAGGACAAAAAAAAAAAACGTTTTGTGGGAAAGCACCCATCTTTCTCTTCCTCCTCAAACAAGTCTTATTCCATTGGGTTCCACTACATTGAGCTTGCTGTTTGTGAAGTCTTCTCACAAGTCTCCTTCAACTCCTTCAACAAGTCTTATTCCATTGGGTTCCATAACATTGAGCTTGCTGTTTGTCCAAACCACTTCCTACGTGCGTCCATAGGTAAGATTCCATGCTCTAACTTTCCAGAACAACTATGAAATGTCTCTAATATTAGTCTTTCACCGTTTTCTGTTTGTGAAGCTAAGTTTAAACAGATCCTTTGTTTTGGTTATTCTTATCTTGATTGCTTTACCTTGATTGCTTCCCCATGCCGAATCTCCTGTATGTGTGTCTATCAGCTGCTAAAGAAGAAAGCCTCCCCGCCGGATTCAAAGACGTGTATGATTATCAGTGTATATTTTCAAAACTTTGTTGTGTTGTCACGGTTTCAAATACTATTATTGAGATGCACTCTTAAAACAATATGGCTTTTGAATAATTTCATTGCATTTTTTGTTCTTTGTCAACTTCCAGTTGCAGAGGATATTCACCAAGTCTACTCCTGTCCTTGGTTTTGAGATAATCTGTTTTGTTTTCCCATCTTTTGTTTGTTTTCTTTGTTTTGTGTTTAGGCTGCCGGCAATATCATATCGATCTTTTTAAGACTACCCCATATTTTCTGCCTTTACTGTTTTCACCCTTGTTTTTGTTTATGCTTCTGTTTTCCTTATTTATGTGGTTTAAGGTTCTTTTCGCGATCCACAGAGGTAACATCGTCCATTGAAGGTATTGTTTTTGACACATTCAGATGCCATGATCTGTTATTATTTTAAAAATTCTAGTGTGCAGATTTAAGTGTGAGAGTTGTAACTGCAGTTGCATAATAATAATTTTGTGTCATGTAGCATTTTAAGAGCATCAACTAATTGTCAGAGGTCCACTGGAGATCCCCGATGATCCTAGGGAAGGGTTACAGGCACGTCGGCCTGGGGGGTTATGGGCGCACTCACCCGCTATATAAACAAGCCCTTTTATCCCAGTGGTTAGTGGCTGGGATTCTGACATGGTATCAGAGCGAAGGTCTCGGGTTCGATTCCCGGTGTGTGCACTTCGGGCATCCCAGTGCGGGGGGGTGTCAGAGGTCCACTGGAGATCCCCGATGATCCTAGGGAAGGGTTACAGGCACGTCGGCCTGGGGGGTTATGGGCGCACTCACCCGCTATATAAACAAGCCCTTTTATCCCAGTGGTTAGTGGCTGGGATTCTGACACTAATGTGATGTTTTATTGCTTGTTTTATGTTTTTCCAGATTTTATGACAATTTCCGGTTCTCAATTCGTTGAGTAGCTGTTCTTGAGCAACTCTTTACAAATCAAGTATGTGTCCTGTAGAACCAATTCTAAAGAGTGTTGAACATATGATCTTGTGTTTTTCTTTTTATGCCAGTAGTTATACGTTTTTTTTAGAGTTGGTATTTCGTTTATTAAGTTCATATAAAAATGAAAGTTGGTTTTGGTAGTAGTTCAGGAATCATGATAGCTGAGAAGGTTGGTTTTCTAAATGTCACTTGTATTTGCGTTATTCTTTTTTTTTTGCTTCTATTGATGTTGTTTCTTCTCTTCTTTTTACCCTCAGTATTGTTGGACTTCATATAGGTAGTTTTATCTTACTATTTGTTGTTTTTTTTTGTTGTTTGTATCATTTATCATGTTGTTGGCTTTCTTTTTAATATTTCTTTCTTGTGTTCTATTGGGATGTTCTTGAAAGTTAATCATTTCTTGATGGTTTGGATTTTACTTTGTTGTATGGATGGTTAATCTTTGTTTGCTGTTTGTATAATGCTTGTTGTCAGAGGTCCACTGGTGATCCCCGATTGATCCTAGGGAAGGGTTACAGGCACGTCGGCCTGGGGGGTTATGGGCGCACTCACCCGCTATATAAACAAGCCCTTTTATCCCAGTGGTTAGTGGCTGGGATTCTGACATGGTATCAGAGCGAAGGTCTCGGGTTCGAATCCCGGTGTGTGCACCTCGGGCATCCCAGTGCGGGGGGGTGTCAGAGGTCCACTGGTGATCCCCGATTGATCCTAGGGAAGGGTTACAGGCACGTCGGCCTGGGGGGTTATGGGCGCACTCACCCGCTATATAAACAAGCCCTTTTATCCCAGTGGTTAGTGACTGGGATTCTGACACTTGTTGCTTGTTCAGACTACAGAAATTGGCGGCTACGATCTGTCCATTGAAAGCGGTTCTGTGACATCCAAACGGAGAAGGTACCAGTGGTAATGCGACGGGGCAGGGCGACGGGACGGGGCAGGGCGACGGGACGGGGCAGGGCGACGTGACGGGGGGAAAGGGCGCGACGCGACGGGGGGAAAGGGGCCGACTCGACTGGGGGGAAAGGGCGCGACGCGACGGGGGGAAAGGGACGCGACGAAAGGAGTGGCGCTAGGCGCGGCACTACGCGCGGTAACAACGGAACCGGGACGAATGAGAGCTAGGATCAGGCTCGGGAGGCTCGAACGGAGAACGGAGGAACGGGATCCCACAGGATCCTAACCTAACTGATACCATGTTAAAATGAAGAATGGATGATGCATTGATGTTGGTTGGGGTACATATAGCTAACCCTAAGTTTTGTACCCCCTAAGACAAACCTCACTATAGGCTACAACATTTGACAGTTATCATCGGAGATTTTTTCTCGTGCTTGACGAACAATGCGAATCTTTATTTGTTTCTCCAACTTTTAAATGCTTGTTTTGTTTTGATTTTGAATTTCTGAATATTCATAAGATGTTATAAGATGCATGTTTGTTTTTTTTTTTTCTTAAGAATTCTTCAAGTTTGTGGTTCAATATTTTTATCAAATTCCAGGATGTTGATGTGTCTTTTCTGATTTTTAGAAGCATGAACTAATGTTGTTTGTTTGTGTTTTTTATTTCAGATCCTTTGACAATTCCTGGCTCTCAATTGGTCGAGTAGCTGATTATAATCCACTCTGATATTCAAGTATGTGGTTGCGTAACACCAATCTTAGAGACTTTTGAGCATATGAGATGCGTTCTATGTTTTTTGGTCTTATTTGTTTTTGTTTTTCATTTTTAGTCCATTTGAAATTGTATTTGAGTTTAATGTTTAAGGTCTAGTGCTAGCTGAAGAATGTTTTGTGCATTTTAAATAGTTCTTGGTATGTTGTACTTTGGAATTTTTAAATATTGTTTCCTGTCCATTTTCTTGCAGAACCATCGGCAATAAATCGATCATCGTTCTTATCTAGCATTGCGCAGACTGCTGGAGTGATCTTAGTAAGCAATATGAATTATCGATATAGTAGATATCAAACTTATTCGAATGTAATGCTTGTATATGAAGAACTCAATGTCTGATAGTATACCGTTATATTTAATTTGATGGGCATATTTCATCACGTGTTTAGTAAAACAAATGTCATTATCATATTCCTGGTATTTTTTCAACACCATTGTACAATGCAATTAATACTTCAACCTTTACAATGTATTATCTTTTTATTATCTGCTATTGGTTGATACGAAATTGTGTGTGTACTCAGGTGAACGAGGGAGAAGATTTTGCGCGTGCTTGTTTTCGTTTAGCTATGGAGTCTTCTTCACTCCAGCTTTTCACGGGGCCTTCGCTTGACGGTGAGTTAAGGCGAAGGTATGTATTTCGTAAGCGATTTGTGCGTGGGGATGAGGCATGCTTGTATAGATGTCTTTCGCTTGTAACATGGAATGACGACAGTTTTCGGAACCCATTGAAAGTGAGATTTGTTGAGCACGTTTGCGAGAACTGGTCGAGGTACCAAAACTTCGTTGCGTTGTGTCACGATGTATTGTTAACGACTGTGGACGAATACGTTCAATATATCGAACTGTCAGAGGTCCACTGGGGATCCCCGATGATCCTAGGGAAGGGTTACAGGCACGTCGGCCTGGGGGGTTATGGGCGCACTCACCCGCTATATAAACAAGCCCTTTTATCCCAGTGGTTAGTGGCTGGGATTATGACATGGTATCAGAGCGAAGGTCTCGGGTTCGATTCCCGGTGTGTGCACTTCGGGCATCCCAGTGCGGGGGGGTGTCAGAGGTCCACTGGGGATCCCCGATGATCCTAGGGAAGGGTTACAGGCACGTCGGCCTGGGGGGTTATGGGCGCACTCACCCGCTATATAAACAAGCCCTTTTATCCCAGTGGTTAGTGGCTGGGATTATGACACGAACAACCTTCGGTTTGGGGTTCAGCGTGCGAAATCATAGCATTTTGCGAGTTAATGAACAGAACGGTTATTATATGGCTTGATCCTCGCGAGTGGATGCAATATGAGGGGTTGGAATTTTTGTCCAACAATAACCAAATTCATTTGTTGTTATCCAACGATCATTATACTCTTCTTGAAGAGTGTAATGAGGGCGAGGTTTGGGGAACTTCGTTTCTTATTCCGTCGAATACAACCATTGACTTCGAAAAGCAAAGGAAATAAGAGTTCCCAAAGGCAGCGTACGCAACGTGATCGTCTCCAACAAAAAAATTTTTCGAGCGAGAGAGAAGGCTGCACACGAGCTACTTGTACCAATGTGGAAGAGTCAAGCACCCTTGTTAGAGGAGCCGAACCAGTAATATACGGCATGCAGCATGAGAACATTACATTCGAAGACGTTTCGTTTGAACGAGGAAGCAGTGCAGGACGTGGTTTTGATGTACTGGAAGAAGTCTCAAAATCATCCAGCAATTTCAACGAGCAGATGGATTCAGGAACTGTTGCTCGAGGAAGTTGCGCGCGTTCAATTCGTATCGACAAATTGCAAGACGAAGAAGAACCACTTGTGCCAGAAACGTTGTGCATGCAACGTGAACATGTTCGGGTAGAAGAATCTTCAGGTGGGAGGCGAACAAAGGGGCGTTCTTTTTGTATGAATGAGAAGCAAGAAGATGTGGAACAATCGAGCGTTCTCGAAACGTCGCCTATTCGACGCGAGCATATGTCATCTAGTACCGATCCATGTCATGGAACAGCGACCATGCATCGAAGTTGTGTGGACGAAAAACAAGAAGATATGACAAAGTTCAGCATATCTGAAGAACGGATTGATTCTAATGGAGATATCCATTTTTCAATCCCAAACATTGCGCCGAACAAAGAAGGGCTTGAAAGCATCATCGAAGACGGATCTCGTTTCACCATACGATTAATAGTAAACTATAATAAAATGTCTGTTCGAGGATTTCCAACAAATCGACATGCAGCCTGGGCCCGACAATACTACATTTTAAAGTATCGAGGACTTAAGACAAGTCAAAAGCTTCCGTTTGATCGGCGTTATCTCATCAGAAACGGAAAGCTTGTGGACATACCATTCTTCGACAAAATCTACGAAATAAACAATCGAAGGAAAAAAAAACAGAAGACTATTCCAAAGTCATACGTCGGAGTCTATGAAGGATGCGAGAAATTCGGTTTTCGTATAATGGTGGTCGGACGTAACTACATGTATGAAAAATGTGATTCCGAAGAATCGGCAGCACGTGCAAGACAATATTTTTTGCATTTAGCATTTGGCCCTAAAATGCACTAAAACATTGTCATTCAATGTCGACGAGTTCTACGAGGATGGCAAGCTTCTTCGGGATGAAGAATTAGATAAAATCTTTGATGACCTGGAAGTTCAATACGATGAAACACATGAGCAATCTAAAATTGTTGACCAAGCCGTGTCTCGATTTGAAGATGTCAAACATTATATATGTTTGGTTTGTTAGGCTACAGTGGGTTAGCCAGTATGGGGTACACAATTCTAGGGTTTGCTATTTGTACTGATTTCTCTGTTAGTTCAATCATTCCAGTCTCGTAATCTTGACATGGTTTCAGAGCAGGTCCTTCCCTAGGACCGTTTTTTTTTAAGGGCCCACCTAACTACCTACATACCTATCAAGCGCCCCTAGTGCGCCTCCTATTGCGCCCCTAGTGCGCCTCCTATTGCGCCCCTAGTGCGCTATCCTTTTTTTCCGCGCGCGATCTGCTAGCCGCCCGCGCGCGGCCTATTTCGTGCGCGCGACCAGCCAGCAGCCCGCGCGCGGCCATTTTTCGCGCGCGCCTAGCTAGCCGCCGGCGCGCGCGGCTCTTTTTCTTCGAGCGCGGCCCGTCGCGCTGCTCCGTGCTGCGCTCGACCCCCCCGCGCCTTCGTCGCCGCGGTCGGGCAGAGACTGCAGTCGCGGCCGTCGCAACTGCTGCAGCAGCCGCCGCCGCCTCTCCTGCCGCGGCCGCCGCTGCATCTACAGCAGCAGCAGCCGCCGCATCTTCTGCAGCAGCCGCCGCTGCATCTACAGCAGCAGCAGCCGCCGCGCCTTCTGCAGCAGCCGCCGCGCCTTCTGCAGCAGCCGCCGCTGCATCTACAGCAGCAGCAGCTGCCGCATTATCTACAGCAGCGGCCGCCGCCGCATCTACGGCAGCAGCAGCCGCCGCAATCTACAGCAGCGGCCGCCGCAGCTACAGCAGAATCAGCCGCCGCTGCCTCTGCAGCAGCAGCCGCCGCCGACCCAGCAGCAGCAGCCGTAGCCGAACCTGCAGCATCTGCCGCCGCTGTCTCGACTGCCCCGGCCCTGCCTTGCCCTACTGCTACTGTCACTGCCACGTTTATTACTTACTCTTCCTCCTCCTGCTACCATGGCTACTGCTCCTGTTCTAGCCTTCGACGCTGAGGGCCGCCCAGTGAAATTTGACACCTGGCTCGATGATCTGCACCTTTTCCTACAGCTCACTGCCAAGGAAGACATTTCACTGTACGACCACGCCCTAGGCCATGCTACTGCCCCTGACTCCTCTGCTGCTAGCACACTGCGCTCCCAGTGGCAGACCCGCGACGCACACGCTCGCTTTGCTATCCGCAACTCCCTGCCGCTAGATGAGCGCGAGCACTTCGGCCAGTGCAAGACTGCTAAGGAACTGTACACAGCCGTAGTTGCTCGCTACTCCTCGCCTGCGTCTGCCACCCTAGGCCGCCTCTCCCTGCCCTACCTGTTCCCCGACCTGGCCTCCTTTCACACTGTCGCTGATCTCATCACCCACCTCAAGACTAGTGAGGCCCGTTTTCGCGCTGCTATGCCTGCCGAGTTCCTTGCTAGCAACCCCCCCCCGCTCTGGCTCACCCTCTACCACATTGTCACCCGCCTCCCTGACTCTCTGCGCACAGTCAGGGACTCCTTTCTAGCTCGCTCCCCTACTGAGCTCACCATTGCCCTCCTCGAGAAGGACCTACTTGCAGCTGAGGCGAGCATCGTCGCCGTAGGTGCCTCTCGTGGCGAGCCCCGCACCCCCTTCTTCGAGGGGTGTTCCCCTTCCCCCCTTCTCCCCTCTGTCGCCACTGCTGCTGCTGTCGACCTCCTTGGTGCTGAGAAGGTCGGGGCTGCGTCTGCTTCGAGCGGGCGCCGCAAGAGCAGGGGGGGCAAGGGTGGGGGTGGAGGCGGGGGAGGCGGGGGTGGAGACAGTGGAGGTGGCGGTGGGTCTGGAGAGGCTAGTGGCGGCAGTGGGGGTGGTGACAGCGGCGGCGGGGGTGGTGGCAGAGGCGGAGGTGGCAGCGGCGGCGGTGGCGGTCGTGGCCGTGGCAGGGGTGGAGGTGGCCGAGGCGGTGGCGGTGGCGGTGGCGGTGGTGGCCGTGGAGACGCTGGAGGTGGCCAGAGTCAGCAGCACGCCCCGACCCTCCAGGCCGCCCGTGAGTGGTACGCACAGCGTGGGTACACTTGCACGTACGTCATCCGCACTGGTGACCGCACTGGCCAGCCATGTGGGAGGTCGCACCCCACGCAGCGCTGCTTCCAGCGCCTGACTGACGCGTGGCGCACCCAGTTTCCTGGGTCTACTGAGCTCCCCCGCTGGCCTGAGCTGGAAAAGAAGGGTGTTGATATCTGGGCTTTAGACTTTGATGCTATTCTCACTGCTATGTATGCGATGTCTATTAGTGGAGAGGGTGCCCAGTACTTGCGTGTTCCGCCCGACCCGGGCATTCAGGCCAGCCCAGCTGCTGCTCTAGGTGCTAGTGTGTCTGCTCCCACAGGTCCTGCTGCAGCAGCTGCCCTAGGTGCTAGTGCGTCTGTGCCCCCTGGTACTGAGTCGACTGCAGCACTGCACACCTTCACACTGGACTCAGGTGCTTCTCGCTCTTTCTTTCGTGACCGCACTGTCCTTGAGCCACTAGCTCGGCCGGTTGCTGTCTCTCTTGCTGACCCCTCAGGGGGTCCGGTCATTGCGACCTCCTCCACTACACTTCCGTGTCCAGCGGTTCCGTCCGGCACGCTCTCAGGTCTCTACCTCCCCTCGTTCTCTACGAACTTGGTGGCGGGCTGTGCTCTGCAGGACGGGGGTGTTCACCAGTTCACCCCTGCCTACGAGCGTGTGACACATTGCACGTGTGCTCGGACGGGCCGCCACCTGGCTACTTTCACTCGGGAGCCGGGGTCGGACCTGTACACACTGACCACTGAGCCCCCTCAGGTAGCTGCGTCTGCGTCTGCGTCAGGTCAGCTGTCCGCCCCCTGCTCATGTCGCTCTCTGGCGCATGAGACTGTTCTCTGGCACCACCGCCTTGGTCACCCGTCTGTGCAGCGCCTTCGGGCCATGCACAAACGGGACCTTGTTGCTGGTCTTCCCAGGGTGCTCCCTCCCCTTCCCGACTCCCCTGCTCCTGACTGCATTCCCTGTGTCGAGGGGCGGCAGCGCGCCGCTCCTCACTCCTCCTCCTTTCCCCCGACGACTGCTCCCTTGCAGACGCTCCACATGGACGTGTGGGGCCCAGCCCGCGTTCGTGGTCAGGGTCAGGAGAGGTACTTCCTGATAGTTGTTGACGACTACTCGCGCTACACCACGGTCTTCCCCTTGCGCGCCAAGGGTGACGTCCCTGGTGTTTTGATCCCCTGGATCAGCCGAGCCCGTCTCCAGCTAGCCAAGCGCTTTCACTCGGACTTTCCTGTCCTGCGCTTGCACTCTGACAGGGGTGGTGAGTTCGCCTCCGACCTCTTGGCAGCCTATTGTGCTGAGCACGGCATTGAGCAGTCGTTCACGCTTCCGGCCTCTCCACAGCAGAATGGGGTCGCTGAGCGCCGCATTGGCTTGGTCATGGAGGTCGCTCGTACCTCCCTGACCCATGCGGCTGCTCCCCACTTTCTGTGGCCGTTTGCGGTCCGATACGCTGCGCATCAGCTCAACCTCTGGCCCCGTGTCTCCTTGCCGGAGACTTCCCCGACTCTGCGGTGGACGGGAGAGGTTGGCGATGCGTCGCGTTTCCGGGTCTGGGGATCTCGAGCTTTTGTCCGCGACACGTCCGCGGACAAGCTCTCGCGTCGCGCCGTTCCCTGTGTCTTTCTTGGCTTTGTGCCTGACGCGCCTGGATGGCAGTTTTACCACGTCACCTCGCGCCGGGTTCTGGCCTCTCAGGACGTCACTTTTGACGAGTCCGTCCCCTTCTACCGCCTCTTCCCCTACCGCACTGCCCCGCTCCCCCCCCCGCCTCTCTTCCTCGCTCCAGGTGCTGAGGTACCAGACCCCCTCCCCCCTCAGGGTGCCGCTCCCTCAGGTGTGTCCCAGGTAGACCCGGGTGAGCCTGTCGAGGTAGCTGTTGACTCGCGTCCTGCGTCTGGGGGTGCTGAGCCTGGGGGTGCTGAGTCTGGGGGTGCTGAGTCTGGGGGTGCAGAGCCTGGGGGTGCTGAGCCTGGAGGTGCGGAGCCTGGGGGTACTGAGCCTGGAGGTGCGGAGCCTGGAGGTGCGGAGCCTAGAGGTGCTGAGTCTGGGGGTGCTGAGTCTGGGGGTGCTGAGTCTTCGGGTGCTGAGCCTGAGCGTACTACACCTGGAGGAGCCCTCTCCTCCCAGCAGCTGCAGGAGAGGTACCTCGAGTACTGCCGCCTCCGGAGAGGTGCTTCTGGAGCTCGTCCCAGTACTTCCCCTCCTACCCAGGAGCTCCCCCCCATTCAGGTGATCCGAGAGTGGTACACACGGCGCTGCAGTCTTCGGAGTGGTGCTCCTGGTGCTGCGGACCCGAGCGGTGGCGCTGTTGCTGGTGCTGAGGACCCGGGCGTTGGAGCTGCTGTTGGTGCTGAGGACCCGACCGGCGGCGCTACTGCTGGTGCTGAGGACCTGACCGGTGGCTCTGCTGCTGGTACTGAGGACCCGGGCGTTGGAGCTGCTGCTGGTGCTGAGGACCCGGGCGTTGGAGCTGCTGCTGGTGCTGAGGACTCGGGCGTTGGAGCTACTGCTGGTGCTGAGGACCCGACCGGTGACGCTGCTGCTGGTGTTGAGGACCCGGGTGTTGGAGCTGCTGCTGGTGCTGAGGACTCGGGCGTTGGGGCTGCCGCTGGTGTCCCTGCTGGTTCTGGAGACGCTGTGCGGCCGCGACCGTACTTCGTACCACTCCTTCAGCAGGTTCTTGGTCAGGCTCCTCCTCCTAGTCCTCCTCCCTCCGTCGAGTGTCCTCTGCCTGTCCCACCGCAGTCACAGTTACCGCCTGCCTCGCCTCTCCCTGCTCCCTCTCCTTACGCTGGTCCCACAGGAGGTCTTACAGAGCGTCGTGAGCCTGAGTCTCGTCCTGCGTCGCCTGCTCGTACTACTCGCACTGGTCGTCGTGTCCCGCGTGAGCGTCCTCCTCCTGTCCCTGGCACTCACTACATGACCTTGCGTCCCTCCACTGCTCCGCAGCGTGTCCCGCTGCCGTCTCCTCCTGCGTCCTCTCTTCCTACTCTTCCTGACCCGGAGTCTGACTCCCGTCGTGCGGCCAGTCCCACTGTTACGCGTCTCCTCGCTACAGTTGTCACTGACCCGACCTTTGAGTCCTCTGCTGCGTCTGCTCTGGTCGCTGAGCTGGTTGACTTTGCTGCTGCCTGTCGCCTAGACTACGCTGCCAGCCTTGTCGCTGAGTCTGAGTCTGAGTCTGACTGTCCTCCGTCCGTCGGGGGTGAGTGTGCTCTTGGCACGGACGTCCTTGAGGACAGACAGGAGGAGTTCCAGTGCTTTGCTGCTGCTTTGCCCCATCTCGTGTCCATGCTTGTTGCCCCTGAGGGAGACCCGGATGCACCAGACATCCCGACCCCGCGCTCTTACGCTGAGGCGATGGCGGGTCCCTACTCCTCTCAGTGGCAGACAGCCATGGACGCAGAGATGGCTTCCTGGAAGTCCACAGGCACCTACGTCGACGACGTTCCCCCTCCTGGGGCGAACATCGTCAGTGGCATGTGGATTTTCAGGGTGAAGCGGCCGCCGGGTTCTCCTCCTGTCTTCAAGGCACGCTACGTGGCTCGAGGCTTCAGTCAGCGAGAGGGAGTCGACTTCTTCCAGACCTTCTCCCCCACCCCGAAGATGACCACTCTTCGGGTGCTGCTGCACATAGCCGCTCACCGCGACTACGAGCTTCACTCACTTGACTTCAGCACTGCTTTCTTGCAGGGCAGCCTGCACGAGGAGATCTGGTTGCGCCGCCCTCCTGGCTTCACTGGCTCGGTTCCTCCTGGCACCCAGTGGAGGCTTCAGCGGCCGGTCTACGGTCTCCGCCAGGCGCCACGTGAGTGGCACGACACACTGAGGACGACGCTTGCGGCTCTTGGGTTCGCTCCCTCTACTGCTGACCCGTCGCTGTTTCTACGCACCGACACCTCGCTGCCGCCGTTCTACATCCTCGTGTACGTTGACGACTTGGTCTTTGCCACAGCTGACACAGCGGCACTCGCCCACGTGAAGTCGGAGCTGCAGAGGAGACACACGTGCACAGACCTGGGTGAGCTGACAAGCTATCTTGGCTTGCGGATCACCCGGGACAGAGCACGGCGCACCATCACCTTGACTCAGTCACACATGGTGCAGCAGGTTCTCCAGCGCTTCCGCTTCACGTACTCCTCGCCTCAGTCCACTCCTCTGCCTACCGGTCACTCGCTCTCAGCTCTGCCTTCGGATGAGTCCGTAGAGCCGAGTGGCCCGTATCCAGAGCTTGTGGGCTGCCTCATGTACCTGATGACCTGCACTCGACCTGACCTTGCATACCCCCTTAGCATCTTAGCACGCTATGTCGCTCCTGGCCGTCACAGGAAGGAGCACATGGATGCTGCTAAGAGGGTGTTGCGCTACTTGTGCAGTACGTCGGGCATGGGGCTTGTGCTTGGAGGGCGGGACCGGGTTGTTCTCACAGGGCACTCAGATGCTTCTTGGGCAGACGACCAGGCTACTCAGCGGTCGTCACAGGGTTACACCTTCAGCCTTGGCTCTGGCTCAGTTTCTTGGCGTTCTACTCGTTCGTCTTCTGTTCTCAGCTCCAGTTGTGAGGCTGAGATCTACGCCACAGCCATGGCTGCTCAGGAGCTGCGCTGGCTGACCTACCTGCTGACCGACCTCGGAGAGCGGCCTCGTTCTCCTCCAGTGCTGTACGTCGACAACAAGGCTGCCATTGCCTTGTGTGAGGAGCACAGACTGGAGCACAGAACGAAGCACATTGCTCTGCGGTACTTCCTTGCTCGAGAGCTGCAGCAGCGCGGTCAGCTTCGTCTGCGTTACGTGGCCACTGAGGCCAACACTGCTGATGTGTTCACCAAGGCACTCCAGCCTTGTGACCATCAGCGCTTCTGTACTCTGTTAGGCCTTGTGCCTACTGGCCCTCACTTGCTCACTTCTTGACTTTGCCTGTACTGTGATCGCTATATATTTATATACCTGCATGTTTACTCTTGCTAGGTTGTGATCATTGTACGTCTTGCTCTATTATAAACCTGCATGTGAACTGGTCTTGTGACCGCTTGTTTGTGCTCGGAATTTGTGTGGAATCCTCGAGATCCACCCTGAGCTTGTTTGCCTTACTTTGCCTTGACTGGTCTTGTGACCCCTAGGTCTCCCCCACTTTGCCTATGGGGGTGTGTCAAACATTATATATGTTTGGTTTGTTAGGCTACAGTGGGTTAGCCAGTATGGGGTACACAATTCTAGGGTTTGCTATTTGTACTGATTTCTCTGTTAGTTCAATCATTCCAGTCTCGTAATCTTGACAGAAGAAGCATCCAAAGAAGGTCCTACACATGCGTGCGAAAGTTGCGATCAGCTATTGTTCAGACGTCCATAATAAAGGACGATGCATCTATCGTTACAAAGGTGTGTCGTAGTTGCAAAATGGCAATCATGGATAAACAAACGCCCACACTTTCTCGGAAAAATGGAGCATTGCTACCGAACCGACCTCACGATCTTACGGGATTGTCGGACTTGGAAGAACGTTTGGTTTCACCGCGCGTTGTGTTTTTTAGCATTACACAAACGCACGTTGGAAAACAGTACAAGATACGCGGCGGGGTAGTAAATGTTCCAGTCAAGGTTGTTGACATGGTTACTGCATTGCCTCGACTACCACAAGAAACTCATACTGTTCGTGTGCGTTTTAAACGCAAATTGCAGAATGCACATAATGTGTATGATGACAACGTAAGGTCCGCCAAGATACTGCGAGCCATTTCCTACCTGGACAAGAAAGATTTGTTCAAAAAATTTGGAATCAAACTAGATAATGAAAGAATGGTTGAATTACAACAGGAGATTGATGAGAACGATCTCCACAACCAGTTTTTATCGCACAGCAACAGTGACCAAACTAACAGTGCGACTGGATTGGAAGATGAGGAAGTGGAAGTGGATATTGACGAAGCCGATTTAAATGTCGGGATTTGGACAGCATCATTTGTAACGAGCCATTGTATCAAAATTTGGAGCAATTCGTGGTGGAAATGGCGCCTGGCGAAAGGTCGCGACCGCTGCCTATTCTAATGGATAAACACGTCGAAGAGTTAGCATTTCCTACACTATTTTGCGGAGAAGTTCGATTGCCAGATATCAATGTATCCGGATTAAGTTATCGCGATATTGCAAAATGGGAACTCATTCATAAAGATGCTCGTTTTTCATCATGTCCGCAAAACATTTTTTTTAAGATGTTCAAGTTGGAATTGATTTAGATGGACAACGTAATTGGCACAGTGTGCGACGAGAAATGATCGAGCATGTTGGTGCATATTCGGCTAAGGATATGCAGAATATTGATACACGTCGATTATTACAAAAAAAAGATACGTTGTTCAACGAGTTCAAAAGTCTTCACATGTCACCACAGTACTTAGAAAATTGTAGGAAAGATCTATTTGCAATGATACGTCAGTTAGGTCCGCCAACATTCTTTTTAACGATATCTATGGCCGATACAAAATGGATCGACCTGCACGTTATTCTATTGGAACATAACAAAAACACAGGTAACTTAGCTAACCTTTCAAATACCAATTTAATCCCTCCTTTGGATTTCGAGACTATAGCTTTGCTCGTACGTACATACCCTGTTGTTAGCGCGCGATACTACGTTGAACGAAAAAATGCATTGTTTCGAGAAATGCTAACGAAGAAAACCGGAATTCTGGGAGGAATTGTAGATTATTTTGCTCTCGACGAGTTTCAACATCGAGGTGCCCCTCATACTCATTGCCTAATATGGAGTGAGTTTTTAGCTTGCGATGCTGCAATTCCTTTAGAAAGGATTCTTGCATTTGCTGATAAACATATATCGTATCACGCACAAGAACTTGCTGGGGATTCAATAACAAGCGATCTATTGAAAGTGCAAACTCATAACCACACAAGAACATGCAGAATAAAAAAGAATAGGACATCGCGTAAATGTCGTTTTGGTATACCCAAATATCCACTTCCTAAGACGTTAGTTTTGATGCCTTTTGGTAAAGATTGCATCGATGTGGAAATACATAGGTCGAATAGAAAGACAGTGGATGAATTTTTAAACGCTCTTGGGAAAAATCACTTAAGTGAAACTTCCGACTTAACTTTTGCCTTATTCTTGGACGCGGTGCGCCTAACATACGACGATTATATTAGCTGTCTGCGTGTAGATTGTGTCAAACATTGCATGTTTATATTGTCTAGGCTGTAGTGGGTTACACCTTAGGGGGTACACAAAGTTAGGGTTTCCTACTTGTACCAAACTCTGTTCTAGTTCATTCATTCCTGTTCAGTTATTTCTGACATGGTTTCAGAGCAGGTCCTTCGCTAGGACTGTTCTTAGGGCCCACCGACTTACCTACCTGCTTACCTTCGCTTCTTTTCGGCCCCGATGGCCCCGTCGATCTAGCACGATCTAGCGGCCCTGCGGCCCCTTCGAATTTTTTTTTAGCGGCCTCTCACGGCCCCCGTCGCGTCGCCCCTTAGCGCCCCGATCGGCCCCGTCACGCCGCCCGCGAACCGCACAGCGCGCCGCGCTCACAGCCCGCGAACCGCCCACGCACAGCCCGCGAACCGCCTGCGCAGCCCGCGACCAGCCCGCGCAGCCCGCGCACAGCCCGCGAACTGCCCGCGAGCAGCCCGCGACCTGCCCGCGAACCCCCGCGAGCCGCCCGCGACCCGCTTACGCAGCCCGCGAGCAGCCCGCGCAGCCCGCGCTGAGCCTGCGCGGCTCGTGCGCTGACCGCCGCCGGCCCGCACGCTGCCCGCACTGCTCCCGGCCCGCCGCTGCTGAGCCCGCAGCCGCCCGCGCACCGCCTCTGCTGAGCCCGCCGCCGCCCGCGCACCGCCGCTGCTGCGCCCGCTGCCGCCCGCGCACCACCGCTGCTGAGCCCGCAGCCGCCCGCGCACCGCCTCTGCTGAGCCCGCCGCCGCCCGCGCACCGCCGCTGCTGCGCCCGCTGCCGCCCGCGCACCACCGCTGCTGAGCCCGCCGCCGCCCGCGCACCGCCGCTGCTGCGCCCGCCGTCGCCCGCGAATCACCGCTGCTGAGCCCGCCCCGACCTAGCCTCCTTTCACACTGTCGCAGACCTCATCACCCACCTTAAGACTAGTGAGGCTCGCTTTCGCGCTGCCATGCCTGATGAGTTCCTCGCTAGCAACCCCCCCCCGCTCTGGATCACTCTCTACCACGTTGTCACCCGCCTCCCTGACTCTCTGCGCCCTGTCAGGGACCAGTTCCTCTCTCGCTCCCCCACTGAGCTCACCATAGCCCTCCTCGAGAAGGAACTGCTTGCAGCCGAGGCTAGTATCGTCGCTGTAAGCACCTCTCGTGGCGACCCCCGCGGCCCCTTCTTCGAGGGGTGCTCCCCTTCCCCCCTCCTCCCCTCTGTCGCCTCTGCTGCTGCTGTCGACCTCCTTGGTGCTGAGAAGGTCGGGGCTGCGTCTGCTTCAGGCGGACGACGCAGGGGCAGGAGTGGCAGGAGTGGGGGTGGTGGCGGAGGAGGCGGGGGTGGAGGTGGTGGCGGTGGAGGTGCGACTGGAGAGACTAGTGGCGGCAGTGGTGGAGGTGACAGCGGTGTTGGGAGTGGTGACAGGGGCGGAGGTGGCAGCGGAGGCGGAGGTGGTCGTGGCAGCGGCAGGGGTGGAGGTGGCCGGGGCGGAGGCGGAGGGGGTGGTGGTCGTGGAGGCCCGGGGGGCGGTCAGAGTCAGCAGCCTTCCCCGACCCTTCAGGCCGCCCGTGAGTGGTATGCGCGGCGCAGCGTCACCTGCCAGTACGTTATTCGTACAGGTGACCGCACTGGCCAGATGTGTGGGGGGCCGCACCAGACGGAGCGCTGCTTCGCCCGCCTCAACGATGCGTGGCGCACCCAGTTTCCTGGTGGGGGTGAGCTGCCGCGCTGGGCTGATCTGCTCAGGAAGGGTGTTGATATTTGGGCACTTGACTTTGATGCTATTCTCACTGCCATGTATGCGATGTCTATTAGTGGAGAGGGTGCTCAGTACTTGCGTGTTCCGCCCGACCCGGGCATTCAGGCCAGCCCCGCTGCTGCTCTAGGTGCTAGTGTGTCTGCTTCCACAGGTACTACTGCAGCTGCTGCTCTAGGTGCTTGTGCGTCTGTGCCCCCTGGTACTGAGTCGACTGCAGCACTGCACACCTTCACACTGGACTCAGGTGCTTCTCGCTCTTTCTTTCGTGACCGCACTGTCCTTGAGCCTCTAGCTCGGCCGGTTGCTGTCTCTCTTGCTGACCCCTCTGGGGGTCCGGTCCTTGCGACCTCCTCCACCACCCTTCCGTGTCCAGCGGTTCCGTCCGGCACACTCTCAGGTCTCTACCTCCCCTCGTTCTCCACGAACTTGGTGGCAGGTAGTGCGCTCCAGGACTCGGGTGTTCACCAGTTCACCCCTGCCTACGAGCGTGTGACTCACTGCACGTGTGCTCGGACGGGCCGCCACCTGGCTACTTTCACTCGAGAGCCGGGGTCTGACCTGTACACACTGACCACTGAGTCCCCTCAGGTAGCTGCGTCTGCGTCAGCGTCAGGTCAGCTGTCCGCCCCCTGCTCGTGTCGCTCTCTGGCGAACGACACCGTCCTCTGGCACCACCGCCTTGGTCACCCGTCTGTGCAGCGCCTGCGGGCCATGCACAAACGGGACCTTGTTGCTGGTCTTCCCAGGGTGCTCCCTCCCCTTCCTGACTCCCCTGCTCCTGACTGCATTCCCTGTGTCGAGGGGCGGCAGCGCGCCGCTCCTCACTCCTCCTCCTTTCCCCCGACGACCGCTCCCCTGCAGACACTCCACATGGACGTGTGGGGCCCAGCCCGCGTCCGTGGTCAGGGTCAGGAGAGGTACTTCCTGATAGTTGTTGACGACTACTCGCGCTACACCACGGTCTTCCCCTTGCGCGCCAAGGGTGACGTCCCTGGTGTTTTGATCCCCTGGATCAGCCGAGCCCGTCTCCAGCTAGGCGAGCGCTTTCACTCGGACTTTCCTGTCCTGCGCTTGCACTCTGACAGGGGTGGTGAGTTCGCCTCCGACCTCTTGGCAGCCTACTGTGCTGAGCACGGCATTGAGCAGTCGTACACGCTTCCGGCCTCTCCACAGCAGAATGGGGTTGCTGAGCGCCGCATTGGCTTAGTCATGGAGGTCGCTCGTACCTCCCTGACCCATGCGGCTGCTCCCCACTTTCTGTGGCCGTTTGCGGTCCGGTACGCAGCACATCAGCTCAACCTCTGGCCCCGTGTCTCCTTGCCGGAGACTTCCCCGACTCTACGGTGGACGGGAGAGGTTGGCGATGCGTCGCGTTTCCGGGTCTGGGGATCTCGAGCCTTTGTCCGCGACACGTCTGCGGACAAGCTCTCACGTCGCACTGTTCCCTGTGTCTTTCTTGGCTTTGTTCCCGACGCGCCTGGATGGCAGTTTTACCACGTCACCTCGCGCCGGGTTCTGGCCTCTCAGGACGTCACTTTTGACGAGTCCGTCCCCTTCTACCGCCTCTTCCCCTACCGCACTGCCCCACTCCCCCCCCCGCCTCTCTTCCTCGCTCCAGGTGCTGAGGTACCAGACCCCCTCCCCCCTCAGGGTGCCGCTCCCTCAGGTGTGTCCCAGGTAGACCCGGGTGAGCCTGTCGAGGTAGCTGTTGACTCGCGTCCTGCGTCTGGGGGTGCTGAGCCTGGGGGTGCTGCGTCTGAGGGTGCGGAGCCTGGGGGTGCTGAGCCTGGAGGTGCGGAGCCTGGGGGTGCTGAGCCTGGAGGCGCGGAGCCTGGAGGTACTGAGCCTGGAGGTGCGGAGCCTGGGGGTGCTGAGCCTGGAGGTGCGGAGCCTGGAGGTGCGGAGCCTGGTGGTGCTGAGTTTGGACGTGCTGAGTCTGGACGTGCTGAGTCTGGGGGTGCTGAGTCTGGGGGTGCTGAGTCTGGGGGTGCTGAGTCTGGGGGTACTCCACCTGGAGGAGCCCTCTCCTCCCAGCAGCTGCAGGAGAGGTACCTCGAGTACTGCCGCCTCCGGAGAGGTGCTTCTGGAGCTCGTCCCGGTACTTCCCCTCCTACCCAGGAGCTCCCCCCCATTCAGGTGATCCGCGAGTGGTACACGCGGCGCTGCAGTCTTCGTAGTGGTGCTCCTGGTGCTGCGGACCCGAGCGGTGGTGCTGTTGCTGGTGCTGAGGACCCGGACGCTGGAGCTGCTGCTGGTGCTGAGGACCCGGGGGCTGGAGCTGCTGCTGGTGCTGAGGACCCGGGCGTTGGAGCTACTGCTGGTGTTGAGGACCCGACCGGTGGCGCTGCTGCTGGTGCTGAGGACCTGACCAGTGGCCCTGCTGCTGGTGCTGAGGACCCGGGCGTTGGAGCTGCTGCGGGTGCTGAGGACCCGACCGGTGGTGCTGCTGCTGGTGCTGAGGACTCGGGCGTTGGAGCTCCTACTGGTGCTGAGGACCCGGGCGTTGGAGCTGCTGCTGGTGCTGAGGACTCGGGCGTTGGGGCTGCCACTGGTGTCCCTGCTGTTTCTGGAGACGCTGCGCGGCCGCGACCGTACTTCGTACCGCTCCTTCAGCAGGTTCTTGGTCAGGCTCCTCCTCTTAGTCCTCCTCCCTCCGTAGCGTGTCCTCCGCCTGTCCAGCCGCAGTCACAGTTACCGCCTGTCTCGCCTCTCCCTGCTCCCTCCCCTTACGCTGGTCCCACAGGAGGTCTTACAGAGCGTCGTGAGCCTGAGTCTCGTCCTGCGTCGCCTGTTCGTCCTGCTCGCACTGGTCGTCGTGTCCCACGTGAGCGTCCTCCTCCTATCCCTGGCACTCACTACATGACTCTGCGTCCCTCCACTGCTCCGCAGCGTGTCCCACTGCCGTCTCCTCCTGCGTCCTCTCTTCCTACTCTTCCTGACCCGGAGTCTGACTCCCGTCGTGCTGCCAGTCCCACTGTTACGCGTCTCCTCGCTACAGTTGTCACTGACCCGACCTTTGAGTCCTCTGCTGCGTCTGCCCTGGTCGCTGAGTTGGTTGACTTTGCTGCTCGCTGTCGCCTAGACTACGCTGCCAGCCTTGTCGCTAGGTCTGAGTCTGCGTCTGCCTGTCCTCCGTCCGTCGGGGGTGAGTGTGCCCTCGGCACGGACGTCCTTGAGGACAGACAGGAGGAGTTCCACTGCCTTGCTGCTGCTTTGCCCCGTCTCGTGTCCTTGCTAGTTGCCCCTGAGGGAGACCCGGATGCACCAGACATCCCGACCCCACGCTCTTACGCTGAGGCGATGGCGGGTCCCTACTCCTCTCAGTGGCAGACAGCCATGGACGCAGAGATGGCCTCCTGGAAGTCCACAGGCACCTACGTAGACGAGGTTCCCCCTCCTGGGGCGAACATTGTCAGTGGCATGTGGATTTTCAGGGTGAAGCGGCCGCGGGTTCTCCGCCTGTTTTCAAGGCGCGCTACGTGGCTCGAGGCTTCAGTCAGCGAGAGGGAGTAGACTTCTTTCAGACCTTCTCCCCCACCCCGAAGATGACTACTCTTCGGGTGCTGCTGCACATAGCCGCTCACCGCGACTACGAGCTTCACTCTCTTGACTTCAGCACTGCTTTCTTGCAGGGCAGCCTGCACGAGGAGATCTGGCTGCGCCGCCCCCCTGGCTTCACTGGGTCAGTTCCTCCTGGCACCCAGTGGAGGCTTCAGCGGCCGGTCTACGGTCTCCGCCAGGCGCCACGTGAGTGGCACGACACACTGAGGACGACACTTGCGGCTCTTGGGTTCGCTCCCTCTACTGCTGACCCGTCGCTGTTTCTACGCACCGACACCTCGCTCCCGCCGTTCTACATCCTCGTGTACGTCGACGACTTGGTCTTTGCCACTGCTGACACCGCGGCACTCGCTCACGTGAAGTCGGAACTGCAGAGGAGACACACGTGCACAGACCTGGGTGAGCTGACGAGCTATCTTGGCTTGCGGATCACCCGGGACAGAGCACGGCGCACCATCACCCTGACTCAGTCACACATGGTGCAGCAGGTTCTCCAGCGCTTCCGCTTCACGTACTCCTCGCCTCAGTCCACTCCTCTGCCTACCGGTCATTCGCTCTCAGCTCTGCCTTCGGATGAGTCCGTAGAGCCGAGTGGCCCGTATCCAGAGCTTGTGGGCTGCCTCATGTACCTGATGACCTGCACTCGACCTGACCTTGCATACCCTCTTAGCATCCTAGCACGCTATGTCGCTCCTGGCCGTCACCGGAAGGAGCACATGGATGCTGCTAAGAGGGTGTTGCGCTACTTGTGCAGTACGTCGGGCATGGGGCTTGTGCTTGGAGGGCGAGACCGGGTTGTTCTCACAGGGCACTCAGACGCTTCTTGGGCAGACGACCAGGCTACTCAGCGGTCGTCCCAGGGTTACACCTTCAGCCTTGGCTCTGGCACAGTTTCTTGGCGTTCTACTCGCTCTTCTTCTGTTCTCAGCTCCAGTTGTGAGGCTGAGATCTACGCCACAGCCATGGCCGCTCAGGAGCTACGCTGGCTGACCTACCTGCTGACTGACCTCGGAGAGCGGCCTCGTTCTCCTCCAGTGCTGTACGTCGACAACAAGGCTGCCATTGCCTTGTGTGAGGAGCACAGACTGGAGCACAGAACGAAGCACATCGCTCTGCGGTACTTCCTGGCTCGAGAGCTGCAGCAGCGTGGTCAGCTTTGTCTGCGTTACGTGGCCACGGAGGCCAACACTGCTGATGTGTTCACCAAGGCGCTTCAGCCTTGTGACCATCAGCGCTTTTGCACTCTGCTAGGCCTTGTACCTACTGGGCCTCACTTACTTACCTCTTGACCTTGCTTGTACTGTGATCACTATATATATATGCCTACTTGTTTACGTTTGCTAGGTTGTGATCACTGTATCTCTTGCTTTGTTATAAACCTGCATGTGAACTGGTCTTGTGACCGCTTGCTTGTGCTCGGAATTTGTGTGGAATCCTTGAGATCCACCCTGAGCTTGTTTTGCTTTGCTTTGACTGGTCTTGTGACCCTGTAGCTGTCTCCCACTGCGCCTATGGGGGTGTGTCAAACATTGCATGTTTATATTGTCTAGGCTGTAGTGGGTTACACCTTAGGGGGTACACAAAGTTAGGGTTTCCTACTTGTACCAAACTCTGTTCTAGTTCATTCATTCCTGTTCAGTTATTTCTGACAGATTGTGACACGACTCTACGAGGAGTGTGCAGTGCAGTCGTCATAGCATTACAAATCTCGTTTTGTACAGCACACTCGCATGGCCAATTACAAATACTATCCTAACATGATAAGTGAATGTAAACGGAAGTATGAAATGGGGAGAGGGTGGGAGGGAAGCAAATGAAGATCTGAAAAATGCTAATGAGACTAGGTGGCAGGTCTGAGAGACCTGCCGGAATGTAAAGGAGGTTGTCTCCTTTACTGCAAACTCCTCTACTAGTCGAATCACAATCTTCAAATTTTTAAGTGAAACTTAAAATTTTACATATTGTGACACGACTCTACGAGGAGTGTGCAGTGCAGTCGTCATAGGTGAACGAGACATCAAGTAGGCACGGAATGACGATGGCGTGCAAGGGTGGAAGCATAACGATGAGTCGCGCTTGGTCGCGATGGATCCTGGAGGGTACGCGATGCCACCACCAGCTCGCGATCGAGCTGGGTCACGTACAGCTCTCGAGCCTTGTCGCTACGCCACCGGCCAAGGGCCTTGAAGAGGCGGTCTGGCACGCCAACGTCAACAGCCACTGTGGTGGCAGACTTGCGGAAAGAATGTGTACCGAGTAGATTCGGGTTGAGGCCGACACGAGAAAATGCCTCGCGGCACCCGGCCCGAACTGTAGCGTAGGATGGGGAACGGTCAGAGGGCGAAGCCCGTGCAGCAGGTGAAAAAACCCGAATGAGTGCGCCTAATGTCTGTGCAGAAAAGCCTGCAATGAAGAGAATTGTTGTACGCGGGTGACTGGGCAGTGCCGAGCGGAAGAGGCGGCTACTGGTGTCAGAATCACTAGGCAAGAATGGTGCATTGAATGAAACAGTTGGGTACAAGTAGCAAACCCTAGTTGGGGTTGTACCCCATATTGGCTACCCTACTACAGCCTACCAATATATAACACATTACAATTTAACACACCCCCATAGGCAAAGTGGGGGAGAACAAAGGGTCACAAGACCAGTCCAGCAAAGCAACGCAAGCCCAGGGTGGATCACAACGTCACCACACTCCGAGCACAAGCAAAGGCCACAAGGCCAGTTCACATGCAATGCTAGATATAGTACAAGACAAGCAACACAGTGATCAAAACCTAGCAAGCAAGCAAAAAGATATATATAAAGTACAGTACAAAGAATGTCAAGCAGTGAGCAAGTGAGGAAACGTGGACACAAGGCCTAAAGAAGTACAGTGCCGCTGATGATCACTAGGCGGGAGCGCCTTGGTGAAGATATCAGCAGTGTTGGCCTTCGAGTCCACGTACACAAGCCGAAGCTGACCGCGCTTGCTGTGAAGCTCTCGAGCAAGAAAGTAGCGAAGAGCAATGTGCTTCGTCCTGTGCTCCAGTCTGTGCTCCTGACACAAGGCAAGAGCCGCCTTGTTGTCACCGTACAGAACTGGAGGAGAACTAGGCCGCTCTCCCAAGTCAGTCAGCAGGTAGGTGAGCCAGCGTAACTCCTGTGCAGCCATGGCTGTGGCGTAGATCTCAGCCTCACAACTAGAGCCGAGAACAGAGGAAGAGCGGGTGGACCGCCACGAGACAGAACCTGAGCCAAGGCTGAAGGTGTAACCCTGTGACGACCGCTGCGTAGCCAGGTCGTCCACCCAAGAGGCGTCCGAGTGACCAGTAAGGACAACTCTGTCGCGTCCTCCAAGCACCAGCCCCATGCCTGATGTACTGCACAGGTACCGCAGCACCCTCTTAGCAGCCTCCCAGTGCTCTCGCCTGTGTCTCCCAGGCGCAACGTAACGAGCAAGGATGCTAAGAGGGTACGCGAGGTCAGGTCGCGTGCAAGTCATCAGGTACATGAGGCAGCCTACAAGCTCTGGGTACGGGCCACTCGGCTCTACGGACTCGTCCGAAGATGGAGCTGAGAGCGAGTGGCTGGTAGCCAGAGGTGTGGCCTGTGGTGAGGAGAACTGGAAGCCGAAGCGCTGAAGGACCTGCTGCACCATGTGTGACTGAGTCCGGGTGATGGTGCGACGGGCTCTGTCCCGGGTGATCTGCAAGCCAAGGTAGCTACGCAGTTCACCCAGGTCAGTGCAGGTGTGTCTCTTCTGCAGCTCCGACTTCACACGAGCGAGTGCCTCAGTGTCAGCAGTAGCAAAGACCAAGTCGTCGACGTACACGAGAATGTAGAACGGCGGCAGCGACGTGTCAGTGCGCAGAAACAGCGACGGGTCAGCAGTAGACGGCGCGAACCCAAGAGCCGCAAGAGTAGTCCTCAGTGTGTCGTGCCACTCACGTGGCGCTTGGCGGAGACCGTAGACTGGCCGGCGGAGACTCCACTGGGTACCAGGAGGGAACGACCCAGTAAAGCCAGGTGGGCGGCGCAGCCAGATCTCCTCGTGCAGGCTGCCCTGCAGGAACGCTGTGCTGAAGTCAAGAGAGTGAAGCTCGTAGTCACGTTGAGCAGCAACGTGCAGTAGAACCCGAAGAGTGGTCATCTTCGGGGTGGGGGAGAAGGTCTGGAAGAAGTCGACCCCCTGACGCTGACTGAAGCCTCTAGCAACGTAACGAGCCTTGAAGACAGGCGGAGAACCTGGCGGCCGCTTCACCCTGAAAATCCACATGCCATCGACGATGTTCGCCCCAGGAGGGGGAAACTCGTCGACGTAGGTGCCTGTGGACTTCCAGGATGCCATCTCTGCGTCCATGGCTGTCCTCAAGGACGTCCGTGCCAAGAGCACACTCACCCCCGACGGACGGAGGACAGACAGACGTAGACTCTGACTCAGCGACAAGGCTAGCAGCGTAGTCTAGACGACAGGCAGCAGCAAAGTCAACCAACTCAGCGACCAGAGCAGACGCAGCCGAGGACTCAAAGGTGGGGTCAGTGACAACAGTAGCAAGGAGACGCGTGACTGTAGGGTGCTCAGCGCGATACCGGTCAGACTCAGGGTCCGGAACGGCAGGCAACGAGGACGCAGGAGGAGACGGTAGAGGGACACGCCGAGGAGCAGTAGAGGGACGCAGAGTCATGTAGTGAGTGCCTGGGACAGGAGGAGGACGCTCACGACGGACACGACTACCAGTGCGAGCAGGACGAACAGGCGACACAGGACGAGACTCAGGCTTACGACGCTCTGTAAGACCTCCTGTGGGACCAGTATAAGGAGAGGGAGCAGGGAGAGGCGAGGCAGGCGGTAACTGTGACTGCGGCTGGACAGGCGGAGGACACTCTACGGAGGGAGGAGGACAAGGAGGAGGAGCCTGCCCAAGAACCTGCTGAAGGAGCGGTACGAAGTACGGTCGCGGCCGCGCAGCGTCTCTAGAAGCAGAAGGGACTCCAGCGGCCGGGTCCTCAGCACCAGTAGGAGCTCCAGCGTCCGGGTCCACAGCACCAGCAGCAGCTCCACCAGGTGGGTCCGCAGCACCAGCAGCAGCGCCACCCCCAGAGTCGGCAGCTCCAACTCCGCTAGCACCGCCAGCGCCAGAGTCCCCAGCTCCAGCAGCTCCAGTCGCAGTGCTCCCAGAATAGCCAGTCCCGGCAGCTCCAGTACCCCCAGTACGAGCACCCCCAGGACGAGCAGCTCCAGTACCCCCAACTCCAGCCGAGCCACTAGGACGGCGAAAGCGTCGGACGTACCAGTCACGAAGCTGCTGCGGTGTGAGAGACTGCTCAGCACCCCGAACCGGAGCACCCCCAGACGCAGTAACCCGAGGCTCCGTAGGCTCAGTAGCAGCACCCCCAGGCTCAGTACCCGCAGGCTCAGCACCCCCAGTCGCAGCACCCCCAGGCTCAGCACCCCCAGGCGGCAAACTCTCAGGCACAGTACCCTCAGCTCCAGCACCTGCAGTCCCAGCACCTGCAGCCCCAGCACCCCCAGGCCCAGCACCCCCAGGCTCAGCACCCCCAGGCTCAGCACTCCCAGCAGCACCACCTGCAGCAGCACCTGAGTCACCTGTGACCTCGACAGGCTCAGCGACGGGAGGAGGGTCTACCTGAGAGACACCTGAAGGAGCAGGACCCTGAGGGGGAAGGGGGTCTACTGGAGGGGGACCAGGAGCAAGGAAAAGCGGCGGGGGAGGGAGGGGGGCAGTGTGGTAGGGGAAGAGACGGTAAAAAGGGACCGACTCGTCAAAGGTGACGTCCTGAGAGGCGAAGACCCGGCGCGAGGTGGGGTGGTAAAACTGCCAACCAGGCGCGTCAGGGACAAAGCCAAGGAAGACACAGGGAAGCGTGCGGGAGGAGAGCTTGTCCGCGGACGTATCGCGGACAAGGGCACGAGCACCCCACACCCGGAAGCGCGACGCATCACCAACCTCCCCCGTCCAACGCAGTGTGGGCGAGGTCTCCGGCAAGGAGACACGGGGCCAGAGGTTGAGCTGATGCGCGGCGTACCGGACAGCAAACGGCCACAGAAAATGGGGAGCCGCCGCGTGGACCAAGGAGGTACGAGCGATCTCCATGACCAGGCCAATGCGGCGCTCAGCTACCCCATTCTGCTGTGGGGAGTCCGGAAGCGTGAAGGTCTGCTCGATGCCCTCTGCCTGACAGAAGGTCCTCAGAAGATCGGAGGAAAACTCACCACCTCTGTCAGAGTGCAGACGCAGGACAGGAAGATCCGTCCGGAAACGGCGGCGGAGCTGGAGACGAACCGTGCGGATCCAAGGGATCAGAACAGCAGGGACCTCACCCTTGGTGCGCAAGGGGAAGACCGTGGTGTAACGCGAGTAGTCGTCAACAACCAGCAAAAAGTACCGCTCACCGCCCTGGCCACGAACGCGGGCTGGGCCCCACACGTCCAGGTGGAGGGTCTCCAGAGGAGCCTCTGTCGGGGGGAACGAGGAGGAGTGAGGAGCGGCGCGCTGCCGCCCCTCGACGCAAGGAAGGCAAGGCGGCGCAGGCGAGGCAGGGAGGGGAGGGAGGGACCTGGGAAGACCGGACACAAGGAGGCGACGGTGCATGCCACGAAGGCGTGGCAAGGAGGGGTGACCCAGGCGGTGGTGCCAGAGAAGAGTCTGGTGCGACAGGGAACGACACTCACAGGCGTGGGCCACCAGACCTGACGCAGACACCTGACCGACAGCAGCTACCTGGGGAGACGCAGTGGTCAGTGTGTAGAGACTCGACCCCGGCCGACGGGTGAACGTAGCCAGGTGACGGCCAGTCCTGGAGCACGTGCAGATCGCCACACGCTGTCCGCCAGGGGTAAAGGTGTCAACCCACTGATCCTGGAGGACAGCGTTGCTCACCAGGTTCGTCGAGAACGAGGGGAGGTGGAAACCCGACAACGAGCCAGACGGAACCGCCGGACAAGGGAGGACAGTGGTGGACTGGGCAAGGACTGGGCCCCCAGAGGGGTCAGCCAAGGAGACTGGGACTGGTGCAGGAAGCGGTGTGAGCTCAGTACTGTCACGAAAGAAGCAACGGGAAGCACCTGAGTCAAGGGTGAAGGTGTGACAGGCCCTCAGCCTGTGCGGTACCTGAGAGAGGAGTCTGTGTGGGTGCTGTACCTGAGAGAGCAGACTCGAAACCAGCCGGGACAGCACTGGGGGGAGCAAGTACAGGGGGTACCATACCAGAGAGAGCAGACTCACTAGTACCCAGGGCAGCGGGCTCTATACCTGGGTCAGGCGGCACACACAAGTAACAGTCTCCCTCGGCACTAACAGTCAATGCATACATGGCAGCAATAATAGCATCATAGTCAAGAGCAAAGACATCAACACCAGCCCTCATGAGCTCAGCCCAGCGGGGGCGCTCAACATCCGCACCCATCTCCTCACGCCAAGCGTCGTCAAGGCGGGAGAAGCAGCGGTACGGGGTGTGGAACCTCCCACACGTCTGTCCCTTGCGGTCACCTGTGCGAATGACATAAGAACAGCGGGCACTGGCCCCCGACGTCCCACGCTGAGCAAGCCACTCACGAAGCTGCTGGGTCGTCTGGGGACGCTGCTGCTGCTGGGAGCTCTGGCCCGAGCCAGTGCCTCCACTCCGACCTCCGCCGCCACCACTACCACCGCTCCGACCGGCACCGCCACCACCGCCACCACCGCCACCGCCGCCACCGCCGCCGCCGCCACTACTGCCACTGCTTCCTCCGCCGCCCCCGTCTCCACCACCGACCCCACTCCCACCAGCGCTCCCGCCACCGCTCCCTCCAGCACCGCCTCCCCCCCCACCTCCCCCACCTCCTCCCCCCCCAGCGCCACCACCACCACCCTTGCCCCCCTTGCCCTTGCCGGTGCGGCGCCTCCCACCAGGAGTAGAAGCAGCGCCAACAGACTCAGCACCAAGGAAGTCAACAGCAGCAGCAGTAGCGTAGGAGGGAGCGAGGGGAGAGGGAGAACACCCCTCAAAGATGGGGGTGCGAGGAGCGCCACGAGCAGCACCGACAGCTACAATGCTCTTTTCGGCCGCGAGCAGGTGCTCCTCTAGGAGGGCGACTGTGAGCTCAGTGGGACAGCGAGCAAGGAAGTGGTCTCGAACTGAGCGGAGGGTGTCAGGGAGACGAGTGACTATAAAGTGGAGTGTCCAGTACAGTGGAGGGGGGTTCTTAGCGCAGAACTCGGTGGGAAGGGCGGCACGCAGGCGAGCATCACTAGTGCGAAGGTGGGTGATAAGGTCGGCGACTGTAGTAAAGGTGGACAGATCGGGGAACAGGTACGGCAGCATGAGGCGGCTAAGCTCGGCTGTGGCAGGCGAGGAGTAGCGAGCGACGACAGCGTCGTACAGGGCCTTAGCGGATTTGCAGTCGCCAAAATGCTCTAGCTCAGCTAACGGCAGGTGACTGCGAATGGCTAGGCGAGCAGCTGCGTCACGAGTCTGCCAGTGGGAACGAACACTAAGCTCAGCTGTGGCAGGAGGGGCAGGCGCAGCACCAGACGCGTAGTCATAGAGCGACACATGCTCCTTGCTATCGCTCAGGAGGAACAGCTGCAGGTCATCTAGCCAAGCGGTGAACCGCACAGGGCGGCCCTCAGCATCGAACGACAGCACGCGGATGGAAGCCATAGCGACAGTGTGACAGAGTAACGCAAGCTGCCGCAGCAGGGGAAGGCGACAGTGCACGGAAAGAGAGCAGCGGGCGAGGCTGGCGCTACGGGCAGGCGGCGCTGCAAGCGGTCAGCGCGACAGGAGGGCGACGCTGCGAGTGGGCAGCGCGGCGGACGGGCCGGGAAGCGGGCAGCGCGGCGGGCAGGCGGCGCTGCAAGCGGGCAGCACGGCGGGCGGGCGACGCTGCGAGGCGGGCGGGCCGCGAAGCGGGCAGCGGGCGGGCGGGCGGGCTGCGCACCCAGCTGAACACACAGCAGAACCTGCAACAGCTCCTCTCCAATCACATCAACAGGGTGAGAGCGGCGGAGCTGGTGGCGGACACGAGGATAGACAGACCAGGACCTGACAACGGGCACCCGCTGCGGCTGCTCAGCCTACAAGGCACTGGGGCGGGTGACTGGCTGAACGCGATACCGACCCGAGCGGACCTCACGCTGTCGCCCGGGCAATTCTCTCTGGCGCTGGGACTGCGCTTGGGCCTCTCCCTACCTGTCACGGACCAATGCCCGTGCAACCGAGAACGGTCTGCCACTGCCGACAGAAGCTTACCCAATCACCTGCTGCGCTGCGGCGAGGGTGGGGACCGGACGAGGACGCACAATGCCTTGGTCTATGCGTGCCTGCGCATGGCCACGGAGGCGAAGTACATGACGCTGCACGAGACAACGGTGTACTCTCCTCCGGTGGATAGGAAGAGGGCAGATCTGGCCATTCGCGACCCGGAGACGTCGGAGACGTGGGTGACCGACGTTACTGTCACCGATCCAGTCCTCCAGCGCCGGGACCTCGAGGCAACTAGGGCACCAGGGTGGGCGGCCGAGGAAGCCTGCATCGGGGAACACAAGTTGTACCAGGAGCGACCGTCGTGTGTAGGGTTCTTAGGGCTAGCGGTGGAAACATATGGTGCGCTGGCGGCAGACACCGTCAAATTCTTCCGGCTGGTGGCCACCAATGTAGCCAAACGCACCTTCCGCCACGGCCCACAGACAACGGTAGCAGGGCGTCTGAACGCCCACTACCGCCAGCGCTTCTCGGTTATGTTGCAACGGTTGCCAGGCCACGAGCCTCCTCACCAAGTCCAACCGCGCGGCGGAGGCCTCCTCCCCACAAGCACCCACGGACTCTTGGGAGCCGAGGTTAGGTGACTTGTGGGCAGTGCTGGAGGATGGTGCCCTTGGGTAAGCGGCTTTGAGAGGTAGGCAGGGAAGCACTTGGTGAGAAAAAGGGCTTGGGAACGGTGTGGGTAAAGCAGGGGTGGTGGCAAGGGGGTGTGGAAGCCACGTGTAGGGAGCTCCTGATCGGCTCTCGCTATTAGGGAGCACCTTAGGGCTGGCTCACCTTGCATGCTCTCCTCTCTTATTGGTTGTTCCTGCCTGGACTCGTTCTTGCCTGTACACTATATGCCAAATTAATGAAGGACTGCTTGAGAGAGAGAGAGAGAGAGAGAGAGAGAGAGAGAGAGAGAGAGAGAGAGAGAGAGAGAGAGAGAGAGAGAGAGAGAGAGAGAGAGAGAGAGAGAGAGAGAGAGCAAGAGGAGAAGCATGATCATGGTCCCAAGCACCAATCCTACGGCAAGGCACGAAAAAAAAAAAAAAAAAAAAAAAAAAAAGGGGGGGGGGGGGGGGGGGGGGGGGGGAAGCGGAGAGAGTATGGGAACGAGTTTGCCAATGTACGATAGGAAGCCCTCTACAACATGATGACAAACTGTCCGTATGGTTCCCACTGTTGACGGGACATCTTTCGCGCATGCATGTATACGTCACACGCATTCACTGATTAAGGCATGCAACTTGTTGGTCCCGTTTCACTTCCATGCTGAAATAACAGGAGCACAACAATACGAGGTGACACGCGACAACGACCCACATGAATTCGCCATCACGGACAAAACCGTCACACGGATGTGCGGTCGGCTTCGCTCGACCTTTGCGTGGTGGAGCTCATGGTGCCCTTGCAGCCTTGTTCTATCCATAATCGCCAACGGTTACTGGCTTCCATGGAGCCACGGCCCACCGCAGGCCTTCCGAGAGTGTAACCACGCTGGGGCATACGAGCATGCTACGTTCACACGTACTGCCATCCAAGAACTCACAGAGACGGGAGCTGCAGCCGAGACGGCCGCAAGCGATGTCAAACATTGCATATTTACATTGTCTAGGCTGTAGTGGGTTACACCTTAGGGGGTACACAAAGTTAGGGTTTACTACTTGTACCAAACTCTGTTCTAGTTCATTCATTCCTGCTCAGTTATTTCTGACATGGTTTCAGAGCAGGTCCTTCGCTAGGACTGTTCTTAGGGCCCACCGACTTACCTACCTGCTTACCTTCGCTTGTTTCCGGCCCCGCTGGCCCCGTCGATCTAGCAAGATCTAGCGGCCCTGCGGCCCCGTCGAAATTTTTTTTTAGCGGCCTCTCACGGCCCCCGTCGCGTCGCCCCTTAGCGCCCCGATCGGCCCCGTCACGCCGCCCGCGAACCGCACAGCGCGCCGCGCTCACAGCCCGCGAACCGCCCGCGCACAGCCCGCGACCCGCCTGCGCAGCCCGCGACCAGCCCGCGCAGCCCGCGCACAGCCCGCGAACTGCCCGCGAGCAGCCCGCGACCTGCCCGCGAACCCCCGCGAGCCGCCCGCGACCCGCTTACGCAGCCCGCGAGCAGCCCGCGCAGCCCGCGCTGAGCCTGCGCGGCTCGTGCGCTGACCGCCGCCGGCCCGCACGCTGCCCGCACTGCTCCCGGCCCGCCGCTGCTGAGCCCGCAGCCGCCCGCGCACCGCCGCTGCTGAACCCGCCGCCGCCCGCGCACCGCCGCTGCTGAGCCCGCCGCCGCCCGCGCACCACCGCTGCTGAGCCCGCCCCTGCTGCGCCGGCTCTCGCTGCCGCCTGCTGCGCCTGTGCACCACTGCACTTCCTACTACTGCTGCTTGTGCGCCACTACAGTCCGTAGGCCCCACCGGCCCTGCTGACCCTGCGCACGCCTGTTCAGTGACTTTACTGCTTCTACTACTGCCGCTGTCGCTATGGCTAGTCCTCCTGTTCTAGCTTTCGACGCCGAGGGCCGTCCGGTCAAATTCGAAACCTGGCTAGATGACCTGCACCTTTTCCTACAGCTCACTGCCAAGGAAGATATTACACTGTACGACCACGCTCTCGGCCATGCGACCGCCCCACTCGCTACTGCCCCCCCAGCTGAGCGCTCACAGTGGCAGACCCGTGACGCGCACGCTCGCTTTGCTATTCGCAACTCCCTGCCGCTAGATGAGCGCGAGCACTTCGGCCAGTGCAAGACTGCTAAGGACCTCTACACAGCTGTAGTGGCCCGCTACTCCTCACCCGCTTCTGCCACACTAGGCCGCCTCACTCTCCCCTACCTGTTCCCCGACCTAGCCTCTTTTCACACTGTCGCAGACCTCATCACCCACCTTAAGACTAGTGAGGCTCGCTTTCGCGCTGCCATGCCTGATGAGTTCCTCGCTAGCAACCCCCCCCCGCTCTGGATCACTCTCTACCACGTTGTCACCCGCCTCCCTGACTCTCTGCGCCCTGTCAGGGACCAGTTCCTCTCTCGCTCCCCCACTGAGCTCACCATAGCCCTCCTCGAGAAGGAACTGCTTGCAGCCGAGGCTAGTATCGTCGCTGTAGGCACCTCTCGTGGCGACCCCCGCGGCCCCTTCTTCGAGGGGTGCTCCCCTTCCCCCCTCCTCCCCTCTGTCGCCTCTGCTGCTGCTGTCGACCTCCTTGGTGCTGAGAAGGTCGGGGCTGCGTCTGCTTCAGGCGGACGACGCAGGGGCAGGAGTGGCAGGAGTGGGGGTGGTGGCGGAGGAGGCGGGGGTGGAGGTGGTGGCGGTGGAGGTGCGACTGGAGAGGCTAGTGGCGGCGGTGGTGGAGGTGACAGCGGTGTTGGGAGTGGTGACAGGGGCGGAGGTGGCAGCGGAGGCGGAGGTGGTCGTGGCAGCGGCAGGGGTGGAGGTGGCCGGGGCGGAGGCGGAGGGGGTGGTGGTCGTGGAGGCCCGGGGGGCGGTCAGAGTCAGCAGCCTGCCCCGACCCTTCAGGCCGCCCGTGAGTGGTATGCGCGGCGCAGCGTCACCTGTCAGTACGTTATTCGTACAGGTGACCGCACTGGCCAGACGTGTGGGGGGCCGCACCAGACGGAGCGCTGCTTCGCCCGCCTCAACGATGCGTGGCGCACTCAGTTTCCTGGTGGGGGTGAGCTGCCGCGCTGGGCTGATCTGCTCAGGAAGGGTGTTGATATTTGGGCACTTGACTTTGATGCTATTCTCACTGCCATGTATGCGATGTCTATTAGTGGAGAGGGTGCTCAGTACTTGCGTGTTCCGCCCGACCCGGGCATTCAGGCCAGCCCCGCTGCTGCTCTAGGTGCTAGTGTGTCTGCTTCCGCAGGTACTTCTGCAGCTGCTGCTCTAGGTGCTTGTGCGTCTGTGCCCCCTGGTACTGAGTCGACTGCAGCACTGCACACCTTCACACTGGACTCAGGTGCTTCTCGCTCTTTCTTTCGTGACCGCACTGTCCTTGAGCCTCTAGCTCGGCCGGTTGCTGTCTCTCTTGCTGACCCCTCTGGGGGTCCGGTCCTTGCGACCTCCTCCACCACCCTTCCGTGTCCAGCGGTTCCGTCCGGCACGCTCTCAGGTCTCTACCTCCCCTCGTTCTCCACGAACTTGGTGGCAGGTAGTGCGCTCCAGGACTCGGGTGTTCACCAGTTCACCCCTGCCTACGAGCGTGTGACTCACTGCACGTGTGCTCGGACGGGCCGCCACCTAGCTACTTTCACTCGAGAGCCGGGGTCTGACCTGTACACACTGACCACTGAGTCCCCTCAGGTAGCTGCGTCTGCGTCAGCGTCAGGTCAGCTGTCCGCCCCCTGCTCGTGTCGCTCTCTGGCGAACGACACCGTCCTCTGGCACCACCGCCTTGGTCACCCGTCTGTGCAGCGCCTGCGGGCCATGCACAAACGGGACCTTGTTGCTGGTCTTCCCAGGGTGCTCCCTCCCCTTCCTGACTCCCCTGCTCCTGACTGCATTCCCTGTGTCGAGGGGCGGCAGCGCGCCGCTCCTCACTCCTCCTCCTTTCCCCCGACGACCGCTCCCCTGCAGACGCTCCACATGGACGTGTGGGGCCCGGCCCGCGTCCGTGGTCAGGGTCAGGAGAGGTACTTCCTGATAGTTGTTGACGACTACTCGCGCTACACCACGGTCTTCCCCTTGCGCGCCAAGGGTGACGTCCCTGGTGTTTTGATCCCCTGGATCAGCCGAGCCCGTCTCCAGCTAGGCGAGCGCTTTCACTCGGACTTTCCTGTCCTGCGCTTGCACTCTGACAGGGGTGGTGAGTTCGCCTCCGACCTCTTGGCAGCCTACTGTGCTGAGCACGGCATTGAGCAGTCGTACACGCTTCCGGCCTCTCCACAGCAGAATGGGGTTGCTGAGCGCCGCATTGGCTTAGTCATGGAGGTCGCTCGTACCTCCCTGACCCATGCGGCTGCTCCCCACTTTCTGTGGCCGTTTGCGGTCCGGTACGCAGCGCATCAGCTCAACCTCTGGCCCCGTGTCTCCTTGCCGGAGACTTCCCCGACTCTACGGTGGACGGGAGAGGTTGGCGATGCGTCGCGTTTCCGGGTCTGGGGATCTCGAGCTTTTGTCCGCGACACGTCCGCGGACAAGCTCTCGCGTCGCACTGTTCCCTGTGTCTTTCTTGGCTTTGTTCCCGACGCGCCTGGATGGCAGTTTTACCACGTCACCTCGCGCCGGGTTCTGGCCTCTCAGGACGTCACTTTTGACGAGTCCGTCCCCTTCTACCGCCTCTTCCCCTACCGCACTGCCCCGCTCCCCCCCCCACCTCTCTTCCTCGCTCCAGGTGCTGAGGTACCAGACCCCCTCCCCCCTCAGGGTGCCGCTCCCTCAGGTGTGTCCCAGGTAGACCCGGGTGAGCCTGTCGAGGTAGCTGTTGACTCGCGTCCTGCGTCTGGGGGTGCTGAGCCTGGGAGTGCTGCGTTTGAGGGTGCGGAGCCTGGGGGTGCTGAGCCTGGAGGTGCGGAGCCTGGGGGTGCTGAGCCTGGAGGTGCGGAGCCTGGAGGTGCGGAGCCTGGAGGTACTGAGCCTGGAGGTGTGGAGCCTGGGGGTGCTGAGCCTGGAGGTACTGAGCCTGGAGGTGTGGAGCCTGGGGGTGCTGAGCCTGGAGGTGCGGAGCCTGGAGGTGCGGAGCCTGGAGGTGCTGAGTCTGGACGTGCTGAGTCTGGGGGTGTTGAGTCTGGGGGTGCTGAGCCTGAGCGTGCTCCACCTGGAGGAGACCCCTCCTCCCAGCAGCTGCAGGAGAGGTACCTCGAGTACTGCCGCCTCCGGAGAGGTGCTTCTGGAGCTCGTCCCGGTACTTCCCCTCCTACCCAGGAGCTCCCCCCCATTCAGGTGATCCGCGAGTGGTACACGCGGCGCTGCAGTCTTCGTAGTGGTGCTCCTGGTACTGCGGACCCGAGCGGTGGTGCTGTTGCTGGTGCTGAGGACCCGGACGCTGGAGCTGCTGCTGGTGCTGAGGACCCGGGGGCTGGAGCTACTGCTGGTGCTGAGGACCCGGGCGTTGGAGCTGCTGCTGGTGCTGAGGACCCGACCGGTGGCGCTGCTGCTGGTGCTGAGGACCTGACCAGTGGCCCTGCTGCTGGTGTTGAGGACCCGACCGGTGGTGCTGCTGCTGGTGCTGAGGACTCGGGCGTTGGGGCTGCCACTGGTGTCCCTGCTGCTTCTGGAGACGCTGCACGGCCGCGACCGTACTTCGTACCGCTCCTTCAGCAGGTTCTTGGTCAGGCTCCTCCTCCTTGTCCTCCTCCCTCCGTCGAGTGTCCTCTGCCTGTCCAGCCGCAGTCACAGTTACCGCCTGTCTCGCCTCTCCCTGCTCCCTCCCCTTACGCTGGTCCCACAGGAGGTCTTACAGAGCGTCGTGAGCCTGAGTCTCGTCCTGCGTCGCCTGTTCGTACTGCTCGCACTGGTCGTCGTGTCCCACGTGAGCGTCCTCCTCCTGTCCCTGGCACTCACTACATGACTCTGCGTCCCTCCACTGCTCCGCAGCGTGTCCCGCTGCCGTCTCCTCCTGCGTCCTCTCTTCCTACTCTTCCTGACCCGGAGTCTGACTCCCGTCGTGCTGCCAGTCCCACTGTTACGCGTCTCCTCGCTACAGTTGTCACTGACCCGACCTTTGAGTCCTCTGCTGCGTCTGCTCTGGTCGCTGAGTTGGTTGACTTTGCTGCTCGCTGTCGCCTAGACTACGCTGCCAGCCTTGTTGCTGAGTCTGAGTCTGCGTCTGCCTGTCCTCCGTCCGTCGGGGGTGAGTGTGCCCTCGGCACGGACGTCCTTGAGGACAGACAGGAGGAGTTCCACTGCCTTGCTGCTGCTTTGCCCCGTCTCGTGTCCTTGCTAGTTGCCCCTGAGGGAGACCCGGATGCACCAGACATCCCGACCCCACGCTCTTACGCTGAGGCGATAGCGGGTCCCTACTCCTCTCAGTGGCAGACAGCCATGGACGCAGAGATGGCCTCCTGGAAGTCCACAGGCACCTACGTAGACGAGGTTCCCCCTCCTGGGGCGAACATCGTCAGTGGCATGTGGATTTTCAGGGTGAAGCGGCCGCCGGGTTCTCCACCTGTCTTCAAGGCGCGCTACGTGGCTCGAGGCTTTAGTCAGCGAGAGGGAGTAGACTTCTTTCAGACCTTCTCCCCCACCCCGAAGATGACTACTCTTCGGGTGCTGCTGCACATAGCCGCTCACCGCGACTACGAGCTTCACTCTCTTGACTTCAGCACTGCTTTCTTGCAGGGCAGCCTGCACGAGGAGATCTGGCTGCGCCGCCCCCCTGGCTTCACTGGGTCATTTCCTCCTGGCACCCAGTGGAGGCTTCAGCGGCCGGTCTACGGTCTTCGCCAGGCGCCACGTGAGTGGCACGACACACTGAGGACGACACTTGCGGCTCTTGGGTTCGCTCCCTCTACTGCTGACCCGTCGCTGTTTCTACACACCGACACCTCGCTGCCGCCGTTCTACATCCTCGTGTACGTCGACGACTTGGTCTTTGCCACTGCTGACACCGCGGCACTCGCTCACGTGAAGTCGGAGCTGCAGAGGAGACACACGTGCACAGACCTGGGTGAGCTGACGAGCTATCTTGGCTTGCGGATCACCCGGGACAGAGCGCGGCGCACCATCACCCTGACTCAGTCACACATGGTGCAGCAGGTTCTCCAGCGCTTCCGCTTCACGTACTCCTCGCCTCAGTCCACTCCTCTGCCTACCGGTCACTCGCTCTCAGCTCTGCCTTCGGATGAGTCCGTAGAGCCGAGTGGCCCGTATCCAGAGCTTGTGGGCTGCCTCATGTACCTGATGACCTGCACTCGACCTGACCTTGCATACCCTCTTAGCATCCTAGCACGCTATGTCGCTCCTGGCCGTCACCGGAAGGAGCACATGGATGCTGCTAAGAGGGTGTTGCGCTACTTGTGCAGTACGTCGGGCATGGGGCTTGTGCTTGGAGGGCGAGACCGGGTTGTTCTCACAGGGCACTCAGACGCTTCTTGGGCAGACGACCAGGCTACTCAGCGGTCGTCCCAGGGTTACACCTTCAGCCTTGGCTCTGGCTCAGTTTCTTGGCGTTCTACTCGCTCTTCTTCTGTTCTCAGCTCCAGTTGTGAGGCTGAGATCTACGCCACAGCCATGGCTGCTCAGGAGCTACGCTGGCTGACCTACCTGCTGACCGACCTCGGAGAGCGGCCTCGTTCTCCTCCAGTGCTGTACGTTGACAACAAGGCTGCCATTGCCTTGTGTGAGGAGCACAGACTGGAGCACAGAACGAAGCACATCGCTCTGCGGTACTTCCTTGCTCGAGAGCTGCAGCAGCGTGGTCAGCTTTGTCTGCGTTACGTGGCCACGGAGGCCAACACTGCTGATGTGTTCACCAAGGCGCTTCAGCCTTGTGACCATCAGCGCTTTTGCACTCTACTAGGCCTTGTACCTACTGGGCCTCACTTGCTTACCTCTTGACCTTGCTTGTACTGTGATCACTATATATATATGCCTACTTGTTTACTTTTGCTAGGTTGTGATCACTGTATCTCTTGCTTTGTTATAAACCTGCATGTGAACTGGTCTTGAGACCACTTGCTTGTGCTCGGAATTTGTGTGGAATCCTTGAGATCCACCCTGAGCTTGCTTTACTTTGCTTTGACTGGTCTTGTGACCCTGTGGTTGTCTCCCACTGCGCCTATGGGGGTGTGTCAAACATTGCATGTTTATATTGTCTAGGCTGTAGTGGGTTACACCTTAGGGGGTACACAAAGTTAGGGTTTACTACTTGTACCAAACTCTGTTCTAGTTCATTCATTCCTGCTCAGTTATTTCTGACAAGTGAGCTCACGTGCATAAGCCCACTCAACGTGGTCGAGCAGAGAGAAAAATGTAGGCTCATCCTGGACTTGAGAAAAGTCAATGCGAACCTCATCGTCCCAAAATTCAAGTACGAAGGACTTAGCCGCGTGGCAGACGTGGCACGCGCGGGGGACTGGATGTTCTCTATTGACCTCAAATCCAGGTACCACCATAAGTTGATACCCATCCCTCGTGCTGAAAGTTCCTCGGCTTTGGATTCGATGGGCGCACTTACTCTTTTCGTTCATTGCCGTTCGGTCTTGCGACAGCCCCATTCGTCTTCACGCAACTCATCAAACAACTAGCCCGTCGTTGGCGGGAACAAGGCATTCGAGTAGTACCATACGTGGACGACATCTTATTCCTTTGCCAGTCAAAAGCCCACGCGCAGGCCACGTGCCACTTGCTACCGTGTAATACTTGACCTTAAAGCATCGGGTTTGGTGATAAATGCGAAAAAATCGCAGCTGTCACCATCGCAACACCTCCGATTCTTGGGTGTGGAGCTGGACACGGTTACCGGCCGATTCTCCATCGGTTCCGAACGACGGGCCTCACTACATGCAAGGCATGCCGACCCTTCCCAGTCCACCAGGTGGCCAGAATCACAGGCATGCTCGCGTCAATGGGCGTCGCGCTAGGCGCAACAGCTCGTGCATTCAGCCACGCCATGTTGTAAGTGATCAATGAGGCACCTTCATGGAAAAGCTGCGTGATCATCCCCCCGTCCGCAGCTGAGGAGCTCAACATCTGGCTCGAAGAGTTCGATCGGTTCAACGCTGCAACGTTTCACGTTCGAAATAGCTACGATGCTGTAATCCATGTGGATGCTAGCAGTCACAGTTGGGGCGCCACTTTGACCACATTCCCTGGCGGCCTTGAAGAAGCCAGCGCAAGCATGCCAGAGCTGCTGCGAGCAACGTCCAGCACACGGAGGGAGATTGAAGGAGTGCTTTGGGCACTCCAAACATACTCCAGCAAGATCATGCACAAACATGTTCTTGTGCGGGTGGACAATCAAGGTGTCTTCTTCATCCTTCGCAAAGGTGGCTCGCGCAGCCCCGACCTCACCATGGCCTGCCAAGGCATCATTCGGAAATGCATAGAGGGCACGCGTCTAATCATCGAATGGATCCCACGCGAGCTAAACGTACATGCTGATGGGCTCTCAAAAGCAGTCGATCATGACGATTTCTCGTTGAAGACGCCGTGGTTCCGCATCTTAGAACGCCGCTGGGGTCCCCATTCCATCGACCTCTTTGCAAACTCCCGCAACTCTCAGCTGCCACGCTTCTGCACAAAGATTCCCCACCCACAGGCCACCGCAGTCGATGCATTCTCGCTCGCATGGACATTAGAAAACAACATTGCTTTCCCCTCGCCCCATCTAGTACCAGCCGTCCTCCACCATGCACAGCGCACCCATGCTTCGCTCACACTGATCATCCCACACTGGCCGGGTGCAAACTGGTGGCCACTCATACAACCTTCCCCACGAAACTGGGCACCGTACATCCACGCGCACATTCCCTTGACACACGGCAGCCAATGCCTGACAGCTGGAACACACTCCACTGCCTTTTCAGGCACTGGGTTACCACACAGCCCGATTCTCGCACTTCGGGTGGTATTCGACTAATTGAGAGTGTACGCGCTTTGTGTTCAAATTTGCTCCCAAAGCTACACAGCCAACTCATCAACATGCTCACGCAATCACGAGCCAATTCGACGATCCGTACATACCAACCGTACTGGGCCAAGTTTCGGGCCTTCTGCACAAAGGTGGATCTTCCCTTTCTCCCCACATCCGACATGACCCTCGCGATATACTTGGTGCATGCAATCCAATGCAAAGCGACCCTGTCTGTAGTGCAGCTCACGTGCTCAGCAGTCAGCTTTGCCCATCGCATGACGGGAAGCAAATCCCCGACCGTTGGACCATTTACCACCCAAGTGCGGGACTTTGCGAAACGACACTGTCCTCGCCCAAGTCGTTTGAAGGAGCCCGTATCGATCCAGCAAGTTCGGGACATGTCCGCGAAGTACCAGCAGTCGGACAATCCTGCCGAATTTCAGAACGGGTTGATCCCCATCCTCATGTACTCCGGATTTCTGCGATACTCCGACCTGGTTGCTATCCAATGGCAAGACATCCAATTCGACGACGAAGTCATGTGGATCCTCATCCCACACTCAAAGACGGATCAGGGTGGTCGCGGAACTTGGATTCCCATCGCAGCAACGACGGACCCTTGGTGCCCCGTGCGTTGCACCCAACACTTCATCCAACTCGCTGGCTATGGCCCGCACTCAGAGGGGTCGCTGATTCGTGTTTTTGGCTAGGCTTCAACCAACGAGGGCCATTCCAAGCCACCCTCGTACACAACGATCCGGAGCTGGTGCAAAGAAGCATTCGCAAAAGTGGGACTTGGGGAGCAGCAGCTCGGCACGCACTCCTTCCGAAAGGGCGCGGCAACCGTAGCAGCCAACATCGGCGTTCCGGACAGAATTTTCAAAAGGTTGGGCAGGTGGCGAAGCGACACAGCCAAAGAGATGTACGCCACGCCATACGTCGAACACCTCATCAAGGCATCTCGCGGCCTACAGGACCCGACACATGCATTGCCTTCGGAACAACATGCGGAGGCACTCGTACGCAACTGGAAGCCACCACTGCCCATGTCTCAGAGGCCCCAGTTGCAATGAGAACGATGCCAAATTATAAGGACAAGAAAGCAAGCTTTCTCAATATTATAATTTTTAAACACATTGATGTTTTTCAAAATTGTGTATTGTGAAAGCGAAGCTGCCTGTACCGAATATTTGGCATCGTCGAAGCGCGTAGACGCCCTTCTCCAACTACAAAAACCGTGGGTTGGAGTTCATTCCCTCCACCCACGTTTCTCGTTTTCCAACGGCTCAATCAACATCCCCACCACCCACCCCGGACCAACTACAAGACCACTGCTGCTTGGACGGACGACTCTATAGCTAGTAGCATTTGCATGTACTAGCATGTGTTTAAGAACGATGCATATGTTGTAATAAGCCAGTTGCAATGAGAACGATGCCAAATTATAAGGACAAGAAAGCAAGCTTTCTCAATTGCCGTAGCTTCCACTTTGCATGGTTGCCTGATGATACTGCGGTACCTTCCACTTTTTAAATGTCAAAGAATGCTAGAGGGACAAGGGAGAGAGACAACCAGAATAGACAACAGACGAGGGTCTTACGCTGTGTCAATGAGACTCACAAGGTATTTCAAAAGGCTCAGGGTAGACACTGTGGCAGGGATGCTTCCTGACAGCTGGTTGCGTGCGAGATCGCTCTGAGGAGACACAGCGATAGCAAGGAGAAGTTGAGGAAACCATATGGGGGAAGGCTAAGTTGGAATGTACACGTTTGGTGTTTTATATGCATTCGGAGTTTTATACGCTACCATAGACATGAATAGAAAACCGACTGCGGTCGTTCGGTTCGGGTCTGTTCGCTTAAAGGGTGAAACGAACTGGGATTTTTGGGACATGGTTTGGGAACGGGCTGAACCGGTTCGATAACGAAGCGGTTTGCCGGTTCAGTAAGGTTCGTTAACGCGACCTTTCCAAGTCGCGCCAAACCGAATAGGTTTGTCATGGGAGAGGTTTGTAAACGAACCCCCGTCGGTTCGTAAATGGACCCCGCGCGACTCGGAATGGTCGGTGTCGTTCCTAGGTCGCCATCTCCTGCTTAGTTACGGCTATGATCATGTGGACTTGGTACTTGAAAATAGGACTCAGAAACAGTCTAAGTTGGAAAATAATATATATATATATATATGAGTCTCGAAAATCAGATCTGAGTTCGCACATTGCGAATGCAACCTCGGATCTGAGTTTTGAATTTGTTTGTGGGAGTGGGATGGAAGGTGGTGTGGCTAATCCCAACGAAAAGCACCCAATGCGATACGACATCGAGGACATGCAGATAGGTGACCTTCCAAAGGCTGCTGAGGGGGTTTGGAATCTGCGTCTTGCCTGTTTCGTCATGGTGTGTCAATGATAATGTGTGAATGATGGGGTGCAAATGATGCGTGAGTGTTGGTGTGCCAGTGATGATGGGGCAAGTCAAGGATGGTGAGCACTGAGCAGGACAAGGAGGACTCTCATACTCACCCTCTCACTCAGTGAGTCGTATTCAATCACTCTCATCCTCTTAGTCCCGTAACCTACCTAACACTGCTTCCCTCCCATCACCTCCAATCCATGGCCTCACAGGGTCACGATCATGCTAAAAGGGTCGCACGTGATGCCCGCGGCACTGCTGCAGTCCGGAATCGTGGCACTCCACCCGGGGATGCTCTGCCCCCATGCCGCATGGCACTCCCGCAAGAATTGCACTACAACAAGTGCCAATGGGTGGGGGGCAGAGGGGCAAGGTGGGCAAGTTGTAACGCCTGTGGGTTGTGTTAATGGGCATTCCGCTGCGCCAAATAACACCCTCGTTTCAACCCAGTGGGTAGTGAGGTGTTATAGGGAGGGAGAAGGACGGATCGCATGCCATACACCATTGCACACGCCATTCCAAACGCAGCATATGTGGATGGAAAACAGGCACTCTCTCACATTGAGCCGGCCTTAAACATGGGGTGTCTACCGCGAATCATCATTGCGATCGAAATGCAGGCCGTGAGCAGCACCTTGTGTGGCTTCAAGCGGCACGGCGTTCACCATCACGACGGGCGCGACAAGGATGGCGAGCCACCATGCATGTGCCAGCTCGGCGCACAGTACGCTCATGCTCACGCGCCATAGCCGCCGCCCCCAGCGGCACGGCCACCCCAGGCCAATTTGTCCCTCGTGAGTCTCGCGCCTCCTCTCCCTCTCGCCTCCTTTCCTCCGAGTCACCGCGCAAAAGTAACACACCCACAGGTTCAAAACCTGTCAGAGTGGTTCGCCACTACAACTGCGACACGAGAAGAGCAACTCTAAGTCAAAATATGGTTGGGCCCTCCTGACTTTGAGCCACGCCATGTTCGTTCAGTGTCCCTTGCCGAGGGTTTCTAATTTCACCGCTTTTTCAAGGGCGACACCACTTCGTTGCGCAAGTGACACCTACGATATGAAATAATTCGCTCGGTCGGAGCAGGGTGTAAGGAAAACCCATTTTTCCTTACTGGAGTTTACTCAACCGCGTACAACCCCAACTTTCGGAAGTGCATGTTCAACCGCTTTGCTTGCTGTCGAAGTAACCTCGCGTTGCCTTTGGCTCTCCTTTGCCCAACCTGCACCCAACCTCGTGTTCCCGAGGTTCCCGCCTAGCTAGGTTGTCTCGCTATATAATCGCGTGCCTCTCATTGTATCGTCAGTTCATTCAGTCACAAGCTTCATTATTCGTTTTCCACGCAACTTTGTTTGAAAACTCATAACACATGGTATCAGAGCTACTTTCCTAGTTCACCCCGCTTTTCGAGGGTAGTTTAGGGGCACGGGTGTGACTGGAACGGTGGGCTGCAAAGTTTATTAAATAAAACTTGCCCGACTCCGATAGCTTTTGCGCTTGCACTGTTGCCGGATAGTCACGGATACCCACTTGCCTACTAGACGTAGCTTGCGACTCATGGATCAGGCGGCATTTAATGCGTTGATGCAACAATTGGCAGAAATGTCGGCAGGCATGAAGGTGTTAACGATGGAAGTGGAGAGACTACGTGAAGAAAACAACGAGCTACGCCAGGCGCGAGGTGAAGCGCGCCAGGAGTCGCCCGTCGAAAATGGCGAAACCACCAGTCAAGTGGTGAGCGACCCTAATGCAACTGGCGAGATCTTACGAGGCGTCGCAGAAAGCGATAGGCGGACAGCGTCGGCAACAGCAGTTGCAGTTACGACGATCAAGATCAAGCTCACGAGCCCGCCCCCGTTCAACCCTACGGACAAGGGTACTACAGTCAAGGGGTGGCTGTTCGGCGTGGAGGTCTTCTTCACTGCTGCAAACGTCGACGATGACGCCGCGCGTATTAATTACGCGTTATCGCTTCTACGAGGCCGAGCTCTCGAGTGGTGGCGATGTACCTTGGACACGGGGACCTCAACAGGTGTGACACATGCGACAGACGGGACTGCCAACTCTACTACTGCGAGGGCATCATCAATATTCGGTGTGGCCGAAATTTGCACGTGGAAACAGTGGGGCGCAGCCTTACGAGAGCGTTTCGAGCATGTATCCGCCTCGGAACACGCTCGCATGAAGCTGCGTACCTGGTCGCAGTTGGCTTCTGTTCAAGACTACACGGCGTCGTTTATGGCGCTCGCGGACCAAGTGGACGACATGGCGGAGGCGGAGCGTTTGGACAAATACATTAGCGGCCTGAAGTACGAGATACAATTTGAGGTGCATTGAAACTGTCCGACTACATTCAACGAAGCCGTCCGATTGGCCGAGAGCACAGATGTGCTGATGCAGTGGGTGAGATCGAGTTCTCGGGAGGGAAACCGATTTCGTGGGAAGACCCAGCGGGCCACGATTAACGGAGTCCATGCCCTAGACCGCCCTTTTACAGGGCTGTATTTGAAGTGCGGGAAGTTGGGCCACATGTATAAAGACTGCCTCGACAGGTTGCAGGGGAAGAGGAACGACGGGAAAAAGCCGAGAAATGGGAAGATTCAGTAACAGACGGGCCCCTTATTGACTGTGCTCTGTCGTCCTAACCCAACCATCCCTACCGAGTCGCGGTTCCGATTCATGCAATCAACCGCACTCGGCCAAATAAAGGGTATAATCATGTGGATCACCCTGTGCTGGTCGTTGGCACGGTGTTGAAGAAAATAAAAATTTGTCGATGGCGGGGCTAGCCATAGCCTCTTCAACTTGGCGACAGCAAAAAAATGCAAGTTGCAGTTGGACAACTTTTTTGCTGCAACTTGGGGACAGCAAAAAAGTTTTACGCTCGCCTCGTGGATGGGACGCCTCTGGCGATTTTGGAGGAAACACGGACGGTGCGGATTGAGTGCGGCGACGATTTCGGCTTCAGCATGAAGTTTCTCGCGACGACGTTGGATGGTTGCGACGTGCTCCTGGGGCGCGATTGGCTGCGACGGCACACATAACCCAATAATCGACTAGACGACGGGCTCGTGCAGTATCAGCAAGCATAAGGGGCTAAATACTCTGCGCGCGTGGACTCCAGACGACATCGAATCTACATGCGTCCAAGCAGCCTGCATCACAAGTCATTTCAACAGGGGTGCGCAGCTGTACGTCGTTCATTTGCGCTAGTTGGCAGCCGACACCGACGGAAACGACATCAACAAGTTGTGTCTGTCAAACATTGTATGTTTATATTGTGTAGGCTATAGTGGGTTTAGCCTTAGAGGGTACACAAACTTAGGGTTTCCTACTTGTACCCAACTCCCTGCTACTTCATTCCATTCTTGTTCTATTCTAAGATTCTGACATGGTATCATAAGCCTAGGTTGCTACCTAGGACCGCTTTCTCCAATGGGCCCACTATTCCGCTAGAAGCGCCCTCGTGCGCCCTACCCTACGTGCGCCCTCGTGCGCCTTTCTCTGCTAGTGCGCCTTCGTGCGCCCTCGTGCGCCCTCGTGCGCCCTCGTGCGCCTTCGTGCGCCCTCGTACGCCCTCGTACGCCCTCGTGCGCCCTCGTGCGCCCTCGAGCCGCCCCTGCAGGTCCGTCAGGCCCCCGAGCCGCCTCTGCAGACCCGTCAGGCCCCCCCCGAGCCGCCTCTGCAGGCCCGTCACGCCCGAGAGCCGCCCCTGCAGACTCGTCAGGCCCGCGCGCAGCCTCTGCCCGACCGCGCGCCGCCTCTGCAGACTCCCGCCGCGTCGCCCTGTCCGCGGCGTCGTCGTCGCCTGCCCGCGACGCAGCCCCTGCCCGCGGCGTCGTCGCCTGCCCACGGCGTCGTCGCCTGCCCGCGGCGTCGTCGCCTGCCCGCGGCGTCGTCGCCTGCCCGCGGCGTCGTCGCCTGCCCGCGGCGTCGCCACCTGCCCGCCGCGTCGCCACCTGCCCGCCGCGTCGCCCTGCCCGCGGCGTCGCCACCTGCCCGTGGAGCCGCCCCTGGAGCCGCCCGCCACTGCAGTAGCAGCCCCTGGAGCCGCCCGCCACTACAGCAGCCGCCCCTGGAGCCGCCCGCCACTGCAGCAGCAGCCCCTGGAGCCGCCCGCCACTGCAGCAGCAGCCCCTGGAGCCGCCCGCCACTGCAGCAGCAGCCCCTGGAGCCGCCCGCCACTGCAGCAGCAGCCCCTGGAGCCGCCCGCCACTGCAGCAGCCGCCCCTGGAGCCGCCCGCCACTGCAGCAGCCGCCCCTGGAGCCGCCCGCCACTGCAGCAGCCGCCCCTGGAGCAGCCCGCACCTGCAGCAGCCGCCCCTGGAGCAGCCTGCACCTGCAGCAGCCGCCCCTGGAGCAGCCCGCACCTGCAGCAGCCGCCCCAGGCACCTGGAGCAACTGCCGTCGCGGCCCGGCCTCGCCCTGCAGCAGCTGCCGCGGAGCTCCCTGCTGCGGCCTGGCCCCGCCCTGCAGTTGTAGCGGCCCCGCGGTCGCCACCGTCTTGCGCCTGCCACGCCGACCACTGGTGAGCATTGCCCAACCCGCACTGCTACTGCTGCTACTGCCTTTTCTACTCCCACTGGTACTGCTCCTGCTGTTACTGCTGTTACTGCCGCTACTGCTGCTACTGCTGCTCCTGGCGCCCCAGATGCAGCTCCACGGCCGTGCGCGTGAGTCCCTCACGCCCCAGCAGCTTCGTGAGTGGTACGCTAGTTGGGGCTATCGAGGTGGCCGTAGTGGTAGTCGCTCTGGAGTGGGTCGGTCGGGAGCTTCTGGTAGTGGACAGGTGCAGCTGCAGTGTCCTCTTTCACCCCAGCAGCTTCGTGAGTGGTACGCCAGTTGGGGCTGTCGGGGTGGCTGTAGTGGTAGTCGCTCTGGAGTGGGTCGGTCGGGAGCTTCTGGTAGTGGACAGGTGCAGCTGCAGTGTCCTCTTTCACCCCAGCAGCTTCGTGAGTGGTACGCCAGTTGGGGCTGTCGGGGTGGCCGTAGTGGTAGTCGCTCTGGAGTGGGTCGGTCGGGAGCTTCTGGTGATGGACAGGTGCAGCTGCCGTGTCCTGTGAGTGAGGCTGCCGCTCTAGGTGCTAGTGCAGCTGCTACCCCAGGTGCTAGTGAGACTGCCGCTGCAGGTACTTGCGTGTCTGCTCCCTCAGGTGATGGTGAGGCTGTCGCTCTAGGTGCTCGTGCGTCTGTCCCCCCTGGTACTGAGTCGACTGAGGCACTGCACACCTTCACCCTGGACTCAGGTGCTTCACGCTGTTTCTTTCGTGACCGCACTGTCCTTGAGCCACTTGCTCGGCCAGTTGCTGTCTCCCTCGCTGACCCCTCTGGGGGTCCGGTCATTGCGACCTCCTCCACTGTCCTTCCTTGTCCTGCGGTCCCGTCGGGCACACTGTCCGGTCTCCACCTCCCCTCGTTCTCTACGAACTTGGTGGCGGGTTGTGCGCTCCAGGACGGAGGTGTTCACCAGTTCACCCCGGCCTACGAGCGCGTGACACACTGCACGTGTGCTCGGACGGGCCGTCACCTGGCTACCTTCACTCGGCAGCCGGGGTCGGACCTGTACACACTGACCACTGAGTCCCCTCAGGTAGCGGTCGCTGCGTCTGCGTCTGCGTCAGGTCAGCTGTCGGCCCCCTGCTCGTGTCGCTCTCTGGCGCACGAGACTGTCCTCTGGCACCACCGCCTTGGCCACCCGTCTGTGCAGCGCCTTCGGGCCATGCACTCCAGGTACCTTGTCTCTGGTCTTCCCAGGGTCCTCCCTCCTCTCCCTCCCTCGCCTGCTCCTCCCTGTCTTCCCTGTGTCGAGGGGCGGCAGCGCGCCGCTCCTCACTCCTCCTCCTTTCCCCCGACGACTGCTCCCTTGCAGACGCTCCACATGGACGTGTGGGGCCCAGCCCGCGTCCGTGGTCAGGGTCAGGAGAGGTACTTCCTGATAGTTGTTGACGACTACTCGCGCTACACCACGGTCTTCCCCTTGCGCACCAAGGGTGAGGTCCCTGATGTTTTGATCCCTTGGATCTGCAGAGCTCGTCTCCAGCTCAGCGAGCGTTTCCACTCGGACTTTCCTGTCCTGCGCTTGCACTCTGACAGGGGTGGTGAGTTCTCCTCCGACCTCTTGGCAGCCTACTGTGCTGAGCACGGCATTGAGCAGTCGTTCACGCTTCCGGCCTCTCCACAGCAGAATGGGGTTGCGGAGCGCCGCATTGGCCTAGTCATGGAGGTCGCCCGTACCTCCTTGATCCATGCGGCTGCCCCCCACTTTCTGTGGCCATTTGCGGTCCGGTACGCTGCGCATCAGCTCAACCTCTGGCCCCGTGTCTCCATGCCGGAGACCTCGCCCACGCTGCGGTGGACGGGGGAGGTTGGCGATGCGTCGCGTTTCCGGGTCTGGGGATCTCGAGCTTTTGTCCGCGACGCTTCCGCGGACAAGCTCTCCACCCGCGCTGTTCCCTGTGTCTTCCTTGGCTTTGTCCCTGACGCGTCTGGTTGGCAGTTTTACCACGCCACCTCGCGCCGGGTCCTTGCCTCTCAGGACGTCACTTTTGACGAGTCCGTCCCCTACTACCGCCTCTTCCCCTACCGCACTGCCCCACTCCCCCCCCCGCCTCTCTTCCTCGCGCCAGGTGCTGCTGTGGTAGACCCCCTCCCCCCTCAGGGTGCCGCTCCCTCAGGTGTGTCCCAGGTAGACCCGGTTGACCCTGTTGAGGTAGCTGTTGACTCTCGTCCTGCTGGGGGTGCGGAGCCTGGGGGTGCTGAGCCTAGGGGTGCGGAGCCTGCGGTTGCGGAGCCTGGGGGTGCGGAGTCTGGGGGTGCTGAGCCTAGACATACTGAGCCTGGGGGTGCTGTGCCTGGGGGTGCTGAGCTGCAGAGTTCTGGGTCTGGGAGTGCTGAGTCTGGGGGTGCTGAGCCTGGGAGTCCTGCGCCTGGGGGAGCTCTCTCCTCGGAGCGGCTGCGTGAGTGGTACTCAGAGTACTGCAGCCTCCGGAGAGGTGCCTCTGGGACCAGGAGTGCTGCTGCGACTGGTGCTGGTGCCTCCCCTCCTCAGCGGGAGCTGCCCTCTCTTGAGCGGATCCGCGAGTGGTACGAGCGGCGCTGCACTCTCCGGAGTGGAGCGCCTGGTGTCGCGGACCCTGGTGCTGGAGGTGCTGCTGGTGCTGCGGACCCTGACGCTGGAGCTGCTGCTGGTGCTGCGGACCCTGGAGCTGGAGCTGCTGCTGGTACTGCGGACCCTGGAGTTGGAGCTGCTACTGGTGCTGCGGACCCTGGAGTTGGAGCTACTGCTGGTGCTGCGGACCCTGGCGCTGGAGCTGCTGCTGGTGCTGCGGACCCTGGGGCTAGAGCTGCTACTGGCGCTGCGGACCCGGGGGCTGGAGTTGCAGCTGGTACTGCGGACCCTGGAGCTGGAGCTGCTGCTGGTGCTGCGGACCCTGGAGCTGGAGCTGCTGCTGGTGCTGCGGACCCTGGCGCTGGAGCTGCTGCTGGTGCTGCGGACCCTGGAGCTGGTGCTGCTGGAGCTGCCGCGGGTGCTGGTGCCGTCTCTCCTGGTTCTGGAGTCACTGAGCGGCCCCGACCGTACTTCGTTCCGCTTCTCCAGCAGGTTCTTGGTCAGCCTCCTCCTCCTTGTCCTGCTCCCTCCTTAGAGTGTCCTCCGCCTGTCCCGTCGCAGTCGCAGTTACCGCCTCCCTCGCCGCTCCCCGGTCCTTCTCCTTACACTGGTCCCACAGGAGGTCTTACGGAGCGTCGTGAGCCTGAGTCTCGCCCTGCGTCGCCTGCGTCTCGCTCTGCGTCGCCTGTCCGTGCTGCTCGCACTGGTCGTCGTGTCCCGCGTGAGCGTCCTCCTCCTGTCCCTGGCACTCACTACATGACTCTGCGTCCCTCCACTGCTCCTCAGCGTGTCCTTCTGCCGTCTCCTCCTGCGTCCTCTCTTCCTGAGCTTCCTGACCCGGAGTCTGACTCCCTTCGTGCTGCCCGTCCTACTGTCACGCGTCTCCTTGCTACTGTTGTCACTGACCCTACCTTTGAGTCCTCTGCTGCGTCTGCTCTCGTCGCTGAGTTAGTTGACTTTGCTGCCGCTTGTCGTCTCGACTACGCCGCTAGCCTAGTTGCTGAGTCTGAGTCTGTCTGTCCTCCGTCCGTCGGGGGTGAGTGTGCTCTTGGCACGGACGTCCTTGAGGACAGGCAGGAGGAGTTCCAGTGCTTTGCTACTGCTTTACCTCATCTCGTGTCCATGCTAGTTGCCCCTGAGGGAGACCCGGATGCACCAGACATCCCGACCCCGCGCTCTTACGCAGAGGCGATAGCGGGTCCCTACTCCTCTCAGTGGCAGACAGCCATGGACGCAGAGATGGCTTCCTGGAAGTCCACAGGCACCTACGTCGACGCTGTTCCCCCACCAGGGGCGAACATCGTCAGTGGCATGTGGATTTTCAGGGTGAAGCGGCCGCCGGGTTCTCCGCCTGTCTTCAAGGCGCGTTACGTTGCTCGAGGCTTCAGCCAGCGTGAGGGAGTCGACTTCTTCCAGACCTTCTCCCCCACCCCGAAGATGACCACTCTTCGGGTGCTGCTGCACATAGCCGCTCAGCGTGACTACGAGCTTCACTCTCTTGACTTCAGCATAGCTTTCTTGCAGGGTAGTCTGCACGAGGAGATCTGGCTGCGCCGCCCTCCTGGCTTCACTGGGTCGTTTCCTCCTGGTACCCAGTGGAGCCTCCGCCGGCCGGTCTACGGTCTCCGTCAGGCACCACGTGAGTGGCACGACACACTGAGGACGACACTTGCGGCACTTGGGTTCGCGCCTTCTACTGCTGACCCGTCGCTGTTTCTGCGCACAGACACTTCGTTGCTGCCGTTCTACATCCTCGTGTACGTCGACGACTTGGTCTTTGCCACTGCTGACACTCAGGCTCTCGCCCACGTGAAGTCGGAGCTGCAGAAGAGACACACGTGCACAGACCTGGGTGAACTGACAAGCTACCTTGGCTTGCGGATCACCCGGGACAGAGCACGGCGCACCATTACCTTGACTCAGTCACACATGGTGCAGCAGGTCCTTCAGCGCTTCGGCTTCACGTACTCCTCGCCTCAGGCCACTCCTCTGCCTACAGGTCACTCGCTCTCAGCTCTGCCTTCGGATGAGTCCGTAGAGTCGAGTGGCCCGTATCCAGAGCTTGTGGGCTGCCTCATGTACCTGATGACCTGCACTCGACCTGACCTTGCATACCCTCTTAGCATCCTTGCACGCTATGTCGCTCCTGGCCGTCACCGGAAGGAGCACATGGATGCCGCTAAGAGGGTGTTGCGCTACTTGTGCAGTACGTCGGGCATGGGGCTAGTGCTTGGAGGGCGAGACCGAGTTGTTCTCACTGGACACTCAGACGCTTCTTGGGCGGACGACCAGGCTACTCAGCGGTCGTCTCAGGGTTACACCTTCAGCCTTGGCTCCGGAACAGTTTCTTGGCGTTCTACACGTTCTTCTTCAGTTCTCAGCTCCAGTTGTGAGGCTGAGATCTACGCCACAGCCATGGCGGCCCAGGAGCTACGCTGGCTCACCTACCTGCTGACCGACTTGGGAGAGCGGCCTCGTTCTCCTCCAGTGCTGTACGTCGACAACAAGGCTGCCATTGCCTTGTGTGAGGAGCACAGACTGGAGCACAGAATGAAGCACATCGCTCTGCGGTACTTTCTGGCTCGTGAGCTGCAGCAGCGTGGTCAGCTTTGTCTGCGTTACGTGGCCACTCAGGCCAACACTGCTGACGTGTTCACCAAGGCGCTTCAGCCTTGTGACCATCAGCGCTTCTGTACTCTGCTAGGCCTTGTGCCTACTGGACCTCACTTGCTTACCTCTTGACTTTGTTTGTACTGTGATCTCTATATATATACCTGCATGCTTGCTCTTGCTAGGTTGTGATCACTGTACCTCTTGCTATATTATCAAACTGCATGTGAACTGGTCTTGTGACCACTTGCTTGTGCTCGGAATTTGTGTGGTATCCTTGAGATCCACCCTGAGCTTGTTTTTGCTTTGCTTTGACTGGTCTTGTGACCCTCTGGTTGTCCCCCACTTCGCCTATGGGGGTGTGTCAAACATTGTATGTTTATATTGTGTAGGCTATAGTGGGTTTAGCCTTAGAGGGTACACAAACTTAGGGTTTCCTACTTGTACCCAACTCCCTGCTACTTCATTCCATTCTCGTTCTATTCTAAGATTCTGACAGTGTCCAGCTGTACCACCCGAGCTGGCGCAGCTGATTTGGCAATATCCTTATATTTTTCCGGACCACCTGCCACCTGGACTACCACCCAAACAACCCGAAGACCACAGAATCACCCTACAGCCCAGCGTGCAACCGACTATACGTACACAGTGGCGGCTGACTCATCCCAAACTCACGGAGCTTCGAAGTCGACTCGAGTCACTGTTGGAGAACGGCTTCATCAGATCCAGTCCAACGCCCTTAGCCGCGCCGATCTTGTTCACACCGAAGAAGGACGGCGGCATTCGCATGTGCATCGACTATCGCGCGCTCAACCGGGTTACCATCAAAATTCGTTATCCCATCCCATGCACCGACGACCTCCTCGACCAACTTCGCGGCGCTCGCTACTTCTCGAAAATTGACCTACGCGGCGGTTACCACCAGTTCAGAGTCTTCGCTGACGATTGTCACAAGACTGCATTCCAAACCCGTTATGAAAGATACGAGTTTACAGTGATGCCTTTCGGCCTCACGAACGCGCCTTCGACATTTCAACTGACCATGAACAGGGTTTTTCGCGACCTTCTCAATAGGTGCGTTATCGTCAACATAGACGATATTTTGGTTTTTAGAAGTACATGTGAGCAGCATCTCCGCGACCTCAGCGCAGTGTTTAAACGACTACAGGACAATCGGCTCATCACCAAGGGGTCTAAGTGCGAGTTTTTTAAGCAAGAGTTGGAGTTTTTGGGGCACGTCATCTCACGCGACGGCATCAAAATCGACCCGAAGAAAATCAAGACCATCCAGGAGTGGAAGGCCCCGACTAATATAACAGAACTTTGAAGTATTCTTGGGTTTGTGAATTATGTCCGGCGGTCTATCCCAAATATGACAAGGACAACCGGCCCGCTGACCGACCTGCTGCACAAGGACAGGAATTTCGTGTGGGGGAAGGAAGGTGAGGCGGCTTTTCAGGAGCTGAAGCAGTTGCTTGTCTCCCCTCCAGTTCTTCGCATCGCCGACCCATCTCGACCGCTCGAAGTCATCACGGACGCTTCGGATTTTGCCATCGGTGCTGTGCTGCTTCAAGGTTTCGGCAACAGCTTACAACCGATCGCCTACGAGTCACGCAAATCGCAGGCAACCGAGCACAACTACCCAATTCACGACAAGGAGATGCTCGCCATTATTCACGCGTTTAAATTGTGGCGATGCTACCTGACTGGCGCCAACCTCACTGTTTGCACCGATCATAAATCCCTACAGTACCTCCGCGCGCAGCCCGACCTCAACCTGCGACAAATCCGGTGGCTCAACTACATGGAGTCACATTTCCACTACAGGATCACCTACAAGAAGGACGCCAATAATATCGCCGACGTCCTAACCTGACCGAGCGTACAATCTGCTGCAGTAGTGATCACCCATTCGAACCCGCTCCTTTCGGGACTATTCACCCACGGCTACAAGACGGACTTGTTTTTCACAACAGGCAATCGTGTGCAGGTGACGACGCAGAAGGGGGACTGTTACCTAAAAGCCGGGACCAACCGAGAACGGATACCCGCCTATCGCCTGCACCGGGAACTGCTTATCTAGGAGATCCATGATTCGAACCTCTCCGGACATTTTGGAGTTGACAAGACGCAGAAAATTCTGCACCCTCGGTACTATTGGCCCGATCTGACGTGCAGCGTTATGTGTCTTCATGCAAAGTGTGCAAGGCAATGAAATCGGCACGTCAACGTCCGGCCATCCTGCTGCAACCCCTCGAGCCACCCGAACGACCGTGGCAACAGGTGACACTGGACTTTGTCATGGGACTGCCAGCAAGCGCATCCGGCAACGACGCAGTGTTTGTCGTCGTCAAACGCCTCACGAAAATGGCGCACTTCGCACCGTGTCGTACAACAATTACAGCTGAAGAATCTGCGTGCCTCTTCATCTCAACTGTCGTTCGCTTATACAGGATCTTGTACGCGATCATCAGCGATAGGGACCCGAAGTTTACATCGAAATTTTGGAAAGAGACGTGGGCCCAGTACGGCACTCGGCTACAGTTCTCTTCGGCCTACCACCTGCAAACTGACGGCCAAACTGAGCAGACCAATCAGCCGATGGAACAGCTCATCCGCACGAACTGCCCCGACCCTGCTCGATGGGAAAATTCACTCCCCATGCTGGAATTTGCGTACAAGAATGCCTCGTCCGGCACGACTAATCACTCCCCGTTCTTCTTGAATTACGGGATGGATCCAGTGGTACCCACAGCGAGTACACCTGAGAACTCGGTACCACGCTCGCAACACTTTGTGACAGAACTTCAGGCCATCCGCGAGAAGGCTGTCGAAGCTATTCGAAAAGCCAACGCAACTGCCTGCAAATACTCGGACTTGATACGCTGAGAAATCACCATGGTAGCAGGGCAACTAGTGCTTCTTGACACCAAGAACCTCCGCCTGCCCGGCTCTTCAAAGCTTCGCCCACGCTTCTGCGGACCATTTCGCATTGTGAAAATGATTACACCGGTCACGACGAAACTTTTGTTGCCCAACGACTGGCGTATACATGATGCCTTCCATGTCAGCCTCCTCAAGCCCTTCGTACTGGCCAGAACGGATATTGCGTGCCAGAATGCAGCCCCGACAGCTCGTCCTGTCCAAAAACCGACGCTGAACCCGTAAAAAATCTTGGCGCATCGTGTTCAGCTTGATGCATCCAGACGCCACATGGATTTTCTGATTCGTTGGACTAATCGCACAAATGAGGACGACACTTGGGTGCCATGACGCCTCTCCACTACTATGCGATTACCTCGCCCGGAAGTTTGTCGCGGATGTTGATCACCTTTCTCAAGGGGAGGGTTTGTGTAAGGAAAAAACCTTTCCTTACTGGAGTTTACTCAACCGCGTACAACCCCAACTTTCGGAAGTGCACGTTCGGCCGCTTTGCTTGCTGCCGAAGCAACCTCGCGTCGCCTTTGCCCAACCTGCACCCAACCTCGTGTTCCCGAGGTTCCCGCCTAGCTAGGTAGTCTTGCTATATAATCGCGTGCCTCTCATTGTATCGTCAGTTCATTCAGTCACAAGCTTCGTTATTCGTTTTTTCGCGCAACTCTGTTTGACAACTTATAATACGGGGACATCTCGTTTGTTTATATTAATTGAGTGCCTTTTTTACATTATCTTAAAATTGCAGTATGTGTAACACTATTGTGCAAACTTTGTCAAATTACATAAAAAGGGCAACGAACGTAATAAAACAAGAACAATTATAATGGCATCTAAAAATGCCATATTCTTCCGGATAAAGGCTCTTAAGGGCTTCTAGTATTTTATACCTGTTTTTTTTAGGGGTGGGGGGTGGGGGGTGGGAAGGGGGGCAGGGTTTGGGGGGGGGGGGGGGGGGGGGGGGGAGGGGGAGAGGGAGGGTATTTGAAAATTTCTGTTGTATCCCCAAGGCTAATTAAAATAAGGTTTTTCCCCCACTGTAGAAAATAAACCACACTTTTGTCGTGTTTTTCAAGAGTGAAGCGAAGGTTGGAATCAGGGCTGACGTTTCAGATTTAGAGCGTGTTCCTATGGCCTCATAGCAGGCCAACAACGTATCAGGATTGGCAAAACTCGAGAACTTCGTTATGCCAAATTTAGGACTTGGATAGTGCAAGAAAAAAATATGTGCGCAAAACCTTTCAGGCAATCCACATCAATAAACCACGTCCAGGGATCCGTGTGGCTAGCACACTACACCACACGAAACACAGCTATGTGTTGTCAGGTTCAAATCAAACAGTCCTGCGATGAATCTGTCACAGTGCTACGTCATCAACCCATCGCGCACAATCGTTGTCGCGTGATTTCTAAGCCACGTCAGGCAATCTCGTTTGACTCAAACGGAAGATTCTTGTAGTCAAATTGCAATTTGTGCTTGTTAGGCTATAATGGGCCACTCCATATGGCGTACAACACTTCCATATGGTTGGTACTTGTACACCAATCCTTTCTAGTTCATCATTTCTAGTCCACTACATTCTTAACATGATATCACACGCTAGGTTAGGTCCCATGTCCGAACCTACTACCATACCTTCCGCTGCCCATTGCACGCCCGTAGCGCACGCCCGTTTCTGCCCGTCGAGCGCCCCTAGAGCGCGCCCGTTTTCTGCCTCCGCGCCCCTAGAATGCACATGTTCCTACACTCGCCTCCTCGACCAGCTGCTGCACCTCCCCTAACAACAGACGGTGATGCCGTAGTGGTCGGGTGGCAGAAGACACTCTCACCGTAGCAGCTTCGTGAGTGGGTCATTCGGTGAGGCCGCTCTGGTGGCAGAGCTGGAGCTAGTGGTACTGGACGTGCTGGTGCTGGAGGTGCTGGTGCTGGAGGTGCTGGAGTCGGAGGTCCTGGAGTCGCTGGAGCTGGAGGTGCTGGAGCTGGAGGTGCTGGAGCTGGAGGTGCTGGAGGTGCTGGTGCTGCCGGTGCTGGAGCTGGCGGTGCTGGAGCTGGAGGTGCTGGAGCTGGAGGTGCTGGATGTACTTGAGCTAGAGGTTCTGGTATCGTGGGATCTTGCTGTTTGCTCTCCTTGTTATGCTTCGCTATATATATCCTAGTGAACTCTTGAACTGGCCTTGTGGCCACTTGTTTGTGCTTAGAGTGTGTGATGACTTAGAGCGCCACGCTGAGCCTTGTTTTGCTGCTTGCTCTTGAGTAGTCTTGTGATCGTTGTTTCACTTGCTAGTTGTTGGTGTGCCCCTCACTTGGCCTATGGGGGTGTGTCAAATGTTATTATTATGATAAGCTACGGTGCGGTACTCCCTAGAGAGTATATCTTTGTTAGGCTTCCTTCTTGTATTGTCTCTCAACCCTAATACCGCCATTCTGTTGTGCATAGTACTTGAGAATCAAGCAGGTAAGAAAAAATTGTATTCATTCATCAATTTCACTGTCTTCTTCCTGACCAGGAAAGAAACATCTCCACACATATATTCGTCTGCCAAGAAATTTCTCCCAACTCCATTTCTATGAGCAATATGTTGTTCTGCTCTTGCTCTCACGACGATAACACGAACTTATTCTGCTTCTAAACTTCCTTGTACGGTACTTGAACTTTCAGCCTTGTGATGCACATGTTTTAAGACTCCATATTGTTCTTAACTCTCTCCAGTATGGCTGTGATAAACTAATGATGCCTTTACAGATCGAGAAAAATCGCCTATACGAATTTATTAGTGTTACAGGGAGAATGAGTGCCTTTTTTATGTTTTTTTTCAGGAAAATTTGTATCTTTTACAGTAATAATTACGGCCTGGTATCCACTAATGACATTAGAACCAATCCGAAGAAGATCGCACCAGTACTCCGACATCGGTCAAGGAACTTCAAAGCTTCATCGGACTTGCAAATTGCTACGATCAGAGAATGATCGCTTACCAGGATCTACTCGGGAAGGTTCGCACACAGGGAAATGTAGTTGGTGGGCCCGTGATCTCAATAGCAGAGTGAATGTAAAATGCTTGAGATTATTAAAACATGCAAATACAGCAAGTATAAATATGAGTATAGGGACGACGAAACGACCTAGCTAGCCATGTACTCTAAGGGGTACATTCCCTTATTCAAACGCATTCTCAACCGTGCGGCGCGTACAGTTTCGTAACTGTTCCCGCCAAAAACATCCTGCCTGCAGCTGTCCGATGCCGTCTGCTTCCGACGGTCCAGATGCGCCCCAACTGTCTGACACTTCGAGTCAAACTCCAACCGTCTGACGGTTCGCTTTCTTGCTTCGATACTGCGTGCTTCTCTTTGCTGCGGTGAGGAGTGCTCAGTAACAATTAAATGTTACTATTCGTAACACCCCCCTTCACTCCTGGCCGTAGCTCGATTTGACCTGCTTGACCACGCCGCTGAGTTCGGAGCAGTGCTGATACTGCTGGCATGGCAGTCGCTTCGTGAGGAAGTCCGCTGCCATGTCACCGGTCGGGCAATAGGTCAAGTTGACCTTGCCCTTGTCCACTTCGTCCTTCACGAAGAAATATCGCAGCGCAATGTGCTTGGTGCGATTGACGAAACCAGGTTTGTTCGCGATGCGAATCGCGCTCTGGTTGTCGCAGTGAAGTCGAAAGGTTGGCGAAGCTGGAATTTTCGCCTCCTGCAGGAGTTCCTGTAGGTAGAGGCCTTCGCGAACTGCTGCGGTTGCTGCGATGAATTCTGCTTCGGCTGACGACAGGGCAACCAGCTCCTGCTTCTGTGAGTTCCAGGAGATTGGCCCCGTTGGTTCGAGTCGGAACAGGAAGCCGGTCCTGGACCGTCGATTGTCGGGGTCTGCTGCATGATCGGCATCCACATAGCCGACGAGATTGAAGGATGGGGTTGGTGCAGTTGAGTAGCACAGCCCAATCTTGGGCGTTGAAACGAAAAATTGCAAAGCGCGCTGCAGGTCCAGGTGATTTTCAGCCGTTGGTTTCCGTGAGTACTGGGCAAGCTGACTTGCGATGTAGGAGAGGTCTGGCCTGCAGGTGACAGAGGCGAAGAGGAGGCATCCCAGCTGCTGCTGGTAAGTCTGAATTCCAGCAGGGGATAGGGCTTTGTTGTCAGGTTTGTGGTTCGGTCCGGGGGTTCGGTAGGGAGTCGAGAGAGGTGCGGGTGAAATCTTGAACCGCTTCCCTAACTCCTCTGCGTACTTAGCTGCTGACAGATGAATGGCTTCAGGCGCGTAGGAGATGTTGAGGCCTAGGAACTGCTTCACCTCGTAGTTGCACGTGATGTCGACGCGCCCCGCCAAAGCCTTCTCGAACTGTTCGAGCAGCTCGTTGTTTGAGCCCGTGTAGAGCAAGTCGTCGACGTAGACCGTGAGGAGGATGTATTCCCCGCGGAAATCGCGGCGGTACATCCCTAGGTCGTGGGGCATCTGCTTGAACCCGATTTCAAGCAGGATGTTGTGCAAGTACTGCTGCCACAGCCTCGGTGCTTGTTTGATCCCGTAGAGCGACTTGCGCAGTTGACACACGCGCGAGTTTCCTTCGCCATAGGTGTGCGGCTGCTCCACGTAGATCACGGCGTCTACTAGCGCGTACAGGAACGCATTCTTCACGTCGATCTGGCGGAGTGGCAGGTGCCTCGCAGCTGCGATGGCGAGCAGGATTCGAACGGAGGTGTGGCGACTGACTGGAGCGAATGTCTGGTCGAAGTCGATGCCGTGCCTCTGGTCATAGCCGCGCACCACCCAGCGCGCCTTGAAGCGCTCGATCGTTCCGTCAGCTGCGGTCTTCACGCGGAAGACCCATTTCCCCGAGAGGATTCTTGCACCTTTGATTGCCGCACGGTCGACCAGCACCCAGGTGTCTCGGGACTCGAGCGCCTTGATCTCCGCATCCATTGCCTCGCGCCACTCCTTGCTGTGTGGCCCAGACAGAGCTTCGCGCGGGTTTCGGGGCTCGATTACACGTGGCGCCTTCGAGGTTGCGGTGTGAAGCCCGAGTAGCTGTAGTCCTGAGATGGTGCAGTCGTGGCGTTGTTGCGGGACGACTTCCTGCACATCGTCGTCGTCGCTTTCCGGTTCAGGTGGCGCTGGTGGTGCTGCGCCTCTACTGCTTCCGCCTGTTCCGCCCATTCCTCCTCCTGAGGAATCGTCGTCGTCGTCGCTGCTGCGCCGATCCTCCCATGTGAACTCGCCCCTTGTATCCTGCTCCAGGATTGCTGCAGCGGCCTCATCTTCGGGCGTTGCGTAGCTGTGCCCGTCGTTCGCGTAAACGCGATTCGCGTTCGTTTCCTCGTCGTGACGGAATTGGTCGAGGAAGAGCCGCTCGTAGAAGATTACGTCGCGAGCGTGGGCGGTTTTCTGACTGAGGAGGTCCAGTACGATCCATGCTTTGTACTCGTGACTGATGCCGAGGTGAATTCCCCAGCGCGCGCGACTGGCGAATTTGCCGATGGTTGATGTTGGCGGGCGGTACTGCACCATGCACCCCCACACGCGGAGCATGGAGGTATCCCCCTTGGTCCCGGTCCATTTGACGTGCGGGGAGAGATTCCCGGTGATCGCGGTGGTTGAAAGCAGGTTGTGCACCCGCACGGCGTGGTGCATCGCGTAAGTCCAGTAGATCGGCGGCAGCTTCGACTGCTTCATCAGCGCCCGCACCTTCGTCATCAGTGTGCGATTCGTTCGCTCCGCTACGCCTTGCTGCTGATGTGCGTAGGGGAGAGAGATGTGATGCTCGATCCCCTTTTGCGCCAGGTAAGTCTGCATCTGGTTGCTCCTGAACTCTGCTGCGCCGTCAGATTGCCAGATCTTTAGCTTCTCCCCAGATTGCCGTTGCGCGTGAGCCAGCCAAAGGCGGAACACTTCGTAGGCCCTGTCGCGAGTTTCCACGTTCGCGACCCACACATAGCGTGTTCCAGCGTCGATGAAGGTGAGTGTGTAGAGCTCGTCGTCGACCCCGCAGTGCCCCACGTTGAGAAAGTCGCTGTACACTTTGTGCAGCTTGGGGTAGCGGTTCGTTCCTGGCTCGAGCAGCGGGAACGGTTGGTGGCTTAGCGCAGCTTCGGGGCAGACGGTGCAATTGCGCGGATGTGTCGCACCTCGAACTTCACTGCCATCTGGGCGTAGGAGCGCTCCAGGAGCGAAGACGCCTGCGTCGATGCAGTTTTTCAGTGTTGCGCGTGAGGGATGTCCGAGGCGCTGGTGCCAGAGTGCGTCGTCAGCGCGAAAGCCGGAGGTGCGCATGTAGCGCGCGCGCGCTTCCTCAGGGTCTTCGTCAGGTACAGGAGCAGGTTCCGATGCTTCTTCCTCTGCTTCTTCTTCTTCTGTCGCGGTGGTGAGCATCAGCGCCAGGAATTCTCTGTCACGAATTTCAGAGAGCGGGATGTTGGTCCCAGGGATGGTTCCAGCCCGAAAGGTAGGTTCGCGAGGTTCAGGGGCAGGTCCGTAGACAGTGCGGCGCGGGGTTGACGGCTCGTTGCCCCAGTTGATGGTGTCCCATGGATCGCGGCGTTATCAGGAGGAGGTAACGCGAGTGGGACATGGCGTGGGGGACGACCGAGGGGAACAACTGCAGACTCTCCAGCTTCTTCTTCTCCCCCCCTTTGGTCTTCGCGGGAAGTCCCCCAGCCTCTAGTAGGGGTGCCCCAGCCACTCGTGTCGGCGCCAGATGCGGCGCCCCATCCGCCGGTTGCGGTTGCCCAGTCGCCAGCCTCAGCCGTTCCCCGTCCGCCGACGCTTCCCCACCCCCCTTCATTGGTGGCGCTTTCTTCAGCTTCGGCGCCCCATGCGGCGCAAGCGAACGTTCCGCGTGCCTCGGTGAGGCTTTGTTGGCGAAGCTCCTCGGCTTCGCGGCGCGCCAGTTCTTCCTCCTGTTCCACGGTGAGTTTTGCCGTGGGGTCGCGCCAATGTGGGTAAATCTGCAGAAAATCCTCGCGGGTGTAGGGGCGTGGCATGCCACGCGCATCGAAGGTGCCGACACCAGTTCCACGAAGCATCCCTCGAAGATGTTGAGAAGGGGGACCTGTGAGGGGGTGCTCAGGCGTGCCAAACACGTTATGCGTGGTGACTTCGAGTTCGAGCTGCGACATCCCTTCCTCGGGGGGCGCGTTGCGCTCTGCTTCCGCGATGGCGGCGAGTCCGCGGCCTGCAATCGCGCTCGTCGAGGTCGTCGGCGTGTGACAATCCCTGCAGATTCCATCTGGATCGGGGTTGTGAAGTGCCGTTTCGCGTGGGTGGGGATGATGCGGCACCCACGGCCTGCCGTCAGGGTGCTTCCAGTCCCTGCGGTGGATGTGTTCGAATCGCAGTGGCACGAGGTCAATTAGCTCGTGCGAGTCGCCGCTGCAGTCGGGAATATCGAAATCCAGGATGTACACTCCATTTTCGGAGTGTGCTCGTCCGATCTGCCTGCGGGGGAAGTTGCGCGCCTCGTAGTGTAGCAGGATGTCTCGCGTCGCGTGGTCCGTGCTGAGGTCGACGCCGCAGTCCATGAGCTGTGCGGCGGACAGGAGGTTGAAGCGCAGGTTTTTGATGATTAACACATCATTAAGAGTGATGTGCGTGCGGCTTCCGCGTGCTTTGAGCACGACGATGCCTTGCGCGCTTGCGCGCAGGCGCGTGTTGTTCGCCACAGTGACGTGAGTGACGGTAGGGGTGGGGACGGCGTTGGATATGTAACGCTCGGAGCCCACCATGTGCTGGCCGCAGCAGCTGTCCAAGTACCAGGTGTTGTTGCGCTTGTTGTCGTCACGTGCGAGCAGCGCCAGTCGCGGCGTGACGATGTGCGGGGTATCGAACTTCAGAAATTGCTCGCGCGTGAGCCAATCAAGTGGCGCCACCCGCATATCAGGTACGTGCGGGGGACTTTCAAGCAGCGGGACTGGGAGGTTCCAGTCCTGGTCGTCGTCGTCGGTGAAGTCGCGGCGCGGACTAAACGGGTTGTTGTTAGCGAACGCACCAATGGGGTGCGGAGCTGGCTCAGGTGAGGGAGAGCGTACTCGACGACGGCGCAACTCACCTGCCATGGCCATGTTGCTCATGACGTTGCGCACGGGTGCAGTCGATGACGGCTGCTGCTGCTGATGCTGAACCGCGGGGTTCAGGTTGCGCGTGGGAGGGGGCTGATAGCCCTGGGCTGGACGCACGTCGCCTCGTACGTCTTGTCGGCCGGACCAGTTGCTCGGATTGGTCTGGCGAGGGCGAGATCGGGATTTGCATCGATCTGCCAGATGCCCGAAGTTCCTGCAGATTTTGCAGTAAAGGCGCCTCGGCCGTCGCTCTTCGTTGTTGTCGGCGTAGAAGGCGAGCCGTTCTCTTTCTCGTCGTGGCGCTGGTCGCTGCTGGTCCATATCCCGTTGTTCGACGAGAAGGGCGGCGCAAAGGGCGGCCTCCGAGATGACCCCCTGCTGTCGGAGAAGCGCCTTGCAGGGCCGCCACTCTGGGCCGAGCCCTTGAAGTACGATGTTAACGAAGATTTCTTCAGATATCGTGCTTCCCAACTTCACGATTTGATCACGAAGGCTCCGACAGCGGTTAAGGTAAGTGTTGACCTTCTCCCCTGAGGTCATCTTGGTTTCCAGGAGTTCCTGGAGCAGTCGGCTCGAGGAGACAGAGTCCTTGGGCTGATACACTCCTGTCAGATGTCGCCAGGCGTTGAGGGCTGGAGCAGCTGTCGTTTTGTACGAACGAATGTTGAGCTGCTCCGCCGGGGACATGTTCCGCAGGAGCACCCCGTACGCCATCAGTGATTCGTTGTAATACCTCGCCTTGGCGTCGTCGGTGTCCTCGGCAGGCTCGGCGTAGCTCCCGTCGAAGTAATGGAAGATTTGGGCGTTCTGCAGCAGGAGCTCCAATTCGAAGCTCCAGGTATAGAAGTCTTTGCCGTCAAAGCTGGAACTTGTCTTTATTTTTGATATGCTCAGAAACTTTGATTGAGCGGAGAGAATTGCTTCTTCACTGGGACGGGGAGCCTTGGGGGTTGAGCCATTTGTGTCGAGGGAGAAGGTTTGCGGGACGGTGTTCTGCCCAGTTGGGCCCGGTTGGGATGGTTGCGAGGATGTTCCCGCATCGCCGTTCCGCAATGTTTGGAGCCCTTGCTCCAGACTGGTGAGTCGCTGAAGAAGTTGTGCGAGGACTTCGGTGCCGATCGTAGTCGTTTCCTCGCTTGTCGCAGCCGGGTTGGTGCGCGCTTCAGCCGTCAGATTAGTCTGACCACCAGATCCTCCGGCCATTCTTACACCAGATCCTCCGGCCATTCTTACACCGCCATTCTTAGCGTGTGCCGGTCGCCACTTTCCGAATGTCGCAATTTTCGGGAGTGGTGTTGCGATTGATTCCCGAGTCGCTCTCACACCATGCTACGATCAGAGAATGATCGCTTACCAGGATCTACTCGGGAAGGTTCGCACACAGGGAAATGTAGTTGGTGGGCCCGTGATCTCAATAGCAGAGTGAATGTAAAATGCTTGAGATTATTGAAACATGCAAATACAGCAAGTATAAATATGAGTACAGGGAAGACGAAACGACCTAGCTAGCCATGTACTCTAAGGGGTACATTCCCTTATTCAAACGCATTCTCAACCGTGCGGCGCGTACAGTTTCGTAACTGTTCCCGCCAAAAACATCCTGCCTGCAGCTGTCCGATGCCGTCTGCTTCCGACGGTCCAGATGCGCCCCAACTGTCTGACACTTCGAGTCAAACTCCAACCGTCTGACGGTTCGCTTTCTTGCTTCGATACTGCGTGCTTCTCTTTGCTGCGGTGAGGAGTGCTCAGTAACAATTAAATGTTACTATTCGTAACACAAATTACTATGGTTGCTCCATATCGATTGCTATTCCACTCACAGTCTTACGGTACTTCAGAGTTTTATTGAGATCCAACACAACAACAGATGTTCAAGCAGATGAAACCGACGCTCATTCCTTCGTCGACAATGCGTGGTTTGGCAAATGCTGGCGCACAGTGAGACATTTTTTAGCTGATGGTATCGGCCGAGGAATGGTCAAGGACCAGTGTATAGCTTTGTATATGATGAAGACTTGTGCTAATGAAGGGAATGCCGTACGTATGATTCCTTCTAGTGAAGTCAAAAAGAGGCTGGGTCAAAGGAAGTTCAAATTCTGTACATGTACTACGTTGACAAACCTCGTTATGTGACCCCTCGACAATTACGAAACTTGGCTTTCCAACGTGCCTCCCTTTATCTCCGTAATTTATGCTTCTCGACGCAACGCCCGCCACAAGAGGACAACGGAACAACGGTGCCTGGAACTTGAGTTTGGCGGGAAAACCGCCGCGAACCGTTCCCACCAAACCTACCTGCAACGGTAATTCGGAGCAACAGGTGGACACCACACCTGAATGGCGCGGGCTTTTGAACCACCATGCCGTTCGGAACCCCTTGCCAAGAACTTCAGGGCCACCCGAAGAACCTAGGGGAACTCGGAAACCAGACCGAACCTCTCAGTGCTTCACCTGTGTGGTTGGTTGCTGCATCCGTGTCGCTTAGTACTGGGCTTGGCAGGCCAAGCCGCCTGCCCCTGCCCTGACAAGGACATATGGGAACCCTTCCAGGGGTGGCGGGTGTTTCTCACACCAAGCAGCAAATCTGCAAGGCGCGGGCAGGCAGTCTCTGTGGGGTTGTTGCAAACGGACGTTCCTACGGGCTGGCCACCTGCAAAATCAGCTTCTTTCCTGACCGGGTTTAGCTTGAGTTCAGAGTAGGCTCTGGTCACCATGGCAAGCCAGAACCTTGGACTTCCCTCGCAGTTCCCAGGTGCTGCTGCTGCTGGTGGCTTGTTTGGGAGTGACGGACCCTTCTCTTGGAGGCCCCTGACGTAGTCTTAGCTACAGTGTCACCTGAGCTTATTTTGCATGACTTGACGGCTTATTTTTCCGTCAGACGCGTGACTTCCACCAAGCAGCCATGAGATGAGCGATGTACCAAACTGACTGCGGAGCTTGACGCTGCTTGCCAAATCAGATTAATTCTGCCTGTTCTCGGCTGCTACTTAGTCGCGACGTTTGTCAAGCTGACGGAATACCCTGCTGCATTTGTATACTTGCCTCACTAGCGAAAACTAACCTGACTCCACAAATATTTACATCAGTAGGCTTTCCACGGAAAAAAAAAGTGGCCGAGTACTAGCGAAATCGATACGATCCCTAATATATGGTAGTTGAATTTAGATAATATACCCGACCAAGACATGCGATAATGGCGGATAACCGTCCTTACATGCCTAGCGCGGCAGGAGCGCCAGGAGATCACGAAACGCTGACCAGCTATCCCGAGCCTCATGGCAGCGGAGCACCGCAGAGCAGCGGGGGGTACGAAATAGGCCATTCCAGCGGCATTCCGCGCGACAAGGAGGACGTCCTCAGGACGCTGCCTCCGGTAACTGGGTGAGTGCGGCTTCACATTAGTGCGAGCCCTGACTAGGGTACTGAAGCCAGAGTACAACTAATTGCTTTTCGCACGACCGCTACGTGACAGCTCAGCCGGAGTCGTCGCGACACGGCCAATCCGCCGTGAAGCAGTTGCATGATGCTGGCTTTCGGTAGCACGTCCGTTCATGCTCCCGACTCTGCTCATTTCCTCTGTACTTCGTTGTTCCCCTCTGCTTCTCCTGCAGCCCTACGGGCGGACCCACCCGCCGGTCGTCAAGAGGTGGTTGGACCGCCGAAGAGGTATGCACCCTCGCAGCCGTACCCTCCACCTCGCACCCTACCCTTCGATTTCAGTACTCTGTTGACGTAGGCAGCCTGTGCGCTTCGGCCGTGAAGGCCAGTAATCACTCCAATGCCAGCAAGTCCGCTTCTTTGGCGGTTCCCTTTGTTCTTTACAGCTCATGCTCTTTTAGAAGCTTGCTTCTGAGTCCCTCGACTGTTTTGGGTGCGTGAATCAGACTGCTGGTATTGTAGATGGGCAAGGTGCATCTCATGGTTGGATAAGGCTGACGCTCGCCCTTTCTCCTTATGCCTTCTTCCCGTCTTCCTTCGTGTCAGGACGAAATCCTACGGCGAGCAGTGCAGTGCTATAAGGGCAAGAATTGGCGTAAAATAGGTAAGCCATTTTTACGTTTTGTGATGCTAGCGAAAAGTGTGCTGCTCGCTAAGGTGAAAGCGTCGGCTTTGCGTAACATCAATTTAACGGCTTGCTTTCGCCTGCGATCCGCTCTCCCCTCCCCCACCCCTTCCGCCACCAGCGGAGTTCTTCCCCGACCGCACGGACGTGCAGTGCCTGCACCGATGGCAGAAGGTGCTCAACCCCGACCTCGTCAAGGGGCCCTGGACCAAAGAGGTAAGCGCTTGGGACCACGCAGGTAGAAGCGTCGGATCAAGCATGTCGAGACGTTGGGTCGAGCAGGCAAGGGAAGGGGCACCACGTCAAGCTGGGTGGAGCTGGTTGAGCCGTCTCTCAGCGCGCCGACGTGTCTCACTTGCGTCGCTCTCGTTCTTCGGCTGGCCAATGCTGCCGATCAAGCCTAAACTTAGATTCGTTAAGTCGTTCTACACAACAATGTTAGTAACGGCCTGGTACCGAGCAGGTCGTCGACCCTCCTCCAATACTCCTGACCGCTCGTGTCTGCCTCGTTTTCCTCCCTTCCTGCTTTGGCCTCGGCGCGGCACTGCGCCACCATTAAATCGCTCATCGCTCATCGTTTGTCGCTCATCGCACCGCACCTCAACGCGCGTATGCCTCGTGTGTCCGCCGCCGTTTCCGCCCTTTCCCCGTGTCGTGGCAGGAGGACGAGCGCATAACGGAGCTGGTGGCGCAGTACGGCGCCAAGAAGTGGTCGCTCATCGCGCAGCACCTGCCGGGGCGCATCGGCAAGCAGTGCCGCGAGCGGTGGCACAACCACCTGAACCCGGGCATCAAGAAGGAGGCGTGGGGCGAGCACGAGGACGTGCAGCTCATCAAGGCGCACAAGCTCTTCGGCAACAAGTGGGCCGAAATCGCCAAGTTCCTGCCTGGCAGGTGCGTGCGGGGTGTGGGAGTGCGTGCGGGGTGTGCGAGCGCGTGCGTTTTCTGAATGCGTTTGCAGTTGGTCGCGAGGGGTATCCGCTGCTCGTCGCGCGCGCGGGGAGGCTAGTTACCAGTCGTGCCTGTGTTCTCCTGCAGGCTCGCCTCGCGGTGTTGGTTGAAAGCGCGCCCAACCATCGCGCATCCAGCCAGCGCGCATCTGCGCATCCGCAGATTTCGCGCACTCGTTACTCATGCATCCGCACGTGCTTCCGTTACTCATATTTTCTGTCCTGCTCCTATTCCCCCTTTTCGACCCCCTCCCCCTTCATTCCCCCTTACCCCTCGGCCCGGCAGGACGGACAACTCGATCAAGAACCACTGGAACAGCTGCATGAAGAAGCGCGCCGAGCTCTGCACTCTCGCGGACCTCCTCGCGCTTCCGCCGTCCCCTGGGCTCCCCGAAATCCCCATCTCCGCGGAAGTGCTGCAGGCCGCGCGCGAGGGGAAGCCGCTTCCGCCCATCGGCGGAGACGGCGCGTGCGGGAGCGGGAGCGGGGGAGAGGAGGAGGAGAATGCGGGGGAGGAGGGTGATGACGATGGGGACGCGGAGGAGGGGCCGCGAGGGAGCGAGAGTAAAGGGAAGGGTAAAGGGAAGGAGCGGGCGGGGGAGGGGGGGAATGGAGGGTCGCAGCAGGGGGAGGAGCAGCAGGCGGCGCAGATGGAAGTGGCAGTGGGCATGCCTGCGCTGCCCAGAGGCCAGTTTCAGGCGAATGTTCAGGTGCTTCCCCAGCAGGTGGTGGTGAAGCTAGAGATGATGGAGGAACAGCGTCAGCGGCAGCAACGCGAGCAGGAGCAACAGCAACAGCAGCAGCACGAGCAGCAGCAGCAGCAGCAGCAGAGACCTTGTTCGATTGTGTCCGGCAGTCGTCCAGGCGCGTCGTCGTCCCGTCCCTCACCATCCGACGCCATTCTAAACCCCTCTTGTGCGCCTCGCTCCGCCGCCGCCCTCAGCCCGGCTCAGCCTTCCGCCAGCGCGCGTGCCAGCCCCCCCGCTTCCCCGGAGAAACACTCCGCTTCTTCCGCGCGCCTCTCCCTTTCTGGAGCACCTGCTGCCCGCCCCGCCCAAGCGCCAGTGCCGAGTGGTCCCAATCCCATGTCCAGTGGCTCACAGAGAGTGAGCGGCGCCCCTTTGCGCGCATGCAGTGCGTCCCAGGCGCCGCTGCAGCCCCAGGCGCAGGGGCAGTCGCAGGGGCAGGCGCAGGTCCAGCAGATGGCGCCGGGCGTGCACCTAATGAGCGGGCGCTGTCGCGTGGGGCCCACCAGCCGCACCATCACTTTGATGGGCGGCAGACTGCCGTCCGCCCTGGCGTGCTCTCCGGACGAGAAAGGACCCCGGCCTGATGGGGATGAGGATGGCGATGGTGGCAGTGGTGCTGGTGCTGACGTGGCACACGGTGGTGTGGCAATGCAGGGCGTGGGGCAGCAGGGTGCCGTGGTGCAACAGGGTGCTGTGGTGCAGAGTCAGCAGCAAGCTCAGCCGAACGGTCACTACCAGCAGCAGCCACAGCAGCATCAATATCAGCATCAGCAACAGCAGCAGCCACAGCTGCAGCAGCAGCAGCCTCAGCTGCAGCAGCAGCAGCCACAGCTGCAGCAGCAGCAGCCACAGCTGCAGCAGCAGCAGCCTCAGCTGCAGCAGCAGCAGCCGCAGCTGCAACAACAACAGTCGCAGCTCCAGCAGCAGCAGCCCCTGTGCTCTCGTGAACCTCCGCCAGCCAGCAACACTTCCTTTCCGCGCTGCCCGCCTCCCTACAGCGGCCCCGCGCCCCTCTCCATCAACGCGTGCGCTCCTCCCAACTCCGCTGCGCCCCTCCGTATGCCCTCAGCGCCATTCCCAGCCAGCGCCAATGCGCCCCCCCGCGCCAGCTTCCCCCCCAGCAGCACTGCGCCCCCCCATCCCCCCACCAGCTCCGCCCCTCCGCTCGCACTGGGCTCTGCGCTTCTGTCTTCTGGTGCGCCCAACAGCAGCGCGCAGGGGGGGAGTGCGGAACCCAGTCTGCTGCGCATAGCGTGCAGCAGGCCGCTGAACGCGCCTGGCGGGATGGGTATGACCCGCAGCAGCAGCAGCAGTACCCAGCCACACGCCATGCAGCCGTGGCCGCAGCAGGCCCAGCAGCAGCATCAGAACCAGTCAGGATTTGCTGCCCCCGTGGATAACTCGCGCTATGCCGCTGCCACGCCATCTGCCCCGATCTCTGGTCGTCCAGCGCTCACTCTGCCTTCACCAGCCGCTCTCTCTGCTGCCCCTCTTCCCCCTCCAGCTGGCGCCCCTGCTGGCGCTCCCCCAAGCGCTGCCCCTGCGTCCTCGTCCTTCCTTCACCTGCCCTCGCGCCCCGCCCTCACTCTCCCTCAAGCACGGCCAGCGCCCAGCCAGCAGCAGGCGTACCTGCCTCAGCAGCAAGGGCCCATGCCGCACACAGGCTCCGCGGGCGCACCGCAGCAGCAGCAGCAGCGCCAGCAGCCGCTGTCACAGCCTATGTACTACCAAAGTCAAGGGCAGCAAGTACAGCAACCTTTTCAGCCATCGCAGCAGCAGCAGCAGCAGCAGCCTTGGCAGCAGCAGCAGCAGCGGTATCAGAGCGGGCCAATGCCACCATGGCAGCAACCGGGCCTACAGATGCCATCATGCCCTCCGCCCCCTCCTCCTCCTCACGCCCCTCCACCACACTCCATCATCGCCCCCTCTTCCTCCGCCTACGCGCCCACACCTGCCCGCTCACCACCACCACCGCCACCAGCTTCGGCTGGTTTCGCTGCCGGCCCCACGCAGCCCCAGTACGGCCAGCAGCCCCGCTGTCGCTGCCCCATGCCCCACACTGCTTGCACTCCCTGTTGCCCTCCACCTCCTGCTCCTCCTCTTGCCCCTGCTTCTGCTGCTCGCCCTGCTCTCTCCTTGCCATCGGCCTACTCCACTGGTCCACTGCACGTGCAGCAGCAGCAGCAACAGCGAGCTGTTCACATGCCACCTCAAACCGCGCCACCGCCAGTACCAGCAGCAGCAGGAGCACCAGCACCAGCACCAGTACCAGCCTCAGCGGCAGAAGCAGCACCAGTACCGACACCAGCGGCAGCACCAGCGCCATCCCTGCTGTCAGTGCCCCCCATGCCCACTCAGGCACCAGCAGCAGCACCAGTCGCACCAGCACCATCAGGAGCACCAGCACGAGCCCCAACTGCAGCAGCAGCACCACCACCACCTCCAACTGTCATTGCTGCTAACACTCCCTCTCCTCCACCCCCCGTTGCGATGCAAGCAGACACCAAGCCACAGCTCTGCGCACCCCAGATCCCACCCCCTCTGCGAGTAGCAGGGAGTCAAAACACTGTAACGGGTGGCAGCAATGCTGTTCCAAGCAGTATCACGTTGGCAGGCAACACAGCAGCACAAGGGCGCTCTGCAAGTCACACAGGCGGAGCCTGGGAGTCGAGGGCGGAAGTGAAGCCGGAGAGTGAGGGCAGGCGAGGGTGCGAGGGGGCAGAGGAGGAGGAGGCAGCCGCGGTGCAGCGGCTGCTGAGTCTGGACGGGGCGGCAGCAGAGCCGCTGTTCCAAGCAGCAGAGCAGGCAGTGCACGAGTACCATGCCACTCAGGGCTTCCAGGGCAGTCAGGGCGGCCTTGCAGGCGAGGCTGGATCCGCGGTGACTGTGACTGATGCAGGAGCGACTGGCGCCACCGCTGCCGCCGCTGCTGCTGCTGCTGCTGCTGGATACCCCTACTCCTGCGTCTGTTGCAGCGTTTGCAGCAGCAGCGGCAGCAGTGCCGGGGCTGGTGACGATGGAGAGGGCGGTAGAGAGGGCAGTGGACGATTCGCTCTTCTACGTGCCGCCACAGCTGGACCACCTCGATGCTGCGCCCTCCACTGCCGTCTCCTCCGCCCCCCCTCCCCTCGTGCCCCTGCCCCCCCTCTTCGACTCATTCCTCCTCAGCCCCACAACCAGCCCCGCCCTGCCTGCCTCACCGCAAATCACCGCCCTCAACCTCCCCTCATCTGCCGCACAGCCCTTCTCCTCGCCTCTCGGCCTGCGCCAGATGCTACCTCCCCTGCCGGCCACCGGCTGCCAGACCCCGCGGCAAGCCTGCCCCGCCCTCAGCGGGCTGTCAGACGCCAGTGAACGCCATCTTCTCAGGCCTCTCGCCCTTCCTCTCTGGCCGCAGCTCTCCCTCCTGCGCGGCCTCTCTGTCCATGTCGTGCCTGCTGCTCAGTGCTGGGCGCTCCCTGGACGGCCCCCCTTCGATTTTCCGCAAGCGCAGGAGGGTGGTTGAGGTCACTGCCAACGCCGCTGCTGCTGCCACTCCACCTGCTTCTCGTGCTGCGGCCGCGGCTGATAGTGCTGCAGCTGCTGCTGATGCTGATGCTGATGCTGATGGGGCTACTGAAGGTGGCGCAAAGGGCAGGGAGGAGCGGGGCGAGAAGGGAAAGGAGGGTGGGAAAGAGGCGGAGGGAGTGTCGGAGTCGGGCAGGGTGCTGGCCTTGCTGAGGGAGCAGCCCGAGGGGCTGGGCAGTGTGCAGCGCAGAGCAGGGTCAGTCAGTGCAGCAGAGGAGGACCCCACTTCAGGCGGGGCTTGCGAACGTGGTAGCGCCAAGGGGAGTGATGCAGGCGATGGTGACAGTGACGGGCGTGATAAGGGCGGGCTGCTTCTGCGGATGGGCAGTGGTGCTGGCAGTAAGGATGGCGGCAGTGAGAGTGAAAGGGACAGTGAGAGTGAGAAAGGGAGAAAGAGTGATGTTAAGAATGAGAAAGGAAGTGGCGACGAGGGGCAGAGGCATGAGAAAGAGGGCGAATGTGGCTTGGATTGCAAGAGTGTGAATGGGGAACGCCCTCCGTGCAGGCGGGCAGCTAGGAAGGATGGCAATGCAACCGACCTGGAGAACAAGGAGGAGAAGGAGCAGAAGGAGGAGGAGGAGGTGGTGGAGGTGGAGGAAAAGGAGGGAAAGGAGGCAGTGGGATTGGGAAAGGAGCAGGAGGAGGGGGAGCAGGAAGCGCAGGAGGTGGAGGAAGAGGAGGAGGAAGAGGAGGAGGATCCGGCTGATTTTGCGCTGCCAGCGGCTGCCATCGATGGCGAGGGCGGGGAGGGCGGCGCTCACTGCGGTCCGGTGACGTGGACGCTGACACGTGGCAAGAGCGTGAGCCCCGAGGGCAAGAAGCGCACACGCGAGGGCGAGGAGGATGGGGCGCAGGCAGAGGCGAGGGGAGGAGGCGGGGTGGGAGGAGCAAGGGCGGAAGGGAGAGTGTCTCCAAGGAAACAGCTGAAGCTGGATGGGGGGGTTGTGACGGTGGCTGCTGCTGCTGGCTCTGCTGGTGCTTCTGGTACTAGTGCTGCTGGCGGTGCAGTACTGCCTCTGAGCCGTGTGCTGCACCTGGAGCTGGATGCTGCTGCTGACACCCACATGCAGGACGCCGAGCGAGGCAGCAAACTGAGTCAAGAGCTCACCACGCCGCACTCGAAGCAGCAGCAGCAGGAGCAGCAGGGTGCATCCTTGAGCAAGCTTCTCTCCTCGTCCTCCACTCTCCCGTCCCCTCCTCTCTGTGTTTCTGCCTCGTCCACACGAGACGCGTCGTCCACTCAAAATGCCTCGTCTCCATCATCCCTCGCACCTGTAACCTCCACAGACACTCCCTCCACCGCCTCTCAAGCCGACGCTCCTGAGCCTCAATCTGCAGTTGCTGCCATTGCTGCTACAGCAGCAGCACCACCACCACCACCCCCAGCATCTCTGGCAGCTGGTGCTGGGGCAGCAGCGGGAGCAGTGGGGCGATCGCGTCTGGGTACTGTCCCTGTGGTCGCCTCTCCCAGAGTGGGTCCAGTGAGGTCAGGAGTGGTGGATAATGGTGGGAAGGTGGAGGCGACAGAGGGGAGTGCAGGTGGGGACAAGGAGCGGCGGGAGAGCAAGTGTGGTGCAAGCGATGCAGACAACAAGCCCTGTGGCTCTGCTGCTGCTGCGGTAAAGGTTGACACCAAGGCAGGCAGCACAGGTGCAGGCTCGCACAAGGGTCCGGCGTTGAAGGCACAGACGAGGAGGCTCATCCGCAAGGTGTTGCCTGGGGGAGGCGTTGACTGGCAGGTGGCTGCTGTGGGGCCTGGGCTGGCCAGCCTCAGGGGCATCCTGCAGGCTGCCTCCGGTGCACCGCCGCCCCTCACAGGGGCCCTGCCCTCGCACATACGCACAGGCACTGCTGGAGGCACAGGGGCAGCCGCCGCAGCAGCAACAGCAGTGGCGGTGCCTGCAGGGCTGTTTGGATCCGGGCGTCTGCTGGCCTCTGCAGCAGCTGCAGCAGCCGCCAAGGCTCGGCCCGCACCAAGGGAGCTTTGCTCGCCGGAGCTGCCAGGTTCGGGTGCGAGTGTGAGCTACTCAGGGTGCTACAGCAGCTGCAGTGGCAGCCAGTCGTGCATGAGTGGGGCACTCTCCCCCTCAGTCACACCAGCGACCTCCCCTCCTGCTGCAGCACTGATGGCCGCCACTAGCACCATGGCCTCTGCCACTGTCACCTCTGCTGCTGCTGCTGCACCGCCTCCGCCCCTGCAGATGCCCTCACCTGCGCAGCCCCAACTGCCCCTTGTGCATGGCAAGAGCGGTGGCAGGGCGGGGAGTGCGAGGGTGGCCCTGGCTGCTTCTGGTAGCAGTGGCGACGGTGCTGCCGGTGGTTCTGCTCGTGATGGCTCTGCTGCCAGTGGTGCTGAGTGTGCGTCTGCAGAGGCTGGTGATGCGGCAGCAGCAGAGGTTGGTGAGACAATGGCTGTGGATCGCCCTGGTGTTAGCGATTCCCACCATGCTGCTGCTTCCGCAGCACCTGAAGCAACACCTGATGCACGTGATGGTGGTGGCAAGGAAGAGATTGACCCTCTTAGGTGCGCAGAAGCAGTGAGTGATGAGGTCGCAACAGTGGCAGCAGAAGGCAAGCCATGCACGGCACTGCCACCAGCACCAGAACCACACAACACCTCCATGTCTCCATCCCACACACTCAAGCGCCCCTTCTCTGCAGCCGACGACGCCGACCCGCCAGCTGATTCTAGCGCTGCTGCTTGTGGCTCTGCAGCCGCTGCTGCTGGTGCTGCTGAGGGAGGCGACGGTGGTGGTGGAGTGAATGGCGGAGAGGCGGGTGCAGCAGCAGCAGTAGCAGCAGGAGCAGCAGTAGCAGCAGGAGGAGAGGCGGGTTCGGAGAGGAAGGTGAGGCGGGTGCGACCGCCGCTGCACCGGTGCGTGGGCAAGCCACAGCAGCAGGTGCAGGCGCAGGGGGAGGGAGAGGGCGAGGGTGGAGAGGCGGAGGGAGAAGCATCAGGCGGTTGCGCTGGCGTGCTGTCCCCACCCCCTCTCAAGCGTGTGGCAACAGTGCGAGCAGCAGCAGTAGCAGCGGAGGGACAAGGGAACAGCATGGGTCGAGCGGAGGCAGTAGGGGGTAATGGAGGGTCTAATGCGGTGGGAGGGGGTGAGGGGGCAGCAGGGTCAGAGGGGCAGTGGGTGCTGCAGGAGGTGGGTGTGGAGGGGTCGCTCTTCTCCCCAACGCCCTCGCGTGCGGGCATGGCGGGCGTGGCGTCGCTCACCTCACCCATGTCTCCCTTCACTGCCCGCTGGCTCTCGGTGCGTTGCTCCCCTGCCCATCCTTGCAGCTTCCCATTCATTTCCTCACCTTCCCCTCCTCTCTGGACTCTCTTTGGTCTCTTTCCCTTCTTTTTCTGCCTCTCACGCTGCAGCCCACACTGTCCACTGCTGCAGCCTTCTGCCTGGCCCACCACCCTTATCTCATCCATATTGTCTGTCCCGCTGCCTCTCCCCGCCCCTGCCCTCCCCCCGCCCCTGCCCTCTCCCCGCCCCTGCCCTCTCCCCCACTTCCTGCAGCCTGTGAGGCCGCAGGCGCTGGCATCGCTGGACGTCTTCCGCTGCAGCACGCCCGCTTCGATGCGCAAGGCGGGCTTCGCACGCTCGCATGCGCACGCACAGGCAAACACGCATGCGACAATGGTGGATGGTGATGCAGCTGACTGTGACCTGGCAGCGGGCACTGGGCTCAGCAAGACCACGTGGGGCGAGCCCATCAGCCCTGCCAGCTACCTGCTGCGCGAGTACCGATGACACACACTGCACTCGATACTAAAGAATATTACATATGGTTATTATGGGATGTGGTTTTTTAACTTAACCGCATTAAGCCTAATACGGGAAACGGTAGTACAGTACTGTACGTTAGATAGGAACAGAAAGGGACTCACTTTCTTGTTCCGCATACATACAGGTATGTGTTGACAAGTACGGTATATCCCAATAGTACAGTATATGTAGCGTATACTTGTGTGTTGCTCTAACATTTGGAAATTGCTTTTTGAAGAGTGGTGCAAGGAATTTCCCTCATGGTACTTCACAACTGGCTACAATGTGTCAAAAACTGAATGATGATGTATTACCATAGTGTGAGTTGGGGTACATATAGCAAACCCTAACAACTGCACCCCACATCACATGCCTCACTACAGGCTACAACATTTGACACACCCCCATAGCCTAAGTGAGGGGTGTCATGCAACAACCAAACCGTACGGTCACAAGACCAGTCACAAAGAGACAAAGCTCAGGGTGGATCACAACGTCACAAGAGGCCACAAGGCCAGTCCAAGAGTTCACAGAGGTATATGCAAAGTGTCAGAATACCGTATAACCCCGGATATAAGCGCACCTGCGCTTATAATAAAACATGATTTTTCAGGGGGGTGCGCTTATAATTGAGTAACAAATATAAGCGCATGCGCTTATAAAATAACAAATATACATTTGTAAACTACTAGCACGAAAATGTAGTTCCCGTCATTGCGCACCCAATCGAGTCGATTTGAAACAGGGTTGTGGGTGAAAAACTCTCGCTACTTGGCAGGGAAAGATTCCCTGCCAGCACATACAGTCAAAATGAGTCACTAGGAGCTGCTGACAGCACTTGCTGACTGGACGCGCAGCCTGTGAAGGGTTTGAATGCGAAGGAAATCTGATTTTCAACTCATCACCTTCTAAAGTGAACTTCGTTACAGAAATTTGACAGTTTTTCAATTTAAAACTAACATGCGCTTATAATAAATCATGTTTTTTAAGGGGGTGCGCTTATAATTGAGGATCGGCCATAAGCGCATTGCTCCAGATAGAAGCGCATGCGCTTTTAATAGGCCTGCGCTTATATCCGGGGTGATACGGTAGCTAGGCAGGAATGAATGGATCAGAATCAAGTTGGGTACAAACATGAAACCCTAAAGGGGCTATACCCCATATTGGCTACCCCACTACAGCCTACACATATATGTTACATATATAATTTGACACACCCCCATAGGCAAAGTGGGGGAGAACAAGGGGTCACAAGACCAGTCAAGCAAAGCAAAGCAAGCTCAGGGTGGATCACAACGTCACCACACACACTGAGCACAAGCAAAGGGCCACAAGGCCAGTCCACATGCAGAGGTATATATGCAACAGGAACAGCACAGTGATCACCACCTAGCAAGAGCAAGCATGCAGGTATATGTATATAGATCACAGTATACGCAAAGCCTACAGCAAGTGTGGAAACGTAGGTACAAGGCCTAACAAAGTACAGAAGCGCTGATGATCACAAGACGGAAGTGCCTTGGTGAATATATCAGCAGTGTTGGCCCTGGTGGCCACGTAAGCAAGACGAAGCTGACCTCGCTGCTGCAACTCTCGAGCCAGGAAGTAACGTAGAGCGATGTGCTTCGTTCTGTGCTCCAGCCTGTGCTCCTCACACAAGGCAATGGCCGCCTTGTTGTCAACGTACAGAACTGGAGGAGAACGAGGCCGCTCTCCCAAGTCAGTCAGCAGGTAGGTGAGCCAGCGTAACTCCTGTGCAGCCATGGCTGTCGCGTAGATCTCAGCCTCACAACTGGAGCTGAGAACAGAAGAAGAGCGAGTAGACCGCCAAGAAACAGAGCCAGAGCCAAGACTGAAGGTGTAACCCTGTGACGACCGCTGCGTAGCCTGGTCGTCAACCCAAGACGCGTCAGAGTGTCCAGTGAGGACAACGTCACCCCGTCCTCCAAGCACGAGCCCCATGCCCGATGTACTGCACAGGTAGCGCAGTACCCTCTTCCCAGTGCACCTTTCGGTGCCTACCAGGAGCCACTTGGCGAGCCAGAAGGCCAAGAGGGTACGCAAGGTCAGGTCGAGTGCAGGTCATCAGGTACATGATGTCAGAATGTTATTCTCTAGCCTGTAGTGGGGTGCTCTATAGCGAGTACAACCCATCTAGGGTTTGCTATATGTATCCTCATTGCTGCTAGTGAACCTCCTCTTTTGCCTAAACTCTCTTGCCTAGCTAGGACTCTCCTAGCTATGGCTCCTGCTTATGCTTACTCTCACGACATGGTAACAGAGCCTTCACGCTCCTGGCCTGTGGGCCCCACTGCTGCTTCCGCTGCCCTACTCAGTGTCGCGCGCCCCGTGGCGCGCGACCTTCACATTTTCATCCCGCCGCGCGCTCGGGGCGTGCGGCGGTTTTCTCCCCGCCGTGCGCACCGAGGCGCACGGCGGTTTCCTACCGTGGGGGACGCCCGCGGCCCCCCGATCCCGTCGCCCGCGGCCCTCCGGTCCCGTCGCCCGCGGCCCCGCGATCCCGTCGCCCTGGGGAGCCGCACGCGACCCCCCGCGGCCCCGTTTTCCCGTCGTGCCGCCCTGGGGAGCCGCGCGCGACCCCCCGCGGCCCCGATTTCCCGTCGTGCCGCCCTGGGGAGCCGCGCGCGACCCCCCGCGGCCCCGATTTCCCGTCGTGCCGCCCTGGGGAGCCGCGCGCGACCCCCCCGCGGCCCCGATTTCCCGTCGCGCCGCCCTGGGGAGCCGCGCGCGGCCCCTCTCTGCCCCGTGGTCGCGTTCTGGGGGCCGAGCGCCGTCCCCCTCGCCGTCCCCCGCGCTCCTTCCCCCGTTCCGCCCGTTTTTAGGGTTTTGGGGTGCGGAGTGTGGGGGTGGCAGCTCTGGGGGTGCCGTGTGTGTGCGCCGTCCCCTGCTCCTCCTCCTCCTCCGTCTCCCACTGCTGCAGCTGCCGCTGAGGGGGGTGGATGTGTGGGAGCCGAGGTTTAGGGTTTAAGGGGGGTGCCGTGGAAGTGGAGCTAGGGTGTCAGCAGGGGGTGTGTGAGAGGGGCGTGGGACGGTCGGGGGAGGTTGAGCGGAGGCTGCCGTCTTGTCGTCAGCAGCACCTGTAGTCCGGGGCGCTGTTCCGGTAGCCCAGTCGTAGCCAGCTGCGCCAGTCGCCCGTGGGTCCGTTGCTCGTCTGCCGCTCTTCTTAGCCGCGGAGCCAGTTACTCCTGTAGTCCGGGGCGCTGTTCCGGTAGCCACTGTGCCAGTTTGACTCCTGTTGCCCGTGTGTCTGCAGCTTCAGCCGTCGCCTCTCATCTTCACTCCTTCCACAGTTCCTCCTCCTCCTCACTTGCCCTTTGTGAATGCCTCTAGCTTTGCTTGCACTTGTGAACCTGCTTTCTACCTGCTTGCTCATTGTACTGATTACACCCCACTTTGGCTATGGGGGTGTGTCAGAATGTTATTCTCTAGCCTGTAGTGGGGTGCTCTATAGCGAGTACAACCCATCTAGGGTTTGCTATATGTATCCTCATTGCTGCTAGTGAACCTCCTCTTTTGCCTAAACTCTCTTGCCTAGCTAGGACTCTCCTAGCTATGGCTCCTAAGACTACCGCTTATCTCAACACATGAGGCAGCCCACTAGCTCTAGGTAAGGACCACTCGGCTCTACGGACTCGTCCGAAGGTGGAGCTGAGAGCGAGTGACCTATAGCCAGAGGAGTGGACTGTGGCGAGGACCAGGTGAAGCCGAAGCGCTGAAGGACCTACTGCACCATGTGTGACTGAGTCAGTGTGATGGTGCGGCGTGCTCTGTCCTGGGTGATCTGCAAGCCAAGATAGCTGCGCAGCTCACCCAGGTCTGTGCACGTGTGTCTCTTCTGCAGCTCTGACTTCACCAGAGCGAGAGCCTCAGTGTCAGCAGTGGCAAAGACCAAGTCGTCGACGTACACGAGGATGCAGCGAAGTGTCGGTGCGCAGAAACAGCGACGGGTCAGTAGTGGAAGGAGGCGGCGCAGCCAGATCTCCTCGTGCAGGCTACCCTGTAAGAAGGCTGTGCTAAAGTCCAGAGAGTGAAGCTCGTAGTCACGCTGAGCGGCAACGTGCAGCAGCACCCGAAGAGTAGTCATCTTCGGGGTGGGGGAGAAGGTCTGGAAGAAGTCAACTCCCTCTCGCTGACTAAAGCCTCGTGCAACGTAACGAGCCTTGAAGACAGGCGGAGAACCCGGCGGCCTCTTCACCCTGAAAATCCACATGCCATCGAAGATGTTCGCCCCAGGAGGGGGAACCTCATCGACGTAAGTGCCTGTGGACTTCCAGGATGCCATCTCTGCGTCCATGGCTGCCTGCCACTGAGAGGAGTACTCACCCGCGATTGCCTCAGCGTAAGAGCGCGGGGTCGGGATGTCTAGAGCATCCGGGTCTCCCTCAGGGGCAAACAGCATGGCCACGAGATGAGGCGCAGCGGCTGCAAGACACTCAAGGTCCTCGTGCCTGTCCTCAAGGACGTCCGTGCCAAGAGCACACTCACCCCCGACGGACGGAGGACGGACAGACTCAGACTCAGCAACAAGGCTAGCAGTGTAGTCTAGACGACAGGCAGCAGCAAAATCAACAAGCTCAGCGACTAAGGTAGACGCAGCAGAAGACTCAAACGACGGGTCAGTGACAACAGTGGCTAGCAGACGCGTGACAGTAGGGTGCTCAGCACGAAACAGGTCAGACTCAGGGTCCGGAACGTCAGGCAAAGAAGACGCAGGAGGAGACGGCAGAGAAACATGCCGTGGAACAGAGGAGGGACGAAGTGCCATAATGTGTGTGCCAGGGACAGGAGGAGGACGCTCACGACTAACACGACCAGTGCGACCAGTGCGACCAGTGCGACCAGTGCGAACAGGCGAGTTAGGACGGGACGCAGGCTCGCGATGCTCACTAAGACCTCTAGGCTGCTCAGTGTAAGGAGAGGGAGCAGGCAGAGGGGAGCCTGGCTGTAACGGAAGGCCAGTGGAAGACAGTAGGCTAAGAACCTGGCGAAGCACTGTGTCAGGAGGCGGCAGAGACGACGGTGACGGCGGAGAGAAGAACAGTCGCTGCGCAGCAGTGCCACCAGCACCAGTAGCTCCAGTGCCTCCAGCAGCTCCAGAACCTCCAGCAGCTCCAGACCCTCCAGCTCCAGCTCCTCGAGCGCCAGCACCACTAGCAGCCGCAGAACCTCCAGCGCTAGCACCGCCAGTACCGGCGTCACCAGCAGTAGCACCTCCAGAACCGGCAGCTCCAGACCCAGTGTCTCCAGCAGCAGCACCCCCAGAACCGGCACCTCCAGTCCCAGGGTCTCCAGCAGTAGCACCCCCAGACGCAGCACCTCCAGCCCCAGCACCCCCTAAACCGGCACCCCCAGCACCAGGGACGTCAGCAGAAGCGCCTCCAGCCGCAGAGTCCCGAGCTCTAGCAGCGCGACCCTGACGGCGAGCGTACCACTCGTGCAGCTGCTGCGGGGAGAGAGGCGCACGCGGACGAAGGCGGCCACTCCAAGGAGACCGCGCACAAGCAGTCTCAGTACCCTCAGGCGCCGCACCCCCAGACTTAGAACCCCCAGGCTCCTCACACTCAAGCTCAGCACCCCCAGACTCAGCACCCCCAGACGCTACACCCCCAGGCGTAGCACCTCCAGTCTCCTCACACTCAGGATCAGCACCTCCAGACTCAGCACCCCCAGGCTCCTCACGCTCAGGCTCAGCACCCCCAGTCTCAGCACCCCCAGGCGTAGTACCTCCAGGCTCCTCACGCTGGGGCCCAGCACCTCCAGGCCCCACACGCTCAGGCTCGGCACCCCCAGACTCAGCTCCCCAAGGCTCAGCACCCCTAGGCTCCGCACGCTCAGGCTCAGCACCCCCAGACGCAGCACCCCGAGCACCCCCAGCAGGACCTGAGTCACCAATGACCTCAACAGGCTCAGGCACAGGAGGGTCTACCTGAGAAACACCTGAAGGAGCAGGACCTGGCGCGGGGAGGGGGTCTACCTGGGGAGGACCTGGAGCGAGAAAGAGCGGAGGGGGGGGGCGAGCGGCAGTGTGGTAGGGTAAGAGACGGTAAAAGGGGACAGACTCGTCGAAGGTGACGTCCTGAGACGCAAAGACACGACGCGAAGCGGGGTCATAAAACTGCCAGCCAATCGCGTCAGAAGGAAAACCAAGGAAGACGCAGGGAATGGCGCGAGCGGAGAGCTTGTCCGCGGTGGTATCGCGGACAAAGGCACGAGCACCCTAGACCCGGAAACGCGATGCATCGCCAACCTTCCCCGTCCACCGCAGTGTGGGCGAGGTCTCCGGCAAGGAGACACGGGGCCAGAGGTTGAGCTGATGCGCGGCGTACCGGACAGCAAACGGCCACAGAAAATGGGGGGCAGCCGCATGGATCATGGAGGTACGAGCGACCTCCATGACTAAGCCAATGCGGCGCTCAGCAACCCCATTCTGTTGCGGAGAGGCCAGAAGCGTGAACGACTGGCGGATGCCGTGCTCCTCACAGAAAGCTCGCAAGAGGTCGGAGGAGAACTCACCACCTCTGTTAGAGTGCAGACGCAGGACGGGAAAGTCCGACTGGAACCGCTCGCGGAGCTGGAGACGAACAGCTGCGCAAGGGGAAGACCGTGGTGTAACGCGTGTAGTCGTCGACAACCAGCAAAAAGTACCGCTCACGGCCCTGTCCCTGGACGCGGACACGTCCAGGTGGAGAGTCTGCAGTGGAGCCTCTGTGGGAGGGAACGAGGAGGAGTGAGGAGCGGCGCGCTGCCGCCCCTCGACGCAAGGAATGCAGGGCGGGGCAGGCGAGGGAGGGAGGGCGGGCAGAGACCTGGGAAGGCCAGAGACCAGTAGGCGAGAGTGCATGCCACGAAGGCGGGGTAGAGAGGGGTGACCAAGGCGGTGGTGCCACAGGAGAGTGTCGTGCGACAGGCGGCGACACTCACACTGGGTAGCTACCTGAGCGGACGCGTACAGCTGAGGAGACACTGGAGTGTAGCGCGACACAGTGGTGAGGGTGTACAGACTGGACCTTGGCGCACGTGTGAACGTGGCCAGGTGGCGGCCAGTCCTAGAGCACGTACAGATCACCACACGCTGTCCTCCAGGAGTAAAGGTGTCAACCCAATGATCATAAAGGACGGCATTGCTCACCAGGTTCGTAGAGAACGAGGGGATGTGGAGACCTGACAGCTCACCGGACGGGACCGCCGGACACGGGAGCACAGTACTGGACCGTGCAAGCACTGGGCCCCCAGAGGGGTCAGCCAGCGAGACAGGAACAGGTGCAGGGAGGGGAGTGACTATGGTACTGTCACGAAAGAAACAGCGGGAAGCACCTGAGTCAAGCGTGAAGGTGTGCAAGGCCTCAGTAGGCGCAGTACCAGAGAGAGCAGACTCACTAGCACCTAGAGCAGCAGCTGCTATACCAGGGTCAGGGGGCACACACAGGTAACAGTCACCCTCAGTAGTACCAGTCAGAGCATACATGGCAGTAAGGATAGCGTCATAGTCTAGAGCAAATATATCTACTCCGTCTCGAAGCAGCTCTAGCCAGAGGGGTAGCTCAGCCTCGTCGCCAAACCGTGCTCGCCAAGCGTCGCTCAGACGGGAGAAGCAGCGGGACTCTGTGTGACTAACGGTCCCGCAGGTCTGACCAGCCCGATCACCTGTGCAAATGACGTACGGGCAGCGAGCAGTAGTCCTACACCCCCAACTCTGAGCGTACCACTCATGCTGCACCCCCAACTCTGAGCGTAAGGGTCTCGCTCGGACGCCGCTGCAGCTGCATCTGGCCACCGCCAGGAACTCCGCACTGACCAGCTCCACCGCGACTGCCACGACGGCCGCCGCCAGCACACCACCTGGCGTACCACTCACGAAGCTGCTGGGGCGTAAGTGTCTCGCGCGGACGCCGCTGCAGCTGCATCTGGCCAGCGCCAGACACTCCCCACTGAACAGCTCCACAGCGACTGCTACTACGGCCGCCACCACTCCCACTGCGGCCACCACCGCCGTCACCACTCCCACCGCTACTACGAAGGGAAGTCATAGCGGGTAAGCGAGGAAGAGCACGAGCAGCAGCAACAGCAGTAAGAGCAGTAGAGCGGCCCGGTGAGTCTAGGCTGCAGCACCTCTAGCACTCCTAGCAGCACCTCCACCAGCAGCAGTAGTAGCACGAGCAGGAGGGCGGATCGGGTCGGGTAGGACGGCAGGCAAAGGCAGCAGGCACAGGCAGCAGGCAAAGGCAGCAGGCACAGGCAGCAGGCAAAGGCAGCAGGCACAGGCAGCAGGCAAAGGCAGCAGGCACAGGCAGCAGGCAAGGGCTGTAGGCAAGGGCGGCGCGCAAAGCAGCCGCAAGCTGCGCGTGGGCTGACTAGGCGATGCGCTAGCAGCGCCGGCAGCGCACGGGTGGGGCAGGCGGCCGCGGCAGTAGGGCTGGCGGCGCGCGGGGCTGCGGGGCAGCGCGACGGGCGACGCGTGGGGTCGCGGGGCTGCACGACGGGCAGCGCGCAGGGCTGCGGGGCAGCGCGACGGGCAGCGGCAGGGCGCGCGCGGGGCTGCAGGGCAGCGCGACGGGCGGCGCACGGGGCTGCGGGGCAGCGCGACGGGCTTGCAAGGCGCGCGCAGGGCTGCGGGGAAGCGCGACCGGCGGCGCGCGGGGCTGCGGGGCAGCGCGACGGGCTGGCAAGGCGCGCGCGGGGCTGCGGGGCAGCGCATCGGGCGGCGCGCGGGGCTGCGGGGCAGCGCGACGGGCAAAGGCAGGGCGCGCGCGAGGCTGCAGGCCAGCGCGACGGGCGGCGCGCGGGGCTGCGGGGCAGCGCGACGGGCAGGCAAGGCAGGCAGGCTAGGGCAGGGCGTGGGATAGCACGGTAACAGCGAGCGGTTGGTGGTGGGCCCTAAAAAAAATCGATCCTGAGGTCCTAGGGACCTCCTGCTCTGAATACCATGTCAGAATAGCTAGGCAAGAATGAATGGACTAGAATCAAGTTGGGTACAAATATGAAACCCTAAAGGGGCTATACCCCATATTGGCTACCCCACTACAACCTACACATATATGTTACATATATAATTTGACACAAAGAGTACAAACAAAGCAAGCAGACAACACAAGACGAGAACCTGTGTCAACGAGACCTAAGAGCACGCAAAACTTGTGGCGGTCACAAGGCGGAAAGGTCTTGGTGCAAATGTATGCAATGTTGGCCTCGGAGGACACGAAGTCCAAACGAGACTGTCCACGCCAGGCCCTACGATAGCAGGAATTTTTCCTTGAAATTCCTGATTTTCAGCCTACTTTTGGGTACCTACACTGATTTTTCAGTGTGCAGATTTTTGTGAGACTGATTTTTCAGCCTTCAATTCATAGTTAAAACTGAGTTTTCAGCCTTTTATCGAAGTGTACACTGAATGCAGATTCGTTATCCTTCCTGAAAAATGCTCGAGACAACCAGTCTCTGGTTATCCAAGCTTTAAACCGCTTGCCCATAGCTTGAAGTGTCTTAGTTGTTAGCAAAACCGCCGTCAAACTGTTACGTCCGAGGTTCTATTACCGTAGGCTGCACAATTTTGTTGCGCTGTTATCACATTGAAGGTATCCATGTGCGTGAAAATCAGTGTTTTTTTCTTTATGAACCCTGGAAAATCAGCCATGTTTTTTCCAGGGACACTGAAAATTAGCCTTTTTTTCACAGGGACCCTGATACATCTGTCAGAATCACTAGGCAAGAATGGTGCATTGAATGAAACAGTTGGGTACAAGTAGCAAACCCTAGTTGGGGTTGTACCCCATATTGGCTACCCCACTACAGCCTACCAACATATAACACATTACAATTTAACACACCCCCATAGGCAAAGTGGGGGAGAACAAAGGGTCACAAGACCAGTCCAGCAAAGCAACGCAAGCCCAGGGTGGATCACAATGTCACCACACTCCGAGCACAAGCAAAGGCCACAAGGCCAGTTCACATGCAATGCTAGATATAGTACAAGACAAGCAACACAGTGATCAAAACCTAGCAAGCAAGCAAAAAGATATATATAAAGTACAGTACAAAGAATGTCAAGCAGTGAGCAAGTGAGGAAACGTGGACACAAGGCCTAAAGAAGTACAGTGCCGCTGATGATCACTAGGCGGGAGCGCCTTGGTGAAGATATCAGCAGTGTTGGCCTTCGAGTCCACGTACACAAGCCGAAGCTGACCGCGCTGCTGAAGCTCTCGAGCAAGAAAGTAGCGAAGAGCAATGTGCTTCGTCCTGTGCTCCAGTCTGTGCTCCTGACACAAGGCAAGAGCCGCCTTGTTGTCACCGTACAGAACTGGAGGAGAACTAGGCCGCTCTCCCAAGTCAGTCAGCAGGTAGGTGAGCCAGCGTAACTCCTGTGCAGCCATGGCTGTGGCGTAGATCTCAGCCTCACAACTAGAGCCGAGAACAGAGGAAGAGCGGGTGGACCGCCACGAGACAGAACCTGAGCCAAGGCTGAAGGTGTAACCCTGTGACGACCGCTGCGTAGCCAGGTCGTCCACCCAAGAGGCGTCCGAGTGACCAGTAAGGACAACTCTGTCGCGTCCTCCAAGCACCAGCCCCATGCCTGATGTACTGCACAGGTACCGCAGCACCCTCTTAGCAGCCTCCCAGTGCTCTCGCCTGTGTCTCCCAGGCGCAACGTAACGAGCAAGGATGCTAAGAGGGTACGCGAGGTCAGGTCGCGTGCAAGTCATCAGGTACATGAGGCAGCCTACAAGCTCTGGGTACGGGCCACTCGGCTCTACGGACTCGTCCGAAGGTGGAGCTGAGAGCGAGTGGCTGGTAGCCAGAGGTGTGGCCTGTGGTGAGGAGAACTGGAAGCCGAAGCGCTGAAGGACCTGCTGCACCATGTGTGACTGAGTCAGGGTGATGGTGCGACGGGCTCTGTCCCGGGTGATCTGCAAGCCAAGGTAGCTACGCAGTTCACCCAGGTCAGTGCAGGTGTGTCTCTTCTGCAGCTCCGACTTCACACGAGCGAGTGCCTCAGTGTCAGCAGTAGCAAAGACCAAGTCGTCGACGTACACGAGAATGTAGAACGGCGGCAGCGACGTGTCAGTGCGCAGAAACAGCGACGGGTCAGCAGTAGACGGCGCGAACCCAAGAGCCGCAAGAGTAGTCCTCAGTGTGTCGTGCCACTCACGTGGCGCCTGGCGGAGACCGTAGACTGGCCGGCGGAGACTCCACTGGGTACCAGGGGGAAACGACCCAGTAAAGCCAGGTGGGCGGCGCAGCCAGATCTCCTCGTGCAGGCTGCCCTGCAGGAACGCTGTGCTGAAGTCAAGAGAGTGAAGCTCGTAGTCACGCTGAGCAGCAACGTGCAGTAGAACCCGAAGAGTGGTCATCTTCGGGGTGGGGGAGAAGGTCTGGAAGAAGTCGACCCCCTGACGCTGACTGAAGCCTCTAGCAACGTAACGAGCCTTGAAGACAGGCGGAGAACCTGGCGGCCGCTTCACCCTGAAAATCCACATGCCATCGACGATGTTCGCCCCAGGAGGGGGAACCTCGTCGACGTAGGTGCCTGTGGACTTCCAGGATGCCATCTCTGCGTCCATGGCTGTCTGCCACTGAGAGGAGTAGGGACCCGAGATCGCATGTGGAGCGGGCAGCGAGCGAAGCGGGCTGCGAAGCGAGCGGGCCGCGAAGCGGGCAGCGAGCGGGCGGGCGGGCTGCGTAGTGAGCGGGCCGCGAAGCGGGCAGCGAGCGGGCGGGCGGGCTGCGAGCGGGCGGCTCGGCGAGGGGCGCGCGAGGGCGCTAGTGAGGGGCGCGCGAGGGCGCTAGCAAAGGGGCGCGCGAGGGCGCTAACGAAGGGGCGCGCGAGGGCGCTAACGAAGGGGCGCGCGAGGGCGCTAACGAGGGTGCGCGCGAGGGCGCTAACGAGGGGCGCGCGAGGGCGCTAACGTGGGCGCACGAGGGCGCTACGAGGCTAGGGCACGGGGTAGCGTGGTAACCGCATGCGAGCGGTGGTGGGCCCTTAAAAAAAAACGGTCGGTAGGTCCTAGGGACCTCCTGCTCTGAATACCATGTCAGAATCACTAGGCAAGAATGGTGCATTGAATGAAACAGTTGGGTACAAGTAGCAAACCCTAGTTGGGGTTGTACCCCATATTGGCTACCCCACTACAGCCTACCAACATATAACACATTACAATTTAACAACATCAACGTCCCTTAAAGTGAATCTGAGGGCCTGGTCCACGCCAGGCCCTACGATATCAGGAATTTTTCCCTGAAATTCCTGATTTTCAGCCTATTTTTTGTGTACCTACACTGATTTTTCAGTGTGTAGATTTTTGTGAGACAGATTTTTCAGCCTTCATTTCATAGTTAACACTGAGTTTTCAGCCTTTTATCGAAGTGTACACTGAATGCACATTCGTTATCCTTCCTGGAAAACGCCCGAATGTCTAGTAATGGGCCGTATTTGTTACAAACTGTCTACAAACAGCTCGGAGTGTTTCAGTTGTTAGTGAAACCGGATTCGTAGGGGGAGATCTGAGTTTCAACTCTCGTAAACTTCAAAGATCGTTGTTGTTATCACCGCGTTGAAGTTGTCTGTTTGAGGATTAATCAGTGTTTTTTTCTTCATGAACCCTGAAAAATCAGGCATTTTTTTTTAGGGACACTGAAAATCAGCCTTTTTTATCACAGGGACCCTGATGCATCAACGTCCCTAAAAGTGAATCTGAGGGCCTGGTCCACGCCTCTGCAACTCTCGAAGAAGAAAGTACCTGACGTTGATGTGCTTCACTCTGCTCTCTAGTCGAGGCTCTCGACACAGGAGAATCATCGCCTTGTTGTCAGTGAACAAGGTCGGTGCAGAGCTCGGCCGCTCACCAAGGTCAGTGAGCAAGAAGGTCAACCAACGCAGCTCCTGTGCAGCCATGGCTCCAGCGTAAATATCGGCCTCAGCAGTAGAGGTCGAGACAGAGGAGGAACGAGTAGACCTCCACGACAAAGCTCCAGAGCCTAGACTGAAACAGTACCCCTGCGTGGACCTATGAGTCTCGTCGGCGTCGGCGTAAGAAGAGTCACAGTGGCCAGTGAGCTCGACAGGCTGTCTTTCTCCAAGCACCAGCCCCACGCCTGATATTCTCGCTAGGTACTTCGCCACCCTCACAGCAGCTGTCCAGTGAACAGGACGGTGTCTCCCTGGTGCAACAAAGCGAGCAAGGATGCTGAGAGGGAAGGCGAGGTCCGGGCGAGTACAAGTCATCAGGTACATGAGGCAACCCACAAGCTCTGGGTAAGGACCACTAGGCTCAAACAGCTCGTCAGGGAAGGGTTCAGTGAGTCTGTGGTCAACAGCAAGAGGAGTAGGCTGTGCAGTGGAGAACTGAAACCGGAACTGCTGAAGGACCTGCTGCACCATGTGTGGCTTGGTCAGAGCGATGGTGCGAGCTGCTCTGTCCCTGGTGATCTGCAGGCCAAGGTAGTGGCGCAGCTCACCAAGATCAGTGCACGTGTGTCTCTTCTGCAGTTCAGACTTCACGTCTGCCAAGGCAACCCTGTCAGCAGAGGCAATGACCCTCATGCAGGCACACTCTCAGCTCCAAGTCCAACACTTCCAGAGCTAGCACCTCCGGGGTCCGCGCCACAAACACCAGCACCCTCAGGGTCTGCAGCAGCCTGTGAAGGAAGTGCTGACGGCTGCTGCGGTGACTGTGAGGAGGACTACGGAGAAGGGGATGGGACCTGAGGGGCTACCGAGGGGGGGAGGGGGGGGGGGGGTAGCGTGTGACACACCTGACGGGGCTGGACCAGGGGGGGGAGGAGTGGGAGTCAGGAAGAGAGGGTGAGGAGGAACCGGGAGACCTCGACAGGGGTACCGGGTGTAGTAGGGGACTGACTCGTCGAAACGGACGTTGCGGGAGTAAAGGAACCGGTGAAGGGGATCGTGGTAAAAGGTGAAGTCAGAGGAGTCCTCTGGGAAACCAAGGAAGACACAGGGTAGGGCACGAGGGGAGAGCTTGTCCACGGAGGTGTCGTGAACAAGCGCCAAGCAGCCCCAGACACGAAAACGCGACGCAACACCAGGGGACCTGGTCCAAAGACTGGTCGGAGAAACCCCTGGCTGGGAGACACGTGGCCAGAGGTTCAGCTGGTGAGCAGCGTACCGAACCATGTAGGGCCACAGAAAATGGGGCGCACGGGCGTGTATCATGGAGGTGCGTGCAATCTCCATGACCAAGCCTATGCGGCGCTCAGCAACCCCATTCTGCTGTGGGGACTCTAGAAGCGTCCAGGACTGGAGGATGCCCTACTCGCGACAGAATCTGGCGAGAACGGCGGAGCAAAACTCCCCCCCACAGTCAGAGTGAAGACAATTGACACGACGGTGACGAGTACCCTGTGTGGTGAGCAACCACCAGATTAGTGTAGAAGTCACGTCGGACTTCTTCGCCAAAAGGAAAACGGGTGGTGTAATGAGAGTAGTCGTCGACGACCACCAGAAAGAAACTCTCTCGCTCAGGGCCAGGGCGAGAGGCGGGGCCCCAGACGTCCAAGTGGAGAGTCTCGAAGGGCTCGGTGGCCCAATGAAGGGAGGAGGAGTGAGGGGTGGCGCGAAGCTGACCCTCGACACAAGGGCCACAAGGTGGTGCAGACGAAGGCGGCAGCGACGGCAAGACTCGCGAGAGGCCTACGACAAGACGCTGACTAGACATAGTGCGAAGGCGAGGAAGGGACAGGTGACCAAGACGGTTTGTGCCACAGGACGGTGGGGTGGGCAAGCGACCGACACGAGCAAGAAGCAGCAACCTGAACAGACACCGCAACTTGACCAGACACAGCTACCTGGTGGGACGCAGCAACCTTGAGGGACGCTGGGACCTGACGTGGGCCAGTGACAGGGGTCGGAGGCAGCAACAGCTGCTGCTGCTGCTGCTGCCGCTGCTGCTACTGCTGCTGCTGCTGCTGCTGCTGCTGCTGCTGCTGCTGCTGCTGCTGCTGCTGCTGCTGCTGCTGCTGCTGCTGCTGCTGCCTCTCTCAGGGGCCAGTGTGAAACGTGTAGAGACCAGAACCCGGCTCATGGTGAAAGGTGGCCAGGGGGGCGTACGTGTCACCGTCCACACAGGCCGCAGAGTCCCTAGAAGGCTCAAACCAAACACTAACGTGTTGACTCACGAGCGGCCGCACACCCACCAAGTTCCTAGAGAACGAGGGGACGTGGAAGCCCGTCAGAGAACCCGAGGGAACAGCCGGGCACGGAAGCTTAGTAGAGTGGTGAGCAATGACTGGTCCCGAAGTGGGATCAGCCAGTGCTATAGAGATAGGCGCAGGAAGCAGAGTAAGAGTCGTGTGGTCGCGGAAGAAACGCTGCGAAGCTCCGGAGTTTAGGGTGAATGATAGCGAAGCGTCCGTCAGAGTAGCACCTGGACGAGTACCTAAGCAATTGCCTACACTAGCAACTGGCACAGGATAACCACTAGCACCTAATCTAAAAACACGCGAGCAAACGGAGTTAGAAGCACTAGAGTCAACAACAGCATACATAGCATTTGCAGTTCCTAAGAGTTCAAGTAACTGAGAAGCAGACATGTCCCACAGTGCGGGACCGTGCGAGAGAACAAGGGGAAGCCAGTCAGGGGCAGGGCCGTCTGCGCCGTAGGCCACGCGAAGTCTGTCAATGAGCTGAGCAAAGCACTGACCCAGTGGGTGACGGCGGTCGCAGCGGAGGCTACTACGAGTACCTGTCTGAATGAGGTAGGGGCAGGGTGGGTGGGCGTCACCACGCGACAGCTGACGCGGTCCTGACCATTGCCTCAGAATCTGCTGCTGCCCTTGCTGTTGCTGTGGCTGCTGCTGCTGCTGCTGCTGCTGCTGCTGCTGCTGCTGCTGAGCCAGGTACCAGGCCGCCACCCCAGCACCTGCAGCTAACAGCCCCGTTGGTGCTTGACAAACCTGAGCGTCACCTCCACCAACACCTGCACTCTCGCCACCGCCACTTGCCACGCCACCTCCGCCGCCTCCACTGCTGGCCGCACCCTGGCCGCCCCTCCTGCCACTCCTAACTCTAGACCGCGCAGAAGTCGTGACAGCAGCCGTGGTCTCGTCAGTAGCAGTTGCGGCGAGGGAGGCAGTAAAGGTGGGCAGCTGTGGGACAGTGCACCAGGCCATGGAACAGTGGGAGGGGCACAGTGCCAAAGGTGGAGGCTACCGAGCGGAGGTTGCTCTCGACGTCCTTGAGTGCAGACTCAAGGACCTCGATAGTGAGCTCGCTAGGGTGCTTCAGAAGAAGCGCGTCGCGAACTGTGGCAAGGCGGTCAGGGAGGCTAGTGACGATAAAACAAATAGTGATCGCCATAGGGGGGGGGGGGGGGGAGCAGTGCAAGCTGTGCATCAGTGCAGGCAGTGCGGTAGCTAGAATCCAGCGAACGCAGGTGAGCGATCAAGTCGGCAGAACGCTCAAACGAGGCGAGGTCAGGAAACAGGAATGGGAGGAACAGGCGACCAAGAGAGACAGTGGTGGGAGTGGAGTAGCGGGCCTTGATCGTAGTCATGAACTCGCGAGCAGTGCGAACCTGGGTGAAGTGGGTCTCCTCAGACTCAGGGAGGAGGCTGCTGAGGGCGATGCAGGTCGCGGCGTCGCGCGACTTCCAGGCTGTCAGAGCACCACGCTGACGTGCAAAACGCTCTCTGTCCGTAGTGGTGGGGTCAGCGCCTACGGTTTTAGGAGCAGAGGGCGCAAGAATGTTACCGGAGGCGTGCGCCCAGAGGGACTCGTCAGCCTGACACTGACTCTCTAGCAGGCGCTGCGCACGGAGGAGCCAGACAGAGAACTCCAGCGGCCTGCCCTCAGCATCAAAGCGCAGGACCCTAGGCGCCGCCATAGCTAATGAGGAGGGGAGAGAGCTACGACTGCCAGGCGCCTAGAAGGCCTGAGCAGGGCGCGACAAGCAGGGCGCTAGGAGCACAAGAGGCAGGGCGGCACATGCGCGACGGGTAGAACGCAAGGCGCGACAGGGAGGGCGTGACGGGTAGGGCGCACAGGGTAGGGCGCGACCCGACGGGCAGGTCGTGACGGGACGGGCAGGGTAGTGCGCGATGCGACGACAGGGTAGGCGTGACGGGACGGGCAGAGCGCGATGCGACGGGACAGGTAGGGCGTGACGCGACGGCAGGGTAGGCGCGACGGGACAGGCAAAGCGCGACGCGACGGGACGGGTAGGGCACGACGCGATGGACAGGTAGGCGCGACGGGACGGCAGGGTAGGCACGACGGGACGGGCAGGGCGCGACGCGACGGGCAGGGTAGGGCGCGACGCGACGGGCAGGGAGGCGCGAAGGGCGTGAGGGGACGGGACGAGACGGGCGACGGGCGCTAGGGGACGGGACGGGCGCGACGGGCGGGCGCTACGGGCGTGATAGGCTAGGCGCAACAGGCTTGAGAGGCTCAAGAGGGAGGAACGGGATCCAACAGGATCCTAACCTAGGTGATACCATGTCAGAAACTTAATGATGATGTATTACTGTGAGTTGGGGTACATATACCTAACCCTAACAACTGTACCCCACATGACATGCCTCACTACAGGCTACAACATTTGACACAGTGGTACAACAATTTAAACTGGCCCGTCACCAGCCACCACTGTTGTCAGGTCTTATGGGTGCAATGGAAAACATACAGTATGGCCCCGGATATAAGCGTCGTTTGATTAAAGGCGTCGGCACTTCGATCTGGAGCATGGCGCTTATGGCCGGAACTCGATTATAAGCGCACCCCCTTTGGAGGCCGTACTTATTATAAGCGCACCCCTGTAACTTTATGAAGGTTTCGTTAAAAAAAAAAAAAAAAAAAACAAGAGGCGACAAAGTCGTCGTAGGGTTGCGAAGCGTACGCATATTCACGTAATATGTTTGATTGTTTTTGTTGCTAATTACAAAGAGTGTACAAATAGTGTGTGGAAAATAGAAACATCAGTTTTTTGAACAAAATGTTTCATGTTTCAGCCGAGTTTCGATCCGCTTACCTTTCAATCACCGAGATTTTAAAGGGCTAAGCTAACGAACCGCTTATCGGGCATGGATCTTAATGTACATTGACGTTTCAAATTTTCGAAGAAAATCGAAATTGCGTATCCGGGTAACAAACAAAAACAAAAACAAAAACAAAAACAAAAAATAGGAAAAAGAAAAAAGGTAAAAAAACACATGTCTTCGAACATGCATGTTTTTTAATGAAGGTGTTTGGTTTTATGGGACATGCACAAAGGCTACGTGCAGCAGCACATGTATGGCTGTGCTGCAATTCCAACGCCGTTACGACTTCTCCAACTCCACGAACTTCAGTTGCTTCCTCCTTTTCCGTGACTCCTACTTCCGTCATCTAACTCCACCGTCCCCTCATGTGCCTTACCTTTCTTTTCCTCTTGTCATCTTTCCTGCTACCTCTACTTCTCCTTCTAGAATTCTTTTCTACTTCTCATTCTCCCTGTTTGCCTGCACGTGTCTATCCGCTTGTTTTGCTCTCACATCTGGACACTCACTCCCATCTCACATTCTCCCCTTGCACCCCCACCTCCAAATCCCGGTTCCACTAAGGTGCTCCTTACCTCCCCCCAAAACTTGCCCCTCCCACCCGCGTGCAGCAAGCTCTCTCACAACTACCTCACAGGGCCCGTACTGAAGCCTCTTACTAAGGGCACTCTGGATCTCTCCAGCAACTTCCTCTCAGGCCCTCTGCCTCAAGGGGCATGCCAGCCTTTCTCTTTTGATGCCATCTGCTTCAAGTTGCCGCTTGATTATGACTTGGTGGCGGCAGGAGGCAGCATGCAATGCGTTCTGTGGCGTCTCCGCTGCTGCTGCTACTGCTGCTGCTGCGTGTGGAGGGCATGGGGTGTGCTATCTAGACGGGGCTAGCTTGGCACCCACCAGTCTGTGTGATGCGAGATTCGAGCGGTTTGGAGAGATCTACTGTGTTGCTCAAAATAGGGAATTCCATCTCACATGAACTTCAGTAGCTGGTTCGCTGGAAACTTGTTCGATCGACCTTGTGTCGTTTTGTAGCTTTGCCTCATCTCATCCCACTCATACCTCCATAAACTACCCTTGTTCGCGGCGTTCTTGCCGGCTAGAACATGAATTACTCACCACAGCCAGTCGATTCTCCCGCCAGCAACTGTGCTCACCAAGGGGACGCAGTGAGAGACTCAAGGGAGCTTCACGGCAGCGCCAGTGACACTGTTTGTGTACGAAGCAAACCAGGCGCAGCTGGGATGTGGACTGGAGCTTGCCTTCCATGCCAACTTCACCTTCTTCCTCTCGCCTCAATTCGGCTGCGTGGGCTTCAACAGCTTTGCCTTTGTCGTCTCAGCGTCGGACCGCGTGGAGAGCAGCGCCAGTGTGGGGTATGGTGGAATGGACAAGCGGAGTGTGGCGGTGGAATTCGACACTCGGCAGGACAAGCAGCACTGCGACATGAGCACTCGGCATGTGGGGCTGAATGTTCGAGGTAAGGACAGGTCGATCGCTGCTATGAGGTCACCCTTCCCTCTGAGCAACCGGAAGTCTTACACGGAGTGGGTGGACTATGAGCCGGAGGATCCCGGCACCATCCAGGTCTTCCTGGCTGACTCGCAGGAGAAGCCCCAGCAGGCACTACTAGAGAGGAGGCTGGCGCTGTGTGAGGTGCTGTAGGGTGCAGTTGAGCAGCACGCCTTCTTCTTTGGCTTCGTGGCCTCCACCACTGTGAAGCCGTTCCAGCAGCACATCATTCTTTAATCTGCAGTGGACACAGGTCTTCGTGCCTCTCCTCGACCAGTCACACGTATCCCAGGTAAGGGTACATTTCGGGTTTTGGTTGAAAAAAACAGGCTCCCATGCTCGTGTTACGACTCTCTCACACACCTACCGTAACGCCCCTAGGGGCTTCTAGTTATTTGACTTTTTTTAAGGGGGGTGGGTTACTTGATTTGTTTTGTTATAGCCCCGAGGCATTTTAGAAAAATATGTTGTGTTCCATCATGGGGAAGAATTGATACTTCCGCCATGTATTCCAATTTCGAGCCCTCTGTTAGGAGGTCAAAGAATGACACCGTTGTGATTGACTGACTAGTTATTTCATTGCCTCTCCTTTGCTTGTTTTTACTCCTGCATCCTTCGTATTCCATCTTCCTGTGACTTTATTCTTCTCCTTTTGGCATCGGTGGAGGTTCTCTTTTGCAATAGGTTAGCAAGTAACATCCTGATTGCATACTAGTGGCATACCTATTTTGGGAAGGGATTGTTTATTGAAATCAGTTCTGGATGAACGTTCCAGTGTAGGTCCGTTGTGCCTCTTAAGTAGACGTGACATGACAATTAACCACCAGCCAATTGAGGTGCAGATATGGTCAGCTCCGACATGCAGTCCAGAAAAGTAAGGGAGCTCTTCACATTATTGTTTCCATTGTTGGTCCCTGCTGTGACCATCCCTCTCGAGTTTTTTTTTTTTTTTTTTTTTTTTTTTTTGTCACATGTCTTTTACACCACATTCATTTCTTCGTAACGCGACTTCTGAGAATATTCTAGTGTACAGCCTGCGGCCTTCAACGGCCACGTACCTGCCAGAGAGGGCCAGCCCCTTCCCACGCTACGCGAGTGCAGACTACCGAGTGGCGGCCGACAAGCAGGACTCGTGGTTCATTCGCGATTTCCACTCCTGGAACACAGTGCCCTTCCTTGGTTGGCCCGTTAAGGACCAGCGTGACTGCAGTGAGTTAACTTGAAATGGGGAGCCTGGAGAAGAGAAGTATGCTAGACACAAAAGCATCGCTGTGTTAGTGTTAGCCCTCAATCTCACACTTTGTATTTTGCACTTCTTATATCCTAGCGTAGTGTAGTTTGCACTTTGTGTTTGGTTGGGTGTACACCTACATCCCAACCAAACCCAAATGTGATCTCCAAGCAATCTCCAACCCATAAATTGGAGATTGTATTGGTATTACCCCCAATCCCTAGAGATTGCCCCCAATTCTCTTCCCCATCCATTGCATGCCCATCTTGGATGTACTTAAAGAGCTTCAAGCTCATTACTAATGTATCCATTCTAAGCTTAAGTTCTGACATGGTATAAGAGCCATTCAAACCGCACACGCGGATCGTGATCCTCTTATCTCTGTGGATCTTTTTCCCGCAAACTTACGCGTAGCCGCCCTCAAACCCGTCGCCAGTGATTTGCGACATCCGTGGCCGGAAACTCTCCCGCGCCACTCTCCCCACATACTCGACGACTTCTTCGACTTTTCTGGTAAGCACATCGTCAGCGCTCTAACCAATCGCGTTTTTCGTCAAACGTCTTCGCTCCATTTCTCCTTCTCGTCGGGCCGCCGCCCGTCGCCCTGCAGCTTCTCGTCGGGCCGCCGCCCGTCGCCCCGCAGCTTCTCGTCGGGCCGCCGCCTGTCGCCATGCAGCGTCATCTTCGAGCTGCTGCCCGTCGCCCCGCAACGGCACTCCTACCCCCCCACCGCTGAACAGGTGCAGCTGTGTAGCTAAGCAGCAGCGTAGCAGTGAAGCTGAGCAGCAACGTAGCAACGAAGCTGAGCAGTAGCGTAGCCGCAAAGCTGAGGGTGGTGTGTGGGGGGGTGTGTGGGAATAAGGTTAGTAGTTAGACACTTCCGAAATCGGCCGATTTAACCTATTCTTGTCGGCCCTATAAACCCATCTACGAGATATCCTGAAGCGGCCGACACTGACGATTTTTGCTCTTCACGTCCCTTGGATTTTCTCCTTTGTCACATTTGAGTGAATGTGAGGGATATAGAGGATGGAAGGGAGGGGAAGGTGTACATATTATATATACTGTACATAAGTGAGACAGTGGCTAAAAAGGGGATGGGAGGCGAAGGGTCAAGCAGTCATTTACGTAGCGAGGAGTCAGGATGGGGCTGGCGCATGTAGAGGCAGAGGGTCGGAAGATGGGATGGGGTGGCACTGATGTGCTGGGGGAAGGAGAGGACGGGAAGTAGAGGCAGGAGTCAAGGCAGCGACAGTTGAAAGGCAGGGGATTGTTGGCAAAGGATGGGTGTGAGTGTGCATGCATGTTTACTTCGTGTGTGTGCAGGATTGCTGGAGCCAGCTGGAACTGGATGTCAGCAGCTGGAGGCAGAGTAGTTAGGGTCGAGAATGGAGGGCTAGAAGCACAACGGCTGCAAGTCTGCTCGTAGAGGCTCTCAGCCGGACACGAGCAGATGAGGGGAATGGGCTATGGAGGAGATTGCTCTGGTAGAATAGGAGGAACCCCGGATAGCGATTCTCATTGCTTGTATGTTTCCCTTACTACACGAAGGTTTTGCTGTAGATCGAGCAAGACAGTGCTGCTAGGGAGATATGGCAGGCAACCTAGAGAAGTCGTAGGCATTGGGTGAACGTGTGTGAAGGAGCTGAGAGCTCATCACATACAAGCAATCAGCTAGAGTAGAGCATGCCCACGAGGTATGGAATAGATTTTGCGGTCAAGCATCGGTTCGTAGCGATGGACGACGGGGAAAAGAATGAGCGTGTGATGGGCACGCAGAAGGAAGCGCAAGGCGCTGAAGGTGGAGAAAATCCGCGGACAGGAGGAGCCTTGGGCTCAGATGGGGAGCGCGGGAAACCGCAAGAAGCTGACACGGAGGGAACGAAGGGCGGTGGCGAGAAGCCCGTCCGAGAAGATGCGATGGTGACAAGCAGAGAAAGAAAGGGGTACGAGGGGACATATCAGCGCAGTGCGTCATGGTAGGGTTCCGAAGAGGAGGCAGCGTCGACACGATGGCGCTACACGATATTGCCGAAGGTGGAAGTGCCAGAGCGCTTTTCAGGAGAGACGCGTAGGGGACTGTCACTGAAGAATTACCTGATGCAGCTGGAGAACCTACGGGCACGCTTGGAGCGAGATCGGCTGGCCGCAGATGAGATCTTCCGAGGGCTGGCCAATACTCTGACAGGTGAAGCCGAGACTTACTACTGGATATGTCGGCGAGAGCTGCTGGACTAGGCGGAGCAGAGGAGGCCAGGGGAGCGGGATCCTACCAAGCGATTTCTTGAGATGCTGCACGAGCAGTTCCCACTGCAGACGCTAGAGCGCGTAGTAGAGTTTCGGAATTTCAAGCAAAGGACGGGAGAATCCCTGCTGGCCTACTATGGCAGGCTTGTGGAGTTAGGAGAGGACATGAATTGTGGAGATCAGGGCCGTCTCGTCAGCAAGTTCCTCAATGGCCCGAACTACGAGTTGCAGCAGGACGTGCAAGTGAAGATCTTTGAAATGGGGGCTGCCGCAACGCTGCGGGTGGCATATGAGACAGCGAAGAGGGTAGAGACGAGGAGGCGCCTATTCGAAGTGGAGCGGACGGGGGAGCGAGTGGTGGACAGAAGGAGGCCGGCTTGAAGTGCGAGTCCCGTGGAATACGAGAAACTGCAGAGAGGAGCGGGGGATGCCAGGAAATGCCACAATTGCGGAAAGGGTGGCCACCTGCGGGGGGCCTGCCGCAACCTCCCCGCTTGCTCCATCTGCGGCAAGGAAGACCACCTCCAGCGGGACTGCCCAGAGGCGCCCTTCTGTGACAGATGCGGGAGGAGGGGACACACAGAACGGGACTGCTATTCACGGAAGGGGGGCATGAAGGAGAAGGGAGCGATGGCAGAGATGAGAGCGGAGATCGAGAGGCTGCGACCGCAACTTGACGAACGAGAACGGGGAGCAGAGATGAAGCCGGCCATGGTGGCAAGGGAGGAAGAAGAAGAGGAGGGCAGTGAGCAAGAATTCTGCTTAATGGCGAGGCCAGCGAGAGACAGAGAAGAGCTGGGCCTCAGGCCACAAGAGAGGCACCTCCAGCAGCGCGTGGAAGATCGGCACGAGCTTGGACCCAGATGGCAGGCAGGAGAGGTCAGAGGGGGGTTACCACCGCGGCGTCACCCATTGGAAAGGCTCAGCTGCGCAGCATCGGTGTTGGTCGCAGAGAAGGGCTACATCACAGTGGGAGGCCTGCTTGTGAAGCAGGCAATAATAGAGACGTGCGTGCACCCGGTGCTGATTGGAAAGCGGTTGTCGGAGTTGCTGCAGCTAGATAGGCCAGAGAGGCAGATAGCAGAAGGACTGCTATTAATGACGGCTGAGGGAGGGAAAACAAAGTGGGTGCCGAAGACGCGCGAGATCGTGGAGATCATAATAAGGCAGGGGAGTCCGGAAGAGTGCTCAGCGAAATTACAGTGCGGAATCTCACCATCAGAAGACTACGATTTGCTCCTTGGGGTGGAGTTTCTCTATAACATAGGCGCGACGATATGCATGTGGGAGGAGAAGCTGATGTATCGAGTAACCTACTGGGAATACGATAGCTTGCTGGCAGAGCTTCCAGTGCGTTTCATCCGCCGAGAACCAAGAGAGGCTTATCAGGTGGAAGTTAAGACGGTGGAGCAGGAATCGGGCAAGTTGACTTGGGAAGAGTAGGAGGAGGAGAGACGGCAGCGAGATCGGCACCGACAACACTGGGGAGAAATTGGAAGCCTGAAGGAGCTGCACCTGGATAGTCGGGTGTTCCAGAAGCCTATCGTGCTCATGGAGCTGTTCGGAGGCATAAGCACGGGGCTGGTAGTAGTGCTCAAGGCAGGTCTGAGGGTGCGCAAATACATCTACATGGAGAACGACGAAGCAGCCCACATCATGTCCTGGCATCACATCAAGCAGGTGGAAGAGGTACCTTTCTCAGCTCTATGTAGGCGCAATAGAGCGAGGGGCGGAGTGGCTCTATCACTGCATAGAAGATGTGAATGAGGAGGCCTTAAGCCACTGGGGGCATATTGATCTGGTGATCGCCGGATGGGAGTGCCAGGGGATGTCTCGAGTAGGAGAAAAAAGGGGAATGGAAGACCCAAGGAGCGGGCTATTCAGGAAACTGGTCAGGATACTGAAATTGATCAAGCGGAAGAAGGGAGAAGTGGCCTACATCATAGAGAATGTAGACACCAGAGAGGATGGAAGAGAAGCAGTGAAGAGAGCAGAAGCAGAGATTAGGGGAGAGCTGGGGGCAGGCGTCGCCTGGGATGCGGCGCAAAATGGGAGTCGCGCACATCGGCCATGCCGCTACTGGCAGAACGTGCTGCCGGAGGCGATACTGCAGTACGAACTATCTCTGATGGAGCGCCCATGGCCTCGGCTGGTTACAGACATCCTCGAGCCAGCACGACTGCCAGCGCCCGTGCACTACCCTGACCACGAGACCCAGTACCCGTGCAACAAGGTGGGAAAACCGCGACAGGCGTGGCCGATATTGGTGGCGTTTGAGGGAGCCGAAGGTTTCAGGATGAAGGAGGAAGTGGAAGGACGCGAGATGGTGTTTGATCGGCTGAAGGGAGTCTGGGAGGAACCAACGGCACTAGAACGGGAATTAGCCATGGGATTCCAGGCAAGAGCCACGGCGAGTGCAGAGGTGACGGAGGTGCAGAGGCGGAAAGCGCTAGGAAGGGCCATGGATTAAAATGCTCTGCATTGGCTAGTGAGCACCATGGACCGACACCTGGAAAGGAATCGGCTGGAACGAAGAAGGGATCATGCGGCAAGGGCAAACCCGAAGACAAGAGATGACGAGGCCAAGCAAGAGGAGGCAGAGTCTTTGCTGGAGTGCCTGGAGGAAGAGGCGTGGGAGATGCGGAAGAAGGGAGGGACACTGGAGAAAAGGGCAGAGAGGCTGAGCGATCCACAAGGGATACTGGGGAGGTACCCTGATCAGGAGGAAGAGGAGAGAGAAGGATGGGAAGGGGAGTCGGAGATGGACTGGGATTCAGAGGAGGAGGACCCCACAGACAGGTGGATTCCAGACCCAGATGAAGTTTTTTTAGGGCCCAGCAGAGCCTACATGGCGAGCAGGGTGGAGGAGGAAGAAGGTGAGAACAAGGGGGAGACAGTAAGAGCACTAAGAGCAGAAGAAGAGACCACAGCTGAGAGGAGAGAAGAAGAAGGGCAAATACAGCTGGGGGCACAACCAGTAGGGCCAGACACACGCTGGGATGTCGGTGAGGCGATGGGAAGAGACGGCGGTGCGGCTGGAAGCGGTTCCGCGGACACATGCAACGGCATTTGCGCATACCCAGCAGCAGCTCGGGAAGTGCGGAACTTACACCATGTACCTGCCTTTGACCAGCAAAGTGCCTGTCTACCAGAGGAGGAGGAGGATGAGGCCGCAAGACATAGAGATTTGCACGAAGTTGTGTCAGGATCTTCTGGCGGCAGGGCTGATTCGCCGATCGACATCAGATTATGCAGCGGCCACTGTGGTAGTGGCACGGACGGACTTGACAGGTACCGTACTGTCACGACGGATGTGCGGGGACTACAGGGGACTGAACAAGATGACCGCCACTGACAAGTACCCCATGCCAATGGCGGAGGAAATCTTCGATCAGTTGCAGGGGAGCTGGGTGTTCTCTACCCTGGACTTACAGCAAGGATCTAACCAGATTCCGATAGCTGAGGAAGATAAGAAAAAGACCGCGTTCCATGGGCCACACAGACGGTATGAATGGAATTACATGCCATTCGGCTTGAGAAATGCATCGGCGGTGTTCCAGTGTTAAGAGGAGTGAAGGGAGCGGCGTGCTACATCGACGACGTGATAATATTCAGCCCTGATGCAGAGACGCACGTGCGAGATGTGGAGGCAACTCTTTCAGCAATCGAAGCGGCGGGCCTGACATGCCACCCGGGAAAGTGCCGCTTCGGGCACAGCAGCGTGGCATACCTGGGGTTTGAGGTCGCCAGGGGAGGGCTAAGCATTCAGAAAGCCAAGGTGGTAGTGTGGACTGAGTGGAGAGACCAAAAGACAGGACGGTGCTGAGGGCGCTGCTAGGGTTTCTCAACTACTACCGCAAATTCATCGCGGACTTCAGCAAGAAGGCGGCCCCACTGCATAAGTTGCTCAGGGAAGGCCAGAAGTGGCAGTGGGAGGAGCCGCAGGAGAGTGCTCTGCGGGGACTGATGGATGCAGTGAAAGTGGGAGCAGTGCTGAAGCTCCCAGATGGACAAGCGCCATTCGTGTTATACACCGACTGGAGTAGTGCGGGAATGGGAGCAGTGCTCAGCCAAATGGAGAAGGGAGTGGAGAAAGTAGTTGCCTTTGCGAGCAGGAAGTGCAGCCCGACACTGGCGAATTACTCGTCATATGAGGGGGAAGGGCTGGCGGCTGTATGGGCGATGGGGCACTTTAGGGTGTACCTGCAAGGGAGGCATTTTGCTCTGGTGACAGATCATCAGCCGCTGCTATGGTTGATGCACAATCAGACGTTGACACGCCAGAATGCACGGTGGTCAATGAAGCTGCAGGAATATGACTTCACGGTGAAGCATCGGCCGGGGAAAACGATGCAGCATGTGGATGGGCTGTCAAGGAATCCACCGCAAGACGAACCTGGCCAAGGGAAGGAGGAAAGGTGACCATTTGTAGCGCTAACAGCAATGGTGAGGGAGCAGGGTAAGGATAGGCAGCAGTCATGGGGACCGGCAGATGTGTGGCAGGATGCGGCGACGATGGCATGGATTAAGGGAGAAACGGCAGAGGATGGGGGAGCAGGAGCGAGAGCCAGGGCGCGGGGACAGCACTACAGGTGGTACCAAGAGCAGGTGCAGCTGCAGACAAAGGATGGGTGGAAGAGGGTGCCAGCTCCAGCGAGAGAGAGGGAATAATCCAAGAAGTGCACAACAAACTGGGGCACTACGCCCCCCTGAGGACGCAGCAGCTGCTGCAGACCGGATGGTGGTTGGCGGGGATGTGCAAGGAGGTGAAGGAGTGGGTGGAGCGTTGTGAGCTATGCTGCAGGAACAAAGCAAGCCTACTGAAGAGCCAGGTGGAGTTGCAGTCCTTGGACATAGTGGAGCTGGGTTATCGCTGGTCGCTGGACATAGCTGGAGAACTGCCGGTGTCACGGAAGGGGAGAAGATACATCGTACTCATGATAGAACACATGAGCAAGTGGGCAGAAGCAAGGCCATTGGTGGCCAGGACAGCAGGGGCGGTGGCTGAAGCGTTTGAGGAAATGGTACTGACGAGGTTCGGGGCGTGCGGAGAAGTGCTGACCGACCAGGATACGGAGTTTTAGGGAGAATTCAAGGAGCTGCTGGCGGAGAATGGGATACAACACCGGACGACCTTCAGGTATCACCCGCAAAGCGACGGACTGACAGAGAGACTGGTGCAGACTGAGAAGAAGGGTTGGAGGGCCTCTGGTGACGCGAACAAGGGGGAATGGGATCGGAAAATGGCATGGGTGATTGCGGGGTACAGGTTCAGCAAACAAGCAGCACTGAAGGATGTGTCCTCGTACTATCTGCTTTTCGGGAAACAGCCTATCCTGCCAGTGGACGCACCGAGGTTGATCACAGATAGCGTGGCTGCAGGCAACGCAGAGAAGTGGGTGGCGTTGGCGGATGCCAGGGCCAGGTACTTGAAGAAGATGTTACCTGCAGCTATGGAGAGTCTGAAGGTGGCACAACTGCGCGACATACACCGCTACAAGCAGCGTCAATTGAGTAAGCTGCAAGGGAGGCAGCCGGGGGTGCAAGAGGGACAGGCAGTGTACGTGAAGCGGGCAAAACGGGATGGACTGGACGTGGGGGTGTCGCAGCTGAGGTGGGAGGTGAAGGAGGTGAGAGAGTCAGGGGTGCTGGTGTTGGAAGATGCCGAAGGGAAGCGAGTGTTGGATCACGTCACCAATGTGGCGCGGGCAGGAAAGCAGAGACAGGCGGCCTCGTACGCGGGTCCCTTGACCAGGGCGAGGGTGCGAGCAGGAGGTCAAGGGAGGGGGCAAGAGAAGTAGGAGGAAGAGAGCGAAAAGGGAACCACAACGAAGAGAGGGAGAGAGGTAAAATGCCTAAGACTGTGAAAAAGTGGGGGGAAGACGGAGACAAGAAGGAAGAAGGAACAGAGTAGAGCAAGGGGACAGGAAGAGTGGAAACAGGAAGGACTGGGTGGGTACTGATGGGGTGGGGTGGCAGCGGAGAGGTGAGGATCTGACACCTTCGGAAACCCTAAACCTCCAAATTCTCTTTTGTAAGCCCTAAATACCAAGTTCTTCGAATTCTTCTTCAGAGACCCTAAACCTCAAGTTCCTATCAGTGACTTAAGAGTGGCGCTTCGCGCAAATCTTAAGGGGTTCTTCATCATGGTCTTCACCTCATCCACCATCGCCAACCCCATTACCCCGCTCCGCCTTGAAGCCGACGGGACCAGCTCCAAGGCATGGAGCTACCGAGTTGACAAGCACCTCTTGAGCTGTGAGGTGCATAGGCTGGACCTCAAGGACGTCCTCCTCAATCATGGCAAGGAAAAACAAACCCCCATCCCCAAGGAGCCGTCAAATCCTTCCGATGTAGCAGCAACTGAGGAGTATGAGGAAGCAGTTGAGAGGTACTGGAAATGGGAGAAGGCCGATGTGGCTATCCTTAGCGTTTTCATCGACACAACGCCTCCCAAAATTGTCAACACCTACCACAATTAGCTACCTCCAACGCCATATAGAAGCAACCCTAGGACCGCTTCATGAGCAAGACGGCCGTCGGAGTTGCCATTCTCATTCCGAGCATGTTCGAGGTCCGCCAGCGCCAGTATCTCAAGCTCCAGTGTCTCCAGAACCACTAGCTACAGCTCCTCCGGTACCTCCAGCAGCAGCGGTTCTAGCTCCAGTGCCATTAGCTCCAGCCGCGTCACTCAGAAGGCGATAGCGGCTAGCGTACCACTCGCGCAGCTGCTGTGGTGAGAGAGACTCTCAGAGGGGAGACGTAGTACCCCGAGGCGCAGCACCCCTCAACACAGCACTCCCCATGATCCGCACGTGCAGGCTCAGCACCCCCAGGCTCCGCACGCTCAGGCTGAGCACCAACTCCGGTCCCTCCAGCTCCAGTGCCTCAAGCTCCAGACTCCGCAGCACCACCACTTCCGGCAGCTCCAGTACCCCCAGGACGAGCACCTGAGTCAAGCGTGAAGGTGTGCAAGGGCTCAGCAGACGCAGTACCAGAGAGAGAAGACTCACTAGCACCTAGAGCAGACGCACTAGTACCTAGAGTAGCAGCCTCTATGCCAGGGTCGGGCGGCACACAGAGGTAACAGTCACCCTCAGTACCCACAGTCAGAGTATACATGGCAGTAAGTATAGCGTCCAAGTCGAGAGCAAAGACGTCCACCCTGTGTCGAAGCAGCTCCAGCCAGCTGGGGGGCTCAGCCTCGTCGCCAAACACCTCTCTCCAGGCGTCACTCAAATAGGCGAAGCAGCGGGGCTGTGAATGGCCAGGTGTCCCGCAGGTCTGCCCGGCCCGAGCACCTGTGCGAATGACGTACGGGCAGCGACCAGTACTCGGAGACTTCCCACGCTGAAAAACCACTCACGAAGCAACTGGGGCGGAAGGGTGACGCGCGGACCTCGCTGAAGCTGCAGCTGGCCACCACCAGAACCTCCCCACCGAACAACTACACCTCAACTACTTCCACCACTCCCACCGCTGGCCCCACCGCCACCACGACTCCCACCACTACCACAAAGAGAAGCCATAATGGGCAGAGGAAGGAGGTAGGGCAGGGCAAGGCAGGAACGGAGACGCACGGGCTGCAGAGGGCGACGTGTAGGTGGGCAGGAGGCGAGTGCGCGGGCTAGGAGAGCGGCGCGCTGGCTGGCAGGGCGGTGCGCAGGCCCAGGGATGTCAAGCGGCAAGGCAGGGCAGGCGCAGGGCAAGGCAGGGTTGGTGCGCATGCTAGCCGAGCGGTGCGCGGGCGGGCAGGGCGGCGCGCAGGCTCCAGGGCGGCGCCCGCTAGGGCAGGGCGGGCGTAGGGCAAGGCAGGGTCGGGCGCGCGGGCTAGCAGAACGCTGAGCGGGCGGACAGGGTGGCGCGCAGGCCCTGGGGCGGCGCGACGGGCAGGCCGGGGCGGTGTGCGGGCTCTGGGGCGGCGCACGGCAAGGGCAGGGGCCGCGCGCAGGCTCTGGGGCGGCGCGACGGGCAGGCAGGAGCGACGCGCGGGCTCTGGGGCGGCGCGCGGCAAGGGTAGGGGCCGTACGCGGGCTCTGGGGCGGCGCGACCGGCAGGCAGGAGCGACGCGCGGGCTCTGGGGCGGCGCGACCGGCAGGCAGGAGCGACGCGCGGGCTCTGGGGCGGCGCGCGGCAAGAGTAGGGGCCGTACGCGGGCTCTGGGGCGGCGCGACGGGCAGGCATGGGCGGTGCGCGGGCTCTGGGGCGGCGCACGGCAAGGGCAGGGCGTGCGCGGGGCGGCGCGACGCAGGGCAGGGCAGGGCGCGTGCGGGCGGCGCGACGCAGAACAGGGCGTGAAGTAGTACGATAATCGCAGATGGTGTCTAGCGAAGGGTGGGCCCGAAAAAAAAAAGGTCATACGGACCTACGGCTCTAATACCATGTCAGAATCTAGAAGCAGGAAATGGTTGCATTAAAGAGAATGTGGGTACAAGTACTAACCCTAACATTGGGTTGTACCCCATATGGGCTACCCCACTATAGCCTACACAAAACTAACACACATATAGAGTTTGACAATTGTTTACATGCGCATATAATAAAACAAGGGGGTGCGCTTATAATCGAGGAGCGGATATAAGCACCATATGCCAATTACAAGCGCCTGGCGCTCATCCCAGGGTGGCGCTTATATCCGGGGGGTGACGGTATTAGATCTAATTCAATATGTGAGAATGGGTAAGCACGGTCGCTGTACTCTCACAGGAGAGGGGAAAGGGCCAAGTAATATTCTCGCATACTACCTGGGGGTCATCAATTGTGGGGGTTGAAGAGGGGGGAAAGGAGGGGGTTCTTACATTCAGGGGATTACAGTAGCTACAGGCTTGCGATAGCAATGGATGGATTCTGAATTTGCGATGCCTGCTAAGCTCTCGTGCTAACCACAAAAATTGTGGGATGCTCAGGGTCCTCGCTAGGATTCTAGGGGGCCTGATGCCACTAGCAGTGAGTTTGGTACAAATATGCAACCCTAGAATGGTGACCCTCCTATAGGCTAACCCACTATAGCCTACACAGATATAACATGTATAATGTTTGACACACCCCCATAGGCGAAGTGGGAGAGACCTAGGGGTCACAAGACCAGTCAGGGCAAAGCAAGACAAAGAAAGCTCAGGGTGGATCTCAAGGATTCCACACAAATTCCGAGCACAAGCAAGTGGTCACAAGACCAGTTCACATGCAGGTTTATAACAAAGCAAGAAATACAGTGATCACAACCTAGCAAGAGTAAACAAGCAGGTATAAGCATATATAGTGATCACAGTACAAGCAAGGTCAAGAGGTAAGCAAGTGAGGTCCAGTAGGCACAAGGCCTAGTAGAGTGCAGAGGCGCTGATGGTCACGAGGCTGAAGTGCCTTGGTGAATACATCAGCAGTGTTGGCCTCAGTGGCCACGTAGCGAATACAAAGCTGACCGCGCTGCTGCAGCTCTCGAGCAAGGAAGTACCGCAGGGCGATGTGCTTCGTTCTGTGCTCCAGTCTGTGCTCCTCACACAAGGCAATGGCAGCCTTGTTGTCGACGTACAGTACTGGAGGAGAACGAGGCGGCTCTCCGAGGTCGGTCAGCAGGTAGGTCAGCCAGCGTAGCTCCTGGGCAGCCATGGCTGTAGCGTAGATCTCAGCCTCGCAACTGGAGCCGAGAACAGAAGAAGAGCGTGTAGAGCGCCAAGAAACTGAGCCAGAGCCAAGGCTGAAGGTGTAACCCTGAGACGACCGCTGAGTGGCCTGGTCGTCTGCCCAAGAAGCGTCTGAGTGCCCTGTGAGAACAACTCGGTCTCGCCCTCCAAGCACAAGCCCCATGCCCGACGTACTGCACAAGTAGCGCAACACCCTCTTAGCGGCATCCATGTGCTCCTTCCTGTGACGGCCAGGAGCGACATAGCGTGCAAGGATGCTAAGAGGGTATGCAAGGTCAGGTCGAGTGCAGGTCATCAGGTACATGAGGCAGCCCACAAGCTCTGGATACGGGCCACTCGGCTCTACGGACTCATCCGAAGGCAGAGCTGAGAGCGAGTGACCGGTAGGCAGAGGAGTGGACTGAGGCGAGGAGTACGTGAAGCGGAAGCGCTGGAGAACCTGCTGCACCATGTGTGACTGAGTCAGGGTGATGGTGCGCCGTGCTCTGTCTCGGGTGATCCGCAAGCCAAGATAGCTTGTCAGCTCACCCAGGTCTGTGCACGTGTGTCTCCTCTGCAGCTCCGACTTCACGTAGGCGAGTCCTGCAGTGTCAGCAGTAGCAAAGACCAAGTCGTCGACGTACACGAGGATGTAGAACGGCGGCAGCGAAGTGTCGGTGCGCAGGAACAGCGACGGGTCAGCTGTAGAAGGCGCGAACCCAAGAGCCGCAAGTGTAGTCCTCAGTGTGTCGTGCCACTCACGCGGAGCCTGGCGGAGACCGTAGACCGGCCGCTGAAGCCTCCACTGGGTACCAGAAGGAAACGACCCAGTGAAGCCAGGTGGGCGGCGCAGCCAGATCTCCTCGTGCAGGCTGCCCTGCAAGAAAGCAGTGCTGAAGTCAAGTGAGTGAAGCTCGTAGTCGCGGTGAGCGGCTATGTGCAGCAGCACCCGAAGAGTGGTCATCTTCGGGGTGGGGGAGAAGGTCTGGAAGAAGTCAACTCCCTCTCGCTGACTGAAGCCTCGAGCCACGTAACGTGCCTTGAAGACAGGCGGAGAACCCGGTGGCCGCTTCACCCTGAAAATCCACATGCCACTGACGATGTTCGCCCCAGGAGGGGGAACCTCGTCGACGTAGGTGCGTGTGGACTTCCAGGAAGCCATCTCGGCGTCCATGGCTGTCTGCCACTGAGAGGAGTAGGGACCCGCCATCGCCTCAGCGTAAGTGCGCGGGGTCGGGATGTCTGGTGCATCCGGGTCTCCCTCAGGGGCAACTAGCAGGGACACGAGACGGGGCAAAGCAGCAGCAAGACACTGGAACTCCTCCTGTCTGTCCTCAAGGACGTCCGTGCCAAGAGCACACTCACCCCCGACGGACGGAGGACAGACAGACTCAGACTCAGACTCAGCAACAAGGCTAGCAGCGTAGTATAGACGACAGGCAGCAGCAAAGTCAACCAACTCAGCGACCAGAGCAGACGCAGTCGAGGACTCAAAGGTAGGGTCAGTGACAACAGTAGCTAGGAGACGCGTGACAGTAGGGTGCTCAGCACGATACCGGTCAGACTCAGGGTCCGGAACGTCAGGCAAAGAGGACGAAGGAGGAGACGGTAGAGGGACACGCTGAGGAGCAGTAGAGGGACGCAGAGTCATGTAGTGAGTGCCTGGGACAGGAGGAGGACGCTCACGGCGGACACGACTACCAGTGCGAGCAGTACGAACAGGCGACGCAGGACGAGACTCAGGCTCACGACGCTCTGTAAGACCTCCTGTGGGACCAGTGTAAGGAGAGGGAGCAGGGAGAGGCGAGGTAGGCGGTAACTGTGACTGCGGCTGGACAGGCGGAGGACACTCTACGGAGGGAGGAGGACAAGGAGGAGGAGCCTGCCCAAGAACCTGCTGAAGGAGCGGTACGAAGTACGGTCGCGGCCGCGCAGCGTCTCCAGAAGCAGTAGAGACTCCAGCGGCCGGGTCCGCAGTACCAGCAGGAGCTCCAGCGTCCGGGTCCACAGCACCAGCAGCAGCTCCACCAGCCGGGTCCTCAGCACCAGCAGCAGCTCCAACGCCCGGGTCCTCAGCAGCAGCAGCAGCGCCACCGCTCGGGTCCTCAGCTCCAGCAGCAGCTCCAACGTCCGAGTCCTCAGCACCAGCAGCAGCTCCACCGCCCGGGTCCTCAGCACCAGCAGCAGCTCCAACGTCCGGGTCCGCAGCACCAGCAGCAGCGCCACCGCTCGGGTCCCCAGCTCCAGTAGCAGCGCCACCCCCAGAGTGCGCAGCACTAGGAGCACCACTCCGAAGACTGCAGCGCCGTGTGTACCACTCGCGGATCTGCTGAATGGGGGGGAGCTCCTGGGTAGGAGGGGAAGTACCGGGACGAGCTCCAGCAGCACCTCTCCGGAGGCGGCAGTACTCGAGGTACCTCTCCTGCAGCTGCTGGGAGGAGAGGGCTCCTCCAGGTGTAGCACGCTCAGGCTCAGCACCCCCAGACTCAGCACCCCCAGACTCAGCACCTCTAGGCTCCGCACCCCCAGACTCAGCACTCCCAGGCTCAGCACCCCCAGACGTAGCACCCCCAGGCTCAGCACCCCCAGACGCAGCACCCCCAGGCTCAGCACCCCTAGCAGGACGAGAGTCAACAGCTACCTCGACAGGCTCACCCGGGTCTACCTGGGACACACCTGAGGGAGCGGCACCCTGAGGGGGGAGGGGGTCTGGTACCTCAGCACCTGGAGCGAGGAAGAGAGGCGGGGGGGGAGCGGGGCAGTGCGGTAGGGGAAGAGGCGGTAGTAGGGGACGGACTCGTCAAAAGTGACGTCCTGAGAGGCCAGGACACGACGCGAGGTGGGGTGGTAGAACTGCCAGCCAGGGGCGTCCGGGACAAAGCCAAGGAAGACGCAGGGGACAGCGCGACGGGAGAGCTTGTCCGCGGACGTGTCGCGGACAAAAGCTCGGGATCCCCAGACCCGAAAACGCGACGCATCGCCAGCCTCTCCCGTCCAACGCAGTGTCGGAGAAGTCTCGGGCAAGGAGACACGGGGCCAGAGGTTGAGCTGATGCGCAGCGTATCGGACTGCAAACGGCCACAGAAAATGGGGGGCAGCCGCATGGCTCAAGGAGGTACGAGCGACCTCCATGACCAGACCAATGCGGCGCTCAGCAACCCCATTCTGCTGTGGAGAGGCCGGAAGCGTGTACGACTGCTCAATGCCCTCCTGCTGACAGAAGGCCTCCAAGAGGCCAGAGGAAAACTCCCCACCTCTGTCAGAGTGCAAACGCAGGACAGGGAAGTCGGAGCGGAAACGCTCACTGAGCTGGAGACGAGATCTGCGGATCCAAGGGATCAAGACATCAGGGACGTCACCCTTGGCGCGCAAGGGGAAGACCGTGGTGTAGCGCGAGAAGTCGTCAACAACAATCAGGAAGTACCTCTCCTGACCCTGACCACGGACGCGGGCTGGGCCCCACACGTCCATGTGGAGCGTCTGCAAGGGAGCAGTCGTCGGGGGAAAGGAGGAGGAGTGAGGAGCAGCGCGCTGCCGCCCCTCGACACAGGGAATACAGGTAGGAGCAGGCGAGTCTGGAAGGGGAGGGAGTACCCTGGGAAGACCAGCAACAAGGTCCCGTTTGTGCATGGCCCGAAGTGTCAAACATTGCATGTTTATATTGTCTAGGCTGTAGTGGGTTACACCTTAGGGGGTACACAAAGTTAGGGTTTCCTACTTGTACCAAACTCTGTTCTAGTTCATTCATTCCTGCTCAGTTATTTCTGACATGGTTTCAGAGCAGGTCCTTCGCTAGGACTGTTCTTAGGGCCCACCGACTTACCTACCTGCTTACCTTCGCTTGTTTCCGGCCCCGCTGGCCCCGTCGATCTAGCAAGATCTAGCGGCCCTGCGGCCCCGTCGAAATTTTTTTTTTTAGCGGCCTCTCACGGCCCCCGTCGCGTCGCCCCTTAGCGCCCCGATCGGCCCCGTCACGCCGCCCGCGAACCGCACAGCGCGCCGCGCTCACAGCCCGCGAACCGCCCGCGCACAGCCCGCGACCCGCCTGCGCAGCCCGCGACCAGCCCGCGCAGCCCGCGCACAGCCCGCGAACTGCCCGCGAGCAGCCCGCGACCTGCCCGCGAACCCCCGCGAGCCGCCCGCGACCCGCTTACGCAGCCCGCGAGCAGCCCGCGCAGCCCGCGCTGAGCCTGCGCGGCTCGTGCGCTGACCGCCGCCGGCCCGCACGCTGCCCGCACTGCTCCCGGCCCGCCGCTGCTGAGCCCGCAGCCGCCCGCGCACCGCCGCTGCTGAACCCGCCGCCGCCCGCGCACCGCCGCTGCTGAGCCCGCCGCCGCCCGCGCACCACCGCTGCTGAGCCCGCCCCTGCTGCGCCGGCTCTCGCTGCCGCCTGCTGCGCCTGTGCACCACTGCACTTCCTACTACTGCTGCTTGTGCGCCACTACAGTCCGTAGGCCCCACCGGCCCTGCTGACCCTGCGCACGCCTGTTCAGTGACTTTACTGCTTCTACTACTGCCGCTGTCGCTATGGCTAGTCCTCCTGTTCTAGCTTTCGACGCCGAGGGCCGTCCGGTCAAATTCGAAACCTGGCTAGATGACCTGCACCTTTTCCTACAGCTCACTGCCAAGGAAGATATTACACTGTACGACCACGCTCTCGGCCATGCGACCGCCCCACTCGCTACTGCCCCCCCAGCTGAGCGCTCACAGTGGCAGACCCGTGACGCGCACGCTCGCTTTGCTATTCGCAACTCCCTGCCGCTAGATGAGCGCGAGCACTTCGGCCAGTGCAAGACTGCTAAGGACCTCTACACAGCTGTAGTGGCCCGCTACTCCTCACCCGCTTCTGCCACACTAGGCCGCCTCACTCTCCCCTACCTGTTCCCCGACCTAGCCTCTTTTCACACTGTCGCAGACCTCATCACCCACCTTAAGACTAGTGAGGCTCGCTTTCGCGCTGCCATGCCTGATGAGTTCCTCGCTAGCAACCCCCCCCCGCTCTGGATCACTCTCTACCACGTTGTCACCCGCCTCCCTGACTCTCTGCGCCCTGTCAGGGACCAGTTCCTCTCTCGCTCCCCCACTGAGCTCACCATAGCCCTCCTCGAGAAGGAACTGCTTGCAGCCGAGGCTAGTATCGTCGCTGTAGGCACCTCTCGTGGCGACCCCCGCGGCCCCTTCTTCGAGGGGTGCTCCCCTTCCCCCCTCCTCCCCTCTGTCGCCTCTGCTGCTGCTGTCGACCTCCTTGGTGCTGAGAAGGTCGGGGCTGCGTCTGCTTCAGGCGGACGACGCAGGGGCAGGAGTGGCAGGAGTGGGGGTGGTGGCGGAGGAGGCGGGGGTGGAGGTGGTGGCGGTGGAGGTGCGACTGGAGAGGCTAGTGGCGGCGGTGGTGGAGGTGACAGCGGTGTTGGGAGTGGTGACAGGGGCGGAGGTGGCAGCGGAGGCGGAGGTGGTCGTGGCAGCGGCAGGGGTGGAGGTGGCCGGGGCGGAGGCGGAGGGGGTGGTGGTCGTGGAGGCCCGGGGGGCGGTCAGAGTCAGCAGCCTGCCCCGACCCTTCAGGCCGCCCGTGAGTGGTATGCGCGGCGCAGCGTCACCTGTCAGTACGTTATTCGTACAGGTGACCGCACTGGCCAGACGTGTGGGGGGCCGCACCAGACGGAGCGCTGCTTCGCCCGCCTCAACGATGCGTGGCGCACTCAGTTTCCTGGTGGGGGTGAGCTGCCGCGCTGGGCTGATCTGCTCAGGAAGGGTGTTGATATTTGGGCACTTGACTTTGATGCTATTCTCACTGCCATGTATGCGATGTCTATTAGTGGAGAGGGTGCTCAGTACTTGCGTGTTCCGCCCGACCCGGGCATTCAGGCCAGCCCCGCTGCTGCTCTAGGTGCTAGTGTGTCTGCTTCCGCAGGTACTTCTGCAGCTGCTGCTCTAGGTGCTTGTGCGTCTGTGCCCCCTGGTACTGAGTCGACTGCAGCACTGCACACCTTCACACTGGACTCAGGTGCTTCTCGCTCTTTCTTTCGTGACCGCACTGTCCTTGAGCCTCTAGCTCGGCCGGTTGCTGTCTCTCTTGCTGACCCCTCTGGGGGTCCGGTCCTTGCGACCTCCTCCACCACCCTTCCGTGTCCAGCGGTTCCGTCCGGCACGCTCTCAGGTCTCTACCTCCCCTCGTTCTCCACGAACTTGGTGGCAGGTAGTGCGCTCCAGGACTCGGGTGTTCACCAGTTCACCCCTGCCTACGAGCGTGTGACTCACTGCACGTGTGCTCGGACGGGCCGCCACCTAGCTACTTTCACTCGAGAGCCGGGGTCTGACCTGTACACACTGACCACTGAGTCCCCTCAGGTAGCTGCGTCTGCGTCAGCGTCAGGTCAGCTGTCCGCCCCCTGCTCGTGTCGCTCTCTGGCGAACGACACCGTCCTCTGGCACCACCGCCTTGGTCACCCGTCTGTGCAGCGCCTGCGGGCCATGCACAAACGGGACCTTGTTGCTGGTCTTCCCAGGGTGCTCCCTCCCCTTCCTGACTCCCCTGCTCCTGACTGCATTCCCTGTGTCGAGGGGCGGCAGCGCGCCGCTCCTCACTCCTCCTCCTTTCCCCCGACGACCGCTCCCCTGCAGACGCTCCACATGGACGTGTGGGGCCCGGCCCGCGTCCGTGGTCAGGGTCAGGAGAGGTACTTCCTGATAGTTGTTGACGACTACTCGCGCTACACCACGGTCTTCCCCTTGCGCGCCAAGGGTGACGTCCCTGGTGTTTTGATCCCCTGGATCAGCCGAGCCCGTCTCCAGCTAGGCGAGCGCTTTCACTCGGACTTTCCTGTCCTGCGCTTGCACTCTGACAGGGGTGGTGAGTTCGCCTCCGACCTCTTGGCAGCCTACTGTGCTGAGCACGGCATTGAGCAGTCGTACACGCTTCCGGCCTCTCCACAGCAGAATGGGGTTGCTGAGCGCCGCATTGGCTTAGTCATGGAGGTCGCTCGTACCTCCCTGACCCATGCGGCTGCTCCCCACTTTCTGTGGCCGTTTGCGGTCCGGTACGCAGCGCATCAGCTCAATCTCTGGCCCCGTGTCTCCTTGCCGGAGACTTCCCCGACTCTACGGTGGACGGGAGAGGTTGGCGATGCGTCGCGTTTCCGGGTCTGGGGATCTCGAGCTTTTGTCCGCGACACGTCCGCGGACAAGCTCTCGCGTCGCACTGTTCCCTGTGTCTTTCTTGGCTTTGTTCCCGACGCGCCTGGATGGCAGTTTTACCACGTCACCTCGCGCCGGGTTCTGGCCTCTCAGGACGTCACTTTTGACGAGTCCGTCCCCTTCTACCGCCTCTTCCCCTACCGCACTGCCCCGCTCCCCCCCCCACCTCTCTTCCTCGCTCCAGGTGCTGAGGTACCAGACCCCCTCCCCCCTCAGGGTGCCGCTCCCTCAGGTGTGTCCCAGGTAGACCCGGGTGAGCCTGTCGAGGTAGCTGTTGACTCGCGTCCTGCGTCTGGGGGTGCTGAGCCTGGGAGTGCTGCGTTTGAGGGTGCGGAGCCTGGGGGTGCTGAGCCTGGAGGTGCGGAGCCTGGGGGTGCTGAGCCTGGAGGTGCGGAGCCTGGAGGTGCGGAGCCTGGAGGTACTGAGCCTGGAGGTGTGGAGCCTGGGGGTGCTGAGCCTGGAGGTACTGAGCCTGGAGGTGTGGAGCCTGGGGGTGCTGAGCCTGGAGGTGCGGAGCCTGGAGGTGCGGAGCCTGGAGGTGCTGAGTCTGGACGTGCTGAGTCTGGGGGTGCTGAGTCTGGGGGTGCTGAGCCTGAGCGTGCTCCACCTGGAGGAGACCCCTCCTCCCAGCAGCTGCAGGAGAGGTACCTCGAGTACTGCCGCCTCCGGAGAGGTGCTTCTGGAGCTCGTCCCGGTACTTCCCCTCCTACCCAGGAGCTCCCCCCCATTCAGGTGATCCGCGAGTGGTACACGCGGCGCTGCAGTCTTCGTAGTGGTGCTCCTGGTACTGCGGACCCGAGCGGTGGTGCTGTTGCTGGTGCTGAGGACCCGGACGCTGGAGCTGCTGCTGGTGCTGAGGACCCGGGGGCTGGAGCTGCTGCTGGTGCTGAGGACCCGGGCGTTGGAGCTGCTGCTGGTGCTGAGGACCCGACCGGTGGCGCTGCTGCTGGTGCTGAGGACCTGACCAGTGGCCCTGCTGCTGGTGTTGAGGACCCGGGCGTTGGAGCTGCTGCTGGTGCTGAGGACCCGACCGGTGGTGCTGCTGCTGGTGCTGAGGACTCGGGCGTTGGAGCTGCTGCTGGTGCTGAGGACTCGGGCGTTGGGGCTGCCACTGGTGTCCCTGCTGCTTCTGGAGACACTGCACGGCCGCGACCGTACTTCGTACCGCTCCTTCAGCAGGTTCTTGGTCAGGCTCCTCCTCCTTGTCCTCCTCCCTCCGTCGAGTGTCCTCTGCCTGTCCAGCCGCAGTCACAGTTACCGCCTGTCTCGCCTCTCCCTGCTCCCTCCCCTTACGCTGGTCCCACAGGAGGTCTTACAGAGCGTCGTGAGCCTGAGTCTCGTCCTGCGTCGCCTGTTCGTACTGCTCGCACTGGTCGTCGTGTCCCACGTGAGCGTCCTCCTCCTGTCCCTGGCACTCACTACATGACTCTGCGTCCCTCCACTGCTCCGCAGCGTGTCCCGCTGCCGTCTCCTCCTGCGTCCTCTCTTCCTACTCTTCCTGACCCGGAGTCTGACTCCCGTCGTGCTGCCAGTCCCACTGTTACGCGTCTCCTCGCTACAGTTGTCACTGACCCGACCTTTGAGTCCTCTGCTGCGTCTGCCCTGGTCGCTGAGTTGGTTGACTTTGCTGCTCGCTGTCGCCTAGACTACGCTGCCAGCCTTGTCGCTAGGTCTGAGTCTGCGTCTGCCTGTCCTCCGTCCGTCGGGGGTGAGTGTGCCCTCGGCACGGACGTCCTTGAGGACAGACAGGAGGAGTTCCACTGCCTTGCTGCTGCTTTGCCCCGTCTCGTGTCCTTGCTAGTTGCCCCTGAGGGAGACCCGGATGCACCAGACATCCCGACCCCACGCTCTTACGCTGAGGCGATGGCGGGTCCCTACTCCTCTCAGTGGCAGACAGCCATGGACGCAGAGATGGCCTCCTGGAAGTCCACAGGCACCTACGTAGACGAGGTTCCCCCTCCTGGGGCGAACATCGTCAGTGGCATGTGGATTTTCAGGGTGAAGCGGCCTCCGGGTTCTCCACCTGTCTTCAAGGCGCGCTACGTGGCTCGAGGCTTCAGTCAGCGAGAGGGAGTAGACTTCTTTCAGACCTTCTCCCCCACCCCGAAGATGACTACTCTTCGGGTGCTGCTGCACATAGCCGCTCACCGCGACTACGAGCTTCACTCTCTTGACTTCAGCACTGCTTTCTTGCAGGGCAGCCTGCACGAGGAGATCTGGCTGCGCCGCCCCTCTGGCTTCACTGGGTCATTTCCTCCTGGCACCCAGTGGAGGCTTCAGCGGCCGGTCTACGGTCTCCGCCAGGCGCCACGTGAGTGGCACGACACACTGAGGACGACACTTGCGGCTCTTGGGTTCGCTCCCTCTACTGCTGACCCGTCGCTGTTTCTACGCACCGACACCTCGCTGCCGCCATTCTACATCCTCGTGTACGTCGACGACTTGGTCTTTGCCACTGCTGACACCGCGGCACTCGCTCACGTGAAGTCGGAGCTGCAGAGGAGACACACGTGCACAGACCTGGGTGAGCTGACGAGCTATCTTGGCTTGCGGATCACCCGGGACAGAGCACGGCGCACCATCACCCTGACTCAGTCACACATGGTGCAGCAGGTCCTCCAGCGCTTCCGCTTCACGTACTCCTCGCCTCAGTCCACTCCTCTGCCTACCGGTCACTCGCTCTCAGCTCTGCCTTCGGATGAGTCCGTAGAGCCGAGTGGCCCGTATCCAGAGCTTGTGGGCTGCCTCATGTACCTGATGACCTGCACTCGACCTGACCTTGCATACCCTCTTAGCATCCTAGCACGCTATGTCGCTCCTGGCCGTCACCGGAAGGAGCACATGGATGCTGCTAAGAGGGTGTTGCGCTACTTGTGCAGTACGTCGGGCATGGGGCTTGTGCTTGGAGGGCGAGACCGGGTTGTTCTCACAGGGCACTCAGACGCTTCTTGGGCAGACGACCAGGCTACTCAGCGGTCGTCCCAGGGTTACACCTTCAGCCTTGGCTCTGGCTCAGTTTCTTGGCGTTCTACTCGCTCTTCTTCTGTTCTCAGCTCCAGTTGTGAGGCTGAGATCTACGCCACAGCCATGGCTGCTCAGGAGCTACGCTGGCTGACCTACCTGCTGACCGACCTCGGAGAGCGGCCTCGTTCTCCTCCAGTGCTGTACGTCGACAACAAGGCTGCCATTGCCTTGTGTGAGGAGCACAGACTGGAGCACAGAACGAAGCACATCGCTCTGCGGTACTTCCTTGCTCGAGAGCTGCAGCAGCGTGGTCAGCTTTGTCTGCGTTACGTGGCCACGGAGGCCAACACTGCTGATGTGTTCACCAAGGCGCTTCAGCCTTGTGACCATCAGCGCTTTTGCACTCTGCTAGGCCTTGTACCTACTGGGCCTCACTTGCTTACCTCTTGACCTTACTTGTACTGTGATCACTATATATATATGCCTTCTTGCTTACTTTTGCTAGGTTGTGATCACTGTATCTCTTACTTTGTTATAAACCTGCATGTGAACTGGTCTTGTGACCGCTTGCTTGTGCTCGGAATTTGTGTGGAATCCTTGAGATCCACCCTGAGCTTGCTTTGCTTTGCTTTGACTGGTCTTGTGACCCTGTGGTTGTTTCCCACTGCGCCTATGGGGGTGTGTCAAACATTGCATGTTTATATTGTCTAGGCTGTAGTGGGTTACACCTTAGGGGGTACACAAAGTTAGGGTTTCCTACTTGTACCAAACTCTGTTCTAGTTCATTCATTCCTGCTCAGTTATTTCTGACACGAAGGCGCTGCACAGACGGGTGACCAAGGCGGTGGTGCCAAAGGACAGTCTCATGCGCCAGAGAGCGACACGAGCAGGGGGCGGACAGCTGACCTGACGCAGACGTAGACGCAGCTACCTGAGGGGACTCAGTGGTCAGTGTGTACAGGTCCGACCCCGGCTCTCGAGTGAAGGTAGCCAGGTGGCGACCCGTCCGAGCACACGTGCAGTGCGTCACGCGCTCGTAGGCAGGGGTGAACTGGTGAACACCCCCGTCCTGGAGCTCTCGGCCTGCCACCAAGTTCGTAGAGAACGAGGGGAGGTAGAGACCTGACAGCGTGCCGGACGGGACCGCAGGACAAGGAAGGACAGTGGAGGAGGTCGCAAAGACCGGACCCCCAGAGGGGTCAGCAAGGGAGACAGCAACTGGCCGAGCGAGTGGCTCAAGGACAGTGCGGTCACGAAAGAAAGAGCGAGAAGCACCTGAGTCCAGTGTGAAGGTGTGCAGTGCTGCAGTCGACTCAGTACCAGGGGGCACAGACGCACTAGCACCTAGGGCAGCAGCCTCACCATCACCTGGGGTAGCAGACACGCGAGCACCTGGAGCGGCAGACGCACTAGCACCTAGAGCAGTAGGCTCACCAGCACCTGGAGTAGCAGACACGCGAGTACCGGGAGTGGTAGCCTCACCTGCTCCGAGGGCAACAGACGTACTGGCACCGAGAGCGGCTGCCTCACTCACAGAGCGACTACCACTACGGCCACCCCGACTGCTCAAACCGGCGTACCACTCACGAGCCTGCTGGAGCAGAAGAGGGCACGGCTGCTGCACCTGTCCACTACCGGAGCCTCCCGAACGACGGACGCCAGAGCGACTACCACTACGGCCACCCCGACTGCTCAAACCGGCGTACCACTCACGAGCCTGCTGGACCAGAAGAGGGCACGGCTGCTGCACCTGTCCACTACCAGGGGCTCCCGAACGACGCACGTCAGAGCGACTACCACGACTGCCACCCCGATAGCCCCAACTGGCGTACCACTCACGAGCCTGCTGGACCGTAGGAGGGCACGGCTGCTGCACCTGTCCACTACCAGGGGCTCCCGAACTACGCACGTCAGAGCGACTACCACTACGGCCACCTCGATAGCCCCAACTGGCGTACCACTCACGAGCCTGCTGGAGCGTGAGGGACTCACGCGCACGGTCCTGTGGCTGCATCTGGCCACGTCAGGAGCAGCAGGAGTAGCGGGAGTGGGAGTAGAAACGGCAGTAGTAGCAGTAGCAGCGGTAGCAGTGCTGGCAGGGCAATGCTCACCAGTGGTCGGCGTGGCAGGCGCAGTAGGAAGCTCCGCGGCAGCTGCTGCAGAGCTAGACCGGGCTACGACGGCAGTTGCTCCAGGGGCGGCTGCTGCAGGTGCGGGCGGCTCCAGGGGCGGCTGCTGCAGTGGTGGGCGGCTCCAGTGGCTGCTGCCGCAGTGGCGGGCGGCTGCAGGGGCTGCTGCTGCAGTGGCGGCGGCTCCAGGGGCTGCTACTGCAGTGGCGGCTGCTCCAGGGGCGAGAGGCGGATTAGGGTTAGGTGGCGACGGCGCGGGCAGGGCGACGCGGCGGGCAGGTGGCGACGCCGCGGGCAGGGCGACGGATTAGGGTTAGGTGGCGACGGCGCGGGCAGGTCGACGCGGCGGGCAGGTGGCGACGCCGCGGGCAGGTCGACGCGGCGAGGAGGTGGCGACGCCGCGTGCATGTGGCGCGGGCAGGCGACGACTCCGCGGGCAGGTGGCGACGCCGCGACGACGCCGCGGGCAGGCGACGTCTCCGCGGGCAGGCGACGGCGCCGCGGGCAGGGATCGACGTCGCGGGCAGGCGGCTTCGACGCGGGCAGGCGACGACGCCGCGGAGAGGCGGCGACGCTGCGGGCAGAGCGACGCGGCGGCCGGCTAGGGCCTGCAGGGGCGGCGCGCGTGGCCTGACGGGTCTGCAGGGGCGGCTCTCGGGCCTGACGGGCCTGTAGCGGCGGCTCGGGGGCCTGACGGGCCTGCAGCGGCGACTCGGGTGCCTGACGTGCCTGTAGCGGCGGCTCAGGTGCCTGACAGGCCTGCAGCGACGGCTCGGTGGCCTGACGGACCTGCAGGGGCAGCTCGAGGGCGCACGAGGGCGCACGAAGGCGCACAAGGAGAGAAAGGCGCACGAGGGCGCACGTAGGGTAGGGCGCACGAGGGCGCACGTAGGGTAGGGCGCACGAGGGCGCGTAGGCGCAAGAGGCGCACGGTAGGTAGGTAGGTAGGTAGCGGTGGGCCCTAAGAACGGTCCTAGCGATGGACCTGCTCTGATACCATGTCAGAATAAACGGACTGGAATGAGGCAACTAGCAGTGAGTTTGGTACAAATATGCAACCCTAGAATGGTGACCCTCCTATAGGCTAACCCACTATAGCCTACACAGATATAACATGTATAATGTTTGACACTTCGGGCCCGTCTGATGCGTCAGAAATTTGCTACTTCTGTGTCTGATTGGTCAGACATTTACAAAAAACTTGTCTGACCAATCAAATAGGACAATAGTTAAAGATAGTTTCGGACTTGTTCACTGAAAAATCGGACTTGTTGTGTGTACTTGACTGGTCACGGCAGATTCGCTCTGACAGCAAATTCGCCCTGGCACGGTGGTTTCGTGCTGTCAAAGCACAGCGAATTCTCCCAATCACAGTTTTGCGTTGTCAGAGAGCAGCGAATTCGCCCAATCACAGCAGAATTACCCTGACACAAGAGCAGATTCGCCTTAAAGCTGCGGTCTACATACTAAAAGGGATTTTCTGGGGGTAGTCTTAGAGCACACCCTTTGGCGCAAGATGATTCGAGAGCGAAGTGAGCTTCTTCCCCAAACACCTCGGCGAGGAATTCAAACACTGATGGCGATGACAAACAATTTCGTGAGCTCGTTTGCTTGGGGGAAGTAATCCGCGGAAATGCGGAAGACCCTGCGCCCAACACAAACAACCAAGGGAAATAGAAATCGTATCATGCAATCTGTGCCATACCGCTCTAGGCTGCGATTCCCGCTAGCAGCAGGCAGCGCAGCAGAATGCTCCACGCCACCGCCCTGTCAGAGCATGTTTAGCCCAATCATAGTAGGTCCGGTTGACATCTCAGATCAAGAAATGCTCGAAACTGTAGGCTATAACATGACTCGGTTTCAGATGAATCAGAAAATACGTTTCTGATGCATCAGATGAAACTAAAAAATGATTTCTAGCCAATCAGATGAAATCGAAATCAAATATAGGAAAATCAGATTAACAGAGAAAAAATCGCCTGATTTCTAAGACAAACAGACAAAAATGTCTGATAGCGAGGACCCTGGGGATGCTTGACTCTATGGATTTACAGTGTATCGCATCTTGAGTTGGTTACAAGAATGTATAAACCATAGCGGGGCCATCAGTCCTGCTTCACACCCACAACGCTAGGAGAGCTGCGCATGCTGCTGCTCTTCTGCCCACCATTATGGTCTGGTGACACCACTGATGATAATCTTGCAATGCTACCTTGCTCACTCGCACCAAAGTTCCCTCCACCTCTCACAGCAGTGTCCGCTGCTGCAGCCATTGCAGCTGGCGGCACCACTGTCAACGCATCAGCACCATCTGCCACACTGTGCCCTCTCACATCCCCCTTATGCTTGACCGATTCACAAATGGGGGCAGCCGCAACAGTCAAAGCAAGCTCAACTCCGCCACCACTCCCCCTACCCCTACTGGCAGCACTGCTGCTACTGCTACTGGTACAACTGCTGGAATCCACAGCAGGAGCATCGGAAGGTCGCACAGTCACGGCAGGAGATTCAAGAACCAGTGCATTTGCTGCTGGTTGTCTCTCAGTGGCTTGGCTTGGCAGCACGACCCTTGCCTTTGCCTCTGATGCAAGTGCGGGCATGGCGGAAGGAATGGGAGAAACAGCTAGTGGCAAGGCGGTAGTGGGAGGAGAGGGTGCAGTGGGGGAGGAAGGTGCAACATTAGAGGCCACAGCAGGAGGAGCGGCAGGAGACGGAGGAGGGGCACGAGGAGGAGGAATTGGGCTGGCATGGGATGAAGAAGCACCGCCAGCAGCAGCAGCAGCAGCAGCAGCAGCAGGAGGAGGAGGAGGAGGAGGAGGAGGAGTAGCAGGAATATTTGCAGGAGAACCAGCAGCAGGAGCAGGAGCAGAAGGGGGAGGGATGGGAGAGCGGGGGCTGGGAGTGGGGGTGGCGGAGGCAGCAGCGCGCAGCAGAGTGGCGACCACCACGGTGTGGTTGTTGTCCCTTGCCTCGTCCATAGGCGTGCGCTGCCACCGGTCCCTCAAACTCGGGCTCGCCCCCCCTTGCAGCAGAACCTGAGAGTTGGAATTTTTGGGAGGGAGGAAGACGTGGGTGCAATTTTGTTTCATGCGGTGTACCCCGCACACTGGGACTCACACATCCTCCACCCCACCACCCCCTGCCGCAGAACCTGAATCATGTTGACCACATTGACTCATGTGGACCCGCCTTGCCTTACCTTGACTAACTTGTCTTGACCCAACTTGACCACGTAGGGGTGGACCTAAACAGCAGACACGTGCGTTGAGGTTTAACAATTATCATGGACCCCCGTTGACCTCCGTTGACCCTCGTTGACCTCCGTTGACCCTCCTTGACCTCCGTTGACCTGCGTTTACATCCGTTGACCTCCGTTGATCCCCATTGATCCCCATTGATCTCCGTTAACCCCACTGACTTTCATTCACTCACCTTGACCACGTTGAGGTGCCCCTCAGCAGCCGCCACGTGCAGCGCGGTGCGGCCGTCGTAGTCAGCGGCGTTGGGGTCGGCGCCGAACTCCAGCAGCCGCGCCAGCTGGTGCGAGTTGGACGAGCTGGCCAGGCGGCACAGATGCGTGCCCTGGTTGCGCAGATGCAGCTCGCCCCCGTTGCTGCAGGGGGGGGGTGGAGGGGAAGGGAGCGAGGAGAGGGGAGGAGAAGGGGGGAAAGGGACGGGGGAAGAGCGGGTAAGAGAGGGGGAGCATACAGTGGGGGTGAGCGGGAATGTGTTGTACGAGCATTGCCATATGCGCCAGCTGGTGCGAGTTGGACGAGCTGGCAAGGCAGCACAGGTGCATGCCCTGGTCGCCGCCGTTGCTGTTGGGAGTGGGGAAGAGGGGAGGGAGGTGAGGGAGAGAGGGGACAGGGAAAGATCAGGAGATGGGGAGAGGGGTAAGGGATGGGGGGAGAGCAGGGAGAGAGAGGGGAGAGCATGGAGGTGGGGATGAGCGTGGATGTGGGGTCCGAGCATTGGCGAATGGGCCAGCAGGTGCGAGTTGGGCAAGGTGGCAGAGGTGTGTGCAGTGGAGGGAGGAGCTGCACTGGAGGGAGGAGCTGCACACACAGCACTGCTTCTGGACGCCTCAGATTGAGCTGGCTGGGTTGGGAAGTGCACACACGCTCTTCCCTGGTGGAGCTCATATGTGAACCTAGGTGAGGGGGACTGGACGGGGGTAGGGGCGAGGGGGGGACGAGAGGGGGAGTGGACAAGGGGAGAACAAGATAGGGGGAGAGGGGAGGAGAAGCGGGGGAGAGGAGAGGGGAAGTGTGAGTGGAGTGAAAGGAGTGTGAAGCAGCTCGGGCAGCCGGGGAAGCTGGCGGGAATTGGCAGGCCTTGACTTGACACCCCTTCCCCTGCAGGGACCGATAAGTCCTCACAAGCGAGTGCCTTGCAGGTACGCAAAAACAGGAGTGTATGGATGGGCTCATCTGCAGGACTGGAAGGGGGAAAGAGAGGGGGAGTGAAAGCTGCGCCGGCGGGTTGTGGTGGTGGTGGAGCAGGCGAGGTGGCACGTGTGCTTCCTGAGACTACACATGAGGAGCGAGGAGGGCACACTACACATGAGGAGCGAGGAGGGCACACTACACATGAGGAGCGAGGAGGGCACACTACACATGAGGAGCGAGGAGGGCACACTACACATGAGGAGCGAGGAGGGCACACTACACATGAGGAGCGAGGAGGGCACACTACACATGAGGAGCGAGGAGGGCACACTACACATGAGGAGCGAGGAGGGCACACTACACATGAGGAGCGAGGAGGGCACACTACACATGAGGAGCGAGGAGGGCACACTACACATGAGGAGCGAGGAGGGCACACTACACATGAGGAGCGAGGAGGGCACACTACACATGAGGAGCGAGGAGGGCACACTACACATGAGGAGCGAGGAGGGCACACTACACATGAGGAGCGAGGAGGGCACACTACACATGAGGAGCGAGGAGGGCACACTACACATGAGGAGCGAGGAGGGCACACTACACATGAGGAGCGAGGAGGGCACACTACACATGAGGAGCGAGGAGGGCACACTACACATGAGGAGCGAGGAGGGCACACTACACATGAGGAGCGAGGAGGGCACACTACACATGAGGAGCGAGGAGGGCACACTACACATGAGGAGCGAGAAGGGCACACTACACATGAGGAGCGAGGAGGGCACACTACACATGAGGAGCGAGGAGGGCACACTACACATGAGGAGCGAGAAGGGCACACTACACATGAGGAGCGAGGAGGGCACACTACACATGAGGAGCGAGGAGGGCACACTACACATGAGGAGCGAGGAGGGCACACTACACATGAGGAGCGAGGAGGGCACACTACACATGAGGAGCGAGGAGGGCACACTACACATGAGGAGCGAGGAGGGCACACTAAACATGAGGAGCGAGGAGGGCACACTACACATGAGGAGCGAGGAGGGCACACTACACATGAGGAGCGAGGAGGGCACACTACACATGAGGAGCGAGGAGGGCACACTACACATGAGGAGCGAGGAGGGCACACTACACATGAGGAGCGAGGAGGGCACACTACACATGAGGAGCGAGGAGGGCACACTACACATGAGGAGCGAGGAGGGCACACTACACATGAGGAGCGAGGAGGGCACACTACACATGAGGAGCGAGGAGGGCACACTACACATGAGGAGCGAGGAGGGCACACTACACATGAGGAGCGAGGAGGGCACACTACACATGAGGAGCGAGGAGGGCACACTACACATGAGGAGCGAGGAGGGCACACTACACATGAGGAGCGAGGAGGGCACACTACACATGAGGAGCGAGGAGGGCACACTACACATGAGGAGCGAGAAGGGCACACTACACATGAGGAGCGAGGAGGGCACACTACACATGAGGAGCGAGGAGGGCACACTACACATGAGGAGCGAGGAGGGCACACTACACATGAGGAGCGAGGAGGGCACACTACACATGAGGAGCGAGGAGGGCACACTACACATGAGGAGCGAGGAGGGCACACTACACATGAGGAGCGAGGAGGGCACACTACACATGAGGAGCGAGGAGGGCACACTACACATGAGGAGCGAGGAGGGCACACTACACATGAGGAGCGAGGAGGGCACACTACACATGAGGAGCAAGGAGGGCACACTACACATGAGGAGCGAGGAGGGCACACTACACATGAGGAGCGAGGAGGGCACACTACACATGAGGAGCGAGGAGGGCACACTACACATGAGGAGCGAGGAGGGCACACTACACATGAGGAGCGAGGAGGGCACACTACACATGAGGAGCGAGGAGGGCACACTACACATGAGGAGCGAGGAGGGCACACTACACATGAGGAGCGAGAAGGGCACACTACACATGAGGAGCGAGGAGGGCACACTACACATGAGGAGCGAGGAGGGCACACTACACATGAGGAGCGAGGAGGGCACACTACACATGAGGAGCGAGGAGGGCACACTACACATGAGGAGCGAGGAGGGCACACTACACATGAGGAGCGAGGAGGGCACACTACACATGAGGAGCGAGGAGGGCACACTACACATGAGGAGCGAGGAGGGCACACTACACATGAGGAGCGAGGAGGGCACACTACACATGAGGAGCGAGGAGGGCACACTACACATGAGGAGCGAGGAGGGCACACTACACATGAGGAGCGAGGAGGGCACACTACACATGAGGAGCGAGGAGGGCACACTACACATGAGGAGCGAGGAGGGCACACTACACATGAGGAGCGAGAAGGGCACACTACACATGAGGAGCGAGGAGGGCACACTACACATGAGGAGCGAGGAGGGCACACTACACATGAGGAGCGAGGAGGGCACACTACACATGAGGAGCGAGGAGGGCACACTACACATGAGGAGCGAGGAGGGCACACTACACATGAGGAGCGAGGAGGGCACACTACACATGAGGAGCGAGGAGGGCACACTACACATGAGGAGCGAGGAGGGCACACTACACATGAGGAGCGAGGAGGGCACACTACACATGAGGAGCGAGGAGGGCACACTACACATGAGGAGCAAGGAGGGCACACTACACATGAGGAGCGAGGAGGGCACACTACACATGAGGAGCGAGGAGGGCACACTACACATGAGGAGCGAGGAGGGCACACTACACATGAGGAGCGAGGAGGGCACACTACACATGAGGAGCGAGGAGGGCACACTACACATGAGGAGCGAGGAGGGCACACTACACATGAGGAGCGAGGAGGGCACACTACACATGAGGAGCGAGGAGGGCACACTAAACATGAGGAGCGAGGAGGGCACACTACACATGAGGAGCGAGGAGGGCACACTACACATGAGGAGCGAGGAGGGCACACTACACATGAGGAGCGAGGAGGGCACACTACACATGAGGAGCGAGGAGGGCACACTACACATGAGGAGCGAGGAGGGCACACTACACATGAGGAGCGAGGAGGGCACACTACACATGAGGAGCGAGAAGGGCACACTACACATGAGGAGCGAGGAGGGCACACTACACATGAGGAGCGAGGAGGGCACACTACACATGAGGAGCGAGAAGGGCACACTACACATGAGGAGCGAGGAGGGCACACTACACATGAGGAGCGAGGAGGGCACACTACACATGAGGAGCGAGGAGGGCACACTACACATGAGGAGCGAGGAGGGCACACTACACATGAGGAGCGAGGAGGGCACACTACACATGAGGAGCGAGGAGGGCACACTAACATGAGGAGCGAGGAGGGCACACTACACATGAGGAGCGAGGAGGGCACACTACACATGAGGAGCGAGGAGGGCACACTACACATGAGGAGCGAGGAGGGCACACTACACATGAGGAGCGAGGAGGGCACACTACACATGAGGAGCGAGGAGGGCACACTACACATGAGGAGCGAGGAGGGCACACTACACATGAGGAGCGAGGAGGGCACACTACACATGAGGAGCGAGGAGGGCACACTACACATGAGGAGCGAGGAGGGCACACTACACATGAGGAGCGAGGAGGGCACACTACACATGAGGAGCGAGGAGGGCACACTACACATGAGGAGCGAGGAGGGCACACTACACATGAGGAGCGAGGAGGGCACACTACACATGAGGAGCGAGGAGGGCACACTACACATGAGGAGCGAGGAGGGCACACTACACATGAGGAGCGAGAAGGGCACACTACACATGAGGAGCGAGGAGGGCACACTACACATGAGGAGCGAGGAGGGCACACTACACATGAGGAGCGAGGAGGGCACACTACACATGAGGAGCGAGGAGGGCACACTACACATGAGGAGCGAGGAGGGCACACTACACATGAGGAGCGAGGAGGGCACACTACACATGAGGAGCGAGGAGGGCACACTACACATGAGGAGCGAGGAGGGCACACTACACATGAGGAGCGAGGAGGGCACACTACACATGAGGAGCGAGAGGGCACACTACACATGAGGAGCGAGGAGGGCACACTACACATGAGGAGCGAGGAGGGCACACTACACATGAGGAGCGAGAGGGCACACTACACATGAGGAGCGAGGAGGGCACACTACACATGAGGAGCGAGGAGGGCACACTACACATGAGGAGCGAGGAGGGCACACTACACATGAGGAGCGAGGAGGGCACACTACACATGAGGAGCGAGGAGGGCACACTACACATGAGGAGCGAGGAGGGCACACTAAACATGAGGAGCGAGGAGGGCACACTACACATGAGGAGCGAGGAGGGCACACTACACATGAGGAGCGAGGAGGGCACACTACACATGAGGAGCGAGGAGGGCACACTACACATGAGGAGCGAGGAGGGCACACTACACATGAGGAGCGAGGAGGGCACACTACACATGAGGAGCGAGGAGGGCACACTACACATGAGGAGCGAGGAGGGCACACTACACATGAGGAGCGAGGAGGGCACACTACACATGAGGAGCGAGGAGGGCACACTACACATGAGGAGCGAGGAGGGCACACTACACATGAGGAGCGAGGAGGGCACACTACACATGAGGAGCGAGGAGGGCACACTACACATGAGGAGCGAGGAGGGCACACTACACATGAGGAGCGAGGAGGGCACACTACACATGAGGAGCGAGGAGGGCACACTACACATGAGGAGCGAGAGGGCACACTACACATGAGGAGCGAGGAGGGCACACTACACATGAGGAGCGAGGAGGGCACACTACACATGAGGAGCGAGGAGGGCACACTACACATGAGGAGCGAGGAGGGCACACTACACATGAGGAGCGAGGAGGGCACACTACACATGAGGAGCGAGGAGGGCACACTACACATGAGGAGCGAGGAGGGCACACTACACATGAGGAGCGAGGAGGGCACACTACACATGAGGAGCGAGGAGGGCACACTACACATGAGGAGCGAGGAGGGCACACTACACATGAGGAGCGAGGAGGGCACACTACACATGAGGAGCGAGGAGGGCACACTACACATGAGGAGCGAGGAGGGCACACTACACATGAGGAGCGAGGAGGGCACACTACACATGAGGAGCGAGGAGGGCACACTACACATGAGGAGCGAGGAGGGCACACTACACATGAGGAGCGAGGAGGGCACACTACACATGAGGAGCGAGGAGGGCACACTACACATGAGGAGCGAGGAGGGCACACTACACATGAGGAGCGAGGAGGGCACACTACACATGAGGAGCGAGGAGGGCACACTACACATGAGGAGCGAGGAGGGCACACTACACATGAGGAGCGAGGAGGGCACACTACACATGAGGAGCGAGGAGGGCACACTACACATGAGGAGCGAGGAGGGCACACTACACATGAGGAGCGAGGAGGGCACACTACACATGAGGAGCGAGGAGGGCACACTACACATGAGGAGCGAGGAGGGCACACTACACATGAGGAGCGAGGAGGGCACACTACACATGAGGAGCGAGGAGGGCACACTACACATGAGGAGCGAGGAGGGCACACTACACATGAGGAGCGAGGAGGGCACACTACACATGAGGAGCGAGGAGGGCACACTACACATGAGGAGCGAGGAGGGCACACTACACATGAGGAGCGAGGAGGGCACACTACACATGAGGAGCGAGGAGGGCACACTACACATGAGGAGCGAGGAGGGCACACTACACATGAGGAGCGAGGAGGGCACACTACACATGAGGAGCGAGAGGGCACACTACACATGAGGAGCGAGGAGGGCACACTACACATGAGGAGCGAGGAGGGCACACTACACATGAGGAGCGAGGAGGGCACACTACACATGAGGAGCGAGGAGGGCACACTACACATGAGGAGCGAGGAGGGCACACTACACATGAGGAGCGAGGAGGGCACACTACACATGAGGAGCGAGGAGGGCACACTACACATGAGGAGCGAGGAGGGCACACTACACATGAGGAGCGAGGAGGGCACACTACACATGAGGAGCGAGGAGGGCACACTACACATGAGGAGCGAGGAGGGCACACTACACATGAGGAGCGAGGAGGGCACACTACACATGAGGAGCGAGGAGGGCACACTACACATGAGGAGCGAGGAGGGCACACTACACATGAGGAGCGAGGAGGGCACACTACACATGAGGAGCGAGGAGGGCACACTACACATGAGGAGCGAGGAGGGCACACTACACATGAGGAGCGAGGAGGGCACACTACACATGAGGAGCGAGGAGGGCACACTACACATGAGGAGCGAGGAGGGCACACTACACATGAGGAGCGAGGAGGGCACACTACACATGAGGAGCGAGGAGGGCACACTACACATGAGGAGCGAGGAGGGCACACTACACATGAGGAGCGAGGAGGGCACACTACACATGAGGAGCGAGGAGGGCACACTACACATGAGGAGCGAGGAGGGCACACTACACATGAGGAGCGAGGAGGGCACACTACACATGAGGAGCGAGGAGGGCACACTACACATGAGGAGCGAGGAGGGCACACTACACATGAGGAGCGAGGAGGGCACACTACACATGAGGAGCGAGGAGGGCACACTACACATGAGGAGCGAGGAGGGCACACTACACATGAGGAGCGAGAGGGCACACTACACATGAGGAGCGAGGAGGGCACACTACACATGAGGAGCGAGGAGGGCACACTACACATGAGGAGCGAGGAGGGCACACTACACATGAGGAGCGAGGAGGGCACACTACACATGAGGAGCGAGGAGGGCACACTACACATGAGGAGCGAGGAGGGCACACTACACATGAGGAGCGAGGAGGGCACACTACACATGAGGAGCGAGGAGGGCACACTACACATGAGGAGCGAGGAGGGCACACTACACATGAGGAGCGAGGAGGGCACACTACACATGAGGAGCAGGAGGGCACACTACACATGAGGAGCGAGGAGGGCACACTACACATGAGGAGCGAGGAGGGCACACTACACATGAGGAGCGAGGAGGGCACACTACACATGAGGAGCGAGGAGGGCACACTACACATGAGGAGCGAGGAGGGCACACTACACATGAGGAGCGAGGAGGGCACACTACACATGAGGAGCGAGGAGGGCACACTACACATGAGGAGCGAGAAGGGCACACTACACATGAGGAGCGAGGAGGGCACACTACACATGAGGAGCGAGAAGGGCACACTACACATGAGGAGCGAGGAGGGCACACTACACATGAGGAGCGAGGAGGGCACACTACACATGAGGAGCGAGGAGGGCACACTACACATGAGGAGCGAGGAGGGCACACTACACATGAGGAGCGAGGAGGGCACACTACACATGAGGAGCGAGGAGGGCACACTACACATGAGGAGCGAGGAGGGCACACTACACATGAGGAGCGAGGAGGGCACACTACACATGAGGAGCGAGGAGGGCACACTACACATGAGGAGCGAGGAGGGCACACTACACATGAGGAGCGAGGAGGGCACACTACACATGAGGAGCGAGGAGGGCACACTACACATGAGGAGCGAGGAGGGCACACTACACATGAGGAGCGAGGAGGGCACACTACACATGAGGAGCGAGGAGGGCACACTACACATGAGGAGCGAGGAGGGCACACTACACATGAGGAGCGAGGAGGGCACACTACACATGGCACCACAGAGCACAGCAGGGCGGGCTGACCTTGTGCCTTCCGAGGAGCCTGGCAGTGGCAGAGCAGTGGCACAGCAGTGGCAGAGCAGTGGCAGAAAGCAATGAGGTGCGGAGGATGTCAGTAGTGCTCCAGTGGTAGTGCACACTACAGATGGCATGGCACCGCAGTGCACAGCAGGGTGGGCTGACCTTCCAAGGAGCCTGGCAGAGCAGCGGCAGAGCAGTGGCAGAGAAGTGGCAGAGAGCGGTGGGCGGTGCACTGACCTGCGGAGGATCTCAGCGGTGCTCCAGTGGCCGGCAGCAACGGCCTCCTGCAGGGGGGTGCGCCAGAAGGCGTCCTTGGCGTTCACCTGCGCGCCGTGCGCCAGCAGGAACTGCACCACCTTGTCCTGCCCTGTCACTGCTGCTAGATGCTGGTCATGGATAGGGACAAAGAAGAGGTGACGTGGGGGAAGGTGGGGGATGGAACATTATGTGAAAGGTCAGAATGCTTTGTAGCGATCACTCAAATCATCGTGCGGCGGAGGAAAGAAGTCAGAGGTGCACCACCATGGGCGTCCTGCCATCCCACTCGAGCTGAGTGACTCAGCCCAGAACATCACAAGGGCAAACCTGGTTATTTAGCTAATGGAACTTTCTGCACTAATCTCACCATGGGTGTGCGGCCATCGTAGTCAGCAGCGGCCACATCAAAGCCGCCAGCAGCGAGGCGGAAGCACTCCAGCATGTCGCCGCGCTTGGCCGCGTAGCACAGGTTCATCAGCGTCTCCTGCACCAGGCGGTTGCGGAACGACTGGGGAAAAGGGGGGAGTGGGTGGGACAGTGGAGAGAGGGGGGCGGGGTTAACACTACAGATGGTCACAGCGTCTCCTGAGCCCTGCACTGCACCAGGTGTCCGCCCCCTGCTCACACCCCGCATGTCCCCTCCCCCATGCCATGCTGCCATGCTGCCATGCTGCCATGCCACTCCCCCCCCACCAACTCACCTCGACCTCGTTCTTGAGCAGTAGAGACAGCTCCGCCATGGTGCTGTTGCCGGGGTAGAACCGTGCTGTCGCCTCCGCCCTGCTGCGCGCCCTGCACACGTCATGAATGAGGAGAAGAGGGAGGGTTGATGACGGGGGGGTATGTAAGGTAAGGTGCGGTGAACGCACGCAACTGAGGGGTAAAGGCATGCTGTCGCCTTCCCTCAGCTGCATTCCTTGTGTGGTGAGCAAGAGCGTGGGGAGTGGATGGGGGATGGCACGTGGTGAAGCACGCTGCTGGCTCCGCTCCGCCCTGCTGCGAACCTTGAGGGGAGGCCAATGAGGATGGGTGTGGTGGGTGGGTCGTGGATGGGGCACAGCACCCACTTACCGGTTGAGCAGGTTGGCGATGACGTGGCGGTCGTCAGCGGGGTGGGTGCGAGCCACGGAGCGGTAGTCGTCTCGTGAGATGGAGAGCACCCGACACACCGACAGCGTGCGCACCGTCCACAGCTCCGTGAGGTCGCACAGGAAGGCGATCTCTGGTGAATGGAGTGGGGAAGGAAGCCTGTCCCACAGCTACATCAGGCCGCACTCGAACGGCGGATGCAGTGCACGTCGGAGAGGAGGGGCAAAGGGTGACAAGACTAGGCGAGAATAAGAAGAGCACATGACTCTGAGATGAATTGACCCAACAAATAGAAGAAGGTGCTGTACACCACAGCTCCATAAAGCCGCACAGAAAGGTATCATCTGCCAGAAAGGTATCATCTGCCAGAAAGGTATCATCTGCCAGAAAGGTATCATCTGCCAGAAAGGTATCATCTGCCAGAAAGGTATCATCTGCCAGAAAGGTATCATCTGCCAGAAAGGTATCATCTGCCAGAAAGGTATCATCTGCCAGAAAGGTATCATCTCCCAGAAAGGTATCATCTGCCAGATCGTGAAGCAGAAGCATACGTGACCTCTGAGAAAGATTGAAAGAGAACAAAAAGGGTAAAGGGTAGGGAGCATGTGTGTTTGAGTCCGTTACAGAAAGAAATACCACTTATCAGGCGGGGTGGAGTGGAGGTAGTGCAGGGCAGTCATTAGGCTTGGTAATACCCACCTTCGCCTCCAACCCACCTTCGCCTCCAACCCACCTTCGCCTCCAACCCACCTTCGCCTCCAACCCCCCTTCGCCTCCAACCCCCCTGCTCTCAGCTCACCCCCCTGCTCTCAGCTCACCCCCTTCTATCTGCTGAGCTCCATAACTTTCAGCCACCCCCTTTGCTCCCAGCATGGCCCCCTGCCTTGCACAGCTCACCTCCCACGCAGTCCCCCTCATGCAGCACAAACCACTGCACCTCGTTGCCATCCTTGTCCCGCACCAGCACCTGAGGACAGGAGAGCGAGAGGACAGAGAACCAGGGGTGGGGGGTATAAGAGAGAACGGGCATTGCTGGGAGGAGAACGGGAGCAAAACGAACCACGAATCTCATTGCCGACCTTGTCACACACCAGCACCTGAGTGCGGGAGGGTGAGAGAGAGAGAGAGTGACAAGCAGAGCATAAGCTGCGCAGACTCTCCACATCACCACCTTAGCCAACACCACAGCCTGCGCTGCACCCACACCCCTGCCTGCACCCACACCCCTGCCTGACCCACATCCCTGCAAGTGCTGTGAAGCACGCACCTGCGCCTGCCCCGAGGCGATGATGAGCAGCTCCGTGGTGCTGTTGCCGGCTGCCACCAGGTCCACGTGTGGCAGGAAGAAATCCACATTGGCCCGCGTCGTCACTTGGTCCTGCAGGCACGTTTGCACACACGCACGCACACACATGGTGGGTTGGGGGGATGAGAACGGTTTTAAGAGTGGTTGTGAGTAAGGGAGTATGCAATGAGCTTGGGACAAGCAGCCTTGGCGCAAACACTTGCGTGTGGAATACAGGAGATAAGGGTGATACAGGTCAAACGGTATAGGGAGACAGGGTGATACAGGTCAAACGGTATAGGGAGACAGGGTGATACAGGTCAAACGGAATAGGGAGACAGGGTGATACAGGTCAAACGGTATAGGGAGACAGGGTGATACAGGTCAAACGGTATAGGGAGACAGGGTGATACAGACAGGTCAAACGGTATAGGGAGACAGGGTGAGTCGTATGGGAGGGGTCGCATGGGATGTGACGCATGGGGGGGGAGGTGTGGGAGCAGGCGAATAGGCGGGGGGCAGATGGGCATGAGAGTGCGGTGACTCACGCGGAAGACATTGGAGGTGCCGGTGAAAAGGTAGGAGTTGACGAAGCAAGCGAGAGGGGCACATGCAAGGGAAGAGGTCAGGGCGGAGTGAGCACAAGGTGGGGCGGGGGACTCACGCGGAAGACGTTGGAGGTGCCGGCGAAGAGGTAGGAGGAGTTGACGAAGCGCGAGTACACGTGGCGCTTCACCAGCGTGCGCACCGATGATGGGCAGTGCAGCAACACATCGTCCCTCACCTGCACGCATGCATGCACACACGCATGCACACAGGCGCATATACGCATGGCGACATGGATGCACGCACACGCAACACCAGGAAGATGGACAGTGAGTCCAATCGAGCCCCAGCTAGGAGCCCCAGTTAGGAGCCCCAGTTAGGAGCCCCAGTTAGGAGCCATGGCTTTGATACGTGGCAGCAAACTTGCACACTCACACAACAGCGGGAAGTTTGGGCAGTGACATTGGAGTCCACACCACCCCGCTGGTCTCTGCACCCACTCACCCTCCCCCACTCACCCACCCCCACTCACCCTCCCCCACTCACCCTCCCCCACTCACCCACCCCCACACGAGACCCCGTAGAATTACTTGCTATGCCCTCCCTCTCACCTCCGCCGTGTCGAAGTGCAGCTTGAGGTGCGCCTGCACCTGCTCCTGCAGTGAGGCCGGCACCACATGTGCGCGCATGTACCTGGGGGGGATGAGGCATGCAGAAGGATCAAACGGCTCGATCAAGGGGAGTTGGGATCAAGAAGTGGGATGGGATGACCGTATGGATGGACCTACTGGTCAGTCGATCAGGCTGCCTAACTCAGCTTTGGTTGAACCCATCCTTCCCCACTTATACGTCTCCCTTTCACTTGAATTTATCTCAACAAGCACACATACCCGCAAACACACATTAGGCCTCCCCATCTCCTCCCCCCACACACAGCATGCATGGCCCACCTATTGATGGCAGCGAGGCGGTCGCGGTAGGTGGCGGTGTGGGCGTCGGCCTTGGTGAGCAGCACGGTCATGTTGCCCAGCACGTACGCCGTGAGGCCCAGATTCACCAGCATGAAGAGCGCCGCCCAGATGCGCTCCGGCACTGTGAAGGCTGACAGGTCGCCGTAGCCTGCAGGGGGGGGTGGTGGGGAGAGCAGAGCAGCAGAAGAGGAGCATGGTGGAGTGGTATGAGGGGCTTATGAGTTGAGAAGAGCGGGGGGAGAGAAGTGGTGCATGAGCAGGGGGAGAGAAGTGGTGCATGAGCCGGGGGAGAGAAGTGGTGCATGAGCAGGGTGCATCCACTCACTTGCCCTCGCATCCGCTCACATGCACTCTCTTGCCCTCGCATCCGCTCACATGCACTCTCTTGCCCTTGCATCCGCTCACATGCACTCTCTTGCCCTCGCATCCGCTCACATGCACTCTCTTGCCCTCGCATCCGCTCACATGCACTCTCTTGCCCTCGCATCCGCTCACATGCACTCTCTTGCCCTCGCATCCGCTCACATGCACTCTCTTGCCCTCGCATCCGCTCACATGCACTCTCTTGCCCTCGCATCCGCTCACATGCACTCTCTTGCCCTTGCATCCGCTCACATGCACTCTCTTGCCCTCGCATCCGCTCACATGCACTCTCTTGCCCTCGCATCCGCTCACATGCACTCTCTTGCCCTCGCATCCGCTCACATGCACTCTCTTGCCCTCGCATCCGCTCACATGCACTCTCTTGCCCTCGCATCCGCTCACATGCACTCTCTTGCCCTCGCATCCGCTCACATGCACTCTCTTGCCCTCGCATCCGCTCACATGCACTCTCTTGCCCTCGCATCCGCTCACATGCACTCTCTTGCCCTCGCATCCGCTCACATGCACTCTCTTGCCCTCGCATCCGCTCACAGACACTCACTTGAGCATGAGAGTACCTGTGGTGGAGTACCTGTGGTGCAGTACCTGTGGTGGAGAGGGTGGTCATCGCCCTGAGAGGGACCACGAGGACCAGCAGAACGCAGCACACCGCAGCACACCATGGCACGGCACGTTATGGCACGGCACGGCACGGCAGAGGATCGTCCCATCCAGGAGAACCCGTGATCAATTGGTGACGACCAGGCAGGCACCATCCAACGAGAAAGGATGGAGGTAACGACGAGGATGCGGGCAAGAGGATGCGGGCAAGAGGATGGGACGGGCAAAGCAAGGGAGACGCACATTGAATGGCAGGTGGCGTGAGGGGCAAGGCAATGGAGATGCTGCTACGACTGGCATGCCGTGGCAAATGCTGCTACGACTGGCATGCCGTGGCAAATGCTGCTACGACTGGCATGCCGTGGCAAATGCTGCTACGACTGGCATGCCGTGGCAAATGCTGCTACGACTGGCATGCCGTGGCAAATGCTGCTACGACTGGCATGCCGTGGCAAATGCTGCTACGACTGGCATGCCGTGGCAAATGCTGCTACGACTGGCATGCCGTGGCAAATGCTGCTACGACTGGCATGCCGTGGCAAATGCTGCTACGACTGGCATGCCGTGGCAAATGCTGCTACGACTGGCATGCCGTGGCAAATGCTGCTACGCGAGAAGAGAATACAAGAGAGTGTTAGCAGAGAACAATACGGGAGAACAATGGATTCCTTGGTACCATTGATGTCCCGAGAAGAGATTTCGAGGCTACCATGGAATATTGCAGTGAAGGGGAGTATGCGCATGCGGAGGGGTGGTAGACTGAGATGAGGAGATTCGGTCGCACACATACGAATGGATGACTGCAACTTCTAGAGCGTGAGAACCAGGGGAGCAGGCAGCAGCAGCGCACCAGTAAATGGATGTGACGTAGGCGTCAAGGGGAGGGCGCAGAGGCAGGTCCGGCTCACAGTGCCCCACCCACTGGGGATGGGGGATGTGGGGATGTGGGGATGAGGGGATGTGGAGCGGTTGAGCAAGAAATACAGGGATGAGGGCAGGCTGACAGGCTGGCAGGCTGGCAGGCTGGCAGGCTGGCAGGCTGGAGCCCAGCATGCAGCCCACTCCGGAGGGCCGGTGCGAGCGAACATAATGACTACTACAGAAAAGCACACACATGCACAAAATGCAGCGCAACAGGCAGCTCACCGTGTCCTCGCTGAAGTTGCGCACGCGCGCGAGGAGGAAGAAGACACAGGCGGACCAGTGGGCGGCGAAGAGGATGAGGAGGGCGAACTTGTGCACACTGGTGGAGATGTAGTCGTACCGCACGTCCACTGCCATGTCCCACAGCACGTTCCAGCTGATAGTCATAAAAACGGGGAAATGCAAGGAAGGGAGGGCTGAGAAGCGAGGGATGGCATGGAGCCGAGCAGAGATGTAGTCATTGCGCACGTCCACTGCCATGTCCCACAGCACGTTCCAACTGCGAGGGGCGTGAAGGAGGGAGAATGAGAGGGTTGAGCAAGGAGGCATTGAGAAGGGAGGGACGGCATGGCATGGGGTGGGGCAGACCACAGATGTGGTTGTAGCGCACGTCCACCGCCATGTCCCACGGCACGTCCACCGCCATGTCCCACGGCACGTCCACCGCCATGTCCCACGGCACGTCCACCGCCATGTCCCACGGCACGTTCCAGCTGCAAGAGGGGAGAGGGGGTGTGGTGAGAGGGCGGAGCAGAGGGTCACTGAGGGCGGAGCAGAGGGTCACTGAGGGCGGAGCAGAGGGTCACTGAGGTGGGATGGGAAGGATGGCCATTGAGAAGGGAGGAATGGCATGGGGCGGAGCAGAAACGTGGTGGTGCACGTCCACTGCCATATCATACACACAGCACATTCCAGCTGCCACGCTTAAAGGTGAGGCACGTAGGAGCGATGAGAACAAGTGGAAGTACAAGGTGCAAGTGGAAAAAACATTGGAAGAACACAACGCCTGTCCACCGCTCCGCTGTGTCAACGAGGAAATTCTTCCGCCTCCCAGGGATGTGGGCGGCGGGGCGACAGCAGGTTCAGCACAGAGGGGGGCGACAGCAGGTTCAGCACAGAGGGGGGCGACAGCAGGTTCAGCACAGAGGGGGGCGACAGCAGGTTCAGCACAGAGGGGGGCGACAGCAGGTTCAGCACAGAGGGGGGCGACAGCAGGTTCAGCACAGAGGGGGGAGACAGCAGGTTCAGCAGGGAGGGTTACGCGAGAGTACAAGAGGGGGAGATAGAGGAGAGGATGACAGAACCAAGGAAACGGTGTGATGACGGGTTTTTGCAGCACGCACAGGCAGGAAAGAAGTGATGACGGAGAGCCCAACGCGGCAGCATATAGGTGAGCAATACTCACAGGCGGATGAGCAATACTCACAGGCGGATGAGCAATACTCACAGGCGGATGAGCAATACTCACAGGCGGATGAGCAATACTCACAGGCGGATGAGCAATACTCACAGGCGGATGAGCAATACTCACAGGCGGATGAGCAATACTCACAGGCGGATGAGCAATACTCACAGGCGGATGAGCAATACTCACAGGCGGATGAGCAATACTCACAGGCGGATGAGCAATACTCACAGGCGGATGAGCAATACTCACAGGCGGATGAGCAATACTCACAGGCGGATGAGCAAAACTCACAGGCGGATGAGCAATACTCACAGGCGGATGAGCAATACTCACAGGCGGATGAGCAATACTCACAGGCGGATGAGCAATACTCACAGGCGGATGAGCAATACTCACAGGCGGATGAGCAATACTCACAGGCGGATGAGCAATACTCACAGGCGGATGAGCAATACTCACAGGCGGATGAGCAATACTCACAGGCGGATGAGCAATACTCACAGGCGGATGAGCAATACTCACAGGCGGATGAGAAATACTCACAGGCGGATGAGACGCAGCAGTCGCAGCAGGCCGAAGGCGGAGAGGGCGACAGCAGCGGTGCCGGTGGGCTGATACACGCCCTTGAGCACCAGATCCCATGGCAGCGCTGCTAGCATGTCGTACCAGAACATACCCCGTAGGTACCTGAGGGGGTGAGGATTGAAAGAGGGAGAGGGGAAAGAGCGATGAGGGAAACAAAAGAGGTGGTTTCAAGGACGGCATGCAGATGGTCTCGCTCAGGCAGTAAGAACATGTGCTTGTGGCACTTGACTAAACGAGAGAGAGAGCATGCATGCATGCATGCATGAGTGACTCATGCTTACTCGACAGCAATGCTGGCGAGGCTGGTCTTCCACTCGCCCATGCGGAACTCGGGCACGAAGAAGGAGAGCAGCACGTCGCTCAGAAACACCTGCGGGGGAGGGGGGCGAAGGGCAACGAGGGGGGGTTGGGGCAAAGTCGGCCAAGAGGAGCGAGGAGGGGCGGAGGGGGGCAAAGGGGGGCGCTGTGCGAGGGGCCGATTGGAAGCGAAGCGGAAGAGATGAGAGAGTGTGCGTACGAGAAGGAAAGCGGCGCATTGCTCAAGAGCACCTCAAGGAGAGGATGGGTTGAGGCGGAGGCGAGAACGGGGCAATGAGAGGATGGGTTGAGGCGGAGGCGAGAACGGGGCAATGAGAGGATGGGTTGAGGCGGAGGCGAGAACGGGGCAATGAGAGGATGGGTTGAGGAGGGTGGAGGGGTTGAAGAGGGGGCAAGGGTTGAGGAGGAGGCAAGGGTTGAGAAGGGGGGCAAGAGTTGAGGAGGGGCAAAGCGAGGCATACACACAGAGGGGACACACAAAATCTGTGGCAACACAGGGCGAGGCAAGAAAGGCCAGGCGGGGAAAGAGAGTATCAAGCAAGAAGGGAGGGATCAGTGTGCATAAGAAGCGGAGAGGGGAAGCGGGTAGCTCAGGATGGCAATGCTGCCCTGATAAGAAAGACTTCTCTCCCGCACTTAAACGGTTACAACCCCTGTTGCACACTCCACACAGAGCACTCACGGCATCGGTGCAATAGATGAAGACATTGACTGGCGTGAACACATTCTCGGTATCGAGGAACGCGACGTTGAAGGGCTCAACGATGCCGATGAGGATGGCCAGCAGCAGCAGCGCCGCCTGGAACTGCTGGTACAGCGATGCCTGCGGGTTGATCACCCAGTCCGATAGATACACCGAATCTGGACCGCCCTCGCCCCCCTCGCCCTCCCCTGCCGCCTCGCTAGATGGCGGCACCTCTGAGATGGCCTGAGGGCGGGACAGGGTGCGGTCGAGTGGGGTGGGATGGGATGGGATGGGATGGGATAGAAAGGGAAGGGATGGGATGGGATGGGATGGGATGGGGTGGGATGGGATGGGATGGGGTGGGATGGGATGGGATGGGATGGGATGGGATGGGGTGGGGTGGGATGGGAAGGGATGGGAAGGGATGGGATGGGATGGGATGGGATGGGTTGGGGTGGGATGGGATGGGACGGGGTGGGATGGGATGGGAAGGGATGGGATGGGATGGGATGGGATGGGGTGGGGTGGGATGGGATGGGATGGGGTGGGATGGGATGGGATGGGATGGGATGGGATGGGGTGGGGTGGGATGGGATGGGATGGGATGGGATGGGATGGGATGGGATGGGATGGGATGGGATGGGATGGGAGGGGAGGGGAGGGGAGGGAGGGGATGGGATGGGATGGGATGGGATGGGATGGGATGGGATGGGATGGGATGGGATGGGATGGGATGGGATGGGATGGGATAGGATGGGATGGGATGGGATGGGATGGGATGGGATGGGATGGGATGGGATGGGATGGGATGGGATGGGATGGGATGGGATGGGATGGGATGGGATGGGATGGGATGGGAGGGGATGGGATGGGATGGGGTGGGATGGGAGGGGAGGGGAGGTAATGGGATGGGATGGGATGGGATGGGATGGGATGGGATGGGATGGGATGGGATGGGATGGGATGGAATGGGATGGGAGGGGAGGGGAGGGGAGGGGATGGGATGGGATGGGATGGGAGGGGGGAGGGGAGGGGAGGGGATGGGATGGGATGGGATGGGATGGGATGGGATGGGATGGGATGGGATGGCATGGGATGGGATGGGATGGGATGGGATGGGATGGGATGGGATGGGATGGGATGGGATGGGATGGGATGGGATGGGATGGGGGATGGGGATGGGATGGGGTGGGATGGGATGGGATGGGATGGGATGGGATGGGATGGGATGGGGTGGGATGGGATGGGATGGGATGGGATGGGATGGGATGGGATGGGATGGGATGGGATGGGATGGGATGGGAGGGGATGGGATGGGATGGGATGGGATGGGAGGGGAGGTAATGGGATGGGATGGGATGGGATGGGATGGGATGGGATGGGATGGGATGGGATGGGGGGGGGAGGGGGAGGGGATGGGATGGGATGGGATGGGATGGGATGGGATGGGATGGGATGGGATGGGATGGGATGGGATGGGATGGGATGGGATGGGATGGGATGGGATGGGATGGGATGGGATGGGATGGGATGGATGGGCTGGGATGGGATGGGATGGATGGATGGGATGGGATGGGATGGGATGGGATGGGATGGGATGGGATGGGATGGGATGGGATGGGATGGGATGGGATGGGATGGGATGGGATGGGATGGGATGGGATGGGATGGGATGGGAGAAGGGTCGGACATTGGGGAATGTGGAACAAACAGCACAATCCACAGCAAGCAGACGCGTCCCAACCAAGCATCCTACGTATCCTAAGCAGCTTCACCCGCTCACCTCGAACATACTCCCGCTGTACATATCCCCGCGGTGAAAGCTACTCTCCGGAGTCACATTCAAGCTGTTACTCCCACTCCCCCCTCCCCCTCCTGCACTGCCAAAGCTCCCCGCACTCCCACCACTGTCAGCCCGGGACAAACTGTGCCGCCCACTCCCAACGCTGCCCGCTGCCCCGGGCGGCAGCAGGTGCTGCTGCGAGGCAAGGGAGTCATCGGAGCCAGAGCCCTTGCGGCGGCGGATGGACTCGAATCGCAGCATGGAGGCGGACTTGTGCAGAATGGCCCTCAGCTCGGGGGATTCTAGCGGTGCCAAGCGGGCGGATTGAAGGGGCTGGTGGGGGAGTGGATGGGGGAACGGGGAGGTCAGGGGAGTTGGGGGATGCAGGGGGGGGGGAAGGGGAGAATTGTGGTGGTTACAGGGGGGACTCCCGGCCTCCTGCCAAACGGGGCAGCAGGTGGTGCTGCGAGGAGAGGGAATTGTCCGAGCCGAGCCCTTGCAGCGGGCAGACGGAGCCTAAGCGCAGCTCGGGGGGTTCGAGTGGTGCCAGGCGGGTGGTGTGAAGGGGCTGGTGGGCGAAGAGGGGAAAGAGGGGAAGAGGGGAAGAGGGGAAGAGGGGAAGAGGGGAAGAGGGGAAGAGGGGAAGAGGGGAAGAGGGGAAAGAGGGGAAAGAGGGGAAGAGGGGAAAGAGGGGAAAGAGGGGAAGAGGGGAAAGAGGGGAAAGAGGGGAAGAGGGGAAGAGGGGAAAGAGGGGAAAGAGGGGAAGAGGGGAAGAGGGGAAGGGGGGAAAGAGGGGAAAGAGGGGAGGGAAAGAGGGGAAAGAGGGGAAGAGGGCGCGTGAGGGAGGGATGGGGGAGGGGGAGGAGGGTAAGGGAGGGTTGAAGAGGTTGTGAGGTTCTGGGGGCTGCCTGGCGATGGGGCATGGGTGGTGCTGTGATGTGAGGCGAGGGAGTCGTCATAGGCGGAGCCCATGCGGCGGCACCATGGGCGGATCGGATGGATGAAGGCGAAAACGTCAGAATGGGAGGCGCCTCAAAATCGGATGCCTGTTTTTGAGGCGCCTCAAAAACGGATGAAGGCGAAAAGGTCAGAATGGACGCGGACTCGCTCGCCTCGCCTGTCAGAGGCGGAATGGCCCTCAGGTCGCCTGGAACCTCTCGCATTCCATTTGCTCGCCTGGCGCCTCTCGCATTCCATCTGCTCGCCTCCGGAATGCGAGCGGAGCCAGGTGGGCGGGGTGAAGGGCGCCGGTGGAATGGGGGGTGACGGGGGTGGGGTGGGGGGTTGGGGTGCTTGGGAAAGGGGTTGGGGGCGGGGGGGTTGTGTTGTGGAGGTTGGAGATGCGGAGAGGGATGAGGGCTGTTGGGGTTGACCGTTGGGGTGGTTGTAACTTGAAGAGGGGTAGGGGCTGCAGAGGGGTAGGGGCTGCAGAGGGGTAGGGGCTGCAGAGGGGTAGGGGC